>JASJOG010000070.1:987500-1591545 GCA_030142905.1 Heliopora coerulea | reverse complement strand
CAACTTCGAGTGTAATCCTCACTGCAGCTCAATCTTCACTAGGTACTTATCCCTGGATAACTCAATAAAACTAAAATTAATTCATAATTAATTTGCAATCCTAAACTGCTATACATAGAAGGCATAACAGGGTTTCGTTGCAGAAGCAACCTAGCTTTGTTCAGATAAATTCAAAAGACAAATCTCAGTAATTGTTGTCAGCTTTTATTCCCTTTACTATCTACCAGAAAAGAGAAAAGCCAGTATAACGTCTAGACGTTTAGGAAGGTGCTTGAGAGCTGCAACGTACACGGCTTTTATCCGACGATTTCCAGTAAATAAAGACCACTTTAGTTTTAGTCAGATTATAACGATTAACTGGTAATATACTCTTAACTGTTTTTATCCAAGAGATAATCAGAAATTAGAGCGCCTGCCAGACGGATGTTAAGAGCTGATTGAGAAAGCTCCAGTGCTTTATGCAAAGATTCATTGCAGTTGGACTATCTATTCCCATTAGGCATATTTCCGGTTGAAGTGACGTCGTTGTGTTTGTCGCAGCTCAGAAACATTTAAGCAATTTTCTGTTAGCTCAATTTATATTTATTTATTTATTTATTTATTTATATTATTTTCTTGACAAATTTAGTTTCAAATGAAATCCCAGGTAGATCTCAAGGACAGAATTCAAGAGGTATTCATATTCGAAAAGTTCTGTTTGAAATCCATCGTGTTACAAATTAAAACGAGAAAAGTTGACAGAATCTCATATCATAATTAGACGTCTATTAAAAATCTTCAAAATAAAATATAAATGACAGAAGAAAACGTCTTAAAATATTTAAGATAAAAAACGTTATTACGGCACGGTTCCGTCTTCAGATCTATCAAATCCAGATACAGACAATAACAAATTAAACAACAATTTTAATACGATTATAAACTGGTCAAGGATGAAGTACGCAAACGATTAATCAAGCACATTCAAGCCGTATGGTTTAAAACAACCAACGCTATAATCGTCCAAAAAGTCTTCCTCATTGTTGATTCTTTAATTTACGTACCACCAATAATTTCTGCCGAACTACTATTTCTGCAAAAAAATCCAACAATAAAAAAATGCTCATACAAATTTTTTTCTCGAAATCTTGCTTCGGCTCTTTCCAGCTCTGCTAATAAAATTCTAAGTTAATTAATTGGAATCTTATCTAAAAAGATTTCTTTGTGTTTCCTATATCCTACTAACAACAACACTTGCAATAATGATCAGAAAAAAAATGCAGCCGTAGAAAAACTATATCATAAATCTTTACCAGAGACTGGTTAGGGTAATTGGAACGCTGTTCTATGTCTTCAGTTTATATATTACCTGACGTTGTGCCAAATTATCACTTCAGGGTTAGGAAATCTCTGTCGATACGCCTAAATGTTTTGCCTTTAAATAAGTCGTGACAATTAACCCACCCTTTTTGTTTGGTCAGTTGAATCATTCTCAAGGGTGTGGATATGAGAGCAATAACTTTTCCAATGTCTTATGGGAATTTACTTATTTTCTCCTTGTGCGTCAAATATTCATATTTCACTTGCCCTTCGTGTCGGACGGCTTTCAGCAGCTTTCAAAATTACGACAAGAAAGTATTTGTAAAGAATATCACGTTGTTTTTAGGAAGGTTTCAGTTTTTTATACAGTCTTGGGAAAGAAACAACGAAGATTAAATGTTTCCTGGAAAAAGAAACTACACTGAGATGACAGAAACAGAGCGAAACCATAAACTCGCGCTTTCCTTACTTTCCAATAAATCTGTGGATGCCTTAGGATGACTAATTGTTGGGTATATCCTATATTAACATATTTTATTCCCTTTCGATTATGTTAGATGATGATGACGAACTAGAGACTATAAAGTCGCTTGCTATTGGCACTCTGATATTGGTAGTATTCATGATGGTTTTTCGTAGTGGGGGCTGTGGTACTTATCTTCCACGCTTTCTGAAAGTGAGTTGGATAATTACTACGAATATAAGAGAAAGCAAATACCGAAAAAGAAGGCCATCTTTTAACTTAAGATTAAAGTTAACGAAAGATGAAAACTTTGAAATGTTGATATTTCGATTTTATTACAAAATCATCTTCAGACCAAGTGAACTAACATAAGCGGACCTCAGGTTTACATATATATGGGAAAAGTGATTTCATCATTGATGAAGAATTGAGGGAACGCCTACTCTATTTACAGTGATTGATTGTGTCAGTTAGTGAGAAGTGTTGACGCCTCAGGATGAAAAGATGTCGATAAAAAATTATGCATAAACTAAAACGAACTAATTAAAGAGTGAGATTTCTTTGCTGGCTTTAAGACCAGAGTTTAATTGCAGTTTAAGATACTTAGTATGTAGAGCTTCCATAAATAAAAGTTGATTAGGATTAATAGAATAGTTAGAGTAAAGGATCTTATAGTTTTTAAAAATGAGATTGTGCATGGATGAAATAGCGTCAAAAGAAAAAGGAATATCGTTTAGTCTGTCATATTGTTTGCATAGGTCAACAATGAAATGTGCGTCTTCACATTGAAGAATGTGTTGTGCAACTGCACTTGTGTTGTGTTGAGTGGCATGTTCAGATAGACGTTTTTGTAAACAAAGGTCGGTCTTTGCAAAGTAAGATTTGGCGCAACCAGGGCACGTAATCTGGTAAATGACATTGTTTCGAGACAAATCTGGGATTTTGTCTTTGTTGGAAATAAAATATGAGACCTTTTTAGTGTTGTATAAGACAATAAACTTGACAGGTTCTTTCAAACAACGACGGATTTTCTTTAAACAGGAATTTAAAAGATTTTCTCCGTGACTTCCCAAATATGGGATTCGGATCCAAACTTTAAGGATGTTGTCATCATCAGTCATGTTTTTAGTGCCAGAACCATCAGCTTTATGTTTGCGTCGAAGCATTTTAATGAGGAATTTACTAACATTTTTAGGATATCCGTTCCAGGACATGAAAGTTTTGATTTTAGCAATTTGGTCATTAAAGAGTTTCCTCGTACTACATATTTTAAAAGCGCGATGAAACAGAGATTTAATCCATGCGATTTTACGCGGAAACGGTTCAAAACTGGAAAAATGTGTGTATTGGCCGGTGTGTGTTTCTTTGCGATAAACATCAGTACCATCGGTCGAAATTTTGATGTCAAGAAAATGGATGATGCCGTCTGGAAATGTGTCAACTGTAAATTTTAAGTTAGGATCAAATCATTGAACTTTAATAAAACATTTGGAATATCGGAAGGTTTTAACAGAACAAGCGTATCATCAACATATCATTTATAAAATTTTATGGTTCCACAACGAATAAGGTCGGTGACGACAACGCGTTCAAATTCTGTTAGTATGATGTTAGCTAACACGGGACCGAGAGAAGATCCCATCGAAACACCGACAGTCTGCTCATATAATTCATTATTGAAAGAAAAAACGGTTTTATTGCAACAATCAAGGATAAGCTTTTTTAAAGAGCGTTTAGTTAACGTGGTATTAATCTGTTTTTCATTTAAAATACGATCTAAAATAATATTAATTGTTCGAGACAAGGGAACATTGGTGAATAAGGAAACGATATCAAATGAAACGTATTGGTAGCCTTCTGTGAAAAGATGATCATGATTGTTTTTAATGTAGGAAACGGCTTCAAATGAGTCCGAAAGCAAAAATTCATTAAGACTTTCGCGGGCCGTATTAATTTCTATAGCGATAAACGGACGTAACTGTGACGTCATAATTCAGACATGTTGAAATATACGCTTGAAGCAAAATTACCTTTATTCTCATTTACATTCAGTCTTGTGGTAAATTGACCTCCTTTTAACCTGTGGTGACGTTGCTCTCAAATAGGGGCCGGGAAATGATATGCTAGGGGCCTACTTTTAGTAGGGGAGTAAGGTGGGGATGAGAAGGCTGCTGTCAATGAAAGCATGATGTGCATTGCAGATGTGAAAACCTTAAATTCATTGACATAAAAACTTACAAGAAACAACTGGCATCGTGAAATGGGTCTAAAATGACATGCGTTAATAATAAAATATAAAGACTTAAAGTGACCGCCTGCACCTACATGAGTTTTAAATTTCATTACTCTACACAAAACGTCACGTTTATACTGCTTTTGCACCTAACATAACGCTTTACTACAAATCATTAGGGCCCACATGCAACAAATTATTGGGGCTGACCGGGAAATGTCATGGTGTCCCGGTGGGCCACACCGCCCCTACTTTTAACAAGTGATTATATAGCAAAAAATTGGAAAAAATTTTACTTCGAATTTTTGCAACACCAGGTGCTATGAAATTACTTACTACTTTTTTATCATTTTAATACATTCTTCTGAATTTTCGAAGCGAGTAAGCCAGTAAGACTAATAAAAATTCAAGAAAATTAAGAGGTATACACATAAAAACGTTTTCAGATATTAGACTCATCTTTAGTGGATTAAATATTTCTTGAATACTAAGGAAAACTGAGGTAATCATAGTACTATTTAATAAAATGGGGGCAGAAAAGTACAAGGAATGTTAACCATGCTGTTGGGCTTACCATATATTGTTGTCTCCTCCACATTGCTCACAATACTACGACATCCAATTAGGCAGATGTCTTATCTGGTGAGCAGGCTCTGCTAAGGGCCTGCTTGTTTGTGATTACCTTCAACCAAAAATGATTCAGACTTAATCATCTTTTTCTTGTCTTTTCTTTGAACAGTCTCAGCTAAAAATGCTGTAAAAAAAGTTTTCCAGTAAGACTTCAACCGTTGTCGTTCCCACTACTTCAATTAGTAATGGTAAACTCTCTAATAAATACTGAAAAGATTGTGTTGTTATTGTCCGTTTACAAGGCAATTAAGTAACTTTATACTAAATTAGTACCCATGGGTTTCTAAATGAATAAGTACAATAGTTTCTTATCACGTTTTCCTAATTATATCAGTCATTTAGGTCTATTTCCCTCTAAAAGGACAAGTAATACCATCTTCAGAAACAAATGACTGTACCGGAATAAAAAAAAGATGACAGCTGTACATTTAACAGCAGTGCCTTGTAAACCTAATTGGGATGTAATAGCTTAATAATGTTTGCGTGTTACCATCATTTAAAAGAATAGGAGCTCTCCTAAAAAAACAAAATACTAAAAACAAACAATTCTTTCTTACTCGAAAAGGATGAAAATATAAAAGTCGCCATGTTTTACTGCATGATTAATTGTAAAAAATTCAATTCCTCTAAATTTAAAAAGAAAAATCCAAAATTAACACGTCGAACGGTTGTTATTTTCCTGTTTCTTTTATTAACCTGTTCCCGTGATTTCCTGCGCAGTGGCGTACGGATGGTGCGGAGGGGGAACCGAAGCTCCCTGGGCGGCAATTTTGCTCTTATTAAAACGGAAAAGACAATATCACAAATCTTCCGAAATCCGAATTACAGTATTTAATCGAATTAGCGCTGCGGCGCTTACTAAATTCACAACTTTTTCAGGCGGCGGTTATTCGTGAGTGGCGCTTATTAAAACTAATGTTAAAAAGTGAGAATCAAAGGAGCGTATAATGCAATCTTCGGATTTTTTATCAATTGTTGTATTGGAGAAGGGGCGGAGACTTTTGCTGGCGCTCCGTGCGACATTTTAGCACGGTAGGCCACTGCTCCTGACAACCTTCTTTATATGTTTTATAATATTTTAATACACTGGGCATGCTCAGCCACATACAGCACTTATTTAACGAATGTCCAGATGTTGAACAACTCACTGTTTCCGTTTTAGTTGGAACAACGATTACAAACACAGTAAGCTCTCCGATTCACACAACTTTGGTAAATCCGGCAATGATTTCCAGTACTGGTAAGCATTTACTAAAACTACTGATTTAGTTCTTATTTTCAATTATTTTGTTTGTCTTTCTTTGCTTTATTTTAAACTTAATTTTTCTCAACAACATTTGTTTGAACCAACCAATAAAGCTGTCAAAAGAACAGATATCGTTTCACCTACCAAGTCTATGGCTCCTACGTTATCAAGTAAGACTAGTGCTCAACTGGTTTGTCAATATTCGGTGATGACGTTAAGTTGTCGAAGCAAGTGGCTTGCTCTAAGCATTCAATCAGCTTTTTATGGACGAGAATATCCTGGATCGATTATCTGTCCAAGACCTCCAACGTCGGATTCAGCTGAGTTCAGCTGCTTTGTAAAAGACGCCTATCCCATAGTAAAACGAATTTGTGACGGAAAAGCTAACTGTAGCATCTCGGCGAATAAAAGTACCTTCAAAGATCCTTGTCCAAATGTCTACAAATATTTATCCGTTACCTACAAATGTGGTAGGTTATTAAATATTGAAATTTGATTAATTTACAATCATTTTTCATTAATTCAGGCAGAAATTTCAATTGGGTGTTTTCTGTTATTTATACAATCAGCCATATCCGAATATTCAGAAGAATTTAAAATACATTTATTAATTTATTTATTTATTCATTTATTTATTTATTCATGTATGTATGTATGTATGTATGTATATATGTATGTATATATGTACACATTTATGTATACATTTATGTATACATATATGTATAGACATATATATATGTATGTAAACCACTCAGAATAAGTCCCTTTTTTTTTGAAAGATTTGCTTCATGTCATCCGAAGCATGCAAAATATTAACAAATTCCCTCATTTCATACCCAATACGAGAGAACGCTGGATGAAAATCTATCGACAGCGTTACTCTTTCTTCCGAGTTACCACGCCCCGAATCCCGTGCAAGTAAACTACTTCTATCAACCTCCCTCGCTTTTTGTAATTGATTATCAACCTCCCCAGATTTAAAACCTCTCTTAGTTAAATAACTCTTAAGTTCGATAACCCTATTCTCAAAGACTTCCTCTGAATCGCAAATCCTTCTAAGTCTCAATGCCTGACCGTAAGGTATACCCTTTTTTACATGTCTGGGGTGACATCTTTACAGAACCACCTCGGGTAAGTTTTCGAAGACCAAAGAGTTTAAAGGATGAGTTAGTCAGAAGTAAGGTTGGAAATAGGCGATCTAATAAAGGGGGTATGGTTAAGAGCGGTAAGATAAGATGTCAAATTTGTAATTTTGTGGAAGAAGGGGAGAATTTTACGGATAGTTTGGGGAATAGAAAGTGTGATTAATTATGTATTTGATTGTGATTCCAATGGGGTTGTTCATCTCATTAAGTGTAAAAGGCGTGGTAAACAATATATTGGTAGCACAGCCAATACATTTAGGATACGCTTTAATAACCATAAGAGTAGCCTTAACAGATATGGTAGAGGACAACAAAATATCCCGGGGAAGCACTTGTATTCACATTTTTTTGGAGATGGGGATGTGGGTTTAAGTGATTTAGTGGTGAAAATTATTTATAAGACGAATACAAGGGATCCCACGGCTAGAGAGAGCTTTTGGGTATATAAATTAAACACATTTTTACCATATGGGTTTAACCTTCGGGATTTTTAATTTACATTTTGTATTTTTTAATATTTTGTAAAGATATATGTTAATTAGAAAACTTTGTTATATAAGTTAGTTTTATCTGCTATCGTGTTTATTCTTGATAAAGGGACAGTCCCCGAAACATTGATAATAAAGATTGGTAAAAAAAGGAACTTATGCTGAGTGGTTTATATTGTTTTTAAGTTCTTGGTGTTGGCTGGTTTTTTTAAGCTTTATATATATATGTATATATATTTGTGTATGTATGTATATATAGATATATATATATATGTGTGTGTGTGTGTGTGTGTGTGTGTGTGTGTGAGTACGTATCTATGTATTTGTGTACGTATGTGTGTATGTATGTATGTATTCATTTGTTGTCTGTAATATTAATAATTAAAACATAAGCTACTGTTTGTTTATAATTACAAACTACACTGGTTCCCGCCTTCACCACTTCCTTCTGTCTAATGGTCTGGATCAAATTTGGCTAGGTTATTTTCTAAAGTTTACAGGTTAACCAGTTTGTTTGTACAAATGGAAAGTGCCATAAAAGGTGACAACTCATTTCCAGAGGTTGATATTGACAATTTTTCTTCTCACTCACCTTAACTGAAATTTTATAAATGCACATCCAAAAGTTCAGCACCAAAGAAGATTCCATCACTTCACTGCAAACAATTTCAAGTTATTTACTTCTCAAATCCCCTTCTGCTGTCTGCCGTATAACTATTTCTTTTTCCAATTTTGTATGCATGCACATCACATATTCATGGTACATAAATACCTCTACTGATCCAGATCAAAATATACATCTCAACAAGTATACACACACAACCACTCAAGCAAAATTGGAAATTGAAACAGAGTGACGCCCAGATCAAAGCTTGTATAGGAACACACGTACACATGAACGCAACTTATCTGGGAGAGTCATATTGTGATGTAAGTTTGCCCTTTCTGGTGTTTAGGGACAGCTAATCTTGGAGATTTAAAGAGTTGTAAATTAGAAGAACAGAAATAATTTAATACAACTTTAGGTGCCATGTTTTAATCTCCATGTAATTATACCTTCTATAATTCATAGAAATATTTAACGACATACAGCTATACATTATTGTTTTGCTGATTTAATTTACCATGAATGATTGAATAGAGTCAAAATTACCCTTAGATCATCACGTCGTAAGGTCATTGAAGGTTTGAACGTCCAAGCTACCCAAAATCAAACTGAAAAAATTGAATCTTCCAATATGGTACCCCAGAAACTATCTTAAGTTAAAAATTATACATTCATCTAATACTATTTTTTCAATATGTCAATATAGTTTTGACTTTACGGCCAACTAAGATTGGAACAACTAAAAAGCAAGGTAAGATTCTGTTACTCCCTGACAGTCAATTCTATGTATGGTTACGTCAGAAAAAACAGGTAGAAATTGTAGAAATTCAAAATATGCTTGATGCAAGTTCGTCATGCATTAACGTACATGTATCTTGAGAAAGACTGTTGGTGGATGACGATCGCCTCTGAGGCCGTCGAAACGTCAGTCACAGTCACCAACAGTCTCTCAAGACTACGCTAACCTGGACGATCTACCATCACCAACATGTAACGATTTTCCCGGGTTCAAACCATTTACCTTATATATATTTATATAAAGATATATTTATATAAAGATATATTTATATAAAGATATAAAATGTAAATTGTTATATATATTATAAATGGTTATCTAAAAATGATCACGTATGGTTAAAAATGGTTATGTAAATAGTTATATATAATAAATAAAATAAACTGCAGTTGCCTGAAGGTCGCTTCACGCATGAAACTCGGAGTAGCGACGAAAACATCCAAACACTTATTTTATATTCTGCTCTATCATTATATATATGTGTGTGTGTGTATATGTGTGTGTGTGTGTGTGTGTGTGTATGTGTGGGAGTGTACATAATTAAGTGGTTGCAACAATAACGATTGGTTAACAACAAAAATACGGCTGAAGACGTAATTCAGTGGTGGCGCCAGGAATTCCCCGACGTAGGGACTAGGGTCCCCGACAGAGGGGCTAAACCTTAGGGGCCATAGCCACGCCCCCTTTATAATTTCGTTATTGAAGGTCAAAAACATCACGTTATTTTTTGCAAGAATAATCGAAACAACTGACTAGAAACAATTTACTTTTAGATTTCACATGAAGAGAAGAGTCCATTATCTTTCTTGGCTAAGTCTATAACAACTGCTCATAGTTTGTACAGTACATAAACGAGTTCATCAGTGAAAATCTCCCGACGGATTGTTAACTTTTCCCTGACAAGGGGGCTAAGGTTCCCCGACGCGAGGGCTGTAGCCCCCTCTGTCCCCCTCTGGCGCCACCCCTGACGTAATTAGATCTTCTAAACGTTAATTTTAAACAGTAAACTAGATGGATAGATGCTAAGAAACACGAAGAGGCAAACAAAAGCAATAAAAGCTAAGTCGCTACTTCGTAAAAGAAAATGTCTGCTCAAAGCTATGAAGGCAGATACTCTCCAGTACATACATCACACACGGTTAATTATGGAAATAAAATATTAAATAAATAAAATAATTATACATAATAATGTAAGAACATAAAATAACATGCACCCTATACAAACTCTAATTAGATGAGCTTCATTGTCTCTCAGAGTACAGCAACATGCTGATGTCCTTTTAATTTTGTATTACGTAACCATGACAAGGATGACGTCAGTAGGCCTTTTTCCGATTGAAATGACGTCAATTATGTTTCTATCACAGCAAAGAGATGCTTAAGCAATTTTATGTATATACATTGTAAAGCTGCATGTATTCACTTATGCACGTATGTACGTATGTATGCATGCATGTATTTATGCATATAATTTATTAGTGTTAGTTTGTGTATGCCAGTGTATGTGCGTTCATGTTAACCAGCATAACCATACATGACCAGATTTTACAGTTGTTCGATCTCCATGACGTATTTTTTCTCTCTAAATTACAGATAGCAGAAGCTCCAGTGCTATCAAGGCTGTCATGGTTGGCGCCGCCTCTGTTGTTGTTGTGGCAGTCCTTTTAACTTACGCTTCATTTTGTAAAAAATAGGCTGGTAAACAAACAAAAAAAAAATTCTAAACAAAAAGAAGTAAAAACAAACTGTTAAAAAGAAAAGTTCATCAAGTTCTTTTTCCAACATCACCGGAGAACTTTCCCATCAAAAAAACACTTCCAGCAGGTCTTTTTCTGTCGAAGTAGACCCAGACACGTCCTGAATAAAATTGACGGACATCGTATGCAGAGACTTCATGCTACGAAAAACTGTTTCAAAATTACTAAAGAGCTGAATATGTAAGATGTTTTTAAAGTAAATGTCAGCAAATTAAAATCTTTTTGATATCTGATTTTTATTACCTGTTATTTGCGACATGGACAAATTTAACGGGAGATTTTCGATTTTCAAAAATTGAGGGGCTCGAAATGGAAAAACGTCATTTACTTCTAGAAGCGGTGTTAAACGGTGAACGATATATGAAACCTCTCTCGCAACGCATGCGACAAAGGTTTCACAAAGCGCTGCATCTTCTAACGGAATCATTGAAACTTGGATTGACAGCCATAGGAACAAGACTTCGGACTTTCCACCCGGGTAACGAAATGTTCGATTCATTAGTGTTGTGGTTGAATTTCATAACAGAAGAATACGTGTTCTTCCTCTTTTGATACTTTTTGACTTAGAAGATGATTTCTCTATTTGACATCTATTCGAGTTAAACTTTCTTCTAGGCGTCATTTAAGGATTTTGCAGACAACTGGAAATTTCAATAATTGAAATAAAATGAACAATTGGAATAAATCTCTTCTTCGTCCACCATCTCTGCCAAGTATATTCTTCGATTTCTTCGATCTGATAGCTCAACAACGATAGCTCAACAAATAGAGCTGGCTGACCCGTTTCCCGAAGGTGCGTCTTCAAATCCCGCTGGAGTCAACATTTTTCAGTTGACTTCGGCAGTGTAGGTTAATTGTGAAGTTTCGCTTCATAATACCCTGAGGATGATTCTGAAATAGAATTGAAACACTACACATCCATCCTCATGGATAGCGTTAAGTTGTCGCGAGAATATCTCGTGCAATTAAATTGGATAAAAATTCGCCTCCTATCCCTGTAGACTCGATAGCTCAACAGGTAAAGCGGCGGACCGGTATCCCGAAGGTGCGAGTTCAAATCCCACTCGAGTCAACATTTTTCATTTGACTTCGGCAGTGTATCAAAATAGTACGAATCCGAAGGACGAGTGCTACTAAAGGGCTTCGAAAAACCCACGAGAGGGTCTCTTTCCAAATTGCACGAGAAATCATGCTATTACCAATTAATAATATATGTGAACAATGTAATAGTGCCAAAAAAAGGTAATTCAGTGCAAATTATTGTATCACTAATAGTGCTGCATACTAGAAAGGATAAAGTGCTGAATACAAAAACCTGTTAAAACGTGCTAAAATGTTGGAATTCCGTTGCCTGAGCGCTGTTCCTCTTTTTTACCACGACGTCATGTAGAATATTATTTTGTAAGAAGCAAAACTAAAGGGCAGCCATCAAACTATACGTGTTATGATGAATTTACTGAAGTTTTTTGGTCTGTTGTTAACCTAAACAAGAGCTATGATTAAGGCTAATAATTTAATTCTACATACTTTGAATAGACATGTAAATAGCTTTTGTAAAAGTCCCTGAAAGAGTTTTGAAGTAAATGGTTTGAACCCGTCAGAATCGGTACATGCTGGTGATGGTAGATCGTCCTAGTTAGTGTAGTCTTGACAAAGACTGTAGGTGACTGACGTTTCGACTTGACGGCTTCAGCAGCAATCATCCTCAAAGTCGAAAAAGAGGAGCAGTCAGGAACAGTCAGCCAATCTATGTATACGTATGTATACGTCTGATCTTGTTAGCGAAACAGATGTAGTTGTTGGCAAGAAGCTCACTCTGTCGTCCAAATGAACGTAATAAAGTAAATGGTTTATCCCAGGACGATCGGTGCTTGTTAGTGATGGTAGATCATACAGGTTAGTGTAGTCTTGAGAAAGACTGTTGGTGACTGACATTTCGACGGCCTCAGCAGCGATCATCTTCAGAGTCGAAAACGAGGAGCAGTGAGCCTATTCATGAAGTTGCTCGCGTGTGGCATTTACTTCATTACGTTCATTTGGACGATAGAGCGAGCTTCATGCGAACAACTACATCCGTTTCGCAAGCAAGGTCAGACGGACACGCCAGCACATACATAAAAAAGCTGACTGTTCTCCCTTTTCGATTCCGAAGATGACTGCCACTGAGGCCATCTGAACGTCAGTCACCAACAGTCTTTCTCAAGACTACACTAACCTGGACTATCTATCATCACCAATATGTATTGAAAGAGTTTTGTTGAAGGGTGCGAGCTTGCCGTTATCGACAAAAGCTCGAGCCGTGACAAATGCCGTTATCGACAAAAGAATGGGAGCCGTGACCAGAAGACTATTCAAGAAATTTAAAATTGTCTTGTGAATGATTTTGCGAATATCTCGATCGGAATGAAACACCTACTTCGGAATGAAACAATGAAATTTTTATTTCTGTAAGCACGCCCCTCTCTACTTTCTAGCAGCAGCAGTGTCTGTAAATGAGTAGTCTCTATTAAGGTTGTAGCAACAGAGTTATCTCCATCAAGATTACTTCTAGTTCGATAGTTCGGCTTTAACAACAAAGGGTAAGCATCAAGTGAGTGGCCGTTCCAAGCCGACACGATATGGTTATTTAATATGCCATGTTTCTTATGTGTGTGTGCGTGCATGGGCGTGTTTACATTTATCCATTTATATGTATTGGTGTATTATATGCAACTAAGCATGCGCATACTGTTACGGTGATCCCGCACATGATAATGTTTTTCTACAGTTTTGAAACAAGTAAATTTCTACTGGAGAAGCTTTCTGTGAAATCTAAGTTTCGAAACACTTCTTGGGAATGGAGATGTATTTAAATCTAATAGTGAAAGGAGTATAAAAAGTGGATTTTTCTTTTAATTTTTACTAATTATCTTTCAAGTTCAAAATTCCTCGTTATCTGCCACACTTTTTATTGCTCCTGCCGCAAACAAACACTTGTTTAACTTTTAATTCGTTTAGACGTGCAAGACTAGCATGAACACAAGCTGAAGCAAAATCTGACGCGTTCTACTAAAATCTTATGCGTTTGCTCGAACAGAACTTCTAAACGCGCACACACACACCCACGACAAACAAACGAACGTTTTCTTTGTCTTTCTTTCACGTCTACATTTTATGCTAATACCAATATCTATATGAAGTTTCACTTCTTTACTAAGCCCAAGTAGTTGGCTGAAAAACGTTCTCTTTTACATGCGAATTTTTGGTTGTTTTATTGTATCGCTTATTCTTGCAAATCAACCTAATTGTTATTGTAGCCTTTTCTTAATCAAAGGGGGTTTTTTTGGTTTCCGTTAAAGTTTCAAAGGGCCAGGTCTATGTAGTTCGGCAATTGGTGAAGGTTGAGTTCTTTTAGAAACTATACATAAATTTTCGACTCATAAAAACTTTATAGTCCTTTCTGGCTCTCAAAATAAACAGTTTGAAAGCTTTGATAAAGAGACTTTAGAATATGAATTATCGACTTCCTTGGGCAACCATTCAAACAACTCAAGCTGGTCGACAAGAAAAGTTTGAAGCCAAGTGTAGGGCCGACAAAAGTTAACTTTGCCGTATATTTAGAATAATTCCAGAGGACTTTTCATCCACTGATTGCCAGGCTTCCAAGTAAGTGTACAGAAGCAAATACATTTCATATAAAAGTGTAATGAAAAGTTTTACAGACCTAAGTCTGAAAACTAAATCTCTGTTGCAACCGAACACACATTAACAAAAATGGCAACATGAACACGAGATAATAGGAGATATATTCTCACTAGTAGCGTCTGAAGCACTTTTACTGGCAATAACAGTGTAGGTTTAATGTGAATAAGTTCCTTTGAAAGAACCTTCATTTATTCAAGGCAATGAAATTCATCAAAACGTCGAAAAGCTTTTTTTCTATCTTTTAGATAGTGTATAACCTCAAGAACGCAGCTGTTTTATCGAAACTATCTACACTGGACCCCCGCACCTGAGATAATAGGAAGCTAATAAATAATTTAGAACAGCGATAGTACTTAACAAAGAAGTTTTATCTTTCAACGTTTGAAACAAATCCACACATTTTTGGCATTGAGATGTGTATGTTCTTTCTCCACGCGAAACTATTCTAAGCAATTCTAGGTTTAAATTAAATAACTTTAGCAATAGCTTTAATTTTCATGCTCAGCCGTGCTCATGAAAATGTGGATATAGTGTCGGCAAATTATGGTGTAGATAACGGGTGGGCTTAAGAATATTCCCGAAACCCAGAATGATTTAGTTACTTCGCTCTGGGAAAAAAAGTTATTTAGCCACAAAATCTTGCCAACCAGCAATTAACTGCCCATAGTGTACAGTCAAAACTCTATCAAAATGAAAATGGTCTCTTTATGTTACCTTCAGAATGGTTCTGAAATACTGTAAAATTGTAGTAATAAACATCCCAAGGTAGCTTTTAAATGAAAATTAAGTTTAGCTTATTTGAAAGAGCGGTTGATATGATAAATGTACACTGTCAACAGCTTTTTCGTATCTCACTTCGTTCTCGAGATATCTTGATTTGATATGTAAACGAGACAATGAAACGGCGGTTGGAAGACATAGGAAACTGCTGTGTACATCCGAAACGGAAGGTCCAGGGTTTACGCAACCGCTTGAGAGTTCCCCCAGCGTCTCCGAATGTTTAGATCAGGCTATATAAACACGACGAAACAGTTTCTACTTTGTTAATAAAATAAGCAAAGAACTAAGCAGTATTAATTGTGAATAACGAACTTTAATTTCGATATCAAATGGTAAATTCTCCTTAGTAATTCGTATACCAATCAGAGCTTCCCATTCGCATCAAGAACAAATCCTTGCATCAAGCGACGCCAGTGATGTCATAACCGTGTTTGCATATCATGATATAAACATGGTAACTGACCAATCATTACATGTGTAATACGAAACGTATTTTATAATTACTTATCTGAAATTACCTTTACAGATTGAAATAAAGATTAATCACTTCACTGCTTTATCTTCAATATGAGTACATATTGCAATTTTGGCCTTTTCTTGATATTGGTGTTGGCTGTAATATGCTTAGATAATGTTTCCGCTCAGTGTGTCAGAGGAGAATCCGAGCAAGGTTAGTAATTTCAATGTGGGAGCAAGTGGCAGTAGTTGTGGTTGTGGTGGAGGTAATGGTTGTGTGTTGATCAAAAAAGAGCTATGTTTACACAGAAAAATAGATCCTTCATGTTTTAGCAAACCAAATATATGGGTGAGCTTATTTAGACAGTTCAGACTAGACTTAACGATAATCCGAGAAATCAATGCTCATATCCAAACCATTATGTTCCTCTTCACAAAAATCCACCTATAAATGTTCTCAACAAATACCCCTCTGTCCCTTCCCATATCTTCTTAAAGCACTCTTATTATTATTAAAGCACTATTATTATAATTATTTGGATTTTCATCCGGCTTTGATGGATGTTCACCGAGTCTGTCGGATTTTACAGGGTTTGGTTAATTTTTCACCGACACTTAAGAAGCTTTTACCTGTTGTCCCTATGGTGAGCTTCAGAAGACCTAAAAACCTGAAAGATTTATTGGTAAGAGCGAAAGTTAGACCATTGGAGGAGAAAATTAGGGGAATGTTCTGCTGTGGAAAGACCAGATGCCTGGTTTGTAGATTTGTTAAAACAGGCAAGAAGCTTGTTGGTAATGTGGAGCAATGGTCTTTCCACATTATTCATGCATTTGATTGTGATTCCAATGGGGTTGTATATCTTAGGACATGTAAGAGATACAACAAGCAATATGTTGGAAGTACAATAACATCTTTCAGGCTTAGGTTTAATAATCATAAGAGTGCTTTAAGATGATATGGAAAGGGACAGAGGCTTATTTGCGAGGAACATTTATATGAGCATTGAGGGACATAATGGTTTGGAAGGTATATTTGTGCAGATCATTGACATTATGGATGTAAGTTAACCGACTCGGAGAGAAGCTTATTGGATCGAAAAGTAGAAATGTTATGCGTCATTAGGCTTAAATGTTATGGAAATTTAGGAGTTATGCAAATTTAGAGATCTAATATCTATAAAGGAAGGTGGAGTTTATCTTATATCCTGCAAGAATTGATGAAGGGGCCGGACATCGAAATATATAATTAATATATATATTAACTAATATTATATATATATATATATATATATATATAATATTATATATAATAAATTATATATACCATTAAGTGTACAAAAACTTCTGTGGGCGCATTACGTCTATCTAATCTCTCTATCTACAGCTGCTACTCTTTCAAGTCGAAAAAGTG
Source organism: Heliopora coerulea (assembly GCA_030142905.1). Lineage (NCBI taxonomy): Eukaryota > Metazoa > Cnidaria > Anthozoa > Scleralcyonacea > Helioporidae > Heliopora > Heliopora coerulea. Next base: position 1,574,550 of record JASJOG010000070.1, on the reverse strand, counting down.
ATGAGTGAAATCGTCTAGGGTTAGCTATAATAAAATAATCTGGCGTTATCCAAATTAAAATGAAATGAGCCGAATTCCGACAGAAAAGAGTAAAAGGCTGCAGGTTTTAAGTTCAATATTGATTTATTCACGCCCAATGCAGAGGTTTAACCATAAAGAAAGTGATAGCTCGTTTAATTGACAATAATTATAGTATGAGATACTAGAGTATACAAACATAATTATATCTCATCTAAAGCAAAGTATTGATAACGTAATTGGATGTATGTGTAACATTAGTTTTCGAATGTTTGTTCCAATCAGCTTGGAACAAATTAAGTTTTGAAGACTGTCTCCCATTAACGTGATTGAGCTATTAGTGTCGCCATAAGAACAGCATTTCTGTGGGAAAGGTTATTGGTAAACACATTAGCCAAAAAGTCAATCATTTCTTATGTCTTTGTATACATTGATCCTACTTGTAAAATTTTGTCATTCGTAATTTTCTTTGCTCTCAAGTTAAAGATTACATTTCAAATGTGTCATTGGGTATGACGTCAATTATTACTGAATCATCTGTAGGCGAGACCATTCTACAATCAGTTGATCTCGTGACGTAATGTTTTTGGGGTAATTACGAATTTTGTTCGTACTAATCCTTACCTAAGACTTAACCCTACCTCTAATCCTGGTCCTAAATTAGATTTAAACAAATTTTTTTCGCACGCTTTCCGACGTTACAATATCAACTGGGAGCAGTGCAGCCATTCTCAAAATCATCACCTTCCATGGACCCTTGACGAGTAAAATCGTCTGGCGTTAGCCAGACTAAAATTAATAAGTTTCCATATGACAAGAGTGCCCCTTAGAGGGTTAAGGTAACTTACCCATTAAGTTGACAGTTCTACCTGTCTCTAGAGTGTTCCATAGCAAGGTTAGGTTGTACATCTTTAAAGGGTTTAGAGTTATCAACTAATAAAGTCAGTGCGGGCACTTTGGCATCTAAATAAGGTTAATGAGCTTTTAAAGAAATACACGTACAATTTCAAGGTAATTGTACAATAACATATTTAGTATCAATTTGCCAAAATCTGGCGGACGTTTGCCTAAAATGAGACATTGACGAAACATCATATAAAAAAATTTTAAATATCAAGCCTACTGCAATGTTATTACTTGTTTCGCTGTGTCCTGTGTATGGTATGCTAATTTTCAAATTACATTAATAACCACTCGTTTCAGCAGAACCAAATACGTGTGAAACATTTATTAGAATGAATGAATGTGAGTAATAAAGGACAATTCGCTCATCATGAACATAGGAAGGAAGTAGGAGTAATTCTTATTGACTTGTTGAGTCGTTGCTCTTCGTTTCCTAGGTGAATCCCAACCTGATCTGAATGTGACTGTCTTGCCCTCCACCTTGGTGCAACAAGGCGATGAAATTGTCATATCATGTATCGCAGGAAAACCTCGATTTCCAGCTAGAGACGAAACACCCATCCCACCAAATCGTGTTAGAGTGTTTCATGGTCAAAATCCGCTTCTTAAGACTTGCGAAACCAATGTTCGAAGAAATGATCTTATTCGTTGCAATGCCACACTTAGAATTACTAGCACAACAATGGCAACGGAAGTTGGATGCGTGGCAAACGCTGATGCAAGATGACGTTTCAAAATACTGAATTTAACCTTTAGGAAGAGAAATACCCGTAAGTAAAATCTTTGTTACCACATCTTTAATCTAATATCGCCGAACTGAAACAATAAAGTAGTCGTAACCAAATCATAGAGGTACATAGTCTTATCTACACATTCACGTTAAAATCATGTACAAAAGTTATTTAACTATGTTATGTAGCCAGCATTCGGAGAAAAATCACCTTGCAATCTAATTCATATGTCAGACAGTAATTTTTTATTCTGCAAAAAAAAAAAGTTGAGCTCATTATTCTAATTTTTGTACTTCTGGCAATGGTTGGGCCACAATATATGAGAAATTCGATGTACCACATGTGTATTTTAAAGTTGGTTTTTTTACAGTTGTTTATTATTACATAGCTCTTTACAATGTGCAATCGCGTGAAGATAAAACAGTTAAAATCTTAAACAAATATTCAGCCTAGGACACGATTAGAAGCCTAACAGGCCATCGTCCAAACTGATCTAAGCGAACTGATATAGTCACATTGTTTTATGCTTCGTACGTTTTTATAAATGTATCTGCTTCACACTACCTAACATAGGCCTTTAATCCCACTAAGGCTGAATGGATTCGGTTTCAAATAAGTATTCAAGTATTCCAGTAGATCAGTGATATTATATCAATGTTATGGAGATTGCGCAGCCAGGTTGACACATGATTAATTTTGACATGACTAAATTTTATAATTTATTAAAACATGATTAAGTCGGTTTTCTTTGTTCTTTCTAGGTTTTTATCTGATAACCTTGCCAAGAACAATAGAGTATTTTAAAAGCTGGCGACGGCTTTTGAATTGTCCGGGGGAAATAGGGGTTAATGTACTGGTTAGCTGTTTTACAGCAGGTATCTGGGATTATATATACAGTCCCCGGGACTACAAATGTAATCCCTGAAACTTCGATTAAAAAATACAAACAAAAATAAATATTTACTAATACAAATTAGCAAAATCACAAAGCAACGTTTCTTAAAATACTTAGACGTTAAAATTATTAATGTTCATAGTACAGTTTTGAAAAGTAACAACGTTCAGTAGACCTCACCAGTTCCTTTCTTTCGAACTTCAACCACACATTTTGCCAGCCAGTAGTGGAGTTCTATATCAGGTACTGCGACAATGTCGAACGAAACTTGGGCAAACTCATCGTTCCTATTAACATTTTCAGAATTCCTTTTCATTCCACATTCCTCCCACGCTCTGATAGCCAAGTTCGTGCTGCTGATGGTAGCTTTTGGAACCCTATCCTTAATTCTTTCATGCAAGGCTAAATCACTGATGCGTGCGCTTGATGAAGAGTTTACAATCTCTAATTCCTTACCAATCGTGATATCATTATCATCATCATAGTCTACTTCATTTTGAATGGCCATGTTAAAATTACCAACACCTATAGTTTTTGACCACCTGCTTTGCGTTATCCAAATCTGGTCGTCACTTTCGTCGTCTTCCATCAACCACCGTCTACGTTTTGCCACGTCAAACAAGAAGAAAAATTGAATGCACCCTATATATATATATATATTACATCCTACAAGTCCACTCTCTGGGGTTTCTTTAAGAAAACCTCTTTAATCGTGTTTTAAGTCGGATAAATACCGAGAACAAAAGCTTTAAGCCAGATAAATCCCTCGGGGCCTTCGGCCCCTCGGGATGTATCTGGCTTAAAACCTCCGTTCTCGGTATTTATCCTATACATAAAATTTAGTCAGAAAACGTGTCTCAAAATTAATCATAGATCAATGATATTAGTAAAATTACACAAGTGATTATTGAAAATCCTGCGAGGAAATTGGTCCAGAAATTACGTCATAAAGAACAATTATTCCGTAAAAGAAACAAAATAGGACTTTAATTATTCCGTAACTGAAACAAAACGGAAAGCCAGCCTGTTTTTTTCAGAGGTAAACAGTGCAGGATATTCCGAGTTAGAGGAACCAATCAGGTTGCACAAAAAACACTGCTCACCTACCAGCTCGATGCTTATACTCGATATTCGCCTACAGATGAATATAACAGTGAAGCCTCAGAAAAAGAATGGCGTCGACTTTTGAATATGTTGCCTAGGAATTTTTAAAACACCTCGTTTACTATTTTCTTTCAAATAATGTCCTGTGCAGATTCATTGACTTTGCCTTCGGCGAATAATTGTTAATTGTATACGTTTTAAATTCGTGGCAAATAAAACAGGGCAGTTAGATTTTATAATACAGTTCTATTTCTGGTCCAAGGCTACAGACCCAAAGTCAATACTTCTTATGAATATATACTGACTTTATGGTTAGCATAATCTATTTTTAAAAAAATTTAATATAAAAATATCGCCAATAAAGATCTTTTCTGAAGAGATAAAATGCTGATAATGACAATCTACGTAAATGTAATAATTTTGATATAGAATTACGTAGCCACAAGCCATTTACCGGAATGACACTATGATTAAATATATTAATGGAGATAAGTATATGATTAAGCATAGCATTATCGACGAAATTATTTCATTAAATATGACAAGAATATCTCATAAATTAACGCTAGATTTGACTTTGATTTCCATACATGGCTTTTTATAAAGTATTTCTATATACAGATATCCATTTTACGGCAAGCATATCTCCCACCACGAGTTCGTATGTTTGGAAAAGTTCTTCTTCCCAAGGTAATTACTTCTTTTTCATCCTAAGCGGAACGAAAAGTCCTTATGTTGACTTTGATAGTTAATCTCTCTTAAGGCATTTGTGGTTACATTTCAGAAACGTCATGATTTAATGCCTAATTTTATTACCTCTACGTCCATGAACAAGGAGCAAGAAATATGCGGTTGTTTTACAATATGATTGAATTTAAACAGCGAATTTAATCGTTGTAATTAAATTCTTGAACATCACATTTCAGATTTGTGATATATGTTAACATTTTAGAATTATGAAATTATAACCACATAAATTTTTATTACCATTGCAACCACCAATATCCAGACATGATGTAGATTATTATGTAAAAATTGATTGTCTTAACTCCTGAGCTGGATATTTGTTGCAGGCACTTTTCACCCACCCCAAGAAGCCCTCGCTGCAGGGAAGTCGTCAATCCGGGACTTTAAAGTCCGCAAATAAGTATTACGACGCTTTCAAATTACCCCAACCGTTGCTTACTTTTAGTATTTACTGTGTTGGTGTAAAGCGAGCTTTTGTTGCCCTAGTCATCACTTGAGTAAATGGAACCCCAATACGTCTCGACTGGTGCTGTCCCCGCTAGGGCCTAGGCCCTTGCACCAAGCATCCCGTGATGGGCAAAGGGAAAAAAGTTTTCTGCAAACAGTTGATTTCTAGCTAGATGAAAAACCACACAACGACTGCTATCGGAAAAAGAGAGGGACAATGTATCACCAAATATCAAGATTACATTTGCAGACAGAAATATTTTTTTAAAAATTTTTTAAGAAAACCTTTTTCGGAAAAATCTATGCCGGCTACAAGTCCAGTTATGCTCTTGTCTTCGACAGTAAGAGGTATGACAGTTAAACTTCTATTTACAACACGTACAACACAATGTGCTGCACAGTGAATGCAATCAATTGTGAGAACGAAGTCAACAGTTCAGGATTCTCAATGACCGTTATTAACATTTACAATCACGTACTTTATTATATGGCTGTACTTGTTTTTCCTTCATTAAAAAAAATTACGCATGCTCATTGTTTCCTGAATAGTGCGTGATTTGACGATATTGGACTGGTCCAATACGATTTTTATTTCAGGACCGGTATGTTTTGGTGGGAAAATCTTCGACCTAATCTCGATGAAATTTATGGAGAATTAAGTATAACATTACCAAATTCAACACAATAAAATTTAGGTGGGGTGCTGGTAGCACAGTGGTAGTGCCCGTGTCTCTCACCACTGTCACCAAGGTTCGATTCATGCTCCGTGCGGTTATCTGATTAAAGTTGATTTTGTTACATGTGAGAAGAGTGTTGTTCAGTTTGTCTCTGCCAAGCATTGCAGGTTTTCTACCGGTTCTCCGGTTTCCTCCTGTAATAACACTGGACCCATGAGAGATGACCCTTACTGGACTTTCATGGAGAACAGCTTATGTAGCAGGTATAGTTATCCAGTATAAATAAAGGCACTTTAACACTAGAGCTTCTTCTGCATAAAAGTATGATCAACGAATGTTCAACTTATGGAAACAAGAAGCAAAAGCACGACGTTACTAGGCAAGATAAACCGCAACATCTGACGTGGAAAACCCAGTGAAACACGGAAAATAAAACCAACCAAAGCCCATATAATAAATTTTTCATTAACTTGGTTTGCTTGGTCTGTTATAGGAAATATTTACTGTTTTTCTGCACACATCTTGCTCTTTTAGTCGTTTGGTCTTTACGAAAACCTCAGGCAAATACTTTCCCCTAAGGATCTCGATTTCGGTTACTTAGTATTCGATACAGCACAATGACTGTTATTTGTATAACGAAGCAACAGTGTACTACGACCGATATTAAGATAGTCAAGGTGGAACGTAATCCCATTTTTATTTTAACTTTTAATGATATTTTCTCCAGGAAATCCCATGACGACTACAAGCATAACTCTAGCCATGCATCTCTCTTCTACATTAAAAGGTAGATCAGATAAACATCAAGTGGTTTTTTATTTTACCTATTTTATTATTATTATTATTATTATTATTATTGTAATCATTATTATTAATATTAGGATATTATTATAATAAAATTATTATTGTTATCATTACTATTATAATTATGATATTAAGTACTATTCTTATTATGACTGTTATTTACGTCTTGACACTTGTTTATAGAGCGGCATTGTTAGAAAAGGTATTGTGGAATTTAAAGAAAATCAAAAAAGAAAATTAAATAATTGGATTTTAAATTCGGCACTTTTCAGAAAAAAGAAACTGAGCACAAATACGTCCATACCAGTTAAAAAATAAATGATTATGAAAAAAATTAATAATGCGATTATATAACCACTATGTCGGTTATTGTATGTTAAAGAGTATAAAATAGATTTTATTACTTTTACACCATTATCACCTGTTTATTGCAAATAAATTTTCAGTAAAAATGTTTAGGAGGCTAGCCCTCCCAGATCCCAACGGCAGGACACCAATGATTGTTATAGGTAAAAGTAAAAGACAAAGCTAGTGACAATTTGAAAAGATAGTAGACAAGACATAATGCTGAACGATTTAGAAAAAGTTGAATCAGTGAAATTTAGATTATTTCAAATTTATCATTTGCCTAATAATTTGATGATTATGTCACTGATTCAACATTTTGTCCTCAGTTTAACGTGCATCCTGAGTTTTTAATTTTAAAGTTCCAATTATAGGTAATATATAGATGATTCAACATACAGTTCTATTATAATACAAGTATCGTCTATATCATTGTTTAGTATACTTCTGCCTTTGCTGATGGTGATAAATGGCTTAATTGCAATAACTTCGATTCAGAATTACGTTACCATAAGCTCTTCATGCATGGGAATGAGCATATGTTTGATTACATTAATAGGGATAAGTATGTGACTAAGTGTAACACTGCTGAAAAAACTATTTTATTATATATGACAAAAAAAAATTTATAGATTAACCCTAGAATTGACTTGAGTCTCGAAGACGGCTTTTTAAAAACTCTTTCTATGTATAAATATTTTGCAGCACACATATCTCCGACTATGAGTTCGTATGACATGCAAAGTTCTTCTCCAAAAGGTAATCACTTCTCTTTTTTTATCCCTATTGCCAGAGCGGGGATCGGATAGTGCCTTTGCTGACTTTGACAGTTAATCTGTCTTGAAGTAATGGTGGTTACACTTCAGAAACTTAAAGATATTTTGAAAAATCTTATTAACTTTACGTCTACAAACAAGCAGCAAAAATTATGAAACAAAAATTAACGAAAATACTGTTTTATTGAAAGGAGGCTGTAATACTTGTAATATGACTGAATTTAAACAGCCAATAAAATCGATAAATTTAACTTTTGAATTGGACACTTCAAGTTTTCTATATATTTGAGCATTTTAGAATAATGAAGTCATAACCACGTACGTAACTTTTTATTACCATTGCAATCAGTGATGTCCAAATAAGATGTAAATTATTCCGTAAAAAATTGTCGGCGTTAGCTCTCAACCTAGATATTAGTTTCGGGCACTTTCCTTGCCCCTCATCAGGCAAGAAAACTCCCATAAAGCCTAGTCTGAATAGGGTTATCACTTATACTGGTGAGTAGTACATCAGCAATTGACCAACTTAAAAATACTCTTGGTGTCTGTTCATTCATAGGGAGATCACTATTTTTAATGAAACTTTGTCTCGACTGATCCAAAGTTTATTGTTCACGATCAAAGACATATCGGCTTTCCGCATTATGAAAATCAACAAATTCTTTGTAGACTTCAAATAATCGCAAAATGGGCCCATGCCCATCATACAAATGGCAAAACAGAGGATATCGCTCCCTCTTCACTTCCTACAATATTGCTTCATTCTACCATGGCAAATTATGTTGCGACAAGCAAGCCAAAAAATTTACCTCAAAGTCGAACACTGGAGAGTGGATTAAGGGGGGAATCGAAAAGAGTATTCTTTTTTTAACTATTATCCCAAAATACTCGTCACAACTGTAACTCTGAACGTCTTGTGAGTGAAAGCCGTCGTTGTACCAGTAATACCAGCTACAATACCCAGACTACTTGAGTTCAACTTGAATTATGACATTTCATTCTTCCATCGTCATTTTTTGATTCTCTTAATTTCTTTCCATCAATGTTTTTCTCCGGTCGGCTTTATATATCTATTTCTTTAATAAGAATTATCCAATCTCATAACACACTTATTTAGTCATCATTGTTTTGGAGGGATATGATTTTGAAAAATTTACTTCTAACAGCAGTTTATGTCCTCATTCACCAACAATATTAAGAACAACCTTTTAAAATTTAACATGAGATTACAATAAGTTGATTTTATAACATTCCAATTTGAATAATGAACCAAAATAATAGAAATACCAATACGCAACCACTCCTCGCCCACAGTGGCGTAGTGAGGGTCCGACTTTTGGGGAGGTCAACTCTTACTGAAATATCTAGGACTCCCTGAAAAATTAATTTCGGCATACAATATTTGAATTATTCAATACGTAGTGTATGATCCACTCGTTTTCTTCAATCTTTTCGTAGAATGGACCGAAAATTTATCATACAAATTGAAAACTAAGCCATGTCGTTCAATATTGATTAAAATGACTATAATTTGACAATTGGACTTCATGTTAGCTCACCTTATCATGCCACACAAGCACAACCTCTCCCCCATACGTTTCTCTTTGGATTTAACACTGTCTCCAGGATGGTCTTGGCAACCGCTCCCTTGCCCCCTTTCCCCTTTGGCTACACCACTGCTTAGCCACCTTTGGCGATTCGTGACATGACATTCGTCTTATGGAAAACAGCGTAGAAACTCTGCTAACATAGTTCTCCAAAACTGACGAGTAATCTCGTCGGGCGTTAACTGGAGTAAGTGCGTAAGGTCCCCCACGATCAGACGAGTTATGAATTCACAAGAATATGCAGAAAGTTGAGTTACCATCGTCTAAATTACAATAATGAACTGCCGAACATTAAATTATTTTGTTGCATTTAGATCTTTAGTACAATTCTAGAACCGTTGCAGCTGAAGTATATATGGAAAAAGTATGCCACTATTCCATGGTCATAAATTGCCCAAAATTTACCAAGTAGATTTGTAAAATCTCGTCCGTACAATCTGGAATTTGACCAAAAGACAATCGCTACTGTTTATAAGAAAAAAAAATATTCAGGTATTCTATAATCGCATCACTTGATTTAACTCAACCTCCTCATTTTATTTAGTCACCAGTACTGCCTCAAGTGTCGGTCCCACTCGACCGAAGAGAAAATGGACCCTGTCCTCTCGAAGGTAATTTTTTTTTCTAGTTTAAATCCATATTACGTTCACTCATAAAGCACATTAAAATTATTTCGAATTACAAAAAATATTTGTTAGCAGAGATTTCATACAGTATCCTAATTCAAATAATCACCTTCCTTAATTTTAGATGAGTCAACTTAAGCTCTACTGACAGTTATAATTAGCAAGTCAATTGTTGTTTTAGCAGTCATAGCCGTTCCCGCAGCACTTTGCGCCATATAATATGAAACAGAAAAAAGAAGAATTTATCTTAATTATACTGCACCAGTGGGAACAGGCGTTGGAAGGGCAAGGAGAGGGATTATTTTTCTCCCCTTGGATTTTCACCACAATTGTCAAGACTATATAGCAATTTAAATGCAAATTACTTGAAGGCATGAAATAGCGACTGATCAAAGCTTATAAAAATTTACTCCTAACGTTTCGTTGATTTACACCACAATATCATTAGAGTGGTAAAAAGATGATGTGTATATATACATATATTCATATATACATGTATACATATATACATATACATACATATTATCAATCTATATATATATATATATATATATATATATATATATTTGTCTGTCTATCTGTTTATCAGTCTGTCTGTCCATCCGTCGGTCCGTCGGTCCGTCCGTCTGTCCGTCCGTCTGTCTGTCTTTTCATCTATCTGTCTATCTAATATGTATGTACTTATTTATACATTCAATATTTTTTCACATTAAAAGATACAAGATATAATACATTGAAAGATACAGAATAATTACATATCTAAGATCTCTTATTTCACAGTAAAGGTGAATCTATGACAATTAGTCTTATGTTAGTTAAAATAAAGATTGAGGTATTGAAGTTATGTATGCGTTAAGGCTGGGGTTAAGTTTAGTCGTTATGTCACGCCTTAATATTTATTTTTGAATTACGTTTCCCGCTTAGTAGACATTATAGTGGTTATAATGAGTAGATCGTAACGTACGGTACCCAAAAGGCAGCTTCGTGCAGTTTAAAAGTTAATTTAGAAAATAAACATGTTTTTAAATAGCTGAATAGCCCCAATTCAAACCTTTTGCAATTGTACTTCCGACGATAAAAGGAATTTGAAACCACTGAGTTTGTCTTATTTTTAGTTGTTCCGGCAATTACGTTTGACATGCGTTTTTGACATCTTTCTTTCTTTTAGAAAAATTTGTCGACAGCTATGGAAATTGTGTAAAGTAGCAGCTAAATATTTTTGTAAATTTTCGACTTATTCTCGTAATGCAGTTTTCTTGAATTAAATAAAACATTGCATCGCGGGAATCTCTCTTAATTTTTATTCCTCTAAACGCGACTTGAACAACTGTTTTTAAGCGAAATGTAGGACCTCAGTTTAAGGGAGACTGGCCAACCAAAAATAGACAGACGGGAGACATGACTGCCGTGAGAAACATTTCTAATGGCCAGTTCCTCGTATTACGTCAACTGAATACAAGCACACAGCTAAAAATAAAATTTTATTTCAAGAAAAAAATCTTGTTTTATGACCATATTTCTTAAATTAAGACTTGTTATCTTGTCCCGTAAACAGAATCATTTCTCTTAATAAGCTATCTTGATAACAAAAAATTTCTAATAAGACTTATCTTCTTGAAAATAAGAAAGTACATCTGGACTAGGAAGGAAAAAATATTCTTGATTCAAGATATATTTTCTTAAATTTCTTGAAAGAAGATAAAAAATTCACATGGCTTTTTCTTATCAAGAGTTTATTTCTTAAAGCCAGAAAATTAATCTTAAAACTAGAAAAAAAATCTACCCAAGATTTTAAATTTTTTTCAGTGTACCAGAATACCTTACAACGTTTTCTTTTTCATGGAAATATTAAATACCCAAAGGGAATGGAAATTCAGTTTTTTACATGAGCATAACAAAAACGATTTAGAAAAGCCTTATGGCAGTTGAATTGAGCAGAAAGATAAGGGGAAACCGGCCATTTTGAACTTTCTATGCATGTGCGTAGTTTTCAGCAATAGCTCACTTTTGAAGAATAATGTGTTGGCTAGTCTTACCAGGACAGTTTTGAACATGTGTCTTGACAAAAAAAGCTCAGGTGGTGTGGATAAATTTCGTTAAGAAACTGAACAGCATGGTAGCCCAGCCTCTTGAATTAGAATATGGTATCTGAAAAATATAAATAGCAATACTTAATACAAAACAATGGTGTAACCAGGTCTGCACTTCGCTAACTAATTGCCTTTGCAATTTTGCCAATGATGATAGGATTATCCTGGATAATCCTATCAGCTACATACGCTGTTCTCCATAGAGATCTATTCAGTACAGGCCACCTTCATAGGTCCAGTGTTACTACAGGAAGTAACCGGAGTATCCCGAGAAAACCTGCGATGTTTGGAAGAGACAAACTTAACATTCCTTTCACATGTGGCTAAGGTTATTTTAATCAGATAACTACACGGAGCCGGAATCGAACCCTAGTCACAATGGTGAAAGACACGTGCGCCACTACTGTGCCACCAGAAGTCCCACAAATAATCAAAGATGTACCGACAAGTTGTACAAAACATGGTTTTGTAGTCTACGTCACTACTGTGCCCATTAACTTCATGAACACTGTGATGACGAGATTTGTTACGCGGATTGCATTCAAGTACCATTTTCTTTTATTTTCATTTCTTGTTTTTACAAATTGCTATGTCTGCAGTTCATACAAATAGATTATAATAAAAGCGGGAGGACATTATAATAATTTCAAAATAACAACTTCAATAATCCATGTCGTTGAAGGAAATCAGTAATTAACTCGAAAAACTCACGTACAAATAGTCGGAATCTTTTTAACTCATTAAAAGGAATTTCGTATAAAATTGTTTGTCATTGGACAATAAAGAAGGAATATCCCTTTGCAATTTCGTTAATGATGTACCGACGGTCTACTCGGATGTGCCGACGGACTTGAAATGATCATGGCTAGGAGGGCATGCTCCCCGGCCCCCCACTGGGTATTACACTGATTAAAAATGTGTAATTAAATACCTAATAGCTTAACAGAACTACAAAAACTCCATGCAATTTATATCTGCCTGTTAAATATCCAGTAAACGTCATACAAGTTATGGAAAACTTTTAGTAATTCTATCATCTGTCTGTTATCACTACACGTGCGACTAATTAAGGCAAACTTTTCAGAACAAGTTGTTTGAGACTTATCATCATCCATTCCATTTACAGTACATACAACAATAATTTGGATACCGTTTGAAATGCCATGTAATACCAGCTGTTACCGTACTCTGCGTTTTATCAGCGTTTAACTCTTAATCGAGGCTAATGGGTCTTTCAAACATTGCACTGACGCACTGACTTGATTTGCAAATATTTGGAAACAACTGAATAATATACACTATAGGCCCAACTGTAATAATGCCCATTAAACAGACAATTACTTTTGGGTTATGTACAATCTATTATTCTAGGTGGCTCCATGGACAATTTACCAAGATGCTGGGCTAATGATGCTCGGTGATTGGTTTCTGATATATCTATTGCTTTCCTTCAGTCCAAAATTCTGCTTCAAAATTTCTGATCTAATTTTTAAAGATATATGTTGAGCAGGAAAAAAGATTTCAAGGAACAAAAAAATTTGTAAACTGTAAAATATTTCTCGGAAAACCATTTAGTGACGACTATATGAATGTTTCATGGTAAATATGAGGCGATATGTAATGGCAAGTACAACAACCTGAAGAAATAAGTAACATTCGGAAAAAACCCAAAAAAAACTCCTTAAAATCAACTAAAATCGAACTCCTCATCAATCAGTCATTACTTGAATAAGCATTCACTTTGGGTTTACCCGCACTCACTGGTGCTCGGTCTTGTTGAAAATCTCAAGAAAATACTTACTCCACAAAGAGTTCAGCACGCGAGTTACTGAACAGTTACTCAATGAGACCGACCATGATACTAAGAGTTATCCAGATCAATAGCAATGTCATCTAACAGAGCCGAAGACTGAGTAGGATAACATTGACCGAGGCCTGGATATAACCAACATTTATTCACATTTTTGGCTGAACAAGGTGGTATCCCTCTATTGCACATTAGCGTTTTTACACTTTTCAAATCAACTCTTAAGACCTGCATGGTAGAACAGAATCACCATTTCTATGAAAAATAGTTCATTATTATTTTACTCTAAAATCTATTATTCAAGCTATCTCTTCAAGTGCTTCTTAATTCCCTTCGTATAAATCCGTGATGGAAGTCCTTAATAGACGGAGTTAATAATTTAATATCACATTTATTTATTACCAGTTCAATCGAATAAACAGTAGATCCCTGTAAATTAAATTTACTTTTATCTTTCTATGCGTTAAAATATTACCCCCGCCGTCTTAGGAAGGACCAAGTTGATTTCTTTCCGTTAGAATACTACATTGTTTTCCTCGTGTTATTGCCGATTCGTCAAAACAACTAAAATATGCCCGGCTGTGACTTCGAGAATGTTGACATTATATTGATATCACGTGAAGAAATTTCCAGTGGGAGTTAGAAGCTTCCGGTTGACATGGCAATGACGTCACCGTAGTCATGTCTCGAACTGAGCTCACCCTACTGATTCTGGCTTCTAGGCGGAAAGCATAAAACCACATAACAAACCATCCTTTTCCTCCCTTGACGTCACGGAATAAAACTTTTAATGCTTATCAATTCCATTCGCTATTTAAGAATATTTTTCTTTAAGTTGAATAACTTTTTCTTCCTTTTCGTCGGCAAAAAAGGTCACCAATGAAATATGCGAAAATCACTTTACCGTGAGATTAACTTACTGGAGTGTAGCCTAGGTTCCCGTATCTAATTGCGTTTACGCCAAAGCTCTACGTCAGTATATCATTCATTATGAAGTTCCTTCCTTTACAATATTGAAAAAAGCCTTTTGTTCAATAGATGGGTAGATGGATGTGATTTTTCCAGGGGGAAATAAAGAGTATTACCGACCGAAACCCTTCTATTACAAATGCTCTCAAATTTGGAAAGGTCTTGACCGCGAGTACCTGTTAACCTGGTAGATTAACCTTACGATTTTCATATGACTGGATAATTTAGTTGCTAGACACTTTCAAGTCTAGCAGCTAAAACTAGCTTCCATGACCCCCCTAACGCCGTAAACTGATGGTTCAATAACTCCTTTGTATTCAGATGGACATGAATATTCGAAATTGTCATCTTAGTGGCTGATTTAATATTCCGTCAAAGTACTTCATCTTTTTTCCTTGCCAAGTTCAAGTGGTTTCTTAATTTGGTATCTAATTTACAAAGAGAGGACATTCGGTCCATGAGAGGAAGGCTCTTTTAAATTCAAACATTGGCATTCAGTTAGACTTCACAACAGTAAAGTCTGTACTAAATAAGTTGACAGTGACACTGAATCACTAAGTTTAATCTTTTTCGAGTTATTTTTAACTTTGAAATATACGGATATTTCAACAGCGAAGACTCAAGGACATCGACGTTGCAGCAAACACAGTCGCACAACGCAATTGAAATTGCGATAAACTAAGCTTAGTTTTGGCCTTGGTTGGCAAACGAAAGTACTACTCCGGGATACTTCAATCCTAAGCAATAAGGTAACGAATTTGGTGTTTTCACTACCCACAAATACAGTCATGCCTTAGTAAGACTGGAGATGAACAATCAAATTGTAAAGATTTTAGTTTTTAATGTGGCATAATTGGTATGCCACTCATTACGTCGCTTTTGTTTCAGTTTGAATGGAAATGTATTATCAACATGCAAAAATTACGACGAATGATATACAAGATCTTGATGTGTAATCAATTTTCATGTCACGCATTCATCCAGCTCACGGGAATGAAATATTACGAACAACGTCAGCCGAGGGCAAAATTATTGCCCGGTTAGTGTGTGGATCCGGGCTTACAAGTAAACATCGTTGAAGACATCTTGCGGTTACATAACGAAAATTTCTGCCAGACCTAAGCTTTTGAATTTTTAGTTCTATTTATGAACAGTTATGAATGTTACGAATCTGCATGAAGTTGACACTCTAAACTATAACCATTTGGTAGTTACCTGAAGGCAATTGTAGAAACAGCGACATCAAATACGTGACATTTAGAAGTCAATCTTACACCTGCAATGGGAACTATTAGTTCAGCATTTAGCCAGGAAAGCTTTTATGATATATATACTTTTTCAAATGAGATAAATGTTATCCGTACCTTTGGGGTTCAAATCCCATCTGGGGCCAAGAAATTATTTTCCTGAAGGTATGAGCTTGACTAACTTCGACATTGTCATTTCTTATCTTTCCTAAATATACAATAATATATACAATAAAATATTTGGATTTTCCTCTCGTTTTTATGTCTCAGGTATTGTTCTTTTATCATTCATGAATTTGCCATTCGCTATTCGACGTAAATACAATTTCTTGTTTAGTAGCCATTAAATATTGACCCTTTCAAGTGTGATTCTTTCTTCTCTTTTGTTTTCTTGCTTTGTTTTATCATTAGTTCTTTCGCTGTAGTTTGTTATTGTACGATAAAGACATGCGTAAAAGGGTTAAAAAAAAACTCTTACAGTGCCCAGTAACAGTCGTTACATAAAAGATAGACAAAATGGTGATATAACACTGTCCAAAGAGGGCAGTCGAAACGCACCTTAATAAACAAAATCGCAGAATCAGAGAGAATTGAGTCAAAGGGATAGAGAACTACTCCGATTTATCCATTACGTAGAGGCGGATGGAGATGTATGAAAAGATTAATTTAATTGAAATCAATTCTTAAAATTTTGATTCCAAGTACCTGAAAGTCATGTGAAGCTGTAATAAATACTGGCGACATCCAAAACATTATCATCAAACTGAGAGTAAAATAAACCGGATGTTAGCCTGCAAGGAGACACAAAAAAGTAAAAAACATGAATACCATAACATGGCAGACACCATGACAACACTAAAGTTGCGGGGACAATTTACATAGTATGGATATTGATTATGTTCTGAGGCAGTGCGCAAGATTAGAATTAGGGTTAAGTTAAGCATTAATGAGAGAATACGGCTAGGATTCATTTAGGGTTAGGTTTTCCCAAACCTATATCTTCAAAACTTCTGCCCTCTAGTTTTGCGGTTTGAAATTTCCCCCTCGACTATACCACTCAGCATTTTAAGCAAGGTCGGGGGCACTATTGCGCTGTGGGTCTGAGCTTCATGTTTAGGTATTTTGTCGTGAAGCATAACTATGTAGTTTTATTGCAATCGAATCCAAGTGTTTCTGACTGTTTGGAATGAGCAATCTTCATTAGACTGTTATGTTGTAGAACGTTTAATACGCAATATCCTTCATTTGGTGCACTATAAGGAAACTTTGATGACCCATACAAAGACAAATGACGTACACTAAGTAAAGACTAAAAAGTTTTCTTTATTGTAGGTATTATCCCTCACCGTTTGTAAGACTTCTTGGTCTTCAATAAACTGACACGATATACTTACGCTCTTCAATAAACTCTTACCGTATTTTCTCGTAAAACGCATAAAACATATCTTAATATAGCCCCAGATTTTTATCAATCGACAAAGCGGTGTAAAGAATATCACAGATACAGGACAAGTATAGATTCATTTAGCATACGAAATCAAGGATCTGCATACTCGGTGGAGCTTGGCTAAGAGTACGACGTTAGTACAAAGGCCATAAATATAAACAAACTATCAAAACAGCTTGGCAAAACGAAAACAAAAATCATGAGTGTTAGCGTTCATCCTTGCGCGTTACTACGATCCATCCCCTGTGGGGACTTCGCTGCATGGAATAATTTCAACGCTGTTATCCAAGCTAAAATTCCAAAAGTTTAGTTTGAGCTGAAATTTGCGTCGTGCAACCGCAAGATAATGTTTAACGGATTTCTTCATTGAACTGGATTGTTTTCAGTTCATATTCAAATTATCCATGTATCATCCTTACAGGTTTTGAATGGTGGTTCCGACTTCATTGCGACTATTTCTGCTGTACGGAAAATGTTGACAAAGAAAACTATTTCGGGTCTGTCGAACGTCGGCATTTCAAAATTGTCTTCTGGCATGGCCGTTTTAACGTCCCCTGGCACCGCTCTTGGCGGGGTGGGCGAGGGGATAAGATTATTATCATACCCACTTTTAGTATTGAAATTGTCCCATTTCCCGTACTGTTTATTACTTCATTGTATGTAAGAACTGCAAACGGTAAACCGATGAAAAGTGATTTTAAAATCTTTTTGACAATTCTATTGGTGATTTTCTTTACTTTTGATCATCGAAGTGTTTCAGTTGGGTGAAACATTTCATTCAGAGGCAAAGGAATAGTATTATTTCATTCTCTTTGATTTGAATTCGGTTTGAATCTTGTATTGCTTTTTTCCTCCATGTCTATCGGCTGTCAAATGACTACCTTCATTAATATCGTTATCGTCCTAAATTGTTGCTGTATTTGCAACACTGAAACTATTTCAGAACTTTCAAAGGCTCAGGGTCTGTTTCCTTATGCTCGTTTCAGATTGCTGGGCTCATGCATTTCGCTGCTCTTCCCTATAGGCTCCTTTATTCCCAATAATGTCACCCTGAGCTTGCGTTCTTCCACTACAAAGATATCTTATCAAGCCACCAGAAAGCTCTTTAATTAAAAACCACAATGCACTGTGGTGGAAATTTTATAGCAAACTTATGCCTTAAAAAATTTTATACTATGATTGGTAATTGTGTAATTATTTATCTGAAATTACTTTTACAGATTGGAATCAAGATTAACCAATCCATTGCCTCAACTTCAATATGACCGGATGTTGCAATAATGGTCTTTTGCTGTTATTGGTGCTGGCGGTAACATGCTTAGATAATGCTTCTGCTCAAAGGTGTGCGACAGGAGAACCCAAGCAAGGTTAGTAATTTCAATAAGCAAGCAAATGGTAGTGGTTGTTGTAGAGGTAACAGTTGTGTGCTGATGAAAAAAAAACTCTGTTTTGGCAGAAAAACTGATCTTTCCCCTTTCGTGTAACCAAACTATTGTTAAACTTATTGATAGACTGCTCAGACTAGACTTAAAGATAATCCGAACAGTCATAATTTAATGTTTTAACTCACCGATTATTTTTCATATAATTAGTGTCATCATAAAATAATTCGTTTCTGTGAAAAAGTAAAAAGTTAGCATAGAAAATTCTGAAAATAATGACGGGATTTTTGCAAGAGTTGCTGTTCAGAAATACCCTTTAACTTTTCTTTTTCAAGTTGATATTTATGGTTGATTTCTCAAAGCAGTAAACTCGAGAGAATATTTTTTGACTTTCAGTCTAATATCTATACTTTGGTATACCTCAATTAAGGGGACGCTTCCTTCAACAGGACAACGACTTTTGTCTCGACAAAACATACATCTAATCTCTGCACCAACGGCCTCTGTTAATTGGGATGGTCCAAACTCTGTCCAGCCCAAAATGTCTACCCTTGACGTGTAAAATCGTTTGACATTAGCCAGAGTAAAATGATCTGCAGTTGGCCAAATTAAAATAACAAAAGTCCAGTTCCGACCGAGAAGAGTTAAAGGGTGTGGACGTTTGAATTCACATCGATTAATTCACCCTTAACACAGAAGCTCAAACTTAAACGGGGTTCATGACAGTTCATTGAATATAGTGAAGCTAAAATACAACATTTACAGTATAAGATACTACAGAGTATGTAAACATAATTGTATCTTATCTTAAATAATATATTGTTCAAGGTATATATTACATTAGTTTATCAATGTTTTCCTCGTTTTGGTGCAACAGACATAAATTAACGAATTGAATTATGAAATGTCCCACATACTTTGAAAACAGTGACGGGTGACTACACCGAGGTGAAACGACAATGACTAGTTAATGACTAAAGTATTAAACCGAGCCTTAATTCAATAAAGTAACATTTACATTGAGAGAACTGCGACACTTTTGAAAGTACGGACGTGCTTTCAGCGTCGGGTGGTGTCCAGCTTAAATGACCCAAATGTTGCATCTTGGCTATTGATTTTCCGGGCGGAAAGCGCAATCGCAATATAAAGATCAGAGCCCAGCTCAGAATTCTAAAATGTATGGCCATAGCAAGAGAGTAAAAAGTTTTAAAATATGTTTACTGACGTTTCGTTGCGGCGTGCAACATCTTCAGAGTATAGATTTTCAAAGGTGAGAAAAAACTATATATGTGGATCTATAATTTCCATACTGGAATAATTAGACGGCTAACCAATAGAAAACTGGGTGACCTGACAGGAAGTGACAGGCATATGGAAGAGGAAAGTATTAGAATAGAGAAAGAGGTGTAGAAGAGATACTTTCGTTGAGAGACGGTTTGTATTTGGAAATAAGTAAACTCTCACGAATGAGGAGTTCAAAGTTAGAGGAAGACCTGCAGAAAGATCGTTAGGAGAAATGGTGTGCTTGGTCTGGCAAGTATGACCCTGGACCCTAGAAGTAGGAAACGAAGTAGTTGCTAGTTTCTCACTAGTCAAAGGCGAAACCCCCATGTGTTCTGAGATACGCGTATGTAAGTGGCGCCTTATTTGGCCCAAATACAATGTTGCACAATTCTATCTCTTTAAAAATTGTTCTACTTTAACTAGACGCGTATTCAGATCTTGTATGGTGTCGCATTCTTCAACCCCAATATGTAAATTGAATACTAACCAGTAATCAAAAGGGATTTTGATCTACCTTAAAGCTCGTTTACACTTGGGATTTTGCATGTTACGATTGTGCTCTTGGTGTATGCAATAAACCCATGACAGTCTATGAAACAAGACATACAGCTTTGATTCGCTCCAGTTCGTCGATGCTCTCATCATTTAACACACACTCCAAGATGTCAATCGCAAGACACAAAATTGCAAAAGTAAACGGGCCTTTAATGTGACAAATTTTGCCCGAAATTTATAGCTCCAGCTATCTACTTTTGATTTAATTTTTCCATTATTCTACATACATTGAGAGGTGCCACACCCCCACATCCTCCATAAGCTACGCCCCTGTCCATTCTCCATTAAGCGAGCACATAATGCAGTCACGTGGGTGAATACATATAAAGATTAAACTGTACTTATAGCTGTACAAGTTTTTGATGATTAGCACCACAGTTTTGATTGAAAACTTTATTTGCGACATTTTTCGGAATGTGCTTATTCCTTCATCAGGCAATTTACAGTAAGCTCGTTATAATGACATTTGAATAATATTTGATGGCGCTGAATTGGTTTGCGTCAGCTACAGCGTAATGTATTTCGAATTAATAGGGATTAAAATTTCATCAGCGGAAATTATACGTAAAGCATAATTTGTTTCAGATAATGGTAATTTATTAACAAAGATTACAGGGACAAATTTAAGATTACATGATCCTTTTGTTTATCGTTATTGTTAACTGTTGTTTGTTGTTGTTTTTTTTTTATATTATCTTAAACTTGTCTTTATAATCTCTGTTAATAAATTACCATCATATCATACAAATTATGACTTGCGTGTAACTTTCCACTAATGCAATTTTAATCCTTATTAATTTGAAATGCATTTTGCTGTAGCTGGCGCAAACCAACTTAGCGTCATCAAATACTATTCAATTGTCATTATAACGAACTTACTGTAAATTACCTGATTACGGAATAAGCACATTCCAAAACATGTCGCAAATAAAGTTTTCAATCAAAACTGTGGTGTTAATTATCAAAATATTGTGCTAATTCATATTAAAAAGAGTTTTATAATTATTTCGCGTCATGTATAACTATTCGGCGACAAGCGGTTAATATTTGCTATTCAGCTTGGTACAAACTTTTTGATTTTTGAGTTTTTCCCCAAACTTTGAAGTCCAGGTGTCAGTGTAACGGATAGTGTATTTTTGTCGGAAAAATGACTAGTGAAGGCAAACGTCAAAAAGTCAGTCATTACCTATGTTTTTGTTTCACACACTGATGCCTCTTGATCAATTTTACAACACATAATTTTATTTCTACATGTTAAAGATCGCATTTCAAACTCCTTATTGGATATAATGTCAATTATTACTGACACACCTCGAGCCGAGGCTATTCAACAACCACCAAATGTCGTGGTGTTATGTTTTAGGGATACCTACATGGTTTTGTTGATACCCATCATAACCTTATACCAATCCTTGACTCTAATCCTAGAACTAAATTAGTTTTAACTCAAAGTTCCTTGGAGGTTTTTCGACGTTACAATATCAGCTGGATGCAACGTAGCCTTGCTCAATATGATCACCTTCCATTAATGTAGCATATCCTTTAAAGGGACAGTTCTCCTTCGCCCTAGGGTTTTCCCTACATAGTGGATAGACTATATACCTTCAAAAGTTTTTGGAGTTATTAATTATCGTAGTCGGCATAAGCACTATGGCATCTGAATAGGGTTAACAGTCAGACTTTACCATATTTTCATGCGGAAGCTCATTCAACCAATCAAGTATTTGCACGATCTTATAATGAAACACATGCACCATTACAGGGTAATTGTGGAATTACGAGTTTGCTCTTCTTCGGTTAAAATCTGATTCCAGACGGTGGCTGTTGTTCCTTGAAGCTCTGAAAACATCATATCACTAATATTTTTTTTCATTTCAAGCCTGTTTCGATTTTATTACTTGTTTTGCTGTGTCCTGTCTAAGGTTTGCTATTCTTGAAAGTGTACTTTTTACCAGTCATTAGTACAGTATGTTTCAGCAAACTAAGCGTCTCGCCAAACGGATATCTGAGAGATTCTTATTGACTTGTTGAGTTGCTACTCTTCGCTTCCTAGATGAACCCGAACCTGATCTGAATGTGACTGTCTTGCCCTCCACCTTGGTGCAACAAGGCGATGAAATTGTAATATCATGTATCGCAGGGAAACCTCGATTTCCAGCTAGAGACGAAAGACCCTTCCCACCAAATAGTGTTAGAGTGTTTCATGGTCAAAATGTGGAAATTCAAACTTGCGGAATCAATGTTCGAAGAAATGATCTTATTCGTTGCAATGGCACACTTAGAATTACTAGCACAACAATGGCAACGGTTGGATGTATCGCACGCGGTGATGGTGGATGCCGTTTAAAAATACTGAATTTAACCTTTAGGAAGAGAAATACCCGTAAGTAAAATCTTTGTTACCACATCTTTAATCTAATATCGCCGAACTGAAACAATAAAGTAGTCGTAACCAAATCATAGAGGTACATAGTCTTATCTACACATTCAAAAATAAAATCATGTACACAAGTTATTTAACTATGTCACATTGTCAGCATTCGGAGATAAATCATCTTGTAATCCTATTCACCCGCCAGACAGTAATTTCTTATTCTGCCAAAAAATATGAGCTGATTCGTGTAATTTTTTAGCTCTGGCAGTGGCTGGGTTACAATACATGAGAAAATGCACAAAATGTTAAATCCGACAAGCAATTGAATACAAAGGGTTAAAGCGCATTGATACATCAACGCATTAACGCATGCACTAATTCAAGCCCATACGCAAAGACAGACGCATTGGTCCATATGTACATAAATACAGTGTTGTCCCTATCTACATAGACACAAATCTAGATATGTAAAGATAAACAAGAGTAATAAACAACTTTAAAATAGATTTATGGTACATCAAATTACCAACAACCAGCACCAACAGCAGAAATGAGGTAAACAAAAACCTAGGTCGAGATTAAGAAAATACCCATTCCGATAAGTAATAGAATACAAATGGTCAAAACGCATTAACGCATCCAGGAACTTAAGCCCATAAGCAAAAACGCACAGAAGAGTTGATCTACATGTACTTAGATATTGGGCTGCACATATCTACATGTAAACAAATATGGATATGTAAAATAAACACATAAAAAAATAAATATACATATATGATACATCAAATTACTAACAGAAAGCACATACAGAAGAAATGAGGTAAATAAAAAACCTAAATCGAGATTATTCTCCTCAACGTGGTACGTAAAACAGGATAGTTACATTCTCTGATACATTTCCTGTCCAGAAATTAGAAAATAAACCGATACTGAATTTACGGTTGCGATAATCCACATATAAAAAGATAACATTAAAATGCTGTCGATTAAGTTCTCTTTCGGGGAAACACGCTGCTGATGGTTGAAATTGCTTTAATTCTAATAATTTAGGAACGGAAAAACGTAACAACAAGATATATATGGCAAAACAGCCTTATAAATTATAACCCTGGAATTGACTTGGGTTTCAAGCACGGCTTTTTTATAAACTTTTCTGTGTGTCCATTTTGTAGCAAGCATGTCTCTAACCATGAGTTCACATGTCATGCAAAGTTCTTCAAAAGGTAACCAGCTTTCTTTTTCATCCCGATTGCTATTGCAAGGACTGGAAAGTGCCTGTGCAGGCTTCTACAGTTGATCTCTTCTAACGCTTTGGTGGTTACACCTCGTAAACATTATTTTTCACCAAGTTTTACGTCCATACAGGCAGCGAGAAGTGTGAAATACAAGTTAGCGAAAATACTTTAAAATCTTTCATTGAGAGGAGGTTGTTATACAAAGTGACTGAATCTAAACAAGGAATAAAATCATAAAATTAAGTCTTTGAACGCGACATCTCAGGTTTACCATATCTTTTAATATTTTAGAATTATGGAGTCATAACCATGTAACTTTTTATTACCACTGCAACCAGCGACGTTCACACAGAATGTAGATTATTATCTACGAATTCGGTGGTCTAAGCTTAATTTTAATTTAACATTAATCTTTTCCTTTTCAGATATTTTGGCTTCCACAACGGCTCCCGCTGCAGCTTTTTCCTCAACAGGTACTTATTCCCGAAAATTAAATAAACCTATGCTTAATTCCTCATAAATTTGAAAATATAGTGTTGAAGAATAATGATTGTTTAAAAATTTCAATAAATATCATTATTATTGAAACATTAAAATTATTAAACTATTATTAAAATCATTTAGGGGAATTCATATATGGCACAAGTATATCTACAGCTGTGCGGAGGTCTTCTGCATTAGAAAGTAGGTGACCTAAAATTTGACATTGTTTTATGCCACTACACCTGTTTCTGTACAACAAATATAACTTACGAAAATGACGTAGAAAATACAATTTGCTTGTTTAACTTTTCGTTCCATCCGTATCTAAATTTTAAATTCCTTCTGCCTGAAGCCACACAACTTTACTCTCGGTAACGTCTGAGAGACGTTTTAGCAATTTTTTTCTTTCTTTCATTCTTTCTTTCTTTCTTCCTTCCTTTCTTTCTTCCTTCCTTTCTTTCTTTCTTCCTTTCTTTCTGTCTCTCTTTCTTTCTTTTCTCGCTCCGAAAAGGGCTAATGAAGTCCTACAATCATTCAAGTGCTGTATTATTTATTTATTTATTTATTCATTTGCTTGTTCATTTGTTTATTCACCTATTTATTTATTTATTTATTTATTTATAAAAATATCAATTAAGTAATTTATTAATTAATCTGTATCACTTTTTAGCTTTCAGTTTGATTCCTACCGCGACTCTTTCCTCAACAGGTACTTCTTGATCAGTTCAACAAACGTTTATCTAAGTCTGGATTAATCTGAAATTTTAAAGTTGAAGAATAACAAATGCAAACAAAACTTTATTTAAAAATTATGAAAACACCACATAATGAAAATTAAAATATAAAAATAATTAAATTATTGTTCGAAATATTTAGGAGGATTCATGAACATTACAAGCATACCTCCAGTTATGGTTCCTTCTTCTACATTAAATGGTAGGTAAACTGGAATTTGACATTCTTTTGTCTTCTACGAAATGACAGGTACGAATTTATTTTGTTAGTTTAACTCTTTTCGGTCGGTATCCGACTTTTTAAGTTTCCTCTGGCTAGCGCCTGATGGCTTTACACGTCAATGGGAGATGTCTCGGATCGGAAAGGGTTTAATCAAATCTTAACACCATGCAAGTAACCAAGATATATCTGTCTAACAGACATTCATGGCAGTCGATTGCGAACCTAATTATCTGATTGACTCTCTTCACGTCTAATATTCGTTCATAAATCAATACTGCGGGCACGTTGGCCTTGAAAACAAAGTTCTACTGAGTAATCGTTAACCAATCAGTCAAATTTTTTGTCATCGACTGCTTGCTGTTATCTGTAAGATCTACCATAGTCGACTATACTTACATTTGTCGGTCTGTTGGTCTTCCAATCTGATTTCCTGTATTTCTTAAGTTCCTTCTCCCTTTCTTTTTGTCTGTCTGTCTATATGCCTGTCTGTACGACTGCCTTCCTATTTGTTTGTCTGTCTGTCTACCTACCAGCCCTCCTTTCTCTCTATCTTCTTTTCTGTCTTTCTGTCGGCCTGTTTACTTCATTATTTATTTACGTATTTATTTATTGATCTATTCTAACATTTGTTTATTTATTCATTTACCTATTTACTAATTAACTTATTTATATATCTATTAATTAATTAATTAACTTATTAAATTAATCTCTTTTTAATTGAGCAGTTTTAGTTTCCAGTTCGACTGCTACTGGAGCTCTTTCCTCAAACAGTACTCATTCCTCATTAATTCAGTAAACACATGTCTAAGTCCATGTTAATTTGAAATGTTAGAGCTGAAGAATAAGGAATCCAAACAAGACTTTATATGAAGATTACTGAAACATTTGATAATCGAAACGTCAAAAATACTTAATCATTCAAAAACTTTAGAAGGATTAATGAACAGCCTAAGCATATCTCAAGTTATGCTTCGTTTTTCTAAATTAAAAGGCAGGTCATCTGAACTGACATTTTTTCATGCCTTGACAACTCTGTAAATAATAAATGCAAATTACGAAATGACTGGTAAAATATGTTTTTTTGATTTAGTTCTTTTCAGTCCGTATCTGAATTTTTAAGTATACTCTTGCTAATGCCAGTACCAACTTTACTCAATAAAAGGAGACATCATGACTATTTTTTTCTTTTCTTTTCTTTTCATTCCTTCTTTCTTCCTTCCTTCCTTTCTTTCTTTCTTTTATTCTTTCTTCCTTTCTTTCTTTCCTTTCTTCTTTATCTTTTTCTTTCTTTCTTTTCTCGCCCCGAAAAGGGCTAATGAAGTCCTACAATCATTCAAGTGTTGTATTATTTATTTATTCATTTGCTTGTTCATTTATTTATTCACCTACTTATTTATTTATAAAAGTATCAATTAAGTAATTTATTAATTAATTAATCTGTTTCGCTTTTTAGAAGTTTTAGCTTCCAGTTTGATTCCTACCGCGACTCTTTCCTCAACAGGTACTTCTTGATCAGTTCAACAAACGTTTATCTAAGTCTGGATTAATCTGAAATTTTAAAGTTGAAGAATAACAAATGCAAACAAAACTTTATTTAAAAATTATGAAAACACCACATAATGAAAATTAAAATATAAAAATAATTAAATTATTGTTCGAAATATTTAGGAGGATTCATGAACATCACAAGCATACCTCCAGTTATGGTTCCTTCTTCTACATTAAATGGTAGGTAAACTAGAATTTGACATTCTTTTGTCTTCTACGAAATGACAGGTACGAATTTGTTCAACTGATAAAATATATTTTGATTTAGTTCTTTTCAGTCCGTATCTGACTTTTTAAGTATACTCTTGCTAATGCCAGTACCTACTTTACTCAATAAGGAGAGACGTCATGACTATTTTTTCTTTTCTTTTCTTTCTTTCCTTCTTTCCTTCTTTCTTCTCTTCTTTCCCTTTTTCTTCCTTTCTTCGTTTCGTTTCTTTCTTTCTTTCTTCCTTCCTTTCTTTCTTCCTTCCTTCCTTTCTTTCTTCCTTCCTTTCTTTCTTCCTTCCTTTCTTTCTTATTTCCTTTCTTTTTCCTTTTTTTCTTTTTCTTCTTTCCTTCCTTTCTTTTCTCTTTTTTTCCTTTCTTTCTTTCTTTCCCTCTTTCATTCTTTCTTCCTTCTTTTTCTTCTTTCTACCCTTCTTTTTTCTTTCTCTCCTTACTTCTTTCTTCCTTTTTCTTTTCTTTCCTTTATTCTTTCTATCTTTCTCTCTTGCTTCCTTTCTCTCTCTTCCTTTCTTTCTTTCTTTCGATCGTTCTTTCATTCTTTCTTTCTTTCTATGTTTCCTTCCTTCATTCTTTCTTTCTGTCCGTCTGTCCGTCTATCTTTCAATCCCTCCATCCATCGTTGTTTCTCTCTTTCTTTCTCTCTTTCTTTCTTTCGTTCCTTCATTCTTTCTTTCTGTCCGTCTGTTCATCCGTCCGTCTATCTTTCCATCCCTCCATCCATTGCTCTTTCTTTCTTTCTTTCTTTTTTTCTTTCTTTATTTTTCTTTTTATTAAAAGTTTAATCTTTTTATGAAAATATTCTTTAATGCACCTTTTACTGTTCTTTACCAGAAAATATACTATCATATACTAGCACCAACCTCAAGCTCATTAATACAAAAACATATTCATTTTAATCAATCGACTCTAATTAACGCTTATGTCAGGTTTAATTAAAGTTTTTGCATAGAAAGTGACATTCATTAGGATATATACGCAATCATTTGCAACAAATTGCATTTATTAGTGCCAACAGATGACCATTAACTTCATTCTACTATACATTTGGGAAAATAAAATGTCAATTACGCAAGACATTTGTCCAGTAAGTATTGTAATGGCCGAAATAAATAGGAGAAACAGAATTCGTTTGCAACACCACCAAAGACTTGTCAGGGCTTTCGAAAACGCACATGAAGACTTCCTTGCGGTAGCGGGATGCCTTGGGAATAAACAGGTCAACAGCCAGCAGCATTGTAGCACGATATGTGAGAGAGGGCAGAGTTGAAGAGATTCCATGTGGTGGCCCAAACAATATCCGAGTCGATGGTGAGATGAGAGAATGTTTAAACGACATCGTTAATGAAATCTGTCTTCTCACTCTAATGGAAATAAACAAGAAGTTTCAACAACGTTTATCAAGAAAATCTACAGTCCATGACCAGACGGTGGCGAGAGCTCTTGATGGAATGCCTTGGAGTGTAAAGTTAGCCAGACCACTTCCAGTTGACAGAAACAGACCGGACGTAATTCAAAAGCGGATCGAGTATTCAAAATGGTTTATGGCAAATAGAATTGTTCAGCACTGTATTTTCATTGACGAGTGTGGGTAGAACATTTGGACTGCCAGAAATTTCGATAAAGCACGAATTGGCGAGCGTGCTTACAGACAGGTCTGTCGCCAACTAGGTCGAAATGTGAATGTAACGACGGCCATTTCGCAAATTAACGGTCTCGTTCTATACTCAGCGATACTTGTAGCCATAAATGCACCGAGATTTAACGAATTTTTAATGCAGATAAGGCAATGACTGAATCTGGAAGAACATGTGGTGTTTATATACGACGGTGCTCTCGCACATCGAAGTGCTCAAAAATACTACCGCCTTACAGCCCTTTCTTGAACATTGTTGAACAGATCATAAGTTCCATTATG
This sequence comes from Heliopora coerulea, assembly GCA_030142905.1. Lineage (NCBI taxonomy): Eukaryota > Metazoa > Cnidaria > Anthozoa > Scleralcyonacea > Helioporidae > Heliopora > Heliopora coerulea. Next base: position 1,545,349 of record JASJOG010000070.1, on the reverse strand, counting down.
GCGGCCATTAAAACCGATATTTCTCGCCCTAAAATCCAGGCTGAGATGTGTAACCAAGCTGAGGCAAGACGTCAAGGAACAGCAGCTATTGCTTCCAACATGTGAGAGAAATCTGAGAATGATAAATGCTCACAAATGTGCCCAGTGGTACCAACTTATTCAGACTTACTTGCCACGCTGTTTGAACGGATAAGAAATTCAGGGATAATTTGGACAAATGAGCACTTGAATACATGTATTTGTACAGTGTTCAACTGTACTGAACTTTACTGCACTGCTCTGTAAGCTTTGATTTTAAAACGTTTTTGCTAAGATGTGAAAATTGTTGAGTGTTAGAAATTAACGTGCAGTGAACTAAAGTTTTATTAACTGTTTGATATATCCCTGATTCCATATAACCTTAAATGGACCCTGCAACATAACTGACAAACGTCTGACGTAATTGAAATTTTATTGTCCCAAATGTACAGAAGAATGAAGTTAATGGTCGTCTGTTGATGCTGTTCGATGCCGTTTCATGCCAATGGTTGCTTTTCGCCACTAACTGTTACATTTTACGCAAAAATTTTAAATGAATGAGTCAATAGCGTTAATGAGTGACGATCCATTAAAACGAATGTATTTTTGCGTTAATGAGTGACGATCCATTAAAACGAATGTATTTTTGCGTTAATGAGTTTGAGGTTGGTGCTAATGATAGGATATTTTCTAATAATCAACAGAAAAAAGTGTATAATCTTTTTTCCTTTTTCAATATTTTAGTATCCACGTCGATTTGAAGCTAATATATTCTACACATATACGCATACATATACCTTAACATATACGTATGCATTTTACATTTAATTGCACATGTACTGTACTTATACATAAAACGCTTTTTTTTCACTCTTCTGACACGCAGACAATAACTTCGCATCCTTTTGATTCGCAAAAGTACTACTGAAACTTACTCCATTGGAGATTAGCTCTAAGAGAAACTCTTACTCACAACACCGTTAACGATTTCGGCAAAATTTGGGGGAAATCCTGCCTTCTTGATCTGAGTTATGCCACGTTATTCCTTCACCTTCACTTCTTTAGGCCCGTTTATTTCTTTCCAAGAACTTTTTAATTTTTTTTATTTGATTCCTTAACCTTTATCCCACCATTTCAAGCACAGATGCATGACAAAATCAGATATAATAGGTGTAGCTATATGACAAGGAAAATTTCTTCGAAAAAATTTATAGCAGTAACATTCACAATAACCGTTTTTAAAACTAACGTGAATATTACTAGATTCCACTTATTTTGTGATTTTATATCTCTCTGTATTCAGTAACGTACTAAACGTAGCAATTCAGTAGTGGACGACTAAAAATCATACACAACAACTGTTCCTGTATCTGTATAATGGATTTAGAGGATAGAAATCCTTATTTTCGTTTTTACTTTTAATAATATTGATGTCCAATTTTCAAGGAAAAACAATGTCCAGTACAAGCATACCTCCATTTATGCTTTTGTCTTCAACAAGAAAAGGTAGGTCATCTGAAATTTTATATTCTTTCACGTCTGTTTTTAACACAATTGCAAATTTCGAAACATGGCAAATTCGTGAATCTGATCAGCTCTGTCGTGGTTTACAACTCATTGATGGATCACGATTGCAAGTGTTTTTGCCTTACAAGCAATTGTTTTTCTTGATTTCTTGGTAATAAATATCCGAAATTGTTGTTGTGTACGTGCTGTTTCTAATATTATCCTAGTCATTGCTCATAGAAAAGGGCAAATTGCCGTATCGTCAAATACGTTTATTAATCTATGATATTTTTCGCTGAATTTTTGCTTTCAAGAAAAGCAAATTTATTTGTAAGTGAAGAAACAATAAGATTAATAAAAAACTTAGTTTCCTATTTCTGTCTGTTTGTATGTCTGTGTAATAATCTATTTGTCATTCTGCTTATCTATTCATTGATTAATTCACTCATTTATTCACTTGTTTATTTGTTGATTTATTAATTCATTTATTGATCGACTTTTTAAATACTTTCTTTTCTTTATTTTATCCTTTTCCAGACATTTCAACTTCGAGTGTGACTCTCACTACAGCTCAATCTTCAATAGGTACTTATCTCTGGGTAACTCAATAAAACTAAAATTAATTCATAATTAATTTGCAATCCTAAATTGCTATCCATAGAAAGCATAACAGGGTTTCGTTGAAGAAGCAACCCAGCTTTGTTCAGATAAATTCAAAAGACAAATCTCAGTAATTGTGGTTAGCTTTTATTCTCTTTACTATCTACCAGAAAACAGAAAAGCCAGTATAACGTCTAGACGTTTAGGAAGATGCTTGAGAGCTGCAACGTACACGGCTTTTATCCTACGATTTGCAGTAAATAAAGACCACTTTAGTTCTAGACAGATTATAACGATTAACTGGTAATATACTCTTAACTGTTTTTATCCAAGAGATAATCAGAAATTAGAGCGCCTGCCAGATGGATGTTAAGAGCTGATTGAGAAAGCTCCAGTGCTTTATGCAAAGATTCACTGTAGTAGGACTATCTATTCCCATTAGACATATTTCCCGTTGAAGTGACGTCGTTGTGTCTGTCGCAGCTCAGAAACACTCAAGCAATTTTCTGTTAGCTCAATTTATATTTATTCATTCATTTATTTATTTATTTACATTATTTTCTTGACGAATTTAGTTTCCAATGAAATCCCTGGTAGACCTCAAGGACAGGATTCAAGAGGTATTCATATTCGAAAACTTCTGTTAAAAATCCATCGTGTTACAAATTAAAAAGAGAAACGTTGATAGAATCTCATATCATAATTAGACGTCTATTAAAAATCTTTAAAATAAAATATAAATGACAGAAGAAAACGTCTTAAAATATTTAAGATAAAGAACGTTATTACGGCACGGTTCCGTCTTCAGCTTTGCTAATAAAAATCTAAGTTGATTAATTGGAATCTTATCTAAAAAGATTTCTTTGTGTTTACTATATCCCACTAACAACAACACTTGCAATAATGATCAGAAAAAAAAATGCAGCCGTAGAAAAACTATATCATAAATCTTTACCAGAGACTGGTTAGGATAATTGGAACGCTGTTCTATGTCTTCAGTTTATATATTTCCTGACGTTGTGCCAAATTATCACTTCAGGGTTAGGAAATCTCTGTCGATACGCCTGAATGTTCTGCCTTTACATAAGTCGTGACAATTAACCTACCTTTTGTTTGGTCAGTTGAATCATTCTCAATGGTGTGGATATGAGAGGAATAACTTTTCCAATGTCTTATTGGAATTTACTTATTTTCTCCTTGTGCGTCAAATATTCATATTTCACCTGTCCTTCATGTCGGACGGCTTTCAGCAGTTTTCAAAATTACGACACGAAAGTATTTGTAAAGAATACCACGTTGTTTTTAGGAGTGTTTCAGTTTTTCATAAAGTTTTGGGAAAGAAACAACGAAGATTAAATGTTTTCTGGAAAAAGAAGCTACACTGAGATGACAGAAAGAGAGCGAAACCATAAACTCGCGCTTTCTTTACTTTCGAATAAATCTGTGGATGCCTTAGGATGACTAATTGTTGGGTATATCCTATATATAACATATTTTATTCCCTTTCGATTATGTTAGATGATGATGACGAACTAGAGACTATAAAGTCGCTTGCTATTGGCACTCTGATATTGGTAGTATTCATGATGGTTGTCGTAGTGGGGGCCGTGGTACTTATCTTCCACGCTTTCCGAAAATGAGTTGGATAATTACTACGCATGGAGGACTTTTTCAAAGATTTGCTGGGCAGATAATTTTCAAATGCCAAGATGGATTAAATTTACCAATGGCCGAAATTATTTCGCGCAATACCTGTTCAGTGTCATCAATGTCAAATTTGACGAACAATTTCTAGCTAATTTTAATAAATCGTATAAATTAAGCTCTATATTATATCCCAGAAAGTAGATTAAAATCTTATGTCGAACTTTCTTGAAAGTTGTAATTCACGTATTTATGTATCTTTTAAAGGTCAGAACGAGCGACTTAGTAACCATACTATTTAACATCTTCTTGTTGATTTGGAGAGAAATGAGGAGAAGAAGAAATTAAGGGAGTTAGTTCAACACTTTAACGACAAACGACATGTAAATTCAAGTTTGAATCTTAGTTTCATCTCATTTTCCTTCAGCTGGTAATTTTGGTATGCTTTAGTTACCAAAATGGCCATGGGCTCTCTATCCAAATTACTTTATCATATCAGGGAAGAAAAAAGGAAATCAACTTCTCCTTAATCCGGCCACCACCTTTTCGGAAATTCTAGTTGCACCCATTAACATTAAATTTCAACCAATTAAGGGGCAAGGGCACACTCTATAATTTTACTCTGACTATAATTTTACTCGTTAACGGGATGAACCACGCCCCTTAATGAGTTTAACTTTCAGTCATTTAAGTCTAGTAAAAGGATTCTGATAGATATTATATCTACTGACGCAGTTATCATACTAACTGGACTTCAAGAATAAATTATTTTAAGCTCTCGATTCGAATCACCCAGATAATACTTCAGAAGATTGAAAATATCAATCTAAAGATTTCGCCTGTTCAAATATTCTTGGTGAATAACAACATAAGTCCCCAAAACTGCCAAATGCTTTTAAGGCCTATCTTCACGATACGACTATAGTATACGATTCTTCACTCTTGCGTATGCGATTATGTCATATGAAAAAATTCCTGCTTGCTATTCGCTCGCGAATGTTGCAATTGGTCCTGAAGACTCTTACGACTGAATCGGATACATCAAAGTGAATAGTCGTATACGACAGTCGTATTATGCAAATGGACCCTTACATGTAACTTGTGGAACCAAAAATGATTTGACCAAATTAGGTCTCACTCCCACTCAACTGATGGAGATCATGCAAAGCTCCTTCACAAAGGTAATTTCGTTCTGCCTTACAAATGGGTTAAAACTTTTTTAAAAAATATAAACCTCCATGATTTAGTAGAAACTGATGTAATTTAAACCTATGTGTCTAAATTTCGCGTCAGACGCTTGTTTATAAGATAACGTGCCTCGTTCGCGAGTTCTGATTGACTAACACCCCTGCTTGGATCAGAGTATCCTAACACGGAAAATTTCCCTCGAAAAGTGCACAAAACTTTGTGTTGCACGATCATTCTTATTCTTCATAAAAGAGCTAAGTAAGGGTTTTTGTGTGTTTGAATACTTTAGTTCACACAGTTGGTGACTTGGTCGACTTTCGAACAGCTAGAAAACACTCGCTAGTTGTTTTTGTGTTCAAATTGAAGTGGCTTACTTTTGTTGTCAAGAGTTTGATCTCCTCAAGTTTATCTTTTATTTGTAGCTAAAGATTTTTGGGAGGATTGCTTGCTTCATCAATGTGTTTATTAAATTAACTGCTTTTCATCTGTTGTCATTTCATAAAAGAAATACCAAATGGATTCCCGTGTTTGGGTACTGTGATCCAAACACTTTGGATGTTGCTCGACGTTCGAAATGCTGAAAACAAGCTTACGCTTTTCTCAAGTCTTGCAACATCGTACGTATCTAGGTAATAGTTGATGAAATAACAGACTTCCTACGCACGCTTTGAGTGAGCAAGCCTCATTTTGGCTCACAGTAGAGATACACGCTGACGTCATTTTCATTTTGTATTGGGTACAGAGACATGGATGACCTCAAGAAAACTCAGAAATGAAACTCCTTGGTTATTTTAGAAAACAAATAGACTGGCTGGGAGTTAGCACTCCAGATATGGAAATCGAGTTCACTGGTAGTTCTTAATTCCTCGTTTACTGAACCGACTGCAAAGGACCAGCGGCAAGCTGGGTTATAGCTTGGTGAACTCAATTTATATATATCTGAAATGCTAACTGGCCAATGAAAAGTGAAGCCAAGATGGCCACCCATGGAAACAAATTTTGGACGTCAGTTTCAGTTCCCTACGCGGGCTTGTATGTCAGTTTTAGTCTCCCACGCGACTTTTTACATTTTCTGACAAGGTTTCTTTGGAAATACACACAAAACACGTCTTCAAAATATAAAAATAAGTTTACGAATTTTCAGTATATATTTCGACAAAGTCAAACCAAGTTAAAGGTTATATATTTTCATGAAAATAAATTAACAAATATACGATAAACCTGTTACTTGAAGAAACTACTAAGTGCACGTTCTTTTTTTAACGTTAGTTTGCCGTCTTCAGACAATTTAGTACACTTCTTAGGCCACACGACAATAATGAATCCTTTTAAATACTCGATTAGGTAAAATTGGTCGAGTAGTATTTCGTCTAACCACTTTTTCCATGGTTGGGAATGTTTTCGAAGCCAAAGCAAGCAAAAACTAAAGATTAAAGTTCTGCAAAGGATTGGAACTGACGTGCAAGACCGCGAAGAGGACTGAAACTGACGTCCAAAATTTCCCTCCATGGGCGACTATTTTGGCTTCACATTTTGCCCGAGTGAATAACTGGGAGTTAGCATTCCACGTATGTAAATTGAGTTCACTTGGTTGGCTGAGTGAACTCTAAAAAGACTGGAACGATAACTCCTTATGCCCGGCCTTATGATTGAATGAAGCCAAAGTTCCGGCCATTCGAGGGAGCCATGTACGTATGAAGTGTGAAAGACACAGTACAGTAGACGACAAGAAAATTATCGGTTTCTGGAAGCACAATCCTTTTAGAACACGTAATGATAAACCAGTATGTGTTGGACTAGTATAGTTTTCGTCAGAAGAAATTCTAGAAACAAAAATGGATTGAAAGACGAATTATTTGTCAAATCATAGCAAAATATGACTTGAAACTCGTGGCGAAAGAACAGGTTTTTCTTGTTTTTCTTTGTTTGTTTTTTGCTTTCATACTTTGGGTTTTGAAGATTTTCATGCAAAAAATTTCGGACATTATTTTAATATCGTAGCCTTATCCTGTTCCCTTTTTGTAAATCCTAACGTAGCATTTTTCGATGTGAACAACAATTTTAGAGTTCCATTAACTCTCCATAAAGTGTATTTTCGCATATTTTTTGTGTCAAAGTGGACAAACCTTACTTTAATCAGTGTTATAGTAAATACTCCGTTGATTTTTAAACATTAAACACTGACCTTTGTTCTTCATATTTATAAAAATACGAACAGTTGTTGGTGGCATATTGTTTACTTTAATTTTGAACCTGATATTTCACTGTATTTCTAGTCTTCATTGGTCGTCTATGAGTTCACATACTCTAAAATTCAAAGGTAGTTGGTTGGAAACCTTTAAGGATTCCATACGTTCGTCTCTCTCTCGTTTAAAAGTGTTTTTTTCACCTCAGATTTGTTCCTTTTTCATGTCCTTACTTGCCCTAGTAAACAAATAGGTTTCGCTTTAAATCCCATCGACCTAAACCAGGTCAGCCAAAAATTAACCATCGATAAATCTGAAAATAATCCAAACTGAATCATATGCCTTACTGGCTAAATCATTACTCTAGTCTAATCTGAAACTTGACCTACGTCTATCCCTAAAACAAATGAAAAAAAGTAAAATTACAAATTTTGATAATCCGGTTTAGATCGATGATATCAAGCGTTTTTCTTAAAAGGGGGCTAGGGAAACATGGAAAAACTCTGAGGAGCAGTGAGCTTGTAGTTTTACCAAATAAATTGTTGGTTTATTCTTTAGATTTAGAATTGACGAGCTTGAAAACTAAATTCCAGACAAGGTATAAGGTTGAACTAGCTGAATCTTTGACTTAAAATCCGTAATCCCTCAGAACAGCAATAAAAAATAAGAATAACCTGAAGCTTAAGCGCGACTTCGAACTCAAATTTTGCTCTTTTTTGCCAAATAATTCATCTTTTTCTCGAATGTAGGTTGCCAGAAAGAGCTTTGACAAAAGCTGTATTATTGAGGTATGTACTGAATTTTTTATAATTTATCTTTCAAAATTTTTTCTCCAGTAAATTGAAGATTTAGACCCCGTTCACACGATACCGGTACGAAATGAAACCGTAACGAAATTATTACGGTTAGGCCTTGCGTTCACGCGATACCGGTATGAAAAAAGGATGAAACCGTAATGCTTAACGTAATGTGAAACCGTAATGAAACTGTACCTCTACCGGTATCGTGTGAACAGGTTCATACCGTGATATTTTGATACCGGTGCAGTTTCGTACCGGTATCGTGTGAACGGGGTCTTAACCGTCGTAAATTTTCCACTAAAAGGACTAGATTTGATGTACATGGCAGCCTCCATATCCGCCATTTTTGGCTTCAAAATTCCACCTCAAGTTATCGTTCCAACTTTCATGACTATGATATCGCTATTTCAACGTCTCTTTGATAACGAGAACATACTATACGTGCTTCGTGTAAATTGTCGCACATACTAGCCCCAGGCTACAACCAAAGCGCTCTTAAATTACCAAAGATCTAAGAAGACGATGAACTGTAACTTGTAAGTTTAAAAAAGGAACTTCATTCTGCAACAGGCTCGCCTTTCTATGAAGATATCAGTGGTGTGAACTTACCTTCCAGTTTTCCAGGATTAGATTCAAGTAGTTTTCTCGAAAGCCTTTTCAAACGTTGCCCAAATATGAGTGCTCTGTATTTGGTCGGCCATTTTATACAAATACAGTTGGCTCAGAAAGTGGACACTAAACGACAGCGGGCCCATACTTAAAGTAATCAACTTAAAATTTATTGTAATAAAATGCACAAGCACTACCACTTTTTTAAAGCACTCTTACATTGTAGTGATGCAACTTGCCTTGCAACTTGTCCTGCAGTTTTGTTGGGAGACATGTTGCTATTGAAATTGCGTGATCTAATATAGTCTACAATCACCAAGTGTGGCAACATTTTTGTTGCTGCAAGCCTTGTACGATGTTGAACGAAGTTCTAATATTTGCAATTGTTGCGGCAATTCATTGAAGGATCATTGAGGCATTGCACAGTGTAACTTCTTTTCTGCAACTTGTTTCACAACGGTAATCGTGATTAGTCAATCAAAATGATTGCTTCACGCCCAGTCATTTCGGACGCCGTTCCACGACAAGTCACACGTGATATTACTGGTGTAACATCCCTTTATCGTGCAACTGCAACGTGACGGATTCAGCTAGTGCAACACAAATTTCAAGATAAGCTGCCTAATGTAATAGCGCTTATAGAGCTACTTAAACCAGCTTATCCTAACCGACATGCCAAAGTTTGTTCTTACATGAAGGAGTTTTAACCAACAATTAAACTCCAGTATGACACATTATCTTCAATAATTCCCAAACAACTTTGAAAAGATCACAGAGTTCCACCATATTGGCCAACTAGAGGTTTTCTAATTACTGATGTTAAAATATTATTTCATTCAGGGATTCATTTAGAGGCGCAAAACTGACTATCTGGGAAGGAAGGTAAAGTAAAAAATATTTTAACCCCATGATAGGTCAATGCAGCATTTGAGAACCCTAAAAATCAAAATAATTTTTCCAATAAAAATATAATTAAAAAAGGAGATTCTTTTCTGAAAAAGAAGTTTTTCCACAACATAAAGAAGGCAATTGTATCCTTAACACCCCCCAGGTTGCACCCCTAGATTCCTTTAACTTATTAAAATGGAAAAATAATCATATTGAGTTCGTATGACAATTTTTATTAATATTTTCCCTAAAAACAAAATTATATGACTACTTTCTCGTCAGAAAGGCTGCTCCGTTTTTCTTTTTCTTTCAAACATACTTAATTATATGCGGTAGACGATGTCAGTGTATATTTCCGTCCTGGAGGAAGCGGTGAAGTTTACTTCAGCTAAACCTAATTTGACAATTAAAGATCTTTGCTTAGCTCGTAGCCATTTGTCTTAGTACATTATAAGGCCGATTCGTTTCAGCTGGATAAATGCTGTGAATCAAAGTTAAAGCTGGGCCAATTTGATATCCATTCACGATTCTCCTGCTTCGGTCAACTTCGTCCCCCTGAGAATATTTAATGAGTCGACCTTCCTAAGAATAAATAGGGCGACTGAGAGCCAAGATGGGCCAAGGGGAAGATAGGACGTCGCGGGAAGCCTAAATGTTTCAGAGATCAGAGACAGTGGGGATTTGGGACACATTTTTACACACATTTTTATTGTATAAATGGTATGCACTGACTATCCTAAATTATTCCAATATGTCCAAAATTAATTAATCCTGTATCATTAAAGAAAATTAGCGGATTAACGTGGCATGACCAGGAACAGACTCCTTGGTTGGCGCGGCCGTCGGGGTTGTTGCCTCGAATACTCCTTCTCGGAGCCTCTGAGAATGTTCAAACGAGAATACTTAGTCGTTCTCCCCTAAGAACATCCCAACAGCCCAGGTTTTAGAAAATACATGATGTTTTTACATTTTATGTTGCTTTTTTTCCTGTTGTGATTTAAATAGGTTTATGTACAATCTTCTCATTCTCCTCTACCATGAATAATTGATTAACTGCTTAATTTTCATTGAGAAGCCAAAGTATGAAGGAGACACAGATGATTATGCTATTGTTCAAATGTATTGTAGTCCACGTTGCTCGACTTGTCGGCGTCGTACTACCTAAAAATATTTGACAATAAATCTTCATTACTAGAATCACCTAGATGCAACGATAGAAACCATATAACGAAAATTATGCCATTATGACGTAGAATGTTCTGCTACTAATTTGCTGCTAATGTTCATTATGTGCATGTTCCAGGGGTGCAACTAGGAATTTCGAAGGGATAGTAGTATCACGGCACCGTCGATGTAATTTTCATCATTTCGGGTAAAGTAGATCTAAGTGGCTGTGGGAAATGAGAGCAAACATTGTTACAAAAAAGATATATATAAGCTTTAATAAAAAAAGGACAAATGTCATTACCCCCCCCCCTCCCCAATCCCTACATCTGAATGCACCCCTTCGTGTTCAATTTGATCTGCCACGAATGGCTACACAAGTAGTTGCAGATCAAACTAAACACCCGAAGATAATTTTCATATCTCCAAACACCCATGTATTATTCTATTTATTTCATAAACAGCAACGTACAGTCTAAAACGAGGATCAGCCATCTGGAAAGTTTTTTTCTGTTTTTGCTCTCAAAAAAGGTCGTTTTGTTCGCAAGAAATGAACGTCCGGCATTCAAACTCAAATCAACTAATCCCCACCGAGATACGAATTAGAAAATATTGGATCTGACTGATCTAATAAAATATCCTACACGGCATTTTGTTGGGTCATTGAACCAATATCTTTACGTGCAAAAATATCTTATCTTTTAAGTGACTGTGATAAAATACGATTTTTCTCAGTGGCTGAAAACTTTGTATCACACTAAAGTTTACGAAATAAATAGAATTTTTATCTTACATGCGGAATTAGAACATTTTTGCATCAAATTTCTGATTCATATTGATGTATGTCGAGTTATTGTAAAGGGATCTTTGGCCACAAGATGTTCCTCTCCTTATGATCATTCAGTAATGTAACGACTGCAAGTCAACATATATAATTTAGTTTCTCCGAATGTCGTTGTTCCTGGAAATACAGCAATTAGATGATTAGCTAGAAATTTTCAAATATCGATGTTCATTCAATCATCGTCATTACAATATACAGTTTATTGTACCTGCTGTATCTGATCCAAATATTAAAGTAGAAAGTACGAAGAGTTCACTTGTTGAAACTGTGAAAAAACAAAGCTGTACATTAGAAGATTTTCCAAAATAAAATTTGTCCTGCCACTTATGATGACACACGAACTAGTGTAGTGGCCTGCGAAACCGTCGCACTCAAGGCTTTTTGTACGGAGCTATGGTAGAAGAAAAAATGTTGAGAAGACAAATACTCCTGGGAATGGCCAGCAGAAAATTAGCAAAAGATTAGCAATATCTCGCTTATTTTTTTGACTTCAACCAGTCCCTTATCCAACCTTTGACATGGCTATCTGTTCCTGCTATTTTGAATTTTCTACCATCTTAACCCAGCCCTTACAAATGGCCGTGGTTACAAAGTTGGGAACAGTATAAATTACTTGCTAAGTTAGTGACCGTTCCTAAAAGAAAGAAATTGGCCAAAATATCGCCGATGCTGTACCTTGATCACTTGATGCTCGTTTTATTGATTCAGCTGTAGATTGCTCAGTGAGTGGCGTCAAAGTTCGACGTTGAGACACAGATAGTTGTAAAGTTTTGCTGAAACATTTTTGGTCTTTGTAAATCTTTATGCAATCATAACTTCCTCGATGACGTAGTTGTACTTTTTGAATTGTATAACGACACTCCCCGCTTTTGTTTTTAATCATACTGCAGGAAACATTCAACTCCCCAAAGCCGCGAGAGTATACGTTAATTGACTCCAGAATCGAGGTGCTGTTCCTCCCATCGACTGAGCACTTAAGCTCTAGCTTTTCTCCCAGGGTGGCGTTTATACTTGGAACAGCTGTGAACAGGAAGTTCCGCGGAGATACTGAAACAGAAGACATCAGTTTCAATTAACATGACCATTTGTTTAAAAAACACAAATGGTAATAGATAAATAAATCAACCCATTCGACAATCTCTAGCAATTGATATAAAATGACTTATGTAGAGGTGACAAAATTATCAACTTGAAAAGTGTTCAGGGTTCCATCGCTAAGTGCCGTGATGTCACTAAGACGCAATGTTTCAAAGAAGGAAGTGGATACATTTTATGTGGGAAAGATGATATCAACTGAAATATCATCAATTAGGTTGATCAGGTTAATAAAAGAGGTGTTACTATGGACCAAGGTTTGAATACAAGAGGGGGAAACTATCCTTTAGCTCAAAGGATTTAAAATAATAAATCTTAGGACACCCACAGAGTTTTTCGAATAACAACAAAGAAGGCTAGAGTGGCTTGAAATTTAGAAAGGATAGTCTAAATGCGGATTGATTGTCCACAGTGAGGGAAATTAGATTTGTTTTTTTCAACCCCCTGCTAAAAGCGGGCCTTTAGAATATCATTTCCAGGCCCACACCGCCACTGGGTGAGAGTTGAGTCCCCATTGTTATCACAAGCGTCAAATGCCATCGCCAGAAAAACCATAAAAACCCAGAGAAATTTGGGGCAAGGTGCTTGGGATATCTCCTTTAAAGTGTCTGGAAGATTTCTGTGGTTCAATACACAGCGGCATGCACATCTATTTATAGGATTCAGCATAATATCGGGGAGAGCGCAAGTGCACGAAACAGGACAAAGTTTTGTAATGTTAAGAATATAAAGCTGAAGAACATTTTCAAGCGCAATCCAGTGGAGTTCTTCAGATAGCATACATATGCTTATTAATCTTTAAGTGACTTCCATTGAAAAGCCCTTGTGTCTTTTATTTTCCGTAATTAATTTGTTGAAAATGATGTTTGTGCGGTGTTTGTTTTTCCATTAAAGAATATTTGCACAGTATTATTGAGAAAGTGTTGAAGAAAAATGCGTAGACAAATTGTCCAACAACATTTGACTCTCATTGAACAACAATATCAAATATTCATCATTTGAACAATTTTTTAAAACGAACAAATACCCTTCAAAGCTTCGCCATATCTATTTGTCAGTTTTCTTCTAAGATGGGCATATGTTCTAGCCTCGCAGCACTTCAGTTTCTATGAGAAACTATTAGTTACAAGGATTATATGCCTACACTAAAACTCAAATATTTTGAAAAATATCTATGATACCATTACGGAGAATCTGTTTGCTGCATCAAAATCTTGAAAAATTCACTAGAAATATAGGGTATTTTTGCTTTTTATTTTCTTTTCTCTCTCTTTTTTCTTTCAGTTTTTGAAGTGTTACAAATTTTCGTTTTCCAAAGATAACTGGGACCTTCACTTTTTCCAAGCAGGATCAATTTTCTGTGGTTTTTGTCTGGCTGATGCTGGAGTGGAAACGTCTTGCGAGGGAAGAGTTAACATGTTATTAGAAACAAATAAGTGACTTATTTATGAATATCATAATATTGCATTTACACACCTGCACTAACTGGATGACAATCTGAGGATTTTTAACATTGCAAAATTCATACATCTTTGAGACAGTGCAAAAACTCTATCAAATAGCTTCGTTATGCAACAGATAACTATTATTTTCATCTATTGACAATTCTTTTGTTGAAAAGCTAAGTCAAAGCTAGTCTTTTTGTACGAGTTCGTTTGTATTAGCGAAATACTTACTACTTTTGACCGAGCATGAGGTCTGTACTAGTGAAATATTGGAACGATCTTCTTCACGTCAGGGGTGGATATCAGGGGCGGATCCAGAATTTTGAGAAAAGGGGGAGCGGAAAATTTTTTTACGAATTAATTTCCACTGGGTAGTATTTAAATGGAAGAATTTTAATACTACTATCGTTTCCAGTGTTTTTTGAATCCGAATTTCTTGGTGGTCGACATGCTTAATGCTAGTGTTTTTTAACCTAGCAAAATATCATACAACAACTTCATAAAAAGGGGGGCGCGCGTCCGAAGCGCCCCCGCCTAAGTCCGCTCTGGATATTTCACTAGTACAGACCCGAACAAGCGAGGTCAATAAGTAGTTTTTTATATGGTTTTGCCGAAGTATGATTGACTAGTATGAAGACAGAAAATGTATAATAACTTGCAATTCTGTAGTCATTTCATATCACATTTCTCCACCAACTTCACATGGCTACTTTCCTATTTCTGATGGTTGGCAAAACATTTTCATTTCATATATTGTCAAAAATTTTAATTTCTATTCGACACAACCAAGGCTTCTTTACATTTCTTGCCCAGAGCGTTCAATACATGAAATATTCAAGCGCATGTGAACCAATTAAGCTGCAAAATTCTGTATTCGGACCGCTTGCTGCCACAGCCATGTAATAAAGATGAATAATGATAGCTGCTTTGATGACAGTGAGTTTTGTCCCATTGCACCTTAAAGGAAACTTAGATTTTGGTGCTATCTACCTGTTAATCTACGGCCAGAAGTTAATACTTATGTTGTTGTAATGTGTTGTTGTATTCATAATTAAAACCAGGCTTAAAGAATTTTCTCACGATGAATTCTTTAAGCACGATGTTTGAACGTTATATCTCTCGGTATTGATGAATAATGGTCGCTATTTTGACGACAGGCGAGATTTTTGTTTGATTGTGTGATTAAGGACCCGAGGACATTGTCGCCAGCTAGCCATTAATCTGTCAAGTGATTGGAATTGATAACTGATGCGCAATTTTAAGTGATTTAACATCTTTGGAGAACGCCACAACAATGATGACTGTTCTATTTTCTGTTGTTAATCTGAGCAAGAGCAAACATTTACATGCTTATTGGCATGTGGTCTCACTTCAAAATGTGTTATCGAGTCCGTCAGATGTTACGGACTGCTACTCCTGATTTTGGTACTATATTTCAAAGTAACGCATATTCCTTGGAAAAAATTCCATTCTGTGCAGTTCTGCATTTATTTTTTTACTAAAAGTTGAACATCAAACTCACATTTTTGTTTACTTGAAGCTCATGTATCTTATTTTGTTTAACTTTTCTGTTTATATTTATAGATTAGAGGAATCGCGCCACTGTATCTTTTCACAAACATGTTCGTATATACAGCGCACCGAGATCCTCATCACGACAGAAAGGATTGATGTTCAGAGCGCTGAGTGTTTCACGCGTTCCGATAGAAGACCACGGATATAATCCAAGTCAAAAGCAGTATTTTTCATAAGAACTACGACAGCTTCACCTTCTTCGTCTGGTCCATCATTTAAAATGTGTTCTCAATTTACGGCTTTAAAATATTATTGCCGTAAATTTGGAATTAAAGTAATGTATAAATCGCAGGTCCTCAATGTTAAGTGTCATGCAGTAGATATTATGAATAGGACTGATGTTACCATTGCTTGTACATAGGTTTTAAATGCATCTTCGTTTGTAACTTAGTTTACTTTATTATAGGTTTGAGACAGACTTTTGAAATAAATCACTGAGATCATTTTTGATCTCATTTTATAACTAGAATAAGCTCACGTTTTCGCTTTAGTGACATTTCTATAACAGTCAGTTCAGCGTTGGATAGCAATAACTAAACACACTTACTGTTTTTCAAAACACTAAAGTTACTTTAACTTAACTACTTCGTTCTTGCCCTTAGTTTGGTGGTGTAACAGTTGTGATGATAATAACAAAAATATTAATAATATTAATAATATTAATAATATTAATAATATTAATAATATTAATAATATTAATAATATTAATAATATTATTATTATTACTATTATTATTATTGGTGGGAACGTGTTATTGGCTATGCCTTTGTTTTCTTTTGAGCTGGCTACAAATTAGCATTATATTAATAACTATATAAGAAAAAATAGGCAATCGTGTTACGATATAATAGTGATATTACCTAATAATATGTAGTAAAAATTATATATAATAATGAATATATAATATATAATAATATATGATAATAAGTAGTAATAATAGTGATAATAATCACTAAATAATGATGATTATAATGATAATAATGATGGTGACGAAGAACGCACAAGAGTTTCCAGCTAAAAGGGTTACTTTTGAGTTATGATTGAATAAAATTATAACCAGAGAAGACCAAAGCTGAAAAAATTTAACAATTATAATAAAAGTTACCATAATAGTTGTAATAGTGATAATAATAACGATAATGATGATGATAATAATAATGATGATAATAATAATGATAATAATGATAATAATAATGAGAATAATAATGATAATAATAATGAGAATAATAATGATAATAATAATGAGAATAATAATGAGAATAATAATGAGAATAATAATGAGAATAATAATGAGAATAATAATGAGAATAATAATGATAATAATAATAATAGTGAATAGTGCGCAAAATAGTATGAATACTGATCAGATCCTGTTAATAAAAATTACTCAGCCAAAATCTCACGGGATGTTTTCAATTTAAACAGAAATACTAATTGAAGCTGGGGACCACATATTGCACCTATCGAGGTAGTAAGACAATGCCTCATGGTCGATATTCCAAGTGCTCATGATAGTCATGTAGAATTGAAGAGTTAGAACTAGAAAAGGTCGCTAACTTTCGACAAGAATAACAATGAAAAGAAATTTTTTTCTTTTCAATGTTAGAGACTTGAGTCCATTCTAGCTGGGTTACGGATTCTGTTCCTCTCGATGATCGTATACTTTCACGTTTGAAATTGGTCATGGTTGAGCATTACAATGAGCTTTAACTTGATTACACACTCTTTTAATTTCCCCATAGTTTTATCTGATTTTCTTCCCGTATCAAATGGAACTAAAAACAGTTCGCTCCCCTTTCATCACTAATCAAACCGTAAAACGACTAGAATAGATACTATCCTCCTAATGTAATATTGCCAAATGTTAGTCTTCCTCTTAACAAATCGAAATTTAATTACAAGTGAATGGTTTTCATACTTCTTTTTCATTCATTCCCAGGTAGGAATGATCGCTTATCTAATCACGCTTTAAATTTTGCTACCCAACTATGGGAAAACTGTTATCAAGCCTAGAACAAATTAATACTTTCTTATTCAACATGAAGTCTTCGTTTAGTGATTAAATGTCTTCTGGCATAATCACTCAAAGTAAAGCAATGGAAGACCTATCTAGAAAAGACTCGTACATAATTCTCTAAATGAATTTAACTCTGGTGTTCCAATTTCGGATTCCCGGAATTTCAAAGGGTCGTTACCTCGATGAAGAAACTTCATCCTTATTAATTTCATATATTCTTTTCATACACAATAACTCTTTAAGGAAAATCAAAGGAAATTGATGGTTATACAAAAATCCATTTTGTACCTGTAAATCGGATACACAAGCTTTCTAATTTAGGTAAACTTATATCATTTGCACGGCTAAAATGGCTTGTATATCCTAATTAATCATTGAACATAGACATTTCGATGATTGATATCATAAATTATATACATTAATGGCAATCCATCTTCCTGTCAGGGCTTTACAATGCCTCTCTTTATAAGTAGCTGCCAATTCTGATACAATTCTATCACTCATATAGTTTTATGACTTATTAGTCCTTTTTTAGTATGAAAGAATTACTATCGTGCAAGTATCTTGTACGTCAACTGTTGTATTGGTAGCGTTGATGAACATTACCATGAAATCGCGACGTAAAGTTATTGCATAGTGTCATGGCTGTATTTCAGTTTATAGCAAATGAGTCTTAGTTTTAGAGCTGGTTTGTGGGGTTTATTCTAAATAAAGAACTTAGCTATGGATCACTTGCATAATTTGGGAGAGGAATAATATAAATCTACTGTTTAGTTGTTGGTCGTATGCATGGCAACCCAATGAACGATATCCTCTAATATCACTTTTCTTACTATGGCTTCGTACTTTTAGACATTTAAGGACGCGTTAATTGTTTTGGGATTATTCCGGAATAAGAACTGTCACATTCAATGACAATTCTGTACAATTGGCACCTAGTAGTAGTAGTTTATTAACACATCCCAAAAGGGCTTTTAGACAGGACAGACAGACAGATTAGACAGGACAGTATTTTGGTTGCTAGCGGAATATCCAAAATAACTAGAGTGTCATGTAGCAAACTGATCATCAACTGTCATTTTGATGTATAAATCCCTCATGTCTACTTGAACAATCATACCTTGATGATTTTACATTATAACGCCGTATTCTTATCATAAATCATTATACTAATTTTAATAATTTAAATTTAAATTTTGATTTTCATTTTAAGCTAATTTATTATCTTATACATGAATGAATGGTTACTGAATAGGCCTTCAAATTATTTTACTGATGAAGACCAGAATTTTCTGGTCGAAACGTCTTGGGTTCAGTATTTTAGTCAGAGTCAAACAATTTTAGCAAAGTATATTCTTAGCAATTGCCAGTCTTTCTGTAACTTCGCATGCTCCCCAACGGGTGACATTTCAAAATGGCGGTATCAACGTTCACCCATTGCAGTGCCTTCTACCTTCGTCCAGCATAAAAGTCTCCTCTTCAAGACAAAATATGAAAATTAAATATTAAAATTGAAAAAATTTGAAAAGTAAAGAAACTAGAATATCAAAATGGTATAAGATAAAACAAAATAAAATTAAACTAAATTTTAAATTAAAAAGCAAGCAAGCAAGGGAAAGCCATTCTGACCCATTCAGACTATAAGCAAGGTAGACCATTCTGGCGCATTTGACTATATTGTTGCACTGGCGCTTTATAAATGTCGGACACCTACTTTACTGTGTAAACAATAATTGCAGCTCATTAAAACCCACAGCTGTCACTTCAACTCATTCAAGCTTCGAAATATTTGCTCTTTTCGTAATCGGTATTCTGTGCAAACACTTGTTTGCATTTTGGAATAAGAATGGTCAGGACAAGGCCAAAAGAATGCACCACGAGATCATATCGAAGGCTGAATGGGCACTAGTACTGGTGTGATGAACTCGCGTAGCACTACTTCACATAGAAACCAAAACAAAGTAATGAATACCTAAGGTATACGAGACTTTATCTTCGTGAATACTGATACGAGTGAACTAGAATTCCAAGGAGACACCAGTTATTAAGGAATAAACAGAGGGCATCGTGAATCATTAAACTCATGCCCAGTACCTGGCAGGGTGGCAGGGGGGGCCATAGTCTCCCAGACGTTTGTGGGAATGTAGTTTGAAAAGTTACGAAGAAAGAATGAGGAGATTAAATATACAGTATACATGAGATTGATGATGTGTGAAAATAGACCCCATTGACCCCCCTGCCATTGACTTCTCCGTACGGGGCCTAAAATCATTTTGTGATATTTGTTATGCTGTCAAGTTAAAAAAGAGTCTTTGTTTCGATCGATATGACAGGCATGGTCTGCATTCAAAACATCAATCTTTTACTTCGTCATCAAATACTATTGCATAATTGTTCCCTAACATCATGTGGTAAAAATAAATGTCGGCAACCGAAGAATGCTGTGTTAACATGCATTAAAGCTTCTTGAGAAATAATCGGTCATTCAGTTCCATATAAGCCAAACACTGGTGACCTTAGTGAGTCTACTGTAATCTGACATTTCCTTCTTGTAATCTGACATTTCCTTCTTGTTAATCTCCGCAAACATCCAAAGTTGTCCAAGTCAGAGTAAGCGACCTCTAATATTATAATACAACGAGGCAAATATTGTACCAAATAGAATATATGACAATTTGCCGTTTTAGAAAAGATTAAATTCCTGTCAAAGTTCAAGTGAATTTTGTTTTGCTTTCGTAGTTAGTGTGTATAGTCGTAACACCAATTTAAGTAGTTTTGATTCCGAAAAGATAAAACTGCGTAATAATTATCAAAATTCCTGAAAGAGATGAAGTATGGATTTAACTTTTAACTCGAATAATATACAGTCCTATTGAGAAAGAGTATATCCTCTTTTAAACTTTGAAGATGAATTTCGTAGCTGCTCACAAACTAGTGCCATTAACCAAAGACACGAACCTTACTGATGTTCACTCAACATATTAGCGCGCGGTAGTCGCCAAAAACTACAATGGAGGTAATTGTATGACTTATTCGAGAGACAATGGTTGTAGAAATTTTTTATGATATTGGCTTGCAACGCTAACCTTCTTGGCATTTTTAACTGTTTGTATTGATATATCCTCATATCTGCTTAAAAGGCAATGATATTGCATTGTAAAGTTCAAGCAGTTTAACTGAAGAACGAGGATCGATCGGTCAATATTGTTTACAAGTAAAACGATTTGTAAACTTGCCATTGTCAGTGAGGTTTGTGACGTAAATTTTTTGCTATAAATTCCCAGACAGGATATGAATCTATGAAATTGCTAGACTGTAGAACCGTGGTCGTGCAAGTTTTGCCGTAGATATAAAAACTTTTCAAGCCTTTATCGTATTTTGTTGTCATGTAAATTAATTCTCCCTCAAATGCATAAGCTGCTCGGACAATAGGCTTATTTTTGCTGAGAATGGTACCATCTGGTATGTTAGATTTTCACTTTGATTGTCAGTCCCTGGACTGTTTTGACTGCGAGGCAGGCTCAGGCAGCTATACTAAGTTGTTAACAACATACCTTACAACGTCTAAGCAGCTCCAAACCTCATGCACTCAGTTATTGACAAATTGAAACACTTCGAGGCAAATTAATTGATGGTGCTCAAACGGGTAAGAATCAGGTTAACGGCAAAACCTTCAAACCGTTGTTAACTAAAGTTCAAAATTTCAACATATATCTGTGACAAATTTCCTGCTGCTCGCAACGCTGACAAATCGTTCTGTTGCAGTCTTCGTGCTATTATAAAATATAGATCAAGGGCGAGAGCATAATTTCCTAGTATTTAGAAGTTCATCTATTCCACCAACTTCGAAAGTTCTTGTATAAAAGCTTCTTCAAGCACATCAATTCAAGTAGAACTTCCAGAATATTCTATGAACATCTAACTACGTTTTCCAAATCATTATCTTGATTAAATGATGCGATACTTATCGCGAACTACGAACCAACAGTCATCATTAGTCTTAGGGTCTGCTTCCTTCTAAATACTTGTAGCTCAACCATCAGAAGTTCTCATTAGTCATTCGTCAAGGCTATAACGTTTTGCGTGCGGTACCAATCAGGGATGAATAATGACTCAAGGTATGAAGAAAAATTTGTATTTGTTACGACGGATGATATAAACCAAAACATAAAAAAAATTTGAAGTTTGTCAGAAACCAAGAACTTTCACGCTCAATTCGCCAAAAGTCACTGGTGATAGCCAAGGGACATGGAGCATTTGATTTTATTAAAAGGTCAAACGTGCAGGGTGGCAGCTATTAACACTATAACAATTATTCCAAGGTAGAGATCATATTGTTGACTGTTGTCAAACTGAGCGCTAAGCTCAACCGAGAGTGATGACCTTCGTCAACTATCAAAGCTAAGAACCGCGGAATTTGCTATCTTTTGATTTTAAAGCTGCCGAATTTGTCATATGGTAATCAGTTCTTCCTGTGCACTCACTTTACAAACTGATGTGGCAGAAAGATCTCAAAATAAGTTAGAATAATTGTTGCCCTTTTTACATTAACAGTTCGATGTTCGATTATTAGAAGATACCTTTTTTTTTCAACCTCATTTAGAAAAAATTCTTCCCTAGAATTTGTAATTTTGTACGGCACATTGACATGAAGGTTGATCCCTAACGTTAGATGCTTACGGTAGCCACTTTTATTGACATCTATTCAGTAACTGCTTATAAGCAAAGCTGATTTACCTGGGTTGCGTTCCAACAGGCAGCCGTAGGTGTTAGGATGCATAAATAGTACCAAAGTACATAACAGTAAATGAAAGTATTTCAGAATGCTCCAAATCTTCTCCATGTTGGCCAATCAATCACAGAGTTTCCACCGTTGGCGTCAAAGGTTTCCGCGACAAAGATGCCGTCAAGAGTGGAGTCGGTTCAGAAGAGATTTCACTAGAGATGTGGAATGAGCCTGCACGAGTTACGATCATATATTTACTGGTTCGACGAAGGTGATGTCCAATACCTCTTCTTTTCATATTTTAATTCATTCGTTCCCAATGACCATTCCCAGCTTGCTGTTGATACACCTTGAGTGGCTCTGCTGCCATATTTAGACAAAATCTGTTGTCAACACCGGAGGGAAATCAGTTCCGATTCTGTCGATGACACATTGATCGCTTGTTGAACCGAACGTTGAGATAAGAGCAAAGCAAACATTCTTTTTACGCCTCAGTTGCCAAGTTACTGTCATAAACGTAATCAAGAAAGGAGAACTGGAAATGACACAGATCTCGAGCACAACAAAATATTCAAGATCGACTCAGGTCTCGTATGTGTTTCATGGAAGATGTTTAAGAATACGAAGTTGGTGGGAGGTTGAGCGCGAAACCAGTGATGTGGGATTTCCCGTAGATGGAAATTGCTATAAATGATATATAAACAAAGCATCTTTAAAATAAATAAGTCGCATACTGTGAACAAATTAAAACTACTGAGGAGTTAATTAACAAATGCAGAACAAAAACGCTTGCAATTGGTTTATTTTAAGAAGGCATATCATTGACGATTCAGACTTGGTAAGGACATTTGTCATGTGGAAATCCTAACATAGGACTTATAGGGAATTCTGGCGACAGTATTTAGATTAAGAATTCCAATACTTGGCAACTGAGAAGTAGAGAAATGTGCCGGAGCCTGTTAAATTGCTGATATATCCACCCACCGCAAGCTTTTCGATCCAAACTTTAAATAGAAATGGTAAAAATATAGATATATGCATTGTTTGAGCTATACAACTATGTGGGACCACGATATCCAGCTGAGTTGGAGGCTTTGAACTGTAGCTATCTTGGGAAGCTAATACGACGAGGAAATAAAGGAGACCACAACGTATATTTCTGTTAAATACCCTTCATGAAATGGAAATTACGAAATTTTGTGCTCAATATTATCAGTTTGAGTAAATGCCCGTACATTCGAATTCCAAGGTTTTGGTGGTTTACAGCTATAATAATATGCATGAATATCAAGGTAACACACTTCATGTAAATGGTACCAATTATTCGCACTCATTTACTTTTTTTGCACTCCACCAGATTTTTCGTGTACATCATTAATTGATAATGACATGACTTCTCGAGCAATTGGGAAAAATACTTCCTCGTGACTTTTTCAAAGAACTCAATTAGTACTCGTCCTTCGGAGACGTGCTATATTTATTATCTTTGAAAAACTCTCTAATGCATGTTTATTTTTGGGTTTTTTTCCAAACTGCACTCAACATCATGCTCTTACCTGTACTAAAATGTGTCATCTTCACATGGAAAATGTAATCACACAATTGTTTATTTTATTAACGTGTGAATACATTTCATGTTTTCCGAGAAGGACCCAGTTAGTCTAGATTTTGACCAATTGATAAGGATGTCGAGATTCGCTTACACCAATATACAAAACTAAAATAAGTGGCACAGCAAGTGGTTAGAAACGGAGGGCACCTTCCATGGAGCACCCTTTGTACCCACCATCCTCTGCAGTGTAGCAACCTGATCATGTGTAAGAGAACGATATAATTTTCTACTTGATTTTGGGATTTTAAGATATGGTTTCGTAAAAAAGTGGGAGGGTGTCAAGGATCAATCTGTTTCCAGGCGCCACAAAGCCTCGCTACGCCATTGGTTTAGACTTGCAGAGCGGTCGTGTAACTGAATGCAATAGCATGCTATTGGAGTGGTGGAAAGAGGAAGAGAGAAAGAGTCCGAGACCATGCAAAAAAGATTCCGAGACTGAGACAGCGACCAAGACCGAGACAACGACAATGAGACAGGGATAGTGACAAGGTTCGGGAAAGAGACATGGACGGAGACGGAGTAACATATACTCAGGAACAGAAATATAGAGATGGAGACCGAGACACTGACCGAGACGAGCTACGGGGAAGAGTAAGGGACGGAGATAGAACTGCGACGACAGCGGTGGAAACAATGACATAGAGGGTAACGGAAACAGCCAACGAGACACAAATCGAAACAGTGACGAGAAGAGAGACGGAGAGAGCAACAGTGGAGAAGATAGAAACGAAGACAACAGCAGAGACGGAAGTAGAGAAGCCGGAGACTGAAACAGTGGTAGAAGCAACACCGGAGGCAGAAGAGAAATGTTTTTGGAACACCATATTTGAATACCTGCTTACCTTACCAAGTTATAGAGTAGAAAACATACTCCGAATAGAATCATCTTGAAAACGATGGGAACTAAACAGGTAATATCTCGACTTTATTACAAAGTTATTATCAAATCTAATTTGAGTTCTCAAGATGATTCTATTCGGGAGTATGTTTTCTACTCTATTACTTCAAATTATCAGTCGGCATTGGTTCTTACCTCGTAACTTATATGTTTTGCTTTCTGCTTTCGCTAGTTAAACATTCATTCATTTGAATTAGCCTTTAACTAAGCAGCACTAGTGCCCCAGTACATTTTATCACTCGATTTTTTCAAAATCAGCTCGAAAGTTTTCCCGCTAAACTTGACGGTCCGGAAAAAAAAACCGTATTGACCGAGCTTCGGTTCCGATATCGTAAAATCTCGGACTGTGTTTCAACCAATCAGTATGCACAATTTTGCATACGGACCGAATAGACGAAAACAACCCTATAATAATTTTCCAAACAAACCGGCTCACTCTAGGCCAATGAGTATCGAGTCCTGTGCTTCGTTTGTTGAAAAAAATGTCCTTAAATTAAATTCATAAAAAGGTGCACACATATAGAGATTATCACTTTATTATGAATGGGAAGACATCATACTTGTTTACGTGTTATAGTCCGACGCATATTGTCACTGCGCTGCTGCCAAGCGCCTGGCCTCTGGCATTCTTAAGTATCTAAATCTTTTGTTTTATAATAACGGAAATCAAGGTTTTTTTTAAATACAATACAAAATGTGTGTGTGCGTACGTGTGCCATATTTAGAAAGAGGAGCAGGTAACTTAAAAATGCACTTTATAAAATTTTAAAACATTCTAACCATTCGGTCTAAATCAGTTAAACACCTTTTTTTAAACCTCTTTAATATGCACAATATTCTATTTACCAATTTCGCCGATAAAGGACCCTTCAAAGTTGCCGGCGTATGAAATTTTTAAAAACCGAGCAGGTGTGTTTTATCGGGATCTAAAATACTCGGCTATTGCCTCGTGTTTTAGATCCGACAAAGCACGTACAGCGAATTTTTTAAATGTCTTCTAAAATGAACCTCCTGATAATCTAATTCGCGAAGTAAATTTATATTTTCTCAGCCGAAAATATTAATTTCTTCAAATATAAAGTCACACGGATCTTTATCACATATATAAAAACGCGACTCACGATTATCATTCTCTTGCGTATTTTACTCATGAATTCTGAATGAATTTTAGAAATATATGTTCATATATCTACGTATTCATAAAATAATGCGCGTCCTACGCGCGCTCTGATTGGACAAGCCTCATTTTCTCTCAGAGTATAGAGACACGATTGTCGTCATTTTCATTTTGTATTAGAGTACAGAGACATGAATGACGTCCCAAAAACTAGAGAAAACCTTGGTTATTTTATAAAACAAATAGAAAATAGCTTTCGTGTCTCTGTACTGTGATAGAAACATGAAAGATGTCATTTCAGCCAGAAAAATACCAGAAAACACTTGGGCTACGCCTCGTGTTTTAACTAGGCATTTTTCTGGTTGAAATGACGTCATTCATGTTTTTATCACAGCACAACGACACTCAAGCAATCTTCTATTTGTAATATCTATCTATCTATCTATCTATCTATCTATCTATCTATCTATCTATCTATCTATCTATCTATCTATCTATATCTATATCTATATCTATATATATATATATATGCAGACGTATGTTTCGCTGTACTACAGCTCATCAGTGCAGCTCGGAACAAACTTGGATTAATAAGGGACCAAAGTGCTCAAACCGCTACTCGAGCGGTGGGCATTGCTTAACGCTATCGGTTATCCTTATATATCCGTATTTTGTATATATATATATATATATATATATATACAGTAAGATATATTGTATAGTATATATCCAGTATATTTATAAAAGCCATTAAAAATTCATCAGGAAAAGACAAAAGAAAATCATAAGCGTGTCGGATCTATATATGTGATAAAAATACATGTGCCTTTATATGCGAAGAAGTTCAATTTTTTCGGCTTACGAAAGATAAATTTCCAAACTTTCTCCGCAAATCAGCGTATTAAGAGGTGAATTTCATAAGACATTTAAAAAACTCGCAGTTCGTTCTTTATCGGGTCTAAAACACTCGAGTATCGCCTTGTGTTTTAAATCCCGATAAAGCACTCCTGCTCGGTTTTTAAATATTACATATATATATATATATATATATATATATATATCATACGCTTAATGGAAATTTAATAAAAATATAAAAAACTGTTACTCGAGTTTCACGCTGCACGGCGATCCTCAGACTAAAAGTTAAAACTATTTAGAGTGATATATATAAGCAAATCAGTTAAGAAATTAATATAGAATATATTACATAAAATATGAACCTGTGGATAAAATTACCTATTTACATAAGAATTTTGCTGCATGCCTACACTTCGTTACTAGTTCGGATCTTTTGTTCAATAAAAAGCGTTTATCTGCATTTAAAATCAGCAGTTTTTCCGTACTACACAAGTTGCATGATTTACCTCCGCTCGTGTATGGCTTAGCGTGCTTGAGAATTGACCATTCAATGCTATAGGGTTCGTTATTGGCCTTCAACTCCCAAATGTATCTAGACAGCGCGGTGCTATTTGCATGTTTCATGTGATTGAAAGAGTGCATGTGGTTGTTAAATCTTGTTTTAAATTCACCCTCGGTCATGCCAATGTAGATTTTCTTTGTATCTTGGGAACACGTCTTCACCGTGGCCTGGTAAACTAAATTCTTTTTCAGGCACGATCCTTTTAACGGGCATTCTTCCTTCTTCTTTTGAAAGACGTTATCCAGAGATCGTACCAAAAATCGGTACCCAGTAATAGATCAAGAAAGCCCAACATCATTTGGTTCAACCCTCCATTTTCCATGAGCGTCATGACAAACATCGGCAGGACATTTTTAGAATAGGTCAGCAAGCATTTCCCAGTTGACCACGCACTGCACAAGCTTTTTAATAAGAATATCATCAAGGTCAGCTACCGATGTACCGCGAACATGACCCAAATTATTCAACGCCATAATTATAGAATTTTAAATCTCGACAATACTATGAAAGAAAGGTCTTGCAATTGTAGAAAGAAGGAAGAATGCCCGTTAAAAGGATCGTGCCTGAAAAAGAATTTAGTTTACCAGGCCACGGTGAAGACGTGTTCCCAAGATACAAAGAAAATCTACATTGGCATGACCGAGGGTGAATTTAAAACAAGATTTAACAACCACATGCACTCTTTCAATCACATGAAACATGCAAATAGCACCGCGCTGTCTAGATACATTTGGGAGTTGAAGGCCAATAACGAACCCTATAGCATTGAATGGTCAATTCTCAAGCACGCTAAGCCATACACGAGCGGAGGTAAATCATGCAACTTGTGTACTACGGAAAAACTGCTGATTTTAAATGCAGATAAACGCTTTTTATTGAACAAAAGATCCGAACTAGTAACGAAGTGTAGGCATGCAGCAAAATTCTTATGTAAATAGGTAATTTTATCCACAGGTTCATATTTTATGTAATATATTCTATATTAATTTCTTAACTGATTTGCTTATATATATCACTCTAAATAGTTTTAACTTTTAGTCTGAGGATCGCCGTGCAGCGTGAAACTCGAGTAACAGTTTTTTACATTTTTATTAAATTTCCATTAAACGTATAATACGTAGCTCCACGACTTGATTTGTGTTGAGCACTGTTGACATCTAGTGGACATATCCCAGTCTTTCTCTCTCTCTCTCTCTCTCTCTCTCTCTCTCTCTCTCTCTATATATATATATATGTATGTATAACCATATGCATGTATGCATGCACGTATGTATGCATGTATGTATGTATGTATAATATGGGTAGCTTAATTCGTACGATCTGTTAATGCTCATTTATTTAGCAAAAACTAATTAACTTTTTGTTACAAAATGCATATTTATCTCTTTTTTATATTATAAGTCTTTATTAAAAGTATACCCAGCAACAGACGTGCGAGTTTACAGAACAAATTTTAACTAAATTATTTACATACTATAACAAGTTAAAAAATCTCCATTACTTTGTTGACTATTATTCTTTAGTAATTGACTATTATTTGTTGACTATTATTCTTTAGTAATGGAGTTGAAAATCTCCATTACTTTGTTGACAAATATGGCTGACTAACAACGCAGTAATCAAGATCATATAATTCCTTTCCTGTTAAGTGAGAGAAGTAATCAAATGTTTCAATTTCGAAGTACGAGAAAGAAAAAGAAGATCAGTGTCGTAATCGAGTTGATCTGCAGTATTACAATTCTGCTTTTCTGTTTTATTCCAGTAGTTGCTTCTATCAATAATTCCGTTAAGTAAACATTGAATGCGTGATGAGTGGAATCATCTAAAGTAATATAGACGTCTTAAAAACTGTTTTAGAACTGCAGAGGTAAAAGTCACAAAATTGACACTTTAACAGACTTTAACGCTGCCAAAAAAGAAGAGGAACTTGGTTTGACAAGTTACCAAATATAGTACTTTGCCTAGAAACAAAATCAGACTAGTATCAACCAGGTGATTAATAAAAGTTATAAATCAGACTCCGGAAAAGGGAAAAGCAGAACCGTCCTTGTTTAGTCGCTGCTCAACATCATCAGGAGTCCAGCACTTGATTAGTTATCCGTGGGAATTCCACACTTTACCGACGGACGAAGAGACCAACTATTTTACTGTGGCCAACGCCAGACGATTTTACTCGTGAAGGCGAGAACTCCAGTCATGAAAGGGTTAACGATTTTAATCTCTCCAAGTGTAACCGTGATATTTAAGTTCCCAAACCCTTTTTACATCTATTAATTTTCAATGTAAATTTGCTTTGGACCGAGGGAGCTCCATGTCCTCTATAGGTGAACAATGAGTTTAGATCTGGTGACTTTTCGAGAGAATCTCATTATCTTTTCTTATGTTTACCGACCAGTGTTTGGGAGTAGATTCGACCAAAACGACGCCCAACGTTTTCTCCCGGTTCAATGTTCTGGACACCTAGACACTTACATTCCAATTCTCGGTCTCCAGCAGATGTACGTCTTTAAGCTTCTAAACACTTCCCACATGTGGCTTCCCACTCACTCATCATGGGCGCAAGGTAATGGCATACGTTCTGAAAATAGAATGCTTTTTCCCACGATTCGATTATCATATTCAATTTTGGAATCAATTTTGCCATTTACAAGTTCTACTGAGTATGATAGAAATAATGTACCTATGTGACAGCTTTTTGACGCTGACTCGCCTTTTCAAAAAGTCGAGTTATCAGTCACAAAATTTGTGGAAAGGTGCGAACAGCACCCCTCTATCAACACAGAACGTTCACATTTCAGAAAAAAAATAGACTTCAGAGCTGGATAGTTACTTGAAAGAGTTAAGATTATCCGAAATTTCCGGATTGTCTTGGACGGGAGGCAAAGAAGCAAGTATCACCTACCTTCAGTTCAAATTCAATTTAGTTATAGTTGTTTCGATTTGTCGCCGGATGTCGGTGATAAGAGTTGCAAAGAGAGTTGCAACCAAGACAAGTGGGGTTAGGTTTCACCATTACAATAACAAATTAGCAAATGATAAGCTATCACCAACGGAGTAGCAAGCTTGCACCGGGTGATGTTTGACTGATAAGATAATTCTTTGGTGTTAAATAAATAAAATTTAAGAAAGGAGTCATGTTTAGATCAGATTTTCACTTATATAGATAAAGATCAAACGTGACGCTGGTAACATAGCATTCATACATTAAATTATAGGTACGCCGAAAACGGAGGTGAATAGGTCACGGAGAGCAAAGCAAGAAAACACTTCTAGGTTCACTGGTTACACGTAATCAGTGCAAGTGCCTGCGGATTGTAAGTTTCCAATGCAATAACTGTGACCACCGTCGGGTCGAGGCCACTCAACGACTTTGATCCCAGATATATCGATTGTGATTGGCTGAGAGTAGTGGAATTTCAAGGAAACACAGTGCAGGAAAAAGGGAACAGCAATTCGCACTTAATTACTTTTTCCCCGCTACTGAGTGATCTTTTTTTGGGTATTGTATTAGTTCTTGTCCCATTTATGTTGTAAACTGGTAATAGCAGCGTACTCTGGAAGAACACGCGTTTGTGAGTTTTACCTTAGTTTTTCAAAGACTTCAAATAGAACTCGTCGTTCGGACTCGTTGCTATTTTGATAGCCTTTAATAGTTTCACCCTTGCCTGTTTTTTTTCCAAACCACACTCCAAACCGTGCTATTACCTTAAGATCAAAATTTGGTTGGAAATAAGGGGAGTTTTCGATGAAATTTGAGATTGACGACCTTTGCTTCGTCATTTGTCCTAGCTCACAACATAGATGCCGCGTGTGCTTGGGTATCTTGAAGCAAATTCTGCAAAGAAGGAACTACAAGAAGAAGCTAGATGATTTGAACGATAAATTTCTGCGCCAATATCACGAAAAGGCAGAAGCAAATAGACTTGCAGTTAAAACCAGTGACAGACTCAACAGTCTCTCTAGTACATTTTCAACCAACCTTGACTGCGACTCAACGTCGGCAAAGACCCCAACATGGAACGGATAAAATGTCACCTCCGCATACTGCTATTTTGTCCGTTAAAGTTTGGTGGAAAATTAAGACAGTCAAACATGCTTTGCTTGACGATCTTGGATCAATTGGGAAAAAGTTGTGTGGAGGAGCATACACACAGATTGCTCGCGCGACTTGGAGTTGTAAAAAGGTCAGAGAACAGTTTGTCCTTTTGTTTTTAAAAGAAATCAATTGAGAGTGCTTTAATATGTGCTTCACGAAGAATCCTAATATTTTACGCAAAACCTGCAAAGAGAACATTGTTAACTTTTCGTTAACAGAACTTGATAACGAGTTGAAAGACAAACTAGTCATGCTACATCTTGAAAACATTCACATCTAGCTTCGCATCGTGGACAAACATACTGAGCCTGCCGGAAGTTAATTCCTCATGACTAATATTATCTGAAATAAATTAACAATCAACCAATCACGTAGGATTCCAACTTTCTGTGGAAAATCTAGGTGACTAGAACAAGCTTTCGGTTTTCGATGCCCAGACGCTTAACAGGAACTGCACAAGCGTCTGCACCGCAGGCAAGGTAGGTTTCTGCTCTGTTTCTTTGATAAAATTTCGCCTGTCACTTTCAAAACATTTGCCTCCCTTCAATATAGAAATAAATATAATGACCAGTTCAAGTTCCTGACTTGAGGTTTCTAATGACGCACAGTTACTCACCATTTTAAACACGGAGCGATCGCATAAGAAGAGGCTGAGTTTCTCAGCCTGTCAATTATGATTAAAGAAAGGTCGCATGTTATTGGTCAATTCAGTTCAGACTAATTTCCGGTCGACGAATATCACGTTCAATCGAGGAGAATATAGGAGATGAATTTGTTTGCAACGACGTTGCTGCCTGGATAGTATTTTGCGCCTGTTGGCCATTTGAACTGTTTTGACTGAGCCAAGAGTCCAAGAGCAATTTCATCACTTCAATATTTCCTGCCGGTTTTCCGTTTGACAGCAACTGATTCCTCACGGTGTTGATCTTTTTACGTACTTCTACCAAGCGCCCTTCCTCATCGGGTTTCACTTCCATTTTGAAGCCGTAGTAGGCCTTGTTCTCTTTAATTGGATTTTTATTTTTCTGGTAGTAGGTTTTATTGCGATCATACTTGCTAAGCCCCGCAGAAAGCGGAGTTATGCTTTGCGCAGAGGTAGAAGTCCGAGCTGTTGGATGAGAGGCAACCGAGCATATTTGCCACAAATGAATTTGAAAGTGGCGCCAGTTTTTGTTTTAATATTTATAATATTACAAGCTTCAAGTATGTGCCAAAAAGAATACAGTTGGCTATGACACATCGCGGACGTAATAAAATGTGAACCGTGCCCAAACACTGCGCGGGTAGGATGACTATAAGTGAATGATACACAGGACGTCTAAAATGATTATAATACGACGTATAACAACCAGAAAAATCAGTAAATGTGGCATGTTCAGCCATTTACTGCTTTATATATTGTTTAGCTTTATTTTAAAAACACAATTTTTAAGTATTTCCGTAAGCTTTAGGCTCTAGGACACGCTTGTGGAGCTCTACGCTATCCAGTTCAGTCACGCTTCAGTGTCCGCCATTTTGAAACATGCAACCGCCATACGAAGCCAGAAATGTGGGAGGAGCTTACCATTTTATAGCGTCGCTCCGTGTTTAAGTAACATTTAAAAACCGAGCAGGAGTGCTTTATCGGGATTTAAAACACAAGGCGATAGCCGAGTGTTTTAGACCCGATAAAGCACGAACTGCGAGTTTTTTAAATGTCTTATAAAATGAACCTCCTAATACGCTAATTCGTGAAGAAAGTTTCGAAATTTATCTTTCGTAAGCCGAAAAAATTGAACTTCTTCTTCACGTATAAAGGCACATGTATCTTTATCACATATATAGATCTGACATGCTTATGATTTTTTTTTGTCTTTTCCTCATGAATTAATAATGAATTTTAGAAATGCATATAAAAGTAATGTAGGTGACTCGGAAAAAGTTGACACACGTTACCTCGTAGCCTGCGCTCAAATAAATCTACACATTAATTTACTATTTTTAAAGATTGGTTTTGAGAAGATCCCGATAATATTTTGTTCTCAAACTGTTGGGATGTATTAGCTACTTATTAACTGAGTCCGAGGTTTGTATGGGAAAGTATTTGCCGGAGGTTTTCGTTGAGACCGAATGACGAAGTGATGAGGTCTATGGGAAAATTGAGCAAATACTTTCCCGTACAGACGGAATAAACGAACTTAATAAGGAATTTATCATGAGGCTGCTCGTTGCTTTCTTCGTTGCCTTTAAAACACTCTTTACGTTTGGACGGGAGGCAGTTTATGTTTACTTGCTTTTTGTTACGTACGATTTCAATTTTTTTTTTAATATCCATTAATCTAGTTTTTCGCTTAAAGTGATTGATGAGAAGATTGTCTGGAGTTCGTTCCTGTCGATCTGTTGTAAAATATTCCAGAATCATATTTGTTTGTCTTCTAGTCAATTCGAAAATTTTCTTTCCCAAACTGGCAGGTCTGTAGGTTAGGTAGAATGTTGGACTAGGTGCCTAAAATGAACTTGCTAAATTTTATGGAACAAACGTCGAAAGAGAAAAGTACAAATTATGAACAAACTAACTGGTCACGAATATCATAGACAAATGGCTGTCTTAAAGATTTAGATACTTCAGACACTGCCTAAATCTTCAAAAATATTTCCTGATCCTCCAACACAGACTTTTAACTTAGGCAATGTCCAAATGTTCGATTAACACCTATACTAACCTATTGACAAATTACAGTTTAAACCTCCCAGGATTATTGTGGACTATATTTATCGTGGCTGCCGCTTGGTCAGCTGATGTGTCGAACTTGCACCTTAGCTCGCCATCTGAGTTCCGGCAGCTCAATGATTAAAGCGTCTCACCGGTCATCAGAAGGTTGCATGTTCGATCGCCGTCTGGGGCTCAGAAATGGTTTTTCTGAGGTTAGAGCTCGACGAACGTTTATGTCATGCAAGACATCTCCAAGCTCCGACATTTCCAACACACAGAACAATTATTCATCTCAGTGTCGGTGAATAGTGTAGATATTTACCTCGCCGCGAATTGTTTTAGAATATACCTCGCGTAATTGTTTTCACATATATTTTTTTAAAATTTTTAAAACAATTTCACCGAACTCAGTCGGCTTATCGCCCACTCAACATTTGTAAACAAAACAAATTTGAACACATCCTGAGGGCATTTATCGCTAAGAAGTAAAAGATATAAAAATTTTTGAATATTTTACCAAATTTCGTTGCTTTCTCGGGTGTTGTCTGGCACGACGACTTCGTTTATTAAAAAAAAGTACTTCTTTCGTGCCTTAAATAAAACTGAACGCCATCTTGTTTTGCTCGGCGTTGAATAAGTGCAGGACATTTCGAGATAGAGGAACCAATCAGATTGTGCAAAAAAACATTATTCACCTGCAAGGTATATGCTAATTAACAATTATTCGCCGAATACGATTATTCCTTTACGATCAACTACAATGAGTTCCAAACATTATCAAATTAACGCCATGACTAGTGGCACGGCAAGTTTGATATTTAATTGCTTTATTAGTAGGTATTTCTATAGCTTCAACGTTTAAGTCATAGAGATCAAATAAAACTGGAGGGGGCATGGGGGCCAAAGATTGGAATCAAATTAAACGTACCAGTTTGAGTAAAGTGAAGTGCAAATTGTTTTCCCCCAGACCATTGTTTAGGGAATTGTTTCGTGTTTGTTTAGTTTCATTAACTGCATACCAGAAAACTGCTTTTCTGTTTCTTAGTCGGTTATTATTTATGTCTTAAATGTTTTATATTCGGTTTCTCAAATAAAAAAAAAATTAAGAAAAAAAATGCAAAATCAAGAGACAAAAGTGAAGAGGCCTTTGATATTGCCTTTGACTATGACCCCAAAATTTATCCAATGTGGCGGCCTTCACTTCACCGTTTCCGGTTGAGTGACATTTAGCGACAATGCCCCTTCTAGTCACTAAATAACCTCTCTGGTTCTGGTTAGGTCTCGTTGAAAAATTGATAGTATTTCTAATGAGGCCCAGTCCACCACCATGTCCGACCAAATTATGTCAGACGAGAATATGGTAATTAAAATTACCTCTTACCTCTGAGGAAAGGTCTATTTATGGTAGATTCTAAACATTGTCATTGGCGAAAAACAAAAAATAAAGCCTCCTAACACTTTAGTTTTCAAAATGCTTTCCAAGAACTCCTTTATTAATTGAAAAGCCCAATATAAAATAATCTAATCATTTGGCGGTCCCATAAGCTTTTCATGTTTTAACACAGTCCTTATTAGTGATGTTGGCTTTGCTGCTGTTGTTGATCATGAAGCTGCTGTTGTGGATGCTCTTGTTTCTCCTGCTCTTGATTGTGTGCCATAGGTATATGTTGGCCAGTGGTCCCATCCTGTTGTTTCGCCTGATCGGGACTGTGAGCAACTGGTACCGCCTCTTCCAGTGACGGATCACCTTCATGGGGTGTGAGGTTCTAAAAATGCAGCAAAATTGTCTCAGATTAAAGAAACAATTCAAAATAAAACTTACTCAAGTCCATTCTAAGCTTATCATGCTGAGCACTAGAACTACTGACCTCTATAATATCCCTGGACTG
This sequence comes from Heliopora coerulea, assembly GCA_030142905.1. Lineage (NCBI taxonomy): Eukaryota > Metazoa > Cnidaria > Anthozoa > Scleralcyonacea > Helioporidae > Heliopora > Heliopora coerulea. The sequence goes on along the minus strand of JASJOG010000070.1, from coordinate 1,509,320 downwards.
CGGTTTGTCGTACCAATCAATTACAGCGAGTGTCCGAAAAATGGCGTCATTAGTGGTCTTTTTTCTCTTGAGGGATACCAATGACCTTTGTGAAGGAGAACTATTACTGCATGATACCTGGACAGAAGGCCCGTTTGTGGAAGTTTGTTTACGCTTGGCAGCTACTCGTACTTTTGAATTTCTCTGATTTTAAGCTTTCCGGTTGCGATTTTTTAGTAACTACCCACAAAAGAACTTGTTTGGAAGCCACTTTGTAAGTTTTTTTTTTAATAAAATTCAAATACCCCGTTCGTTATTTCTTTTATTTCTGTGTTCGACACTCTGTCTCGATGTTGACTTTTCCCGTTTCTGATAGAATGAGTCGAAATAACTGTTTCTCACTCATAACGAGATTAGAAAAACAAGGTGTTTGCGGACAGGAACATTTCAAGCTATTCACTGGATGAAATAAAACATTCTGGGTAAACAACAGATTAAAATGTGTCTATATCGAGATTTGAGAAAGCTGAGTTGTCTTTGTTTGAAAAAACTTCCGATAGTGTCAAGTGGTTCATGAGCGAGTAGTTCGGTGATAGGTCCTAATCTGCACTTTAAAATAAGGGAAGTTGAACATTTTGCGAAGTAAAATATACGTAACAAAAACGTAGTGTGAAAAAAAACCTTTCACAAACGAGCCTTCGTTCCTGGAGTAATTTCGTAGTAAATTCCATGTCAGCGGTCGTCATCAAAAGCAAAAGGATCTCTAATGACGCCATCATTTTTCGGACACGTTTTGAGCTGAGCCCGGAGTCCAGGTATATTATAGAGGTCAGTGACTAGAACGTAATCATAGAGGTTAGGTAACCGTGAGAAGACTGGGACTGGAAGATGAAGTATTTTATTTACCAGATAAATTTTTTGAAAAAATCGTTGGCGTTTAGGTTAAAATGTCACCGGAGAGACACGTCAACGGTTAGGATAATCCTGAATCGTAGGACCATTGACATTTCAGGATTATCTTGAATCTTAAGTGAGAGGACATCAGGTAAATAACATACTTAATTTTCCAGTCCCAGACTCCGCACGGTTACGTGACCTCGGTGGTTACGTTCTAGCACGCACCGCTCATCAATGACAACAATGACAATAATAATAATGATACAATAATGATCGAGAAACCCTTGTCAGGAGACAACTTCAAGATATATAATAGTCCGACAAAGACTGAAAGAAAGTCGGAGTAACGCCGTTATTGTCTTTGTCTAGTGTTTTACTCAAGTCTTGAGTGAACAAGATGTTTATTTTTGGGGTTCATAAACATAATTAATGATGACGATAGCGGTGTTGACACTAATAATAATGGCAACAGACGGGGTGTGTTTCTTAATTTGCCCGAATAATGTATCCTTTCAATCATTGCTCGAATCTACTTTGACGCGCATTCATTCAATCCATGTACGGTACATAAATATAGTATAGCCTCACTTTCTCAGCTTCAGTACGTAAATTAAATATAAACCAGTAACTAGAGGAGATTTTGACCTACCTTAACTAACCCAATTTCGCCCAAAATTTTTCTGGACCGTTTTGTACAAACTTGGGGGTGTCACACACCCCACACAATCCCAGAAACTACACCCATGTACATGTAGCCTTCATTTAAGGTTGGAAACGGACATAATTGAACAAAAACACACTTACAGTGTAACTGGCACTAAAACTATCATTCTTATGTCTCAATGAACCAGCTCCTACGTGAAATTATTCAAAACGATGCGCTCGAACCAGAATATTCATACATGTATATAAATACGTAAATTGAAGGATTTTAAAATATGCCCCAATATGAATAACGATACGTAATGGCAAAACTGAAATAGATTTCTTTCGTTAAGCCCTCTAACAGACCTTCTTTAGTCTTATTACATGTCTGTAGACAGAGCTGTACCTAGGTGGTGATTCGCCCTGGGTAAATTCTTCTGAAGGCACCCCCACGACTCTCGACCCTCGACCCTCTCTAACGCACAAGTTCTCAATATAGTATACACTTAATGTCTGGTCTCGAGAAAAACAGTTAGTTTTGTTTCCCCGAGAGGTTTGATGTTTCCCGAGACGAAGTCGAGGGACATGATCCTAAGTGTTTTGTTATATAGCGACAGGGACAAGAAGAAAAGAAAGCGAGTTAACTCCGACCTCGATCGTTTCAATAGGTTTTTCGGTGGCGACTCTTCTGTTGAAACCGCCATACGAAATACAAAAAGTGATGCAACATCATTTTTGGTAGCCTTTTGTACATTTGCCGAGTCTTTTCCCTCTATAAGATGTCGTGTTTCACCGTGTGAAACATTGGAAAAGCGTGGTTTCTCAAATTCAGGCTCCTTTCACGTCTTCATAAAACAAATATTCATCTGCTACTGGACTTTGTGTTATTTATCACCGGAATTCATGCGACACGCATTAATCATGTGGTAAAGACATACTTTGTTTGCGTGCTGTTGTAGCCCGTTCGAGCAACAATTTTGAAATTGTTGTGCACACGGGGTTCATTTAGATTTAAATAAGGCCATGTGACCATAATTCAACCAACGGCAGTTAGTGTTATCTCCAGCAAAACTCCAGCTATATAACAACAAGTGTTTATCATACCTCAGTGGCGTCATAATCACCAAATTGTTTTTCATATTCTGCAAGTTCATCGTCAGTGTATTCCTCGTCCTCGTCAATTCCCTTCCAACCTTCTTCTGGCTTTTCGTAATCTTTCTCTTCTGTTGCTCCAACAAACTCGTCATAAGATACGAAGTTATCTTTGTCCTTGTCGACCTGCAGTACAAGACAGTGTGCATTACTTTAATCACAAATATTCCAGAAAAAATTTGGTAACGTACCTATGGGGTACGAGCTACCTACGAACAATTCCTAAGCGTTCCTTCCGAAGCGCTTATGCATAAGCTGCGAAGAAACTTGTATAGGCTCCAAATCAGTGTCGTAAATCCTGGCGAAATGGGGTGATGTCTCCCCCACTTTTCACAAAAATACTTGTGGATTGAAGGCAAGTAGAACAGGTTATGAACCTTAACAGAAAGTGCTGACCAAAGAAGGTCAAACTCATTTACAATAGCTGTTCCCGCCTTTTTTTTTCACCCGACCACGTTCAGATCCGACTTAAGTTCGACTACTTTGTGAAGGTTAATACTGATTCATAAAATTAACAGAATGTAACTGTGTATGTAAATCATAACTGTTTAAGGCTGGTTTTCATATATCGTAATTCATTGGAATTCATTGCTTGCGATCAATTAGGATGGGTTCCGACAAATGAAAACCATGCATTATATTTCACCCTAATTCATCGGGATTTATCGGAATTCATCCCAAGGAGTCAAAAAATTTTGTTTCTTCCGGTTAATTGCGATAGGTTACGATTCTTGTGGTAAATGAATATATACGATCGATTCTAGGGTTACCATTACCAGTAGGGCTGGTAATGGTTTCTAGGGCCTATTCTTTCTCATTTTTAATCATGGCTGACAACAAATCATTGCAAGTTTATGAAAGTCAAATAGATTATCTGAGCGATGTTGATTTCATAGAAATCATTCGAGATTTCCCAACAATTTACAATCGATCGTCAAGAGACTTCAAAGACAAAACGAAGGAGGAAGACTGCTGGAAAGCTGTTGCAGAAAAGGTAAATGGTACCGTTGAAGAGGTGAAAAGAAGTTACGATACTATATGGACACAATTTGGTAAATATATAAAGAAAAGAAAAGAAAAATCAGGATCCTGTAGGGTAGACCTACCACTGGATCCCACATTTGCGCATATGATGTGGCTGAAGAATTTCATCATTAGTAGATAAAGCTCCGGAAACTTCAAAAAGCAAAACTCTGCCACAAGGAATGCGAGTGACTCTCCATACGCTGACAAAGCAGCTTTTTTCCGTAATTTTGATATCAGTGATGGATTGTCTGATGAAAAAGATGAAAGTGAATGTAACGATGTCAATGAATGTTCTGAAGATAGAAGCAATCGAAATTCTCCAAATGACTTTGGATATCATGAGCTAGGTAATTCAAGTGCAGGTAGTGCTGGTTTAAAGAAAGCATTTGACAAAACAAAGCAAAGTAAAGGTAAGAAATAGGTCAATACTAAGAGTAGAAAACGACATCTTGAAAAAACTGACAAGCAAATTGAGCAAGTTTTATCAAACCTAAACTCCAGTTTAAATTAGGAGGCACATTCATACGATCCACGTGAAATGGATGAAGATGCCTTGTATGCTACGCGTTTTGCAAATCGTTTTCGTAAATTAGACAGCATACGCAAAGCAATGGTGCGAAATGGTATTGAAAAGCTGTTAAAAGCGATACTTAGGATTACACATGGCCACCAGAACGATACTATAGTAACGTATGTAGATGTATGCAATTTGGTCTTCTATTTCACAAATACCTTAAGGGGGAACGAGTTTTAGTGAGACTCTAAAATAAGGAAAGTATTCAATGGCAGCAATATTTAGGTTTACTATACCTGAAAAAATATTCTCTGTCGTTGATCCCCAACTCCTGAACTAGCGTGTTGAAGTCTTCTAAGTCTTTGCGTCTTTCGTAAACTTTCCTAACTCAGAATCTCTTGCGCCTGTATGTCTTTCGTAGGAGAAGTCTCCGTTTCTTTCTTAAACGCGCAATTATAAGGACCAATTTTGTTTGCCGGACCAGTCCCGCGAAAATTTTCAATTTTGCGCGCTACTAATTCCAACGAAATAGGATGAATTCCGACGTGAGGTTTTCATTTGTTGGGGCCCATTCTATTGATCGCAAGCAATGAATTCCGACTAATTCCGATGAACTGCGATATATGAAAACCAGCCTTTTACACACTTTTTACGTTGTCTCGACAATATGATTCGATCCACTGAATTCACTCCACTCACCCAGTCCACTGATCAACAGTAGTTAGAAAATGAGCTAAACTAAAGGAAATCACGAACCTTTTCAGACAATCTAAGCTCAATCTTATATTTTTGACCATCACTAAAAGCTACAAATTAAGAAGAAAACTCCGAAAAACAACATCTTGCATGCAGACTTAATAATGTTAGAAAAAACAAGACGAATATAAACGGTCAGAATGAAAGTCATAGTCAATGACTTTGAAATAAAGTCGAAATATTACCGTTTACATTCTTTTTGTTTTTACTTTAATCTTAAGTCTGCAAGATGTGTTTGGAAGTTTGCTTCGTTTTTTCTTTCCTAAAATTGTCGGCTGGTAGTGATTAAAAGCTACTGTGTCCGTCTTTCAACACAGGCGGATCTAACGTACTTCTTTGCTGGCCGAGCAACTGAGAAAACAATCCGAAAACAAAAACGACCAATGAGCTTGAAAATCGAACGACCTGTGCTTAGTCATTAACGCAAAATTCAATGTTTTCCCGATGACATTGCTTGGAGTTTGCACAACATATTCAGTCAGGTCTCAAGTAATCTGTGCTCGTAATCTACAAACATGCAGCTAATTCCAAACAGCGCTAAACCTTTACGACATTGGTACGAACACTGTTTCGTATATTTATTTATTTATTTATTTATTTATTTATTCATTTAAACATCTTTAGACGCGGTAACCGGATCATCCAACAAGGGGTTGCTTTTCATAGAATAGTATAGAATAGTATAAAAGGTTTTCATAGAATAGTATAAAAGAAGACGTTGCGTCGTACCGACATACACAGAAATCATGTCAGTTCTGTAGGCATTCAATTTCAGTCTGCACATGTAGCGAACCGATAAAGATGTTTACAATTGATTTTATGTCAGTTTTACACTGTATTATTTTTATGGGCACACTATGAAAAACTTTGCGTAAAAAAGCAATGATTGAATTCGCTTTTCGCCCGATACCAACAATAATCAAGGCCTCGGTTTGTATCATCCGCCTGAGCCTTGGGCAATGGTAGATCACACGTACACGTAACATGGCTTTGTTAATTCTTGGTGTTCAATATAAAATTTATCCAGTGATTGCCAATTATCCACGTTTAAATATTCAGTCAGTTTCATCAAGTAATCAGGTCGATGCAAGCCTTCACGCCAATGCAAGTAGCATAGTCAAAGAACTACTGAGATAATTACCTGTTTTACAACATGTTCACGCATTCTCTGAACCTCTTCGTCAAGTTCTCTTTGGTCGAAATCTGGATCAGATTTGTTATGGATTTTACTTGCCTAAAAAAGAAAAAGGTTTGGGTTTGCATCCGTCTGGATAAGAAAGGACGTTTAACTGTATTAATCAATAACTAAGGCCTAGTTCAAACGTCGAACTTTTCATGAGCCGAATCAAATGCATATCAGTTTGAACAAATGATTTTGCTCATTAGTATTAGATTCGACACATGAAAAGTTCGACGTTTGAACTGGGCCTAACTTAATCTGATATTGAACACAGGTAGCAATATATCAACTAGCCCTGTCTTCACCTACTGTTGAAAGAACCGTTGAAAGAAGTCGAATGTAGCCACTCATAAACATTTGCAGTTCATATTTATTTGTAAAATCGTAATAAAAAGATCAGAACCCAGCTCAGAATTCTAAAGTGTATCGCCATAATGAAAAAGGCAAGTCAAAAAGTTTTAAAACATGTTTACTGACGTTTCGTTGCCGCGTGCAACATCTTCGGAGTGTAGGTTTACAGGGATGAGAAAAAACTATATATACGAATCTATAATTACATATTGGAATAATTAGACGGCTAACCAATAGAAAACTGGGAGACGTGACAGGAAGTGACATGTATACGGAAGAGGAAAGCATTAGAATAGAGAAAGAGGTGTGGAAGAGATATTTTCGTTGAGAGACGGTTTGTATTTGGAAATAAGTAAACTCTCACGAATGAGGAGTTCAAAGTTAGAGGAAGACCTGCAGGAAGAAATAATGGAAAAATCGTTGGGAGAAATGGCGTGATTAGTCTGGCGAGTATGAACTTGGATACTGGAAGTAGGAAATGAAGTGGTTGCTCGTTTCTTACCCGTCAAAGGCGAAACCCCCATGTGTTCTGAGATACGCGTGTGTAAGTGGCGCCTTGTTTGGCCCAAATACAATGCTCCACAGCATTGACACGTATATTTGTAGACAACACGCGATCTCATATTCCAATATGTAATTATAGATTCATATATATATAGTTTTTTCTCATCCCTGTAAACCTACATACTGAAGATGTTGCACGCGGCAACGAAACGTTAGTAAACATGTTTTAAAACTTTTTGACTTGCCTATTTCATTATGGCGATACACTTTAGAATTCTGAGCTGGGCTCTGATCTTTTTATTACGATTACACTTTCCGCCCGGAAAATCAATAGCCAAGATTATTTGTAAAATCATACGTTTAAATTAAGAAATAACATTGTAATTTGAGAACCGATAGGGCGTTGGCGAGGACTGATGAGTGACCGAAGGTTGAGCACTTTGAACGAGAAAGATTGTAACAGTCAAAAAACTTGCAAGCGTGTTTTTTGTAACTTGATATTGAAACGAATAAAGAGTTTTTCAGGTATCGATTGGAATTAATTTGATTCTAACGGAATGGGTCTGTTACATCGAACATTCAAAATACTTTGGATCAGAAATAAATATGAACTAAATATGGGAGAATCACCCTGGAATGATACCCGTACGCCGAAAAAAAAGTAATAAAAAGTTAATTGTTGACAGGAAGTGTGTTAGGTGTCAGATAATCAGGACATGAAGTAAGCAAAAAATGACATTTAACATAAAAACAAGAAGGTGTGGTGAAACTAGCGAAAGCGAACTATCTTTAGTAGAATTTTGTGTTTAAATAAAGTTATTTAAAAGTAGTGTAATTGCGACTCATTAGTGTACCGAAACAAGTTCGGTACAATTGTATAACAGGCCTTATTTGCAACTATATGCTGCAGTTGTCTATTATAAAATATGATTTTACCACTAATGGAATATGGCGAGGTAATCTTTAATTTTGAGGAAGCACCTCAGAACAAAGGAACTCGTCTCATACTTGGTCTATCTGATCAATCCTTTCCAACCACAGCACTCACTGAATTAGCTAAGAAAACATTAGTTACATTGGGAAAAATATTCAGCGCTCTGTCTTTGTGGTCAAACGTAAGAATAACATATTCATGTAATCAATTTCAAGCAGGGTAGAATGGACATTTCCACTGTTACAATACTGGCAAAAAGTCGGATGATTTGGCAGTAGTCAGCAGAGATGTAATGGTGAAGTTAAGTTGGTAGATCTTATTCACTAACCAACATCTGCACCTAAAATATCGTTGTTCTAAAGGATGTCAAAGAGAATTGCCCGTGGCATTTACAAACTGGTCTGCGTGGTAAAGAAGGGGCGCTAGAAATCGAGCTCAGTATTCAGAAATATTAAGTGAAAATCCAGCAACTAACAGATGATTTCTTTTTCACTGGCATGCATACAAACAAAACTCGACCCAAATGTTCATCAATACATTGAAAAGTAAGTACACATAATACTCAGCCGTCAACACTACACAGTACCTCGTGAACAAATAGGGCTTCTAATTCCATTGGATCTAAATACCCATCTCCATTCTTATCTATAAATGATCAGAAAAACATAAAATTTATGCCAGCGTAATTAGGAAATGTATGTCCTCCTGTACGTCTGAACTTTTGTAACATTGGAAACTAATGTACGTCCATCACTGGGGCTTACGCAAGACGTGTCCCTAAACCCTTTGCGGGTAGGGAAACAACACATAAAATGCTCCCCCGCCCCCTCGTTCTTAAATCGTCAAATTAGAATCGCAATTCATAAAATACCAAGTTAAGGATTAAAACAGAAGTATATCCCAACTCCCAACCGTAGGAATGCATAAATGAATTTTAATCCTTTCATAGGAAGCCTGAATCACCTAAAACGGTGCTTTTCATCAGGGTCCTACCAATAACAATCTAAAATTATTCCAATCAAAATCTTACAATCTAAATCTAAATATTAAAATTAAATATAAAATTTATAAACAAAGTTGATATTTAAAATAAAAAGAAAGAAGTTAAGATAGAGTATATAGATACAAAATTAGAACGTCAAAAATTTAAGCTATGCATAGTTGCCTTGAATTGACTCAAGCTATCAATCGAATGAATTGATTGGTCCAAGTTGTTCCAAGAGGGGTATAGAAGGGGACGATCATTAAAGCCTTCAGCACAACCTTACTAAAAACCAATTTGGCCAGAAGGTGTGATCTAGGCAGCTAGTCGTTAATAAACAATGTACTCCCCAGTTTTGAAACGCAAAGGCGCCATTGCAGACACTTCCACTGTAACTACGTAATATCATGATTACTTTCGGCTTAATTTAAAGGCCTGTTTCCATGTGCGATTTTGAAAGTCGCGATTGTCCGCCTGGTGTATGCAATAAACCTGTGACAGTCTATGCTGCAGGATATCCGCTTTTGATTCGCTCTCGTTCATCCTCGATGTTTTCCTGAGTTAAACACATACGCCAAGATGTTGATCGCGAGGCACAAAATCGCATCTATAAACGGGCTTTAACGAGGAACACTTAATCTCTAAATTTACTCGTCACCAAAGAAATGCCAGATTAACTTTCCCTAGAGCATTTTGATTAGAGAAATTTGGGCTAATTTTCCCCTTATGAGAGGACGTTTAGTCCCCAGTTTATTCGACAACTCTTTTGGCATCGTTCGACTTAGTTTTTTGTCATGGTATGTTCGGTTCATTTTGATTTAGGTTTAGATATCTACATGCAGCACTTGAGAATGAGCGAGAAATCGTGATTCATCTCTAAACATGAAACGTCAACAGTGCAAGATCAACAATATGAAGTTGACAATCGTTGATGGGAAGGTTTACAGTTATTTTTCGCTTTAATTCAAATCCTAGAAGTACAGACGTTTCATTTAGGTAAAATTGCCCGGATTTTGGCAGGATAAAATAATCGAAAACCTACCCAGACGGAAATGAGTAAATATACTGTAACTTTAATATTTGACCGATAGCGCGCAGCGCTACATTCGGATAGACAGTTTTTATAATTAAATATTGAAAAAATTTGCAGCAATAGGTTTGTCTTTTACCGAATCACCTAACAGTTTTTTACATAATCTACACGCCGTCTAGTCAAATTAGGGTTAATGTTTTAAATTGTTTAAACGGTAACTATTCAGTTAACAGTGTTCTGCCTTATTACATGACCGGTTCTGAATTCTTTATTCCACAATTTATTTTAAGAATACTGTCAATAGATCACGAGTGTTGTTGAAAATTGTTGCGACTCTGGGGCTTGATGAGAAGGAAAATCTGTCGGGTAGACGTAGGATGCCGTCTTTAGGGAAAAAAAGTATACCGACCGAAGTTTAAGAGTGCTGTACGAAAAATGCTTGACTTACAAACAGATCTTAGATGTCCCAAAAACATCGGCTTTGCCAAGGATGGCATGGTCTGGAATGCTTACTAAGTCTAACCCGACGTCCTACTGCAATGAAAGTTGACAAAAGTCAAGAGAATTCCATTTTCGTCACTATCTTACAGTACATATCTTTTATACACATATCTTAGAGTACATATCTTTCGTGTGGACAGCACAAGAGGTTCTGCAAATGCTCCGTTGTGCTTTGGTCACAATAATACTTCTAACTACTACACCATGACATCGACTGACACGTACTGTACACTGTATGGATAATAGTGGTTAAATGTTTCGTAAAGCTTGGGGAAGCTTTGTAAAAGTCTCATGGACCTACAATATGGCTCTACGGACTTCACGAATGCTCCCTCCGCTATCGGGGACATTTAAGCCTTTTATATGTGTTTTACCTCGCACCATGGTATTAATTATAACTATAACGAACCCAAAAAGATTTTTGTTTCCTACGTCAATTTTTTTGGTACAGGGTAAGAATGGAGTCATCAGTATTGATAAATTTGGACAACTCCTTAACGATGGTGAACAAGTACGAAGAAACGATAGTTAAAAATATCTTCGTGCAGTTAATTTCCCAACTAGAACAGTCAGGTATATGGTATAAATGCAATCAAATAAACCTAATTTTACATTACCATGAAGTCTGAAAAACGTCCTGGAGTTGAACTGATCTTTTTCTAGTCCATCTTCCTCCTCCCATACTTCTTGAAACTGAGATTTGCTCCCCTAAAAACAAATTTAAACACCCATTGTATATTAAATTTCTTGTAAAAGATCAGCGGGAGGAGTGTCACAATTCATGCATGGGCGAGAAGCCTGAAAAAGTCAGGCCAAAGTTTTCACGTTTATATTTCTAACTTGGAGTCAACCAGGAGCAAAACGACGAAAAGGACAGAAACCTCCTGCGAAAAAGACGCTAAGGACAAAATGTCAGAAAATGATATATTGCAAGGTGAACGGCAAATAAAATTTACTACGAAGTAAAGGAGCGTTGTACCGAGAAATTTCCCTCCCAGCAGCCGAATCTAGGAGGTAGTAGTTGGCTGAGTGTGGAGTGTTACGGACCGTTAGCAACAGCAGAAACAAAGGTTTTTGCATTCACGCAAGAAACAACGCGAAAAGAGTATCGTCGAATTTGACTCAACCAAGCTTGATAGGTTTTCTCCAGGTACTCCGGTTTTCTCCTGTAGTTACACTAAACTTGTGAGGGGTAGTCCTTACTGGACTTCTAGCTAGCTGAGAGGGTTATCCACAGTAAATAAAAACACTATACAGTACATTACATTACTTTACAGTACTTTACTTTACTTTTACTTTACTTTTACTTTATTTTTACTTTACGTGTACTTTACTCGTGACAACTCAAATCATAGCGGGACAAACAGCGGGATAGATGTTGTACTGAGTTACTGTTAAAAAGTGCATTGAAAAATCGATGCAGTTAAATATTAATGAGTCAACAGTTGATTTAACGACGAACAGGAACGCAATGTTTTTCTTCCACAAAAAAATCATTGCCAGTAGACATTACCATATGTGCGAATGTCTACACAGACTCACGGGCGCTGCGCAGGAAGCGAAAAATGATGTATAAAAAGCGAAATGTTTGGTAGAATACTTATGGTGAAAGCAGGCAATTCATAATTAGGAGTCAGCTAGGTTCAATCCTAACTGTTGTATAAGCATGCGTTCCTTCGCCCATTCTCCGAAGGGATCAATAGTCAATCACACGGTTATTTTTGATCAGTAGGAACCGGGAAGACTTTGGCAGGCAACGTGATAAATAGTGAATGAGGTCAATTGTTTGACAAAAATAGCAAATGTTAGTACAAAATAAAAGGATTATATCAGTGTATCATGGAATACATAAAGTTATGAATAGATTCACGATCGGGAATGAGGCGAAAGCTCAAAAAGAAGTCCAGTGTTTTCTTTCTTGATTCAAAAAGGCCCTCTGCTTATTGCAGACTGATTTCAATAATAAAAATACATTATTGTACTATGCTCTCATACAGGCATTTACGGTACATGTATGTAGGCCTATTTTAATTTACTGAGCTCCACTGCATGTAGGGCCAAAAGTGGCCCTGCAGTCAATGTAAATACAAGGTTCATTAAGGTTAGGGTTAAGGTTTGGTTAGTTTAGCCCATGACAACCAAACTATTTCACTATTTTCTGCTATAACTATGCTTGACTTAAATATTTCTTTCCCCAATTTTTGAATTACCAGCTATGCTACATTTTTGCAATTAATATGAGCAGTAGGAAAGGTCTGAGAGACTTAATTCTTAATTGAGTATGAAAGAAAAAACTGAAAATATCACATAACATAAAAACAAAGCAAACATGGATTAAAGCTCAAATAAATTGATTGATTTAGCTTCTTCAACAAATATTTCGCATTTATATTCAGTCACATTAAATGGAGTTTATATCTGATGAATGAAATTTTAGCAAGTCAAAATTATCACATTGTACATTTTTCAAAACCCAACAGGGATTTGTAATGAAAAACCAAGTCTTCAGCCTCTGACTGTTAATCAAACCCCAAACTAGGAAATCTAGTGCACCAATCTGCCATTACTTGCAAATGTCAAATACTGTTCAATATCTACATGCACTGTAACTTCAGTTTAATGGTGTCACAACCATTATAAAAAGAAGTTGTGACTAGCCTCAGGGTAACCACCTTAATAGTTCAGTTGGTGAAGCACTACACTAAATTGACAGGGTTGTGGGTTTGACTTACAAGTAAAAGAGCCAAGAAATGCATTTTTTGTATCTGGACCCAGTTAGGTTTTAAAAAATATAGGATTCTCACAACTGAAAATTTCTTTCATTAAATGTGAAGTCCATTTATGTGGATTTTGTTGGATTCTTTTTAATTAATATAATACAAAATCAGCTCACGTTTGCACAATTTTAAAGACATACCGGATGGTTAACAGTTTTAGCATCTTCAATGTGTTTTTGCCGAAGCTTTTTCCTTTCCTCTTCAGCCATTTTTCTTTTGGCTTCATCAAAATTTTTCTCTTCTAGCCTCCTCTTGTGCTCCTTTTCCATTTCATGTTTTTTAAATTCTTCTCTTCTCTTTTTATCAATCTCTTCCATTTCCTCATGATGCTAAAATCAGAAAATAAGATCATTTCAGCTTTCAAAAAGCATAACTGAATGCCTTTGTGGAAATAGTTCAGACATCAAATTGTACTGACAAAGGCAACTAAAAATTATAATCAAGAGAATTTTACCATATAACATACACAAGGTCATGAATTTCAACCCTCATCTTGTTCTCACCCTAATCCTAATACAAATTTTATTCAAATGCCAATATACTGTAACTCCAGGATAAATAGGTCCATAGGGCTAAGTTATTTACTGTAAGGAGTCCAGTCACTGAAATTACTGTATGTTTTATCCCTTCTGGTTTGTAGGTGTTTAACCTTTCAAACCCTAATTGTTTAGGCTGATTTCTGTCCTGCATAATTTCTTCAGAAAAGATACAAGAAGGGTTCTTTGATAAATATATTTCAGGCAAATGAGATGAATGGTACCTACATTATCATATGAGTGGAATGATGTAGGTGGTAGTCTCCCTACAGAGATTCTGTCCAAATAAACCTTATAGAGCAAATCTTTCAAGAAACTGTCACAAATTATAAATCCTACCTGAAATATGTAACCTGCCTAACTGAACTTTCATTAGCGACAGTACATGTACCAGTATGATAACATAGAGTAACCATGGGAATATATTTATAAAATCCAAATACTCTAAATGTCTGGACATTACCCCTAATTCACTTAATTGAATGCATAAATTTTTCTTTATGGCTTTGTGCAATTGTTTGACATTACACTAACATGTTTTTTAGATCATGATTAAAGATGATGGAGAAATCTTTAGTGGTGAAAACTGATATCATAATTATATAATTTATTAAAATTCATGATAACAAATGGTCAAAAATGTTAAGAGAATTCACAATGACTGTACATCTAGTCATACTATCTACTGAGATTGTCATGTCTGAGTTGACAATGCTATCATCTGTATGCATTATCCATGGAAACAAAGCTGTATCCTCTATACACTGATAGTAGGCTACCGATAATTGAAAATCATTTTATTATACATTTAAATGTACCTTATAAAAGTTATACAAATTAAATTATTAATTATAAATTACCAAGGTCTAACTTAGTATAGGTATTACCGGTATCACCTTGAGCCTTTCACTTCAGCTGATAAAACAGTCTTCAACCTTGATAAGTTGTGATATTATATGCAAAAATGCCTAATGTACTAACTGTTTAACCCTTTCTGGTCTGAGATATCTCCTGTTGATGAGTAAAACCATCTGCTGCTGGCCAGAGTAAAATTAAAAGTTTGATACGGACTGCAAAAATTTATAATCTATGCAGTTGAGATATTCTTAGACCTTTCAGGTCCAAGACATCTCTATTTGACAAATACAGTCATCTGGCACCAGCCAGAGTGAAATTGCCTGGCTGAAGCCTGAGTAAAATTTTTCAAAGACATATGCATACCAAAAAGTTTACCCATAAAGGCACAAGGGCACCTGCTAATGCCAGACAATTTTGTTCCACAGACTGGGGCACCTAAACATTAATTGATCAGTATCCACACCTGAAACCCTTAAATTATGTTGATTCATTATTTATTGCATGATAATCTTCGAAAACAACACGTCATACAAAGATAAACTTCGCCAAGGCAGAAAGAGATACTCAGGGGGGTGAGTCAATAATAGGATTCCAGCCGAAAATTCATCGTTACTACCTTCGCCAGCAATCTTTTAAGATCTTCAACTTCAAATGTATTTGGATTTTCCCTGTCATTCAATGGGTTCCAGTATTCTCTATGAATCCCATTTTTCATGTCCAGCTTCTTCCTTAACAACTGCCTCTGAAACTCGATTTCTTTTCGTTTAAGTTCGTCCAATTTAGTTCTCACATTGTGATTCGCGAAGTCGATTTCCTCGGCAATCCTACCGCTACGAATATCCTCTTCGGTAACATTCTCAAGTTTCTTCGAGAAATGCTCGTCTTCCTCCAAGATCTCGATCACCTGCTTTAAGTACTTCACGTAAGAGGGATCCTCCTCTTTCTTCCATTCTTCATCGTTCTTTTCTTTCTCCTTCTCTTTCGGAACTGGCTTGGAGTAGACCACGATTAAACACAAAAACAAGACCAACAGCAAATCTCTTCCAACATGGGCCCTAATCATGGTCTTGGACGGGTAGTTACAACGCAAAATACACTTGGTAACCGGCACTCAATTGGTCGCCAGTGAGTAGATACACTGCAATAATGTATAGTATTTTAGATCAGGCGTCTAAATATCGTGGTTATTTCAAATCGATTTTTCTTTATTTCCGCCAGAATCTCCGTTTACTTCCTGTTGAAAACGTGGCGGCACGAAAGGCCACGAGAGAAAAATTGCCGAAGGAGGAAAACAAACATTACATACGGGGATTTGTAAGGGATATCTTATTAGTCCCTCAATCACTCCAATGTGCCAGAGGACCCTTTATATCCTATAACCGATCACTGTGGTCCTCACAAAGCCAAAGCTACTATTCAGTCATGGTATCATTCTATGAATCGTCTTCTCCATATTCACCAAGTCTACAATTTGCACAAAAACAACTGGAAAAACACGGATGGAGAAAAGGTAAGTGATTCCAACGGCTGAATATCCGTTATTATGTCACAAATAGTCCGATTAAAACTTTTAGAAACGATTTATTAAAGCTCCAATTTTGCCCTACCAACTGAATACAATCTGTTGCAGAATATACTCAGTAGCGTGGTTATTTAGAATAAAAGGATAT
This sequence comes from Heliopora coerulea, assembly GCA_030142905.1. NCBI lineage: Eukaryota > Metazoa > Cnidaria > Anthozoa > Scleralcyonacea > Helioporidae > Heliopora > Heliopora coerulea. Next base: position 1,493,025 of record JASJOG010000070.1, on the reverse strand, counting down.
ACTACTCATTCCGAAGTTCAATTGAATTTATGGGTCGATGTTGGGTGATTAATCTTCATAAACTTGTATACAGTAAATGGTAAAGAACGTTTACAGTAAGTCGATTACAATCTACGTCGTGGCGTTGTAGTAGTGAGCAGGTACATGACATTCAGAAGATAAAGGGAAATAAATGTGCTTTGGTCTTGTGAGTTCCACCCATATACAGTTGGACAAGCTTATCAGAATTTAAGCCATTTTAATTACATGCACTGCATGTACATCTACTACAGTACATGAACTGAAAGAAGAAATACATGTACAGTACAGCCCTACAGATGATGAATTTTGGGCATTCTGGTTTTCTGCATTCCAGACTTATACAACAGAATACCTGTAAGTTTGCAACAATTTTTGCCAATATAATTACGTGTATGTGAAACGGGAGGAGCAATACAACAGACCTACTGCCATGCTGAGTTTGTCCATGTGGTTTTGAACAGTTTTTACAATAGACAGTTCATCTGAATTTTATTAATTGTGACAATGGCCACAAAGCTACAGCACATGTATGTCAGAGAAAATCAGTGACAGTGGCATGTTAGCCTGTTAGGTTGGAGCAGTATGATCTTTTCTGGCTAGTAAGGTACTGTGGCATTTGGTTCCCATTACCAAAGTTCAATTTGAGCCCTAATAGTAGAACTCTGGTAAACATGATAATGAACACTAGGCTTGTAAACATTTTCTGCCTACTATACAGGACTGTTCAGAAATAACCTAACAAAAACTGCAGTCAAACCGTGATCATACTGCAGACATATTGTCATTATGATGCGGTCATGTTATGGTCAAACTGCAGTCATGTTGCGGTTGTAGTGCAGTTATATTGCAGGAAGTTTGCAGTTACACTGCAATGGAGATGCAGTTGTTACCACCTTAACCACAAAAATTGGAAATAAGGAGTCCTAGGATCATGGGTTATCACTATTTTCCAAACTTTAGCATCTTTTATATTTGCAGTTTGCGATGTATTTATTGTGAAATGGAAAAGCATTTGGAATACACTCAAAATCGTATAATCTCAATGCAATCTTCTGGTAAAAAGAATGAAGAAATTTGATGTTATTAAATTATCATGTAGTTTAATAACATATGCTTTGTAATCTGCATTGTCATGATCAACCCAAACAAGGACTCCATCTCTTCACTTGCCACTGCCAATAACTTCTTTCACTTTACTAGTTTTGAGAATTGTTGTTGTGTTGTCTGATTGAAAAAGAACCCAATATTTGCTCAGCTGGAGCATGAGTGATTGATTGAAGACTGATCTTATCTCAATACTAACTCAAGTGAACTTGGCAAAGAGCAATACAGGAGAAGAATAACATCTGGCCAATCCACATGAGAAGTGAGAATTGATCATCAGCCCAATGTTGCTTTTATTGAGTTCTGTTTTAAAAATATAAACTGACTAAAAGAACTTGATTAGCCCAAGCCTGGATATTAGCGTCCGGTCACGGACATTGTCCAGTACAAATTTGTCATTTATAGAGTTTTGACAGTCACAAACTTGACTATGTCTGTCACTTTGTCCGTAACAGTTTTTGGTAACATTGATTCCCAGTTTCATTACAAAACCAATTATTAATATTTGTCTTCAATCAATCGCTCTCTTCATTTGTGTATTAAATTAGCAAATGCACACAAGTTGCTGCTAGTAGTTTTGCGAGTTACTTGCGAGATTGTGTGCAGGTGAATATAAAATGCCGAAGTGCGACTGTCTTGGATATCGATTGTTTGTAATCACTCTAGCGTTAAATTATATACAACATATTGAAGAAAATAACTTCATTATTCATGTCTGCTGACATAAATAGTGTTAGCAATGATAGCCATATTGATCAAGACTTGACCACTGACAATGACTTACATGAGAAACATTTGTCTGATTCGGATGATAGTGATTCTAGTTTTGCAGTTTTCCTTCCTGGGGATTTACTGTGACTTTGAGGATTTAAATTGATCAAAGAGACATGTGATGGTTCAAGAATAGATTAATTGTTGATGATTATGATCTTTTTATAGTCGTATACTACATGTATAAATCTACATGTATAATACTTTTAAATAAAATTGTGTGCAGTGCACGTATTATTCATACTTTTAAGTTTTAACACCTCATACCAATGCTTGTATACAATAACAATTGTTAATATACGGCAAATGTACAAATATCAATCAAATTATAGTCTTGTTAAGTGACAGGTACATTTTGTTTTGTGACAGGCACAATCTGATTGATGCTGGTCATTTTGACAGCCAGAGCAAAAAAAAATATATCCAGGCTTGGATTAGCCACACATGAGCAATGCATTCCTGGATTAGTATTAATTGCCCAACTTTGTTGGACAAAGCTGAAAACTGAAGTGTGATCACTCACTGCAGTTTGTTAAACCTGGTTGTGCATGTCAACTGCAGTCTGACCGCACAGAGACTGTGTTCATACCTTGGTCATACTGCAGTTGAACCACGGTGATACTGTGGTTACACCGCAGTTGTGCCACTGTCGTGTGTTTGGTTATTTCTGAGCAGCACTGTATATGAAAATGATGAACATTCATATGTATTGTCTGTTGGAGTGCCATCATATAGTATCTTATTTAAAGTGAGTCCATTCAAAATTTTTATAAATGAGGCTACTATTTGATAGAAATATTGAGGGAGTGCATATATGTAAGTTCCATCTATTAAGCCAGCACACATTTGTAACCTTTTTTCTTTATTGTTTGAGTCTCTCACCAGCCATGAGGTTATAGCAGGGGTATCATTAGGAGGTGGCAAGTGGTAGTTTTCTGCCACCTATTTGGTCCCAACCACCAGCCATTTTGTTCATGACTGATCAATTGTAGACTTAAAGTTGAAGAGAAAACAAACACAGGCTTGCAGCTTCTGGCACCTAGTTGCTAAGTCACAGCTGCCTATTTTTTATGGCCACCTACAACAACAACAAACAGTTGTTTTATGGCCATTTTCCCTGCTTATGCAGGGGTTGACTGGTGGCTCTACATAACAGCCTCCTCCATCTCTCCCTATCCTTCACATCTTTGCTTTTCAACCCACACTCTCTCATGTCCTTTTCCACAACCTGGCTCCATGTCATCCTCAGCCTTCCCTGTCCTCTCTTACCTTCCACCTCAAACGACATGATCTTTTTCACCCAGTCATCATCATCCTTCTGCAGCATATGGCCCAACCATCTTAACCTATTCTGTTTCATGACGTCAGACACTGACTCAATCCCCATTCTTTCCCTCAGCTCTGCACTCGGCACTCTATCCCTCGGTGATACACTCCACATCCATCTCACCATCTCACCATCCTCATCTCTGTACATTCCAATCTCTCACTCTTCTCTGCCATCATGGTCCACATTTCACTTCCATATATCATAGCACTCCTTACACATCACATACAGCTTCCCCTTCAGCTTAAGTGACACTTCCTTCCTTGTCAAGATCCCTGATAACTCCTTAAACTTCCTCCATGCACAACTTGCCCTTGCCATGGATGCAGAATTTGCTCCTCCACCCCCATTCAGCATATCACCCAGGGAACAAAACTTTCCAACATTCTCTAAGTAAGCCCCATTTCCAGATCCAAGTTCTCCTCCACATTCCTATCCTCTTCATCACCTGGTCTTTCACACATCTTGCACACAACCGTATTCTCAGCTCTAACCAGAGAGCCTTTCACACCTGACCATGGCTTGTGTACCCATCCACTGCATCCTGTACATCTGATAGAATTACACCCAACACCCTTTCCACATACAGTACATTGCCACTTCCCCAGTCTTTCAACATCACCACAATTCTTCCCTGACACTATCACCTTTGTCTTACCAATGTTTATCTTCAACCCTTTTGCCTCCATGCACTCTTTCCACCACAGCACTTTCCACTTAAGTTCCTCAATGTTCTCAGCCATCAGAACTAAATTGTCAGCATATAACAGCTCCCACAGCAGGCCCTCCCTAATGTCTTGCATCAGCACCTTCATCACAACCACATACAGTAATGGACTCAGAACTGATCCCTGATGTACCCCAACCTTCACCTCAAACTCCTCACTGTTTCTCTGCTTTGTTTTCACCATTGTTCTTGCTTTCTTATACATTATCATTACTTCTTTCACCAGCCATTCTTCAACCTCCAGCTTCCACAATGCCCACCTAACCACTTCTCCTAGTATCCTATCAAATGCCTTCTCCAGATCCACAAATGTATAATACAATAGTCTCTTTTTTGCCAGAAACTTCTCCTGCATCTGTTGTACCACAAAGATCCCATCTGTTGTCCTCTTCCCTGGCATAAATCCAAACTGCATGCTATTAATATTTGCCTTCCCTCTCAATCTTCTCTTCAGAACCCTCTCAAATACCTTCATCCCATGTTCTAGCAGCTTTATTGCCCTGTGTGCTCCACACTCCAATGGACTACCTTTCCCCTTGTAAATGGGTAAAAGGGCACTCAGCTCCCAGTCCCTCGGTATCTTTTCCTCATCCACTACCATATTGCAAATCTCTGTCATCTTCACCCCTACCCAACCAGCTGCACAGATAATCTCACCTACCAATTCTGTTGGACCACCTGCCTTCCTACTTTTCATCTGCCCTATTGGCTTCTCTACTTCTATCTCTGTGATAAGCTCTCTTGGTCCTTCAACTATCCCACATTCTACAATTCCATCCCAATCATTCTCTACATTCAATAGTTGCTCCATATACAGTCCCTCCATCTCTTCTTTATCATCTCCAGTTTCACAACTATATTTCTATTCTCATCCTTCCGGCAGTTCACTCCAACCATATCCTGCCTTTCCTTTGCCATCTGCTTTGCTATCTTGAACACAGATTTCTGCCGTTCTTCTGTGTTGAGCTTTTCTCCTAGTCTCTTTCTTTCCTACTGCTGGGCCTGAGCAACTGCTTTCTTTGCAATCTTCTTTGCTGCTACATACTCCTTCAACACTGCCTTTTCTGCAGCAGTACCCTTTGCCCGACCCCACACCTTGAACTTCGACTTCTTCTCATTCAGCTTCTCCTCAACCTCTTCATTCCACTACCATGTTTGCACATGCCTTGGTGGTCCTTTTGTCCATCCACATGCCTCACTTGCCACATTCAACAAACAATCTCTCGTCTTCTCCCATACCACATTCGCATCACCCTCCCCTGCCTCCCCCAGAACTAGTTTATCGTGGAATTGCCTTCACACATTTTCATCATTCAGCCTCCACACCTTTCTCCTTGGTTGGAATTTCTTCCTCTGGGCTTTCACTGCAACCCTCACCTTCATATCGGCCAGTATCAGATGGTGTTGTGATACTGCTTCTTCACCAGAAATTGCTTTTGCATCCCAGAGACATTTCCTTTCATGTTTACGTATCACAGGGTTCGAATTAGCAGGTCGCAATTTGCGAATCGATTTTCGCCACTTGCGAATCGAAAGTTTTATTTTTGCGAATCCAAATTTTTCAATGACATGTATTCATACGACTTCCAGAATTTTGTGTGTGCACTGTCTTTTTTTTCTTAAAAAAATGCCAGAAATTCGTACGAAATATTTAAATATTCGGTACGAAATTTAAGAGCCGCCATTTTACTGTTGTCCCAGGCAATGACAAGCTTGCTATTTGCATCACACGTTCCGGCGAATGCTCAGACAAATTTTCCACGTGGCTGTTTGCGCTAGTTACTTGAGACATCCAACAGGCGTGTTTATTGTTTTATTACTTCGTGAACAAAATGGCAGAGTATTCTGCCACTCTGAACACGGTAGTAAAATCGGAAAAAGAATTTAGTTGTAAACTAGAAAAGGTCATCACGAATGGTAAAGTCACGATGATAAAATGCTCCTTGTGCAAGAAAGTTCGAAGGCAATTTGAATAAAATGTGTAGCTATACATCAACATGGGTTGAAGGGACCAAAATTGCTTTGTTGCGAGGAAATATTGCAATGAAGTCTGCAAGAAAGCACCGATTTTGACTGTAAATGGCCTGAACGTGATTTACACGCGCCAAGTAAACAAAAAGTTGCAAATTAGAAAATAGCATTAACGTTTTCAGCAGTGTAATTTGATACTTGTGGTAAACACGCCGCACCACGAAATTTACGAATTTTTTTGCGAATCGATATTTTCTCTCTAATTCGAACCCTGTATCATCTGGTAGTCAATTGTGGTATTCGATCCACCCAAAGAATATGTCACTATCTTGTTGTCTCCTTCTTAAACTGCGTCCCACACACAATCATATCCATTGCATCTCCAAACTCCAATTTCATTTCACCCTCCATATTTCTAATACCACAGCTGAACCCTCCATGTACTCCTTCATACCCATCACTTTCTCTACCAACATGCCCATTCAAATCTCCACCAAGAACCAGCATCTTTTCCTTCTTCAGCCTTTCGACTAAGTCATACACAGCATTCCAGAACATGTCCTTCTCAACCTGGCTTCGTCTAACCTGTGGCGCATAACCTGATACCACATTCATCAGACATTTCCCAATCACCAGCTTCACCATCATCAAACGTTCACTCATATGCTTCACTTCAACTGCCTTAGCCACAAACTCCTCTGATACTAACACCCCCACACCATGAATCCCTTCAGGGCATCCTTGCCACAGAAACTTGTACCGTGCACTCTTTACTCTCACTATCTTTGTGCTTCCACCCTTCCATCATGTCTCCCACACACAGCATACTGTACATCAGCTCTCCACCTTTCCAACACTTCCACCACTTCACTTGATTTTACTGTCATGCTCCCTACATTCAACGAGCCAAACCTTATGAGCCGAGATTCACGTTGTACATCAGGCATGTTGCCTTCATCCATGGGGTTTCCCCCACGCACGCTTCTCTCAGGTTCCCCATTTTGAGGTGTAACGAGGGGAGATGGGAACCCCCACGTGATACTTTGGGCTGTACCATGCCCATGTTTCTTGACTGCCATATTGAGTGCTCTTGAGGCTTGAGTTTTTTATGGCCGGATGCCCTTCCTGGCACTAGGGACACGCACATTATGCCGGAATTTCTTTTAGAATAATAGGGGAATATTTTGAAACCAGGAATAATAGGCAAACTTTTTGCTATGACGTCATTCTGCCAACGAAAAATTACGTAATAAGTTAATAAGCATACGCGCCATCCTTCTGTGGGCCAGAGGCATGTATAATGCCACTGGCAACGTCATGTACATACAATATTTGGTCTAATGGAGATAGGTTTTTGACAATTTGCAATGCAAATTTTGCATGATGCGAAATGTAAACGAAGACGAAGAGCGTCCAAGTTCCACTACTTCCACATCGGAAAATACGGACATAGTTAATTTATTTGATTGTGATAACGCACAATTACAACCTTCGGATACTTCAATGTGCTCTGAATCTGAAACAAATCGCAGATACCGATTTGGTTCGACAAATTACAAGCTCAGGAGGAAAACTTTTTTGTAAAGCGTGTCGAGAGCTCTTGGTTTTGAAAAAGAGCGTACTAGCAGATGCCCATGAGAAACACGATAAGTAGACTCACCGCAAGGGTGAAACTCTCAATGAGGAAACCAAGGTATATAGTGCAGCCTTTAGCCTGGTGCAACCTTCATCTGCAACAGCTGAGCGAGTTTTTTCATTGCTGGGCCAAACATTTGGGGACCAGAGACAAAATGCTTTGGAGGACCTAGTTGAGGCCTCAGTAATGTTGCAATTTAATTCACGTTAATTGTGTTGTAGGTTATAAATTAATTTAAAGAAACAATAATATGAGTTGAATAGAATAAAGTTCTTATTTTTTCTGTTTTTGGCTTGACTTGATGTGGAATAATTTTGGGAATAATGGGGGAGAATTTTAAGAATAATAGGATGAAGTCAAAGGAATTAGGAAATAGAATAATAGGCAAAACCTTTAGCATAATGTGCGTGTCCCTACCTGGCACCAACCTTTTCTGTCAGGGAAGAATCCTTAGCCTTCACCTAAAAAGGCATTACCTACAAGGCAGCGGGCAACTCGTCACCCTGAGTGGGGGCCCACACCAAGTGCTATCAACTGGAGCCAGTTGAACTTGGGTCTCACATAGGCAGGGTCGACAGTCCCTGAAGTAGTAAACTTGCAATTACTACCAGCTATCTAATATGGCCACTTATAGTATTTCAGAAGTTAGTGAAACCCTGTTACAGGTTCAATCTATATTGAATGATCATCATCAAAGCAATTATTAGGGTTAAGTTGGAGATAAGTATTAGAATAACTGTGGCGTTTTTGAGGTATACACTATCTAAAAGATAGAAAAAAAGCTTCTCAAAAGAGAAGCTTTTTTATCTATCTTTTAGATAGTGTATACCTCAAGAATGCCGCTGTTTTATCGAAGCTATCTACACTGGACCACCGTGCCTTAGAATTCCTATTAGAATAACTGTCAGGAACACTGTTGGGCTTAAATGACTGAGTAGCAGCTTTTTCACTGGGGTTAATTATGGAAACCCAATGTAAGTTGGATGAAAGGTTTAGGGCTTCATAGAAAGGACATTTTCTGAGTCAAAGGTACCTGAAATAAATGACCACAAACATGCAAACGTTCTGCTGGGGATTGCTGGCAACAGTCATTATGGGATAGTGGCCAGCCATGAGATTGCTGCCATTAATTTATAATATTGCAGTGTACATATTAAGCTTTCTTCAGGGCATGCATACACTGTAATAGGCTTGCTACTCTGATGTTTCCAGGAGGAAAACACTGAGAAGGGGTGCAGTGTACAAGATGTTATTTTTCCCACTAATTATTTCCTCCCTAAATGAAGGAAACATACCAGAAGACATGTCCTCCAAGACATTTTAACACTTGATAACCTTACTGTACATGGACATTTTTAGCATTCTCTGATCAATAATTGTGAACCATACTTTAGTTATTACTGTTGAACTAGAACAAAATAAATAAATGAAGAAAGAAGGAAAGAAAGAAAGAAGGAAAGAAAGAAAGAAGGAAAGAAAGAAAGAAGGAAGGGAGGAAGGGAAGAAGGAAAGAAGGAAAGGAAGTAAGGAATTACTATAAACCACTTAGTTAACCCATTAAAGGGCAGGTATGGAGCATGTACTCCTGCTTTGCTGGATACAGTCATCTGGTGTTTGTCTGTCTGTGGGTAAAATTCTATCAGTGGCAAAGCCAGGATTTTTTCTTTTGGGGAAGTGGGGAGCATTGCCCAACCACTATGGGCCAACAGCTGACCACAAAGAGCTGAAAGGCCAGTTAATTGGCTCCACTAGTAAATAATAATTATATTAAGTGCATGAATCTTACATGCCAATAAATATCTCATGCAACACAACATGTGAGGGGAGCCATTCTACCTTGACCCCTTCTCCAAACATGCCAGTGTTGAAAATTGTGTTTGATGTAATTACCAAAGTCCTTCAGCTGGAGATGTTTAAAGAATCTTGACTATTGCATTGTTTCTAAACCCAATTCCTAGTGTTTAGAAATCAGGCCAAACACTTATTCAGGCAAACATAAATGATATATTTAATGTAAATAGTACACAGAAGTTGCACAAATTCAAAACAAAAGTAACAAGACAAGATGTACAGTTTTATATCATCCCCATGTGGGAGCACAATGCAGAAATGTGGGATCAACCTTGTTTTTGAACATACTGTAATTTGGTGATTCACAAGAAACTAGTCCATAAAGATGCTCCACTACAACTAAAGTTACAGTAGTTTTAGGTTAAGTGAGTTTGTATTCTCAATTCTCAAGTTGCAATAATTATTGAATCAAATTTGAAAACCAAATAATTTTGGTAAATAATAATTTATTATGGCAAACAGCCAGCTACATGTATGGTTATTCATAATCTTGAGCCCACATACTGTATTGGTTTCAGTTTCTTTTGGTTGGTAGACAAATTGTCCCAGTTAAGATTAAGATTGAGAGTAGGATTACACTGTAGGTTAGTTTTAGAATACATCATGGATCAAATTTAAAATTTTCAGTCCAAGGACAAAAGTGTCAAAGGATATTCTCTTAAATTTTGGTTATCCTTGGACACTTGTTTTACCGTAACTTACACAGTCATAACCACTGTCCAACATATTAAAAATTGGAATGGTAGCACCCAGGGAAATTAAAATTTGCAGCATACTATCAGTAAGAAATGTTGGGATACCCAGAGTTGCATATTGCATAAAATATAGGATGAGTATTGGAATGATTCAATAGTGTTCCATTTTAAACAAGGATTTCTATTTTTAATGATAAATTGTTTGGGGTTGGAAGATATATTTATTAGTTAACAGAAGTTTTTGACTCTTGCAATTTTGCAAATGTTGGCTAATCCTTGTAAACTAAATCAATGGCCAAAACAGGCTGCTAAGTTAATGAAACTATTTTTCTATCAGGTGGACATTTGCTGCCTATTGTTGGCCATGTTGGCAATTTCTGTGACTAAATTTTACCCTTGTACATGTAAGCTGTAAGTGTTGTGCATTTAGGGAAGTGAACAGTAATCAGGCAGGGTTTTTAATAATGTATCATGGATTAGGGAATCCTCCAGCTTCTGGGCCAAGTGCTCCATGCACTACAAGACTTTAGGGCTTCAGACCTACAGCTTATGTAAAATCATTGATGCCCTTTGGCTCTCTAAATTCTATTTCAGATTTTCCCAGTATGAACATGTACTTCAAAATTAACAAATACCACAAATCAGGGCCCTAGCTTAGTGGAATGAGAGTGAATGGAACATCCGGTAGTGTTGTTCACTTAGCAAATTGATGTCCCATCTGGCAAATTGATCTACTGTAGTTGTTCCTCACCACAGATCAAGAAAATAATGATGATCATACTACATGTATTAAAAGCCATATGGTTAAATATTAATTAGAATTCAGCTCAGACATTAAGCTTCACTGACGTTTACATGTAGGCCTTGACCTCATGGATTTTTTTTACATAGGAAAAGGTCTTGGCAAAGATGAAACTGGCAGAGCTGAAGCAATCAAGGTTGGAGTTAAAAATGATACATTAGGTGTAAGTATTACTGTGCTGTACTATATCAGTCTTTCTGTTAAAGTTTGATATAAGGGGCAGAAAAAAAGAAATAGAGGTGATTGACCTACTGGCAACATTAGTATACTCTTGTTTTTATCCTTTGACTTTGGTTTTCACCTCTTAAATATTTGGCTACCATAATACTGTAAGATTTTGTAGATTTGTTTGATTGCTTAATATGTTATAATATTCTTTACTTTATCATTGTCTATGAGATAATTGGTAAAATTAATACATCTGCATTACAGTAATCCTGACTATAATTAATAGTGTATAATAATTTATTATAGTGCTGTGTAAATATTTAAATATAATTTTTTCTGAATGTGAACACATGTAAGGTAGGAAGGGAATCATGTTGGTAAGAGCTGGTCAGAAAGGAATAAATGTATTATCAAAATGTGGATTGGTGAGATTTTCAAGAACAGTAAATACAGCAATTATTGTTTAAAGACATGTGCAATTTAATGTTCTTGAAGAATTTCTTAGTGGCAGGCACTGTACAGTACTGAATGTATTGTGGATTTGAGATTGGAGAATTCTCCTTTGATTTGACAATATCTTCTGCAGTTATACACTGTACATGTAGTTTTTGCATTTATATGTAGAAGACATTGATATTTATCCAAACTGGATATGGAAACAGAAAGTTCAGTAAACATGGTTTGAGCTGAAGTGCTGAAACTGTTCTCCAAAGATATTTTTTTTGTTTTTTATTGTTTCAGGCTCTGTCCATAAACAAAGTTTTTAAAGTGTTCCTGTCTAATTACATATTAATCTATCCCTCTTCTTCCCTCCCCTCTTCTTCCCTCCCCTCTTCTTCCCTCCCCTCTTCTTCCCTCCCCTCTTCTTCCCTCCCCTCCCCTTCCTACCTCCCTCTCTCCCTTCCTTCCTCGCTTCCTCTCTGTCTCTTTCTGTCTGTCGGTCTCTCCTCCTTCCCCTCCCCTCTCTCTCAAATGTATGTACATGTAAGCATGCTTTTCATTAACTCATTAAGGGCCATGGCTCACCCCATTGACAAGTACTGTAAAATCGTAAAGTGCGCCCTTGCCCTGTGACAGATTAAAAAAAGAAATACATATTGTCCTTATTGTCATCTATCAGTTGGAAGTTACAGACTGGTAACCGAATTTAATACCAGATCAGAGAGCGTTTTGGATTTATTTACCATATTATTTCATTATTATTAATTTAATCATAATGCAAAATGACCACGTAAACAACCTCAAAAGAATTTGCAATTTCACCTTGTTTTAGGTTGGATATGATCTTGGCAAAGAATTCACTGACCATTGGTGGGATCACATGTTCAACAAAGCTGCAAGCAACATTGTGGTTGAACATTCGGAGGTACTGTACTGGACATTGGTAACACAGAATGCTGTATTTTTAATCACAGCTTGTATTTTAGTTGCATCACAGTGTAGCTGTAGGGTCTGAAATTGATATTTTTGTATATGAGACGTCATCAGTAATCGAACTTTTCTGGTTACCAAATGACAAAACTGGGTATCCAGTTTTTTTTTCTCACTTGGTTTCTCACTTGGTAGAACGGCAGCAAAATTTAGCCAGAGTGGAGCCTTGGAGCGATCTGAAGGTGTAACGGTTTTGTGTTGATTTGCCTTGTTTTCCTTTTTGATTTGTTCTTGCTATTTGTGGTGCAGTTTCATAAGTATGCTGTGGTAGATTTTTCAGAGTTTCTGCAGCGTAGTAATACAGAATACATGTACAGTACTGTAGGTTTTGCGATGTTGTTTGACTTTCGAAAAGCTAAAAACAATCGCTGAACAGCTCGTGTTTTTCGACGCTTTTCTCAAACTTTGCCATATCCCGCGTCTTTGAATCACAGTATTCGAGCAGGTAAATCCATTTGGTGTTTCATAAATGAACGGGAATTGCTTTTTGTTGGTGATCGGTAAAACTGGGACAGATGGCAGGTTATGTGAAATTGGAACATGGCATATAGATGGTTCAGTAAACCAGGGGTACAGTACATCTTGGCAAAGCAGAACGGGGTAAAGTCGCCTCTGTAATCATTGACAAAATTTTGGAACAAATCATATATGTAAACATGTCACTACCCCCCGTGCCCAAATCAATGTTTTATTGCAAAAGAAGGATGTTTGCATCCTCTCTTGCGAATCACTTACCCATGTTCATCCATGTGAAAACAACATTGACAAGGGGAGCAGGGGTTAAATTGACCATACTCATTTTTCATGCAATTACAAGGAAAGTTTTTCTACTTTTACAACTAAAATTTGTCAATGACTGTATATGGTGTGAAGAATTAGTTTTATCTCCCGATCAATGAACTGGCTACTGAGGACCAGTGGGTTAATGAAAATAGACTCTAACATTTTAAAGCCTGTACATCTCCCCTGCTGAATTAAACCACTAGGCATTTGCTGGAATAATCTTCTGAAAGGATGCTTTTGGGGTTAATATGTTAAAGTGTTAAAGGTGTTTTGTCGAGCACTATGAATTGGAAGAATGGGTAACCATTTCCTGCAATATCAACATTAAAAAAAATCATTTTATTTCATTATAAGTACCGTGTACTTCCATTTTATGCGTTCGGTTTGATTTTTTGCTTGCACTTGCAACGCTTTTCATTTGAAAGCCCTGTTGGTAGACTTGGTTACCTAGCTGTACAGATTATCCCTCTGATGGTCCCAATTTTTTTTCGTATTCTACAGTATGTGAGTAAGCCAGACTCTCTTGGCAAAATTATTCTTGAAACATTTAGAACTGATATTAATTCACATGTCTTAATGTGTACCGTATTGCTCATACGGTGTGTATCTCTTCAGAACGATGGATCTGGGTTTCTCTTAACTTATTCAAGCATGATAGTTTAGTTTATCTTTTTACTCTATTCTTTCATTTGTCCGATCTATGGTTCACTCCCTTAAACGTACTGGAAATTTCAAGGTCTCAGCACTTGAAAGTTGAAACAGCTAGAAATAATTTATTTAGAGTGTACATTTTTATATTTAATTATAGTGTAACAAGATAAAGCGCATTAAATTATTTTGAAATATACCAACAATATTTGTTTGCACTGATTCTGATTTGAACCTTTTGATAGATATGTGAGCATATTAAGCGCAGTGTAGAATGTGTCATATAGCTTTCGTTAATGTATAGTTTGTGCCAAAAAGCGTATGTTCAGCCAAGTGTTAGTCTGCAAGAAAATTATACAACCTGCTTGCTCGTAATGAATCATTATGCAGGACTACGAAAATCGCATTTTTATCCCTCGACGGATGACATGAACCTGAATTTTACTCAGAGCCTGAGGATACAGTGTAAGCTTACAGTACGAAGATCTTGACGGGATTTAGCACGTGAGTATCTTGCCCTCGAATTCAACAAAGTTCTAGTTTTTCACTCCCTTGTGATATTTCGTTAAAGATACTCTGATTGACTCAATCAGAATAGCAAATGTTTGGTTTTGGAACTCTTGGTCTCTTCTATAACGGGATTGCTTCTTTAAGGGGATATCCGGCTTATTATGGTCGCCGGTCTGAAGATCAGCTTTCCATCGATGGATGTCCTCTTCATGAACCCAGTGCGGTGAATTTATAAACATATAAGGAATCTACTTAATTCTAACCTTGCTTCACGTGGCTTTGCAGAGCGGAATACAAGTATCAAAGAAAGATGCATCAGGTGTTGATCTGTCAAGACCCAAAAAGTTTTGGAGGGTTAAAGGCCAGCAGCTGTATTATGGCAGATTTGTCAAGGTACTTCGCACATGCAGTGGCTGTTAATGCCTGTCCACACGATACAACTGTCGCATACGATTCTTCACTTTGGCTTATGCGATTATGTCGTAAAAGCACAGTTGCTGCTTGCTATTCACTCGCGAATGTTGCAATTGGTCGTGACGACTGTTATGGCTGAATCGAATACATCAAAATGAACAAACTTATCCGACTGTCGTATTGTGTAAAGGAGGCCTTAAAGTTCTTATTTTCTTATACAAAATACTTGTTTATGTATATGTATGTATATATATATATATATATATATGAGGCCTAGTAGGCCGAAACGGTTCCGTCTGTAGTCATATATATATATATATATATATACATACATACATACATACATACATACATACATACATACATGCATACATACATGCATACAGCACTAAAAGACGAACACATGCATGCACGCATACATACATACATACACACACACACACACACACACACACACACACACATATATATATATATATATATACATATATATATATACAGACAAATATCTTGAATGAAACCACATACAGGTAGAGTGCTCGATACCGATTATCGCGATTATCACCTGACGAGTGTGGCAAGCTTAGCTTGCCATACGAAACAAATTTGTTGTCATTAAAAAGTTCTATGAGGTAATAGTTTTTGTCTCTCACTTATCTTTATATATATTTATAGATATAAATTTATATATATATATATATACCAAAGTAAACCAAAACAAGGGATGGCTTTGGCATTAAGAGTGCTCCATACTTCAAAAAGTAGAGCAGTGTCAAATGACATAAACTTAAAATGTCTGTTGCCTGTTGATCGCATAGTTATTTTATTTCATATATATACTGTACATACATACATACATACATACATACATACATACATACATACATACATACATACATACATACATACACACACACAGTACGCGACAATGGCGTGGCGAGGTGGGGTCGAAGGGGGTGGTTGCCCCAGGCAGCACATTTTTGGCGGGCGGCACTTAGGGTTTCATGTTTGAATCGCAATGGAGCTTCCTGTTTACAAGTTCCAAGAACGTATGCTAAGAACGTATGCAGTATAGGTCGAGTAACAATCAAAAGTAAGTTGTTACAATCAAATAGCAATTTTTTGTCTTCGTCTTTGCGAATGTGTTCCGAAATTTTTTTAGGAAGCCACGCCCACGGGCCACGGAATTTGCCAGGGGGCGGCATTTTGGGAATTCGCC
Organism: Heliopora coerulea; assembly: GCA_030142905.1. Taxonomy (NCBI): domain Eukaryota; kingdom Metazoa; phylum Cnidaria; class Anthozoa; order Scleralcyonacea; family Helioporidae; genus Heliopora; species Heliopora coerulea. The sequence goes on along the minus strand of JASJOG010000070.1, from coordinate 1,476,947 downwards.
CCTAGTGGAACTTCTGCTCGCTACGCCATTGGTACACGAATATAATACAGTACATGAGTATGATACATGCATTATTTATCTGAAAATATAGAAAGTAAACGAAAGAAAATGAATAAAAATTTATGAAATAATTTTAGAAATTTATGAAAAAGAAGCATGTCCGGTAAGGGCCCATTCATACGATTGTTCGTTCTGATGTATCTGATTAACTCAATGGTGTCTCCCGGAAATTTAGGAACATTACCGAGCAAGTCAAAAGCAGGAATTGTGCCTTTGAGACAACATTACGTACGCCGGGACGAACAGTCGTATATGACCATCGTGTCGTGTAAATGAGCACTAATGTTTAATAGATAATTACCGAGGTGCGCAGCATTATTGGATATAATGCAGGCAGCTGAGGCCGCAGGTCGACGTTGCATGTATTATATCCAATAACGCTTTGTGTCGAAGGAATTATCTATTATAATTACCGACCCTAAGAGAAGCCCATTATGTTTTCTCTGCATTATATCAGCGAATGTAGCGAGCAAAATTTTACAAACTCAACTGTCATAATTTTGCTCGCTACATTCGCTGATATAATGCCGAGTGAAAACAATAGGGTTTGATGCGGGCCTGTAATTATATAGAGAATAATAAATGGGCGCTTGGAGGTATGGAATTTATCTTCCAGTGGTCAGCTTAATCTGCCACAAATGGCAGAACAAATTGACCACGAGAGGATAAATCCATATCTCCGCGCGCTTGTGTATTATTTTGTTTATTTCAAAAACACGAATGTACAGTCTGAAATGAAGATCAGCCATTTGGAAAGTTTTTTTCTGGTTGCTCTGAAAAAAGCTCGTTTTGTTCGCAAAAATTGAACGTCCGGCAAACTAACTGAAGTCAACAAACTGGCGCCGAGATGCGAATTATAAAGCGTTGGATCTCATTGATTAAATGCAATATACTACGCAGCCTCTCACTGGATCACTCAAACGATATATTTAAATGTATTTGTCTCGTCGTCTGTTTCTAGTTTCCGTTTCGTTAACAAACAAAAGTTTGTAAAATTGTTTCTCTTTATGGAGTCAGTTTTCTTGAAATAACATATTCTTTGATCCTGTTCTGTACCTGTATTTATATGCGTATAGATAAGTTAGTATTGGTTTGTATTTAGTATGTTTGTACGTATATGTTTGTATGTGCAGTGCGTGTATCTATCCATCCCATTCATCCATCCATATATCTGTTCATCTATACTTGCATGAATGTAAATATTTTGTTTTTCTTTTGTCTGTTACATGCCAGGCTGTCAGTGATAATCATGAGATTGCTAAATCCGAAACATCGAACAAAGATGTAAAAACCAAGTAAGAATTCTGAAATTGTTTGCCTGTCCGTGAGATGTTGGTTGTTTCACGGTCTGACTGTGGCTTTGAAATGGAGTCGAAATATGACCTGAACCAATTTTGTTCTGTTCCTCATATCTTGAATTCTCGACACGATACTTTTCCGAATTGTTTTCTTCGTGTATTTAGTGAAGATTTTGTCGACACGTTCTGAGCATGCTATGACGAGAATGCTGGAATTTTCTTGGACTAAATCTGAATGGATAGAACGGTTTCCTTCAGCGAAAGTTGAACTCGATTGACGAAGTGAAGTACGCGAAACACGAACTCTTAAACTTAGTTATCGCTAATGATCCTTTGAACAAGCGGCACTGGGCTGTACATCTGAGAAATCATAGAGTGCGTCATCTCACAACATGAGTCAAATACTTCTTAAATCTAAATTTTCAGAAAGAAAGGAAAAACATATCTGTATTAAGTTTTTAACACTTGTGATGCCTGTGAGAGTAAGCTGTAAAGTGAAGCAATGCAAAGTAAAGTAAAGTAAAATGAAGTACCTTTATTTATACTGGATAACCCTATCAGCTACATAAGGTGCTCTCCCTAGAGGTCCAGTAAGGACCATCCTTCTTTGGTCCATTGTTACTACAAGAGGAAACCAGAGTACCCGGAAGGAGGAGCCGGAATCGAACCTTGGTCACAGTGCTGAGAGACATGTGCATTACCACTGTGCCACCAGTAGGTCATGCCTCTTGGTTCATGCTTTGTAGGTTTTATGCTTTTTAGTGCGCGTATATATCTTGCGCATGGTTTTTGTGTGCGGTGATCTTTATTGTATCTGTTTTAGACTTTCTGATGAGGAACTTCTTAAGGCCTGTGGAGGAAGAACGACGCATAAGTAAGATCAAGTAAAACGTGAAACAAATATTCTGTGTAATGTAGTCTTCCGTAGAATATAAAATGCTTACGCAATGTAATTTGCGTCAATTTGATGTTCATTGTCATGCATTGTTCAAACGTACTGACTCATGTCTTATTGTGTACTGTGTAAGGTGCTGAGTATAAATGGTGGTCGAATGAAATCAGCATAACGCCTTTTTGTCAGTAGCATAATGTTTAGTTTTACCTTTATATTTTATAGGTCAGCACGTCATGGTCATAAACTTAGTGGCAAACTAAAGCGTATTGCAGAGCAAGAAGACCCTTCGTAAGTTGTGATTGTATTGGGCCTGTATTCTGTTGAAGCTCTTGCAATACCAATCGTTATAACCAAAAACCTGTGTAACCTAATTAAAAGTACATTCGGGTATACAGGTAACTATAATAAATCGGTGAATTTATTTAACTTCAGCGTGTCCATCCAGTTAATTGCAATTATGATTCGTCGCTGTTTATGTTAAACGAACGAGCTCAATTTAGTCCTGCTTTCAGCACCAATATTAAGGTGCCTAGAAAAACGTCTGGCGTTAGCCAGAGTAAAATACCAAAGTCTGGTATAGATCCGAAAGGGTGAGGGAGATAGTTTTTAACCTTTTCTGGTCCAAGAGTAAAATCGTCTCGCCTTGCGTTAGCCAGAATAAAATACCAAAGTCGTGTATGGACGCAGAAGGGTTTGCCCTTTTGCGTCCATACCCGGCTTTCGTATGTTGCTCTGGCTAACGCCAGATGATTTTGCTCGTCATAGGGAGACATCTTGGACCGGAATGGGTTAAGCAAATCACTACGTCTGGCACTAGTACAACTGTCCTGGCGGCGGTGGTCTAGGGGAAGTACGTTCTGGTAGTTCGTCAAATTTCAAGTTTAAGCTACGCGTAATACAAAGAGTACGGTTTCAAAGTTTTCAGAAGTTTATGAGCCTCTTATACATCATTGCTGAAAGCCATTAGGCGAACAGCAACAGTTATCTTTCAACTGAGGTTGGGCTATCTGTTTGTTTGAATACCAGCAAAATTCACGATTTGAAGATTTTGATATGTCGGAATAATTTTGAGCTTTAGTAATCGTATGGTCAGCGGAAAGCAGTATGTCCCTTATTCCATGCAGAAGCTCAGTTTGTTTGTCAGTGTTAGGTACTGTTAGTGTCTTAAAATGTCCAACTCGAATTATTCGTAAATGGAAGTATTCATCAAAGTCACGAACGATTTCGTGATATTTTAAGAGGAAGACAGTGTTCTTTTATGAGTTTTTCGGCCTTGTTGTTTCCTCGATCAGCGGCAGTTCGTCCATGGACGACCTACACATTTGACCAGATCCTCACACATGGAGATCTCATTTACCTAAAGGCTCTTGAAAACGAACTCATCCAAGTCGTAGAGACGTCTCTTAACTTGGATGTGCCTACCTCGCAGTATTTCTCTTTCTGTAAGAAATAGCTAGTCCTGGAAATTTTTCATATATACAGGGCTTCTTTCATGTGGGTATCTTGTTGCTCTTTGCTATGATCAGAGGCTTATTGACGATGAAGAATTCCTGGTTCCGTACAATTCTTCCACATCTTTAAAATTAGATCTGTGTTATGTCTCGTGTGTACAATTTGATCTCGAAAAAGTGGATGATGATAAATGTTTAGTCGAGTTTTTGTGTGAAAAAGATCGATGTACCTTTTCTTGCTGAAGCACTTCAAATCCCGGACGCGATTACTTTTGGCCAGGGAAGTAAAGCTTATAAAACAGAAGTACTTGGTATGCACCTAAAGCGTTTTTCGTACCCAATCGGTACATTGATAAGGTGCCACGGTTTGCTTGTCTTGTGCTTGTTCTGAACACGTTAACCTACCAAGTGATAGATTACATCTACGAAACACAGTCATCGAATTAACAGACTACTCCCTCATTGCTTTCTGTTTTCAGAAATTCTGAATTAAATCACCACAGTAAAGTCTTTAAGCAAGGCACCGTTGAGGAACGGAAGGAACGTCTTAAGAAAAAGAAAAAGAAAAAGAGGAAACGTCAGAAAGAACCTGCAATGAAACATGAGGAAAACGACAAAAGCGGGCTGGAGGATAAGACCTGTAAAGGAAATACGTTGAAGAAAAATCTGGACGATGATGTTCACAAGGGGTCTGGAGAGGATATTACTGGACACATTGACACCGAGGCTTGTCTGGCCTCGGAAACGTTAACTAGTTCATTGAACGATGGGAATAATGGTAAACGAAAGAAGAGGAATAAAAAGAAAAAGAAAGAATGTGAACAGTTTAGAGCAGAAGATGTTGTCGATAAGTTGAAGAAAAAGAAAACGAAGCGACTAAAGCAAAGGTGGAATTAACTTGGCGGTACCGAAAAAGATGGTGGAAGTGCTTTAAACCGACGAGCTTTGCAAACTTCGCTTAGCTCCGATAACAAATGAAAAATGTTTTAACATGATATTTTGAATTAATTAGGTTAAAGCTTTCTTCTAACCAAACTTAATCATTTTGAGACCTTTCAATTCGGCAAGGCACAACATTTACAGCGCGCGAAAGATTATAGTATAATATAATTTAAAGTCACTCTCTTTTTCGAAGCGGTAGTTGGAGAAGATTTGTGTGGTTATGCGTTGATCTTCTCTCCAACGAAACGAGACACAGATAGGAAGCGTTTTGTTCAACGGCTTATCTGTTCCTTGGTGGGTGAAATATATTAACACTTACAAACAACCCCCGCTGGCATGTGCATGATCCAAAAAGGTATTCCAGGACTGTTCCCTATTCCATGCATTTTTCTTCTTGAGTGTTTATTTTTGGCAAACATCGAACCGAACAATTTCCCAATAATTTAGAATCAGAAGGAGTCGTTTCGTCGTCAGCTATTAAAGTCTTCACTCTGTTCACGTGCAGGTGCTTGACTCAACGTAAACTTAGTGTAAATCGAAAAATTTTCGATCGCTTTCACAGTAGTTTTCGATGTTTATTAGTTTTTAGTTGACAGTCGTTGTTAATTTAGATTATTTTCACTATTTGTCTTTTTACTAATTGTAAGTTCGTCACAAGATTAAGCTAGGTGAAATATTTTTAAAGTGCCTTTATCAGTATTTACATGCATAAAGACACAAAACTAGGTCAAGATTAACTTTTTTGGTATGCGAGAACAATGTTCTTCTGCCCCTTTTTCGCAATTTTCCCACGAACATTCTTCATTCATGGTAATTTGTTTTTTACTGCATTGTCGAACCGCCAATACTGTAGTTCAAACAATCACATTTACGATAGTGGGCATGGCTGTATTGATGCTGGTTTTTTCTGTTCTACCTACGACGAGCAACCATTGTTGCTTCATCCATGCCGTAAATGTTGAAATATAATGAACAACAACATTGTTGGCTCATCAATGTTAAAATCAACAATGTTGTTCAACCATGATAAGTACGTTGTTACCACATTGTTGAACCAACAATGCAGTAACAACATGTTAACTTGGTCGAACAATCATACTAACGATTGTGAGCATGATTGTTTATTTTAAATGGTGTTTTTTTTTCCTGTTCCAACAACCGGGAACAACCGTTGTTGCTTTATCAATGCTGCATAACGGAGTAACATTGGATCGTCAATATTATTCGTGGTAACAAACTAACAATGTTTTTACATCACTGTTCCGGCAAGAATACTGTAGCAACTTGTTCTAACACTTTTGCATGTGTTTAACCGTTACGATAACCAAGCACACCAGCTACACAGGATATTGTAACATTTTGATATTGAGCTTAAAGTTTCCATATAATCGCTCACGATCGCTGGGCTACTGAAATACGTTCAATCGAGTGATCGCTATCGATCGCCGAGATTTGTTTCCATATCATCGCCCGCACCACAGCATTTGATCACCCCTCAATTATCATTCAGCAGAAACTGCAACGAATCTTTAGTCATCAATAAAAATGGTCCCTGAACCTATGCTCGTTGAACTCAATGCCAATATCTGAACCACTCAAAACCATAATGATGCACGCGCACTTCGTCGGATGTAGATAAAAAAGACGGCGTATGCATGAAACACTTGCGCTCGGAGTGAATTATTTGCTGCTTTTGGTACTTAAAAGTAGACAAATTTTACTGACATTTGAACGGCATCCCTGCCACAACAGGACGGAAGGTTCTTTTGCACTTTGAGCGATTTTCCCGACACCGTCCTCGCGTTTTTAAAGTTCGCTTCTGCCATTGTTCGATAGCTGGGTCGCTACTTTTTGTTTTCATATGATCGCTGACGATCACTGTCGATCACTCACGATCGCTGCGATGGAACATTTTCTATCACAGCAATGGTGAGTGATTATATACAAAGCAGCCTTTAGGGGTTTTACGTAAAGGTTATACCTTGACCGAGGTGTTTAAGCCATTACGTGAGGGCGAAGGTTGATATATTGCTGTAACCCGAGCATCGAAGTTATATAACATACTTATCGTTGGTGACGCTTTGCAAGGAGTCTTTAAATTGTCTGGAAACCATATAGAAATGGTGAAATTTTGTCAAAAACTACATTAATACCTTAGTGAGGTTGATAAGTTATATCAACCTTCCCAGAACAAAAGAAACTTAGCCAACGGTTGCAAAAAAGTCGTGCTTGCCGTCATTTTTTTTACAATCTTGTTCGGCACCGATCAAACATGTTTATTTAATTATTAGTGAACAGTTGGTGTCAGTCGCCATAGTGTTGCAAATTGAGTTTTGCGCCGTCGCATGGAAACCTTGTGCATAGACTGTGATTCAACCGAGTATTTGATTTTGATTTATCCCTTCGAATTTTCCACTTCGTATCTTTTTTTCTTAAACTGTTTTGTGATTAGGTTTGGGATTAGAGTTAGGATTGGGGTTAGGATTAATTCGTATCATTGTATTTCACAAAAACAATGACTACCGCGTCCTTGTTACGTATACTCGCTACATTCTTGCGTCCAGGGACGAAACGTCAGTAAAATATATTTTTAATGTCTCCTGCGAGAATTTTGAGCTGGGCTCTTATTTTTATATTACGACTTCGCTTTCCGCTCAGTAAATCGCTGGTAACATTCTTAATTTCAATGGTGTAATTGTGGTAGCTTGGTAGTTATGTTCTAAATACACACGCTCTCAAGCTATTCTCTCACGGGAATCGAACCCGTAACCTGATCGCCGGTGCGATGCTCTAACCATTGAGCTACATAGACTCAGATGGTGAGCGAAGGTTACATCCCAAGTCTGTGTAGCTCAATGGTTTAGAGCATCCAGGGACCGCGGAGCCAGGGGGCTAGGGGGACTGTAGCCCCCCAATATTTTCCTGACCAGAAGTTTGATCGGCTGCATTGGTGGCTAATTTAAAGTCAATAAGCTTTTGTCTGACTCTCACTTGCTGCGTAATAATGCTTTATTATTTGGATCCAGACCGTAGCAACGGTAAATTTCCAATAGCCTCTGATGTTCAAACTTATATTGACAAAAATGCAAGCAGGTCCTACAGTTTATTGCCAAGTTTCACTCTTCTCAGATGTCCAGTAACTCAGAAGTATTTGAAACGAAGATTAAGTAATTCGTTAAACGAAGATTAAGTAATTCGTTTCATCTTCGTCAACAAATTGTTGTGCCTCCGGTTGAATACTAAGCATAAATCTTCTTCATAGCACTTTTAATAGACATTTTCAACCAACTTTGAGATAATGTATAATTTATCAGTTTTTTAAGACAAAAAATATGAAAAAAATATTTTCACTCATGAGCTGTCCTTGATGCTGATATCCGACCGGTAACCTTTGAGAATGATCCAATTTTAAGACAGAAAGGCTGGCTATCTAATAAGAAATCTTTCTTTAAAGCAAAACGAGTGAAAAGTTTCATTGGAAAACAGCTTGAAATATCTCAAGATCGCAATTAATACAGGATCTTGCTATGAACATCCATTGATAAGCAGTAGAATTGTCAGAATGGATCTCTTACCATTTATTAAATCGTTAAAGGTTATTCTCACCAAACGTTTTGTTTTAATAAAACAGAATAGAAATTTTAAACGTAAATATGACGACAAGCAGTTTAAATGTAAAATCATTTCCAGTTTGGGTTGTTAATATTTGTGGCCAAGTATTGTGTTTTCTTTATTGCATTACCTCTTCCAGTTATAGTAAGGACGATTTGTCTTTTTGACAACTTTGAAAAATTATCAATATTACTTGGATTCTCGAGAGATGTATTGGAAGGGTGGGCGAGGGTTTGTTGCGTAAACGTATTTCTAGTACGATATGTAATTGCAGAGAAAACATTCGTATTTTACTTGTCATCGATCGTTATAGTTTCATTCATTGATAAAGAGCGAAAATATAACACACGTCACAGTTTTGTCTCAAAAAATATAAGACTGGATTTGGCACATTACCATTTCAAGATTCAAATATGTGGGTGGAAGAATACACCCATGACGTCAGCCCCCCCCCCCCCCCCCCCCCCAAATATAAATGCTCCGCGGTCCCTGGCATCGCACAGGTGATCAGAAGGTTACGGGTTCGATTCCCGTCAGGGACTCAGAAGTTTTTCTGAGAGCGTGAGCGTGCGTATTAACATTCTTAATTTCATACGAGAAACGATTATGTTCACTGATAACGGGGGGGGGGGGGGTTCTGATGGGTTGATTATATAACATGCCAAATTCCATCACATGTACCTATGTTATGGGTATCTTTAAAGGCAGAATCAGTTGACACTTATTAAGGCCTCCCGTAATTATGCGCGGGAGATACGACGAGAAGGGTTTTTCTTGAGTTATAAATTCGTGCTCTTCGTCATTTCGCAGATCTATCTATCGTTTTCTCGTTAACCGTACCAGCCTGTCGTTGGGGACCTTTCTTTTCCGATCAATAATGCAATCATGTACATGCTTTAGAAATTTGCTGTTGGTCGACATCGCTTTACTGACGTTGATGATAAAATCTTGTTCACAGTAAGAAGCGTGTCCTCTTCTAATCCAAAATTAACTCCCATAAAATGAACGCCCGACACAATTAAACGTCCTAGAACAAACGCTCCCTTGAACACCTACTTTGTAATATACACCGCCAGAATTTAGTTTGTTAAATACGTCATCTCGAGGAATTTAAGCCAGCTGTAACTGCTAGGTTGCCAGTTTGACTTTTCTCTGGACAATTTTCTTGTTTTTAGTTTTCCACTCAAGCCATTTTATTGGCTGAAAAAATTTTTTGCCAGCCAATTTTTTTAGCGTTGAGCTTACAAATTGTCGTGTTCTCTTTGTCATTCATGGTATTTGACTCCTGACCACCACTAGCGCACGTGTTTTACGCTTCGTAGAGTTTAAGCAATCGTGATGACTCTCGCTGACATGCCGACTACTTCTGTCTTACTACGTGCGTGCTGATTCATTGTTGGAGATGAAAATAGGGAGTAATTTTCGCTTGCAACGCAACGATATACAGGAAGCGCTTCTAATGTTGCTCCTTATGATATTTGACCTTTCTCGAGTGATTTGACAGATTCTGACGGTCAGTGCGGCCGATTACGTCACTGAAAATCTGGCACCCTTGTAAGTGCTCTCTAAACCTGACGATTACCCTTTCTCAACTGCTTGGTGATGGAACGCCAGTCTTCAACTATCAAGTGGATGCTGGTTATATCTACTCAGTGCCACGGAGTCAATATGTCAAATCCATATTAGTGCATGAACAAGTCTTTCAAAGCTGATATCGCAAGGGATATTAGTGAAGACTCAAGGTGGGTGTCTACACATTCCACACGGAAAATAAACAAGTTGCCTTATTCATTGACTTGAACGTGGGAAAGGTTTTCCAGAACTTCCTAGGAATTGCTATCAATAAAACACGTGCGTCAAATGTATGAGACAGGGCAAATAGAAATGCAGCTGACTGGGACACGTTAAATCGGGAGTATACAACTCTACATTAGCGCGTTGTCGCAAGGATGCGCTACATAACTTGAAAGCCTTTCATCTATATCTAAACAATGATATTATTATCACGATATGCCGTCCGGGATGACTTTTGTTGCGAAGTATACAATGTCTTTCTTGAGAAAGAGTTTTTTCAGGCCGTTCACAACTAAATTCCTTGCGCTACGCGCGACGCGCCATTTAAGTATAAACAAGATATCATGTTCATCTTATTGAATGGGTTTACTTTCGTTAATAATGTGCGTTGCGCTTAATAAACGTATGTCGGATCGTAAAACATGTTTGGCTGTTTAAGTAAATAGAACTGAGAAGATAATGTCCAAAGATGGCTTGAAACGCAACGAAGCTGCTACAGGACATTCGCGGAAAAATTTCATTTGTCATTTGATATTTCGTATTCTGGACATTGTGATTAAGGGTAGGGTTAGGGATTGACGAAGCGCCGCAGTAGATTCTCGCTTCCGGAGAGCTGTGAAAGTTTTCTCTTCGCGACTTAACTATTTACGACAACCTCGGCTCAGTGCAGACGATTTTCCTCGTCATGGGGGGACGTTTCGGATCTGGAAGGTTAACCGCTAAATTCATGCATTAAACAGTGTTCATATTATTGGCCTCAGGTGTGACCTGGGCCTAGCCAAGGTCAGGCCTAGGTAAGACTTGTCCCGTTCATACTGAACTCTGAGGCCCCTTTGAACAGGCTCACTTAAGCCTATAAACTGTTCGATCTGAAGCAGCCTAGAATAATTGCGAAGTCATTCGTTTTTGTTCCATTTTAAGTTTATTTTTCATGGAAACCAAATTTCGTTCAGACTCAAATGAATGCATTCTAGTAATTTGTTTCAAACCATACGCAGAAGTTCGGTGTTGTTGCTTGTCAAACGATTTTATATTGATTTGAATAAAATATAAATTTAAATTATGCAGTGATTCGATAATATTGAAGAGCACATCAAATTCCAACCATCCAAAAACTTTCCAATCTACCGTTTCACTTGTTTAAATTTTAAAGTTAATGCCTGAAGTATTAAACAAAACATCTCAGAATGTCTCGAATCAGTATCAGGAGTGTCTGTAATACAAAATTTAGCCAGTAGGCTAGCTCCCTGGGACGAAGATTTCCGTAGACGCGCTTTGAGCTGTCAGACAGTGCCCCCCCCCCCCCCCTCCTTCACTAAACTGTACTATAACTGGAAGGCTAACTGCCAATCAACTAGTGAAGCCAAAAATGGCAGACATTTAGACTTTGGAAGTCAGTCTTAGTCCCTGGCGGTCAATCTTGATTCCAGGGTGTCATACTTCTTGTTCATGGTTCCCAATTTTCTCTTTACTTCCACAGCCGTACACAACAAAATACAATGGCATTTTTACACCAAAAAGACCATAAAGTTACACAATTTATTATTTTTTATTTTTTATTTTTTTCTCTTTTTTTCAACAATCGACATTAGGTTTGTTATTTAATCTTAATACTCCTGGGAAACGCATTTTAAAGTCGATGTCATGTGAAGGGGACTAAAGCAAAATTTCGAAGGGGGTGCGCGAACTAAACACCTCAAACAGTCAAAAAAGGACTAAGGATGACAACAAAAGCAACCTCCTGGGAAACTGAAACTGACGTCCTAAATTCCTCCGTATCCACTCTTAGGTCCAGTGATTAACTAGAGTTAGCCTTCCAGTCATAGTACAATTCAGTGGCCGCCCTCGACCAAATGTAGCTTAAAATCGGGGAACGTCCCCAACTGTTACAATTACTACCAAATGGAAACTGGACTTTGCAAAAATTACAATGGCCGTCAGATGATGATTTATAGCAATAACAACTAAATGGAAACTGGGCTGTATTCCAGTGATCAGCCGCGAAAATCGAACTAGGTTTAGTTTCTCAATCGATCGCCAATCATTCATCATTCTTTCCCGTTGACATAAAAAAGTTGTTGGTTCCTTGCGGCTGCTTTTGATTGACTTACGAAAATAATAAATGAAAACGAAAATTATTAATGAAAAAGAAATCTTACTTAAAAATTCTTCTCCACGTTCATTCCAACCATCATTGAATTGTACTTGGTGGATAATACTTCAATATTATTTACTCAATGTAATGGTTTGCACACTATATTTTTCAGAAACTGCACATCAAGAGTTCAAATAATGAAGAACGATAACATTAATTTGGCATTTTCTGCACTGGTTTCATTTGTCGATAGCGCAACTCAAATGATGCGAATACCCACGATCCATTTTTATTTGGCAAGCGTCGGTGCCCCAGAACGATGGCGTATAACGTTCCTAAGGACCAGCGGTTTCTTCACAGTTTTATTAATTACCAGTCCTCTCCTGATGCTTCTCGAATCGTTCTCAGCAATTCGGGGCTTAATCGTCGTCCTCTGTGTGGTCAAGGTGGTGTCCAACATAATTTATTCAGTGCCGTTGATGTACTTAAACGTCTTCCTAGGTGAATTGGTGAATACAAGCATTCGCGTTTTGCTGATTTCCGTCGTTTCGTTCCAGTCTTTTCGTGATAAATCCAATGAGCCAAAATCCAATGTACAGTCAATCTTACGCGTTTTTGCACCGCTTGGTGTCCTCACCGGAGCATCTTGTAGTGTTGTTTTTAACAATTTGGAAATAGACTTAAATGGATTTAAAATAGACGCTTTGAACAGTTCTGGAGCTTTTTCAGCGCTTTTGTGGATCTTTGTGTCATTCTTCGCAATTTTTATCGACTTCAGTGAACGAAATCTCAGCTTTTCTGGTGGAAACTATTCTCCTCTAAAGGCAAGTGAAACGGTCGATGAACCCAACTTCGTCGAGAAAGCGCACGCTATCTTGAAATCACTTGTGAAACTGTTTAGCCAAAGGTCTTTCCTCGTCTTATATTTCAACTATTTCGTTGTCGCATCCATGCATATTTTATTAGTGTTAATGCTCATTATCCTGCCTCGCGATTTTTTCCACTGGGATCTGTTCTACAGTGGGCTCGTCGCAATAGCCTATGGTTCTGTTGATGCGATTTCCAACTGTTTGGTCATCTGTCTGGCAAAATTTGGTAAATTTTCGAACCCTTTTGTCATCTTCTATGGACTAATTGCTACATTTCTAGGAATCATATGTTGTATCGTGATGCACACAGGTAGTTTTCAGGGAAATTTGTCTTTAATATGTTTTTACTTGGTCATTATTTTCGTGGGCAGTGGATTTACGTTTGCAAACGAAGGTGTACGACTTGTGGCGATAAACTCGGGCATTGCGAACCAACGAAGTTTTGGCTTTTCACATTTAGTAAACATTTTTCTCATTCCAAGAATTATCAGTTCCTCTATCAGCGGCGTGACATTGGATTACCTCGTGGGTTATTGCACAGTTCTTGGAATTTTGTTGCTGTTTGGATTGGTTGGTTTTTTAATTTATTGGGATGAATTCAAATATCACTGAGAGGAAGACAATTACCTTTTGAGGAAATTTATATAACTCAAGTTAATTAAAAAATATTGAACTAATATTTCTCTCTATGAGTTGATGCTCACTACAAAGCTGTCTAATATACAGATATTATATAATCAGTCGTCATCCTACGAAAGTAGTTGTTATGGTAATATATATATTCAGCAAACGTACCAAAGATTCCTTATCTGTTATATTAAAACAGTTGCTCCCCTAGTTCTCAGCGAATGATTTTTTACTCAGTTCTCAATGACTGTCATCAAACTGGTTCATAGCCAACTTCCGAATTTGCATGATTTTTGATATGAAAGCTCATTTCTATAACTCGCCTAAACTCTGTTTCATGGAAAACAAGTCATTTATTTCATTTTAGTCAGGTACGTCGGAAGCAGTATGATTTTAGTGGGGGGAGAAGCGAAAACATGTTACATTAAATTTCATCTATACAGAAAAGTGATAACGAACTATGTCGAAAACTCATTTATTATATAAATGTTTCGTACCTACGGTGCACCTTATAGCCATGCTGAAACGTGCAGTGAATAGATACGTTTTTGAGTTGTATATGTCTTTTAAACGGCTTTGATTCGCATATTTGAAGAAATCAATTATAAATTCATTTTTAATTTTAAAAAATTATGAATTCATTTTTAATGCCAACAAAACAATGGAATTTTTGCTAATCCAGTAAAATAATTTCGTACCGTGTAATTTTTGCATGATTCCGACAGGTCTTATCTCAGCCCTTCAAAGCATGAAGTGATGTCTGGCGTTTATTTTTGATGTCTGAGTGATGTCTGGCGTTTATTTTTTTTAGTTAGGTACCTGGCTATGTCCGCTAGTGCGTCAAGGTGATTGCATGTTCTGTCTTTTAAGCCCATAAATATTAATAAAAAGCTAATACTTGGTAACGTTTATGCTACAGTATAACTCAAAGTTAGCGGATTTTTGCTCGAGACCATTCGAGTTTTCAAAGAGCTTGTATTGCACTAAGTGGACGGGTCTTGCAATTTCGAAAGTCCTTAAAACTCAACAGTCGGTTGAATTAGACAAAAATTAGGCGGCCTCCTACAGTTTACATGCATTCGTATGTGTTGCCATTAGTTTGGTCATTACTTATGACCATTTCCATAACCTTAGAATAAGTGTAACTGTAAGAACTAAGAAGTGTAGTAAATAGAATATATTTGTCAAATTGTGGTGTATAAACTGAGTAGGAATATATAATGAAGTCAAAAAAAAAAAAAAATGGAAAACAAAATAACAGGAAAAATGTCTATGATTAGTATAGCCTCTATCAAGTTATGTTTTAATGAAGAAATCGAAGCTGTTTGTAGCAACGTCCATTGTTTTTCTTGGTGACCTTACCCAATTTGACTTTTTGGCAGTTCGTAGTACCAACAAAAGAGACAGAAAGTTTAGGCGGGGCTCCACTCTTAGAGTGGTGTTTCTCGGCCAAATTGTGGTAAGAGTTCATTTCCTCAACCAAGGTGAATAAGCCATTTATTTATGGAATGTAAATTGGAACATAGAGACGAGGTTAATAAATCGCTTGCTTCCTGATGTTGAATTAACTAACAAATTAAGCGCGTGATTGAAGAAGGTTTTTGATACATTTTAATTGAAAGAGATTTTCGTCATACTATTTTTAAGTCATTTTGATGGTTCTATTCGTAGGTTTAAGTGTTTCAACAATACTTGAAAGATTAAGCTCAAATTAACACAATTTAAACAGATTTAATGCGGCGAAGTCGAAGTGAAATCTGGTTTGAAAATCAAACTAGACATTTCCATTTGTTATATATGGATTGGTTATTTTCTTTGTGATGTGAATGTTTTCAAGTCTACTACGGCGCCGTACATTGAATTTCTATGAGGTTCTAAAGATCTAGAAACAATATTGGATGGAACTAATTTTATAGTTGAATTAATATAGAGCAAAACACCCCACTTATTTCTAACGAATACCGTGGAAAATGGCTGTCTCAAATCCCTTTGTCCCGAACTTCCTAAATGTCTCAAAGTATTTATCCGATTGTCGAATGCAGACCCTTCCATAAGTATTGGTTAACAAAAAAGTAGCTACAAATTTGGTTTGGATCAGCTGAGATTTAACAAGGGGGTTTGCAGAGCGCCAGAATGGAAGGGGACGTTTATCCATGATTGGGCAACTATTGTGGCCCGATGATCATTGCCCATTACGCGTTCGAGTAATTTTAAGCATGAAACCTAAATATACCTGCAGTTGATGTTTGCTTATAATGCTTACATGTAACTTTAATCGTTTGTAAAACAGAACCTTGATTGATGCTGGTTCGTTTCAGATTCTAGTATTCTCATAAAAGAAACCGATTTCTCTCTGGACGATTATCAAGGGTGAAACTTAATTCACACAGTTGTTGACGTTGATGACGACATCACAGTTACTCAAACGTTTTCGAATTTATTCCTTGCTCTTGCAATGTACATATTTCCAGATGTTATGAATTTGGGGCTTCCCAATTTATATTGCTTTAGTTCATTAATTGTACAGTTTTTCAAAACATCATCGTTTTTATACCGAAACCAAGTTTTTGAGTACTGTTTTTACAGTACTCAACTAGGGTACTTTATATACAGAACCCGAAACTCGGTGCTTATGCATGCATGTCTCATCTTGGTAAAACGTTTGAGTCAAAAACAACTTAAGAACCGAAATTCCCATCGGACGTTCCAAATGGCGCCATCAGCTTGAGAAGTGGTTGTGCAGGTGCCAAAAATAAAGAATTAGTGGTAGAAAAGGACGCAATTGGTTATTAAAAGGACTTTATTATACGGCTGGCTCTGAGCGTTCTGATTAGCTGAGACGCTCTGTCCGGCAGTCATTACTTTCCCGTAATGAACCGGTCCATTACGGGATCTGGTTTGCATCTGCAAATGTTTAGAGCTTGTTTTCAATCAACCAATCAATCAATCAATAACTTTATTATACACAGAATTCAAGAAGTTGACACTTATTTACATTGAAGCTGTGTACAGAATAATTATAAAATTCATATAAATTAATAAATAAATTAAATAAATTAATAATTTGTTTATTCGTATACTTTCCTGATTAAAGTCATCGAGATGAACATTTAACCAAGTCATAAACGGTTAGTTTTTGGTTAATCCTGGGTAAGACGTAGCTGAATCTTGTTTGTTTGTCTTCAAAGCAACTCTTAAATTTTCCCGCCAAAACTTTGCCGGACTGTAGGAGAAACCTACTGTATGATAAAATCCCCACTTTATTTGAATAGTTTTCAATTAGATGTCTAAATCATTAGTTTTTCCTGGGGAATTCACAGCAAATTGATCTGTCTTTGTGCTCTGTGCCTGCAAAAGCGCTCAATAACTAACTCTTTGTCACTGGTATACGAATGTAACATGTTTTTACCAGAGTGAGTTTATTTTGTTTGTTTAAAACAAGCCATATAATAAACCTCTTATTAACCTCGCCGCTTGGTCATTACGGGAAAATATCAGACTATGTCTGACAAACACATGTCTGTCAAGATCCCGGGATGATATTTTCCCGTAATGACCGCGTTCTCGGTTGATAAGAAGTTAACAAGGGGATGGCCTCGGGCCTCACCTAGCGCACACGTTTGGCTTTGTATGATTAAAGCGTCGTCAAAATACAAAGATTTGTTTTTAAGGATTTAATGTATTGGTTGCAAATCAATTAATAACCAAAAAGCAATATTTTTATATTTCTTTGAAGATATTGTTCCATATATAATACAAAAAATTTCTCTGTAAATTTGTTTTGAATGGTCTATAGTCTTTTCCAATCAATACTTAAGTGAATTTAGTTGTGAATCGTGAGGAGGAAGTTTCCAAGGCCTGACTAATTTAAAGTTCCTGAAGAGGGAGTCCTTTCAGCGGGAGGGAGTTAAGAGAGAAAGGCTTCCATCTGACAGATCTGGTTTTAAATGAAATAGGCTGGAGTGGTTTTGAAGAATATTTAAAAAAATATTAAAAAAGAAACGAAGAAGGAAAAGTATTTATTGCCTGCCGAGAACGTTATTCAGAATTCATGAAGGTTAGACACAGGCTTTTCTAAGACACGTATCAGGAATATTCTCTTTTCACGTAATAGAAAAGAATTTAACAGCAATTCTTGAGCAAAACAAAACCTGAAATATACAGTATGCACATATGTATATCAGACATTGTATCCAACGTTAAGATCTGTAGTGAAGCAACGATGAGTAAATTTTTTTTTTTCTTAACAACAGTTTACGTTGAAATAATTACATATTCATTTGCACCTGGCAAACTATTGTGTTTGATAGACTCATATGCCTCAAATTTAGGTTGGGATGCGGTTTAATAGAGAGAGGGAAGTTATTTTAAATATTCATTTGAAAGAAAAGGCCGTATTAGAAGGAAGTTGTATTAAAGGGAGGAGTGTAATAAAAGAACTGCAAACAAACTTAATGAAAACAAGTTTAAATGGGGCAATACTGAAAAAAGATGGCGGCTGAAGATTTAACTATAATGATTTTCAAATTTAGTATTAATCTTCCCGTTGGATTGAAAATGCACCAGAGTTGAAATAAAATTCAAGTAAACGACAATTTTTTAATAGTTTACATATTTTGGTAAGACTTATGCCATTTTCAGTACAAGTACTTATGGATATTTACAAGTGTTGTTTATATGCTAACCTAATTGATACACAAGGTATGACGCATAATATTCGTGAATTCGTGAATGCCATTAGATGTGTCATACCCTGTACATTAAGTTAGCACATAAATTACACTTGTAAATATCCATAATCACTTGGACTGAAGATGGCATAGGTCTTGCCGAAACATAAATACTGTTATTAAAACTAAACTTTAAGTAAACGACAAATTTCTACATTAGTAAAAGAATGTTTAACACGTTAATATGGATTATGGAGGTGGACCTTTGTTAACCAAATTAATCTATTCAAAGCCCTGCATTTCATTATTCTTACTTGTTAGACACAAAATTTACAACGCACAAATTTGGTTTATGATTGACTGCACAGCTTCTTACCACTTTTCTGATATACCGTAAAATAGATCAAGAGCTCGTCGTCACTTGGTAAATATTTGATTGATAAATGGTGACAGATTAATTATTATTTTGTTTGCTTGTTAACTGACTCGTGTTCAATTTCAGATGAAATCTACGCCAAATCGAGGTCACAAACCGATTACCATGTACACAAAAAACAAATGTACCTTTTTCCCTCGTGAAAGAAATCTTTAATATCGTACATCAGTCGGATTGGATTGTGAGCCTGAAATCACCGACTGTTGGCTACGTTGCTAACAGAGAAACACTGCCTATCCCTTTTGAAAAAGTCAGTTCCTCTGAAAAGGACTCTCGCGTTGTCTTTAACCAAAGGAAAGCACACTTCCACTCAATCTCTGTTACGCAGAAAAATTAAAATGACTCAGGGGTTTGCGAGAAAGTGGCGTAAGAAAAATAAATGAATTAACAAACAAACAAGTAAACAAACAATTAAATAAATAAAAATATAAATAAAAATATATAAATAAAGATATAAATGAATAAACAAATAAATAATGAAAAGTGCGTGTAGAGTGAAAGTAATTACTTGTCTTCGCGATATAACCAAATAATTTTAATTTAAAAACGAACAAAAAATATTTGATTGGAAGTTTGCATAGATTTTTAGCGTTATCGCAGGAATACGAAAGCATTCCAGGGTACAGAGCGGTTAAGTTTTACAACTCCTGTTCAATTTACAACCATTTATACTTTCGATTTATAATTCTCTTATAAACCATTTGTAGACTGACGCACTACAATTGAGTTCTGACTGTTTTATTCCGCTGAGGGTAAAAATTTGTGGGAAAAAGGTGAAATCGAAAGTGAAGTTTTACTAAGGTTTTTGTTCCCCTGTACTTAAGGCACTTATATTTGAGATCCTTAAATAGACTTACGGAACACAAAGTACTTTTTGGCAACGACGGTTTAAGATGATTGAAGAGATGTGTAGTGAATCTTGTCTGAGAGAAGTTGACTGTATGAATGGAGTTTTGGAGGTCAGAAGAAACCATCAAAGTAGTGAAATTATGTTATTATGTATATTTGAATTAGGTTATTATCAAAAGAAAAGTCTTTTTAGAAGTTTTTGTTTAATCACTGGCTGCTGTTCAATCTTGTTGAATTCTCCAGGTAAATTACCCATTCAGTAGGAATTTTGAAAGATCTTTCTTTCTTGTATTAAACATACTTAATATTCATAGCTCATAGTGACCTGAAATTTGTGTCAAGGTCTCCTAGACAAAAATAAAAAGTTTCTTTTATTTGTTAAATATCGTATCTAGACTGGAATTTTGTTTATAGCCAGTTGTTAAGGGAGCCTATTAGAGAATAAAAACAAAAAGCACATCCACTTACTCTTTAGGAGTGGTTCTATTTTGGTGGGTGGATATTTATAACTCTCTTGATGTCTTTTCCGCAATTGTGTGGGAAAAAACTTTTAGGCGGCAAGATCTGTGCTTTTCTCCTATAAGTATAGTGTCCACTATGGCGGACGCATGCTATAAAGCTTCCAAAGAAAAAAATGTATTTATTCGCATAATGTGATCAAGAATGAAGACTGCGTGAGATGGAATAAGTTCCTGACTATTTTAAGATTCGCCAAAATTTAAATTTATTTGCAGAATTACTTGAATTAATGCAATCCGTCACTTAGTATGAGGCAAAGCTTTAGAGAATATACGAATTATGAAAGAAAGTTTAACAGAACTAAAATTCTGAATCAGGACATGGAAAAAGGAGAATAGTTGAGTTCTTTATTTATGCCCTTGTTCAGTTTTATTTTTACCATTTTTACCTGTGTTTCATTGTCTCGTATTTAATCTAAAATCAATCACGACCCATTGTCAGAAATGCCTACTGTCTCTGTCAGTATAGTTTCTTCTACGCTGCCTGGGAACTTGGTCACCTGCGTCTCAACTCAGTTTTTTTAAATTTTCTAATGCTTACGAACTCTCTGACCTATGAATGCAATCACTTTCTCTTGATTAGAATCCAACATTGAGGGTTGACAAATGTTTTAGACGATCCATAGGCAGCAAAAATATTACCAAAAAATGTCTTAAGGTCAAAATTATTTAATAGCTATACAATATTATTAGAAAATACGGACCCTTCAAATGGTAAGAAATCTTGAGTGATGTACTTGATAAAAAGATTCGATTAATTCTGGTGCTAAGACTGGGAACTTTGTTCCAAGGCTTAGAATGAGGCTCTGAATAATCCTAACACTTTTCAGTTAAGGTCAGATTGGTAGGAAAAGAGCACAAAAGTGTATGTGTTGTATTCATAAATGAAACGAAAGAATACGTTTTTAACTGTATTTGAACCTACAATTAGCCAAGTACAAACTAAAGGTATGTCCAAGTGCGCCTGTCTTTTTCCAAAGCTCGGTAGTTTAGATTGTACTTTGTAAGTAAAGGTATTCTTTATTTCGCAAAAAAATTTTAAAAAATTCCATACGCATAAGTAAAAATGTATTTTTTACTTAAATTTGTTAAGTATTAAGCATTTTTTTAAAATGAAGTTAGCTCTGCCTGGCATTGACACAAGCCCTAATCGGTGTTATTTATACTCTCAGGTTATTCCAAAAGTGAAACGTTCTGTATGAAGCACTGCACTCGTTTATTCAAGCAAGAATCTATTCTTTTGATCAATAATCCTTCCCCTATGATTTGTTAAAAACAAAATTTTGGAGGTGTTTTCATTAACTGATTTGTCGCTGGCTTAAAATTATATCTGTGCGCTTGCTGATAGAATATTTTAAAATAACACGTGTCAGATTGAGGAACCTTTTGTGTCATTAATTATTTCGTAGAATCTGCTTTATAACGCTTTTGTTCAGCCAGAGAAGTGACAAAATCTCATGGATAAATGTGTAAGTATGAACTATCAGAACCTTTTTCATCAGAATCACACTATCATCTTCAATATCTGAGCAACCAAACGTTATTTTCAGTGGTCGTGTAATCAGTAAGTGAAGACGTACAAACGCTTAGACATTGAGCTCGACGCCGTTCTGTCATGAAACCTTATTTTTGAATGGACTTTGTCCAAGTTTGCCAAAGTTATCGGAGCATTGAGAATGCTGAAATCTTATCTTCCCCAAATTCACTTTGATTCTTATTCGTAATTCCATAGTTTTAACTCAAATATTTTTACTATTATGACAGTAATGTTTAGCCCATAAGCTTTATAGAGCAGCCAGAATTAGATTAGAAGAGGATTACTATGTTAGGTCAGTTGGCCTACATTCTGATTAACTGGATAAAACTTCCATACAGACGCTCCAGCCATTTCAAAACTGTTACCAACAAAACCTTGAACAACGAGATTTCTCAGTACCTTTCCAAAAACTTTTATTACAGGGGAGAAACTAGAATGGGCGTTGGGCGTTGCAATCCCTGCCCTGTTTGTGGTAAACCTTATATGTGTCCTTTTAATGACAGCTTTTGTCCTCATTTCCCAAAGCCACGTATATTTACTTCATAAAGTAAATGGTTTGAACCTGGGAGAATCGTGATATGTTTGAGGAAGTTGATCGTCCATGTTAGTGTAGTCTCGAGAAAGACTTCAACCAACAGTCTTTCTCAAGACTACACTAACCTGGACGATCAACTTCCTCGAATATATTTACTTCACTGAAAAACCCCATTTGTGAAGTTTCCAATAAATTATTGTATTGTATTGTATACTTCACTCGAAATTATCAAAATTGCCCCCACGGTGCCTTGATACTGCCATCCAACCCTTGCCCTTTGAAATTTCTTGTTGCTCCCCTGTATTAACACAAATTCAGTAACTGATCATGGTCCACATAACTCAAATTGGAGCGTTAATTTTCCAAGACCTCTTAACGAAGCTTTCCCACAGGACTGTCCTTTACAATGACCTGTGTAGGGCAAGCCACAGTTTCATCCTAATCTGTATTTAAAGCTCTGCTATAAAAATCTAGTAACGATTGCATTGTAAATATATGATGGGCCATATTTATGTGACTATATTTGTTATCATATTTATGTGATTTTTGTAACAAGAATAACATTAGTAAATAATTGCAATTATTTTAAAATGTTAGTTGTCAGTACATTTTTGTATTGTCGTTGGTTTATATGCCATACGGCTCCCAGGAAGAGCAGTGTAATGTAGCGAGTTGGTTTCAGTGTTCAAATAATGATGCATTACATAACATAAAATGACATAACAAATAAAAAACATTAACATCACAAATCCTTGATGGTCATGGGAAGGGTCAACTCATCATTCTTTTAATTTGCATTTGAAAGAGATTTGAGATTCTACTACCACAATTCTAAGGGTCGTCTTTATCTTCAACATTATTGACTGATTACTGTGAAACATGAAACGCGCATCCAAAGAAGAAACATGGAAAGCAATTATTCCCATACAATTGAGGTAAGTCAGTTTGCAAGAAACTCAGTAGATATCGAATCGTTGAATGTACGGCGGCAAGGACTAATCTTCTTTAAACAAAATGACAAGGCCAGTTTTTGGGGGGAAAAGTTCGGATCCGAACTTCCGAATCCAAAATAGATTCTACGTAGCTTTTGCTGGCTGTATAAAAGGAGTATGAACCATTAAATCGGATTCGATAAATCAAATCCTTATTCAAATTCAGATATTTTCTTTAACAAAACTCAGGCTGAGGTGCCTTTGCAACCTGAAAAATGTATGAAATGTTCTCTACAGTGAAGCCTGCCTTTGTCATGCCTCAGTTTGTTGATTTGCGTGTATTCCTTAATCAGTCACAATGTTTAACGCGAATTCTTGCCGATTACAAGAACTTATCTGTTGAAGGTACGACTTCGAAAGAGTTGATAAGAGGTGATGGAAAGTACAGAATTTTCGAAAAGGGGAGGCCTAAACTAAGTGCCTCACAAGAGGGCTATAAAGATGTCACGATAAGATAGCGTGCCTTGAAAATAACATCTTTCCCAAACAAAGAAAATTAATGATTTTTAGCCTCAAGGGGGTTCTAGACGTCTTCTTTGTTTTTAACCCGAAGACAGTGAGTATTTCAATGTTTAGGCTACGATGTCTATTTAAGAAGAACGTAGAAAGCTGATGCTTCTTTTCAGTGAATTACTTTAATCCACTGAGTAATTGTTTAAAGTATTTAAGAGGGCAAGAGACAACACATCAAATTGGTATTTCAAGAAGCAATTTGTATTTTTTTTAAAGAACGAGATTTCATATTCTTATTGAAGACTCCATTTTTTTGTCCGGTTTTCTACTAGAGAAAAAAATCGCTCTCGATTTGATGACACTCACTCCCGTAGAAGCGGGATTTAGGTAAACGGAGTAATGGGGAGCCGGATAAAGATAATTTACTTCACGGGAATACACTACCGTTCGCTCTCGAGAGGGTATATAAAAGAAAGCAAAATACCAGGAATGAGAAAAACACAAAAACGTCACGATTAGTGGATGACGACAGTCACGTCTTCTTTTTTGTAGCACAAGTAATGAAGTTTTTTCTGCTGTTTTAAAATCTATTTATCTATTCCGGGATTAAACTTCCGTTTTGTGTTATCGAGAATAGACAGAATTTTTAAAAAACTCTTTTAGAATCGAAGGGGTTAAATTTTCCTTTCTCGACAGGACTAAAGTCAAAATCACTTCAACATTTGTAAGACAACTTTAACTACTTACTCAAATTAAACTCTTGAGCAGAACGACGAAAATGAATTTACATATGTTCAGAATGCACTTTTTGTTGAATAGTTTTGATTTTGTTCAAGTTTTATCTCTTAAATCTCTCGGTGAGAGCTAATGGGACTAATATTGCTGGGAGCAATGGGAAAAGTGAGGCTTCACGGCAGTAATTTACGAAAATGGAAAAAGTCGTGATGGAATTCAAAGGGAAATGCTAATGTCGAGAGAAAACGGGCTTGATTTTCAAATTTCAGTGGAAGTTTCATGGCATTAGATATGGTTTCCATGGGAGCTTGGAAGATCAGGACCAATCTTTTTAACTTTTAGTTTGTCTTCTATTTTCTACATGCGTGACTTACATGTGCATTGAAAGCTAGCCGTCAAAATATACGCTATGAAGCTTAATTTTGTTAGTTGAACATGTTGCCTGCCCGTGCGTTCACGCATAGGCGCAGGCTTTGACGCTAGGATTGATGATTATAGTCCGGAAAATTTCAGCATTAGCGAGGAGAAATTCATGGTATGATACAATTTAAAAATTTATTACCTCTGTGGTGTTCGCGTAACTTCTAGATTACAAATTACTTTTAAGTAATCAAATGAAAAAAGTCTGGAATTGGTTTACGTTACACTGTATCTATAGCTGGTATAGTTGCTGGAAAATCATATCCTACTGATCAAGAGCCAATTATCAACACCTTTGAACAATTTAGCCTGCTCCGCCTTGGCGAATGCATGTATGCCTTTACCGCTTAATTTCATTTCTCGATTCTTTCGCAAATATCAAATATAATACGACCTGACGACTCCTGTGGGTGAATGGTATCCATTACGACAATCGAACAATGCAGACTAGCCTTGGAGGTCAACCTGCATGTCGGCTTAAAATCAGTTCTTCTGACGAAAATGAAGCGAATCAAACAGACGAAGCGCCTTTGCTCGAAACGTCGAGGATAGAATATTTTTATCTGTTTCAGATTGTGGCAAGCGAGAATCCCTCCCTTGGTGTTGTATTAAATGCATAACACTGCTTGACAAACGATTCACAATTACGCAAATTTAGTCCGTAAGTCTATACCAGTGAGTGAAAGAATGAGTCAGTTACGACTACAAAGTTGATCAACTTATACCGTATGAACTCAAGGTCTAACATGACCAGAATATTCCTTGAAATATTCTGTTCGTGTTCCCCTAAGGATGATTCTGATATCTAAGTGGCTAAAACGCTTAACATTGGTTCCAAACTTATGGTGTTAACTTACAATGGGTGTCAATCCTAGTGTTTGAGGGAATGTATTTTCCCAAGTTTTATTCTGACATTGAAAATTTTCAAAGTGAAGTCGGATTCAAATTTTCATTTTCATATGGAGTTCATGCTTTCTTCCGTATACAATACCTGGTCCATAAGTCTATGGCAGCGGTGAAATGTCTCAAGTGAAAGGTTAGTGAAAGAAAGATCTGATTGACCTTTAAAATTACCAATTCACCTATGAAAATTGATTTCATTTTTGAAATTATTACTTTCATAAGAGAATTGGAATATTTTTCAAATAAAATGTATGATTTATAAGCAAAATGGTATGTAGAGTTTTTCAAGAGAAAGGTTACCTTTGCCATTATCCTACCGATTTTTCTCCTTTATTCGTTCCCATTGTCAAGCAAAATAGTCTGGCGTTAGTCAGAGTAAAATATTAAGGGGTAGCCACTAACTCTAAAGAATTAATAATCAAATTCTCCTTCATTAACATAAAGTACATATATCTTTAACATTCGAATAGGTTGAAACTTTAATACCTCACCGAAAAAACTCCGTCGATTCATTGTGTTGTACAACTTCAACTTACTGGTATCGAGCTCGAATGTGCACTTGGAAACGAGGGAGTTCCAAACTCTTTTGTTGATGAGTCAAATTTCGAATTTCGATTATGAAATTACAAACTTACAAAATTACAAACATATTAAATTCTGATTCACATTTCGCTTGACACGTTGCGTTTTTAACGTTAATAGTAAATATCTGATTCTCTAAGTGGTTCTATAGTTCATTTTGAGCAACTTTTAAAAAAGAATTTAAATATTTTTATTTCCTTCTAGTATCCTTCATCCTTTCAAGGCGAATTCTCCCTCCAATTTTCTTCTCTTCTTTATTCTTCTGAAAGCAATTCATTAAATTCTTTCAAATGTGAAAATGTTCACGTTTCATTTATAAAATAAGATTTTAAAAACGTGCTGGTGACTAAATGAAAGCAGCGCTACCACAACTTGATAAACTAGATAAACATGGGAAAGTTCACACTGTCACATAAGTTATTCTTAACGAAGAGGAAAATTTTCGTCCTATCATGACAATAACATAAGCACTCTTTCTACCATTTCTATCTGTTATTTGACAGATGAAGTACAAAACGTTTTTTCTGTCTCCATCGGTGGAAACACTTGGCCTTCGGGGGATCATGTTCCCCCGTCGTTCCTCATTTTCTCAAACATCCACTTGTATTTCTGTTATTCGATGTTTCTTGTAATTCAATGTAGAATTTTGAATCTTGAAATTTCACTGGTGAATTTATTTCCTCATCGAAAATTATCCAGCTCATTAAGTTTGTATCACATGGTAAGATTTCCTTCTTGAACTTATTCTTGGGCTATAAGTGAAGTGAAAAATACTAAAAGGAAGATTTAGATATGAAAATGCGATTATTTTACCGCCTCATGTATGCACGATTAAGCTTCTGCTTTAAATTAAGTCATTCTCACTTTGATACAAGTAAAGTAGTATCTGGCCACATGCATTAAAAAACTCTAAGACGTTGTCAATCAGTTGTCGTGTTTCTGGTTTGCACGTGACCATGCAAAAAGACGGTTCTCTTCGTCTTTGATTTCCCATGAGAAAGTACTGCAACGTTGAACTCATATATGAAACCGTAAGAGTATAAATTTTGAGTATGAGATCAAACATCGAAAGTAGAGTTTGAAAAACGAAACAAAGCCGAGTTTTTGGAAGCGCTTATGGAGATTTTTTATCTCATCGGCAAACATTGTCACGAACATTTGATATATCTTTCCAAAAGAACCAGTATTTTAGAAGAGAATCTATGTAAGAAAAACTAGTTTAATTTTGTTTCAAATTCGGTTTTGTCGTAGTGTCAAAGCACATTCCTTTTATGATTTTCCTTAATAGCTTTCCTCACGAATTTTAATGAGTTGGGAGAAGTTTTTGAAAAAGAATATATATATTACAGATATATTATATATGTTATATATATATATATATATATTATTGTTATATATTGTTATATATTATATGTTATAGTATATAATATATCATAATATATAATATATTGTAATATAATATAATATATAACATAATAATATTATAATATAATTATATAATTATATAATATATTATATGTTATATATTATAATATATATATATATTAGATATATTATTGTTATATACATTATATGTCACACATATATATATATATATATATATATATATATATATATATATGTATGTATGTATGTATGCATGTAATATTTAAAAACCGAGCGAGAGTGCTTTATTGGGATTTAAAACAGGAGGCGATAGCCGAGTGTTTTAGACCCGATAAAGCATGTACTGAGAGTCTTTTAAATGTCTTATGAAACTCACCATCTAATACGCTAATTCGCGAAGAAAGTTTGGAAATTTATCTTTCGTAAGCTGAAAAAATTGAACTTGTTCTTCACATATAAGGGCATATGTATTTTTATCACATATATAGATCGGACATGGCTATGATTTTCTTTTGTCTGTTCCTCGTGAATTTTTAATAAATTTTTTAAGTATATATATATATTATATTTATTTTATATATATATATATATATATATATATATATATAATAAATATTAGTTATAATAAATATTATATATATATATATATATATCTAATCTTTATAATATATATAATATATATAATATCTATATGAATATATATATGTAACATATATATTATATATTCAATACCCCATAAAAAAGCGTTACTGTCAAATATTTCTTTAGGGAAACAAAAAGTTCTTATGTCCCCTTTGATCACTTTGATTGGTTCCTTTACAGACTAGTGTATTGTCTGTTTGAAGCAAATGCTAAGGACACTTGAGCAGGAAAGAAAGAGCTCTTTTTTGAAGTTTAAAATGGAGATATCCTACTGCCGCCAGGCAGGCCGTGAATTATAAACAAATGCTTGAGGTAGCAGTGAAGTTGCATGAAATTTAAAAAAGTCCGTAACAAACTAGTATGCTTAAACATCACCAGCAACAGTGAAATACGCAAACATGCATAGCATGGTACATTCAAAAGTGTATATTCAAGTGGTATATTCGTGGTATATTCAAGCATTAAGACTGGTAAAACTAAATAACTAAATCTAAGCCACGAATGACGAATAATAGTTTTGTTATTTTATAAAAGAACAAAACTAGCGTATTCATTTGGACTAGCGTTAATATATATATCTATTTACATCTATATATGAATAGAGTGCTCAATACTACGGTAGAGTAGAATAAGTAGACACGACAGAAGCTTGGCTACTTCATTTATTTACTACAATACTGTTTCGTATGGCATGCGAAGCCTGCCACACTCCTCAGGTAAGTGTGCCATGAGTGTGGCAGGCTTCGCTTGCCATACGAAACAATATTGTAGTAAATAAATGAAGTAACCCAAGCTTTTGTCTCGTCTACTTATATACATATACATACATATATATATATATATATATATATATATTAACGCTAGTCCAAATAAACAAACCCATACCGGACAGTAGAGAAAAACTCTACTTGACCGCGGCTGGGATAGTTTTTCTTTATAGTAGAGTTTTACTCTCTCTAGAGTTTATAGTAAAGTTTACAGTAGAGGTTCTCTCTCACATGAGTTTTTCTCTCTATAGTAGAGCCTTCTCTACTTGTACGGTATGGGCTCGTTCACTTGGAGTAGCGCTAAGAAATATATCCTTGTTCTTCACCCATGTACATAATCCTACTTAACTACGTTGTTGAAAATTCCTATTTTTTGCTTTCGTCAAAATTTGGCACGTGCATTTTAACAAATACTTTGGAAATGTTTGCATTAATTGATTGTTCGTCATTCGTGGCTTCAATATGGTTATTTAGTTTTACTAGTCTTAATGCTTGAATATACCACGAATATACCACTTGAATATATACTTTTGAATGTACCACGTTTTGCATGTTTTGCGTGTTTCACTGTTGCTGGTGATGTTTAAGCATACTAGTTTGCTACGGACTTTTTACTTTCCATGCAACTTCACTGCTACCTCAAGCACTTGTTCGTAATTCACGGCCTACCTGACGGCAGTTGGATATCTCCATTTTAAACTTCAAAAAAGATCTCTTTCTTTCCTGTCCCAGTGTCCTTAGCATTTGCTTCAAACAGACAATACACCAGTGTGTAAAGGAACCAATCAAGGTGATCAAAGGGGAAATAAGAACTTTTTGTTTCCCTAAAGAAATATTCGACAGTAACACATTTGATGGGATTGTGTGCTGAATAACGTTAATTTTATTGCATGAAACAAAAAAGGGGAAATGAAATCAACAAATATCTTTGTGGGGTGCACTTAAGACTTTAGGGTACCGCCATTCTGAGTGATAAAAAGACGTTTCCGCGGCAAGACCTTTGATTCTTTGTAAGAAATCTGCCGAAGCCTTGTTCCTGATAAGTGGAGAAATGCGGTGTATGAACAATGTTCGCTTTGCTATGGTAGATATCAAAATCATTGCGCAAGGGTGCAACTAGAGTCGGGATGGGGGGAGAGCGGGAAATGGGGACTCCTCTTTTTGCGGGATGTCTTGTATATGCCCTGTTATTGACAGCTTTTTGCCTTCATTCCTCAAAGCCACGTTGATCTACTTCCCTCGAAATTATCAAAATCGTGTCGAGGGTGCCATGTTACTGCCCATCCGGGCTCTACCCTTCGAAATTCCTGGTTGAGCCCTTGACTGGGTAACATGGAGTGCAAACAGAAAATACAGAACTGAAAAACAGAATGAACAAAAAAATCTCCCTTTTTTCCAAGTATTTGTCATGTATTCAAGAATGCTGTCGCATTACTCAAGTTCTAATTCACACGAGTGAAGAAAGGACCAGCACAAGGTCGAAACAAAAGACAATTCAAAGTAGGCATTCCTGGAGGACAACGGAAGCCTAAAGACAACTAGACAAGTAAACGAAATAAACGCTGGCATAAGAGCTTGACAACAGAGAGAGCACAGGTTCTGTTGTCGCATGTTCTTGGGCTTGATTTACCCATGTTAACTACGCGTAAAATATGGAAAATACAAACGCAAACAAAATCTTAATTAAGATGTGGAGCAATTTCACCTGGACAGCGACTAGAAAACACTTCGGATGAAACAAATATTAATTTTTCACGTTCTGTGGTCGTTTAAGTTAACTTCTGTTTCAAAAAAGAAACGTTTTCTGATTGTTTTGTTTAGGGATAAAAAACCCGCTTTGGGCAATGTATACGTTATAAATCCTTAATTCCATTGTCATGGCGGATCGACGTTCGTCTTTGGTGACATTTCAACCAGTAACTATGCTTGAACAATCTAAGGCCTCTCAAATTATTCCGCAGATAATTTTTATTGATTATTATTTCGTTATTGTTTTGTAAATTGCCAGTTTTCCTGATCAAAATTTTTCTCGAACTATTGTCTCCGGGATTGACAATGTGTGGTTATATTTCTCTATTATCAGTTATTGGAATAACCTGGCGCGATGGACATAAGTTAAGAATTTTGTTTTGGTCCACCTAGGCAACGGTTAAATATCTTTGAAAATGTACATACAGTAGTCTCCCGGTATCTTGATCTCTCAAGGGAAACGCAAAAAATATCGAGATAGCGGGAGTTCGACATATCGGGGGATCCAAGAAATTTTTGATTTTCAATGCTAAAATTAACAAAGACTAACTATAACATTTATTCTTGGTTTCAATTTAGTTTACGTTATTTAGATGGTACTAAGTCTGTGTTTCCTTTAAATTATTTTCAAACTAAACAATTTTTTCACAGAAAAAATCAGAAACGAGTTAGAAACCCTGGTCTTGTTCAAATACCCTACTGATTAAAATAGTCCGAAATGTCTTGCTGGCGTTTTGCCATCGCAAACTGTTTTTCCATAAAATTAGATACTTCTAATGCTCGTCGTCTGAGCCATTGCGCATCTTCTTCATTCTCCATGGGTGATAGAGAGGGCATGCAAGTTCCCTGTACTCTGCGATTTTGTGGCAGTGCCAAGCTCATTAAAATTTTGAAAAGGGAAGTTATGGAATGACCTATGAGTTGCTAAGATGCTAAGAATCAATGCTAAGATGCCAGTTGTAATAAAAAACTATTTAAAAAATTGTGATCTTACTTTCGTTGGTTCACTATTTGAAACAGCCGTTTTCAACGCTGCATCGAGATAAAAAGGGTAAAATTAGGTCAAGGGAATCCAAAATCGATCGAGATAGCGGGGTTATCGAGATAAACGAGTTCGAGATAAACCATAGTAAATTACTGATAAACAATTAGGCAAATCCAGGGGAAACGAATCTTTGATCGAGATAGCGGGAGTATCGAGATAAGCGATGTCGAGATATCGGGAGACTACTGTAATCCCACCAGGGATGAATCTCAAACCCAAATCACCTCGTTAATACAAGACATTTCAAAGTAAAGATGAAGTCCACTTTTTACGATTTACTGAAGCTTAGATTTACAAAAGAAGTGAGTTCCTAATGCTCTATTTAATTTTACAGATCTTTGAAATAAGTCTTTAGTCGCAGAATTTTAAAATCATACGCCTGACTCAGAGCATGATTCCGCATAAATTGAAGCTCACGTCATCTCAATTAAGCCAGTACGCCTATATTTCCTGTCATGGGCGAACATCCTCTTTTAACTCTGACCAAACCCATAACACCGATCAACCAGTCATGTCACAGCGTATCAATACCACAAGTAGTGTAACCTTCTCAAGAGGACATACTCGTTTGTGGCATTGCTCGATTTTATTCTGTCAGTGGCAGTATTGGTGTTGTGGGAGGATTCATATATAACATCTTCTCAATTTCGTATTAGGCTTTTGTCTTAATAAAACCAGGAAAATTCCCCAAACACCATCAAATAAGTGTTCATAAAAGTGGTCAAGAAATCACGAAAGCAAGATTTTTAAGAGCTAAAGTCAGTGTTTAGATCATACGAAAGAAGTAGTGTAAAAGGAGCTTTTGTCTGAGCGGGAAGTAAGCTCTCGACCTTGAGTTCATACTTTTAGAAATATAGCTAACTAAACATTTATTACAGGTGGTAAAAGGCTGATACTTCGTCCAGTATGCGGGTTCATGGCTGATAATTTATGAGATATTTCAAGAATTATGAGATATTTGCACTCACATGCTTGAACGTAAAATCATGATAAAAAGGTGGCTATTAGGTCACAACACAGCCGAAAAGCTTAATATTGAACTCCTCTCGACCAGTGCGTTGTCATCGTCGAAGCAATAAGAGGACTACATGCAGTAAACTTTGAGTTTTTACTCAATCGGCTGTAATACAAGTTGATGAAAACGAAGAAGTCAGGAAACAACAATCCAACTTTGCTTAGAGCCTTTTCTTTAATTTATAGAACTTAGTCATATTAATTTCTACTCAAAAATAAGTCCTATAATTAAATCTTCCTCTCGAATCTGACAGAGAAATGTGCCTTAGTAGTGTATTATTAATAAGATCTGCTCTGGCAGATAGCGGTATGCAAATATAACAAGCTGAATTTTGTCAACTATAAAACAAAATTAAGACGCAACTTACCTAACAATAGTTGCTCATTTACTGCAGTTGCTTCATTCCTAAGCCAAAATACATTATCTTGCGTGCCCCTAATGTGCTTGTAAAATTGTCAAATTTGATCAGGTCATATTCCTTCACCTTGATAAAATGGAAATGTCTCTTAGCATCAAAATCTAATCTAAGTCATATCAATTTTATTCGAAGCTTATTTTTTAATATTTTTATTTTTGAATTTAATTTTTTAATTGAATTTTATTGGAGAAAGTCAGATATCTAATCATTGATTTTGCAAGCAACTTGTAAATAAGAAACATACAATGACGAAAATGGAAAAGAAACTAAAACTCCCCAAGGAAGAGAAATTAGGGATTGAAGTGCGAGCAAATGGCTTCAAAACAAGTGAAGTTTCTAAGAATAATCTCTTTTTCAGCTTCCATTTTTTGCTGATTTGAAAAGCAAAAATTGCGTTTAAAACGACATGGCGAGTTTTAGCATGGTAATTACGGCACCAGACAAGGTCATCGGAAGGTTTTGTAGTTACTAAAGAACAAGTCGTGACATTGGAACTAAACAGCGTGTTTGGGTAGTGGCATTACAAAAGCGACCAACGTCATCAACAAATATACATCCATCATCAACTGCCAAGCTAAATACTAAAATTGCGATGTTGCAAATAAATTAAGACTTCTAGAAACAATGCCGGGAAAGATCATGTTAAAAAAAGACTCAGGCACTATATCTTATGTATTGTTGACCTATTTAGAATAGCTTGCTACTTGTGACATCCGTAAGGCCTAGTATCTGTATTGTTGCCACAACAACGCATTGAGTTCAGTGTATTCAATCCGGGAAGTGTGGATCCAGCGATTGCTGGTAATTTGGAGATAACCACCTTTAGGAAGACGTAATATCACCAACACACCGTCCGTTACATCTAACGTTCACCGCAGACCTTACCAAGATTTTAGAGATCCGACTGTCTTACACGCAATGCACTGATTCTTTCCGCACGAAAGGCTACAACTGGCCGTTATTTGCGTTTCAATCTTTCCTATCTTAAATATTACCAAAACTTCACATTAGAAACTTAAGTACTTTCGCTACCAACTTCTAGCACTTGCAAAGGCGAACGTCCTCGAATATTATGAGTTTCGGAAACAAATTCCTAACACTTGCTTTGCTCTTCAACAACACGCGATTAGTTCTATAAGCATGTTCATACGTGTCGCCCTCTGTTGTGTTTCCCTATGTAACAATGCCCTGCTCTAGGAGAACTTGAATTCCTTTGACAAAGTTCTATTCGCTTCCCTTGATCGACCTGCCAGGTAACCCGTAATCAAGATATTTACGATAAACGTATGACTTAGTTCAACATGAATATTATAGAATCATCCTCAAGGTGTCATGAATAGACATTTTTAATAATTGCCTCTCAATAATCGTGAAAATTTTCTATTCAAGCTCAATATGGTTTCCATATAAAGGCAGGCAATAAATAATCGTTCAGACCTCCAACTCCACGATTCTTTTAATGCCATTTTATATGTGGCCGCCATGTTTCCAACAATTTGTGTCTTTGTATCATGAGTCTTTAGTAGAAAAGAATCGACTTCTTACAAAAGAGATTAAACCATTATCGAAACTCCAAACTTCTCCAATGTACTGTTATTTTTCCTAAAAAGGAAATGGCATTTACACCACATTGCTTGAATATTTTTTGAGGGCACTTGCCAAGAAGATGGCGGCGCAGGAAATGGTAGGACACAAGCAACCAAGGTGTACCGACATTGAGTCGACCTTCTGGTTCCTTGTTTATACTGCGATACCGGCTTAACACTATCTAAGTAAGAATATCAAAGCCCAGCAAAGGCTCGTAGAAGAGGTATAATAAGAAAAATTTTTGAGATCTAACGTTTCGTTGCATTTAACAGCACATCATCTGAGAATGAAATAGCATGTAACAAAGATTAACAATTAGATTACTATTGCAGGTTAATTAGCATAATTTGGCGTTTGAGAGGGAATGGGAGGTGAAAAGAAGTCAGAGGTGATGAGAAGAGGTGAAGATGTCAAAAGAGAGAAAGTGGAATAGAACTGGTATTAGAATTCAGAGTGGGAGTGAGTTTCTTAATAAGTAAGCTTTCTCTTATGAGAAGGTCAAAGCTGGAGGAAGACGTAAAAAGAAGAAAGGATTTGACGCCATGACTTATGAAACCACGCTAAAATTGAACTGTTTCAACTTCCCGACTTGATTAACTTAGCTGAGGGATCGAATTTTTCCATATACCAGACAACAATCGCTGGCATAGTCTGACATTGGGTGACCGTCGCCCGTCGGGAACCATATAGTTATCCATGCCGCAAGAACAATTATGAACAAGAATTAAAATACCTCACACTCTTACGTATTAAGGTTAACTCTTCGGGAGAATGTCTCAAATACAATTGATGACATTCAGCCCACTGTTTCCAATTGACTGAATAGCTCAATTGGTGGAGCAGTGGTTCGGTAAGTCGAATGTGCGCATTCAAATCCGATTCAGTTTCACGTTAAACTTCGTGTTCATGTTTTTCAATTAATGTACTTGTAAGCAATGACAGCAATCTTGTACCAGGTAACGTAGATTGACTGGTCAATTAAATTCGAGAAGCAAAATGAATTTTCAAAGATAATAGATATTGCTATGTTTATTAGCTTCCTCGAGTGTGATCTGATTAATTCGGTACAGATGCTGGTGCATCCAGATCGCTTCCAGATCGCTTTTGTTTTACGCAAAATATAACTTGTAATATTTTACAGTCCATAACTCTATTGATTGATATCAGAATTGCATTTTAATTTGAAAATGACGAAAAGCGTTGTTACGTTTTCAAACTGAACGAGCCCTAATTTACCTGTTGTTTCAACCAAGGACGTATCGCAGTCCATGGGAACATTTATAGAGGAACCCGAATCGGTTAATAATTGCTGCTTACATTAAGCTTTAAACACTACAATCATATAACGATCAAAGGTTGTTGATCTTGCGGTTGGGCATAAACTGGAGAATGCTTCTGAGCTTGTATCTACTGTATTAGTATTTGAGACGGAACAGTTTTGCCAAAATAAGTTCTGTGCTCCAGTTATCTTTGAATCTCATTGAAGATGATCGAATGTAAAATTTACAGTAAAAGGACTTCCACAAAGTGTTCTAAGTGCCGCACTGTTGGTTTAAGAGACGTCCAAGGTATAAAAACCGAAAGGTTTTAAATTTCAAAGAACTATGAAACGACATTTGGTCAGTTTTAAATTCACTGCGGCTGCCCGATGACCAGGGAAAGTATGTTAATCTTAACTCACACGTTTAAGAAGTGAATCCTATTTTGCTTAGGGAGTAGTCACTCATGTTCAGTAAAACTGATGTGATAAACGTAGAAACAAGTTCTTGCGGTGAAATTTGCAATTCAACTTCAATTATGGCTCCTAAGTATGAAAGATTTAGTCCTTTCCCGACTGACAATGGGTCCTCGACTAGTCTACTCAGTCGAACAGCAGACTATTTTACTCGTCAAAGGAGACCTTTTGTCCTGAAAGTGTTAATTCTTCATAAGATTATTGAATGAGGAAACCATGAAAGAAAATCATAACCAAGCCATTGCTTGATATCAAGTCAAACACTAATGCAACACAATCATCCGTGAGCTTCGTAATATTGGCAAATTTCCAAAGCTGCCTGAATGTTTGACGAGTCTCTCAAAGCCAGATATTGTCATTTATGCAGTTCTATCCATAATTCCCAACACCACCATGTGGAGGTCATGGCTGTCAGGGAAACTACCACCTCCCCTGACCCCCAGTTGCCCCGCCACTGGCTGTAAATTGCTTCGCAGTCTCCTTGGCAACCTACGGGTCCCAAACAAAGCCCAAAATAAGGCTTTAAAGTCAATCGGTGCTAAACGTACTTTTTAATTTAAAGCATTCCTCTGTCTTATTATTGTTATATTTTACTCCAGCAAATGTGTTGAAGGAATTTCAGTTAGTTTAGAGTATAAACAATTACTTAAAAGGCCAACGGTTTAAAAGGTTTCCTGATCATAGTATGGGGTCGTGACAGTCGACTTTGTCAACGGATGTAATTGCCCACCAAAATTGGCCACAGGAGTTTTGCCTAGGAACTAAGATAACAAACGAATTCAAGAGATGATATTTTACTAAATAATTTCAGTAACTAAGGACTTAAAACGTCGTGGGTTTAATGTTATAAACAATTTTTGTAACATTTTGTCTTTGAAGTCATGTTCAGCACGCAATGATTCACCATATTCTGTCGCGCATTCAATTGGGCGCATCGTATCCCTGTCTCTAGCGTTGAAGGTCGTCAAAATGCTGTTGTTTCATCAGATTTTTGTATTACGTATGTGCATGTAATAATGTCTTTTCCACTGGGATAATAGACGTCCGAGGTCTATCAAAACTACATAATACCTTTTGAGACGAGAGAATCAGTCAGTAATGTATGATATAAAAAATATCGTAAAATTATATTTTTATGTTATTTTTAATACCCAAATATTGATCATGGAATTGTTTAAGCTGATGAAAAAAATAAAATTAATCCACTTCATAAATGCTGGAAATTTCCATTCGGCTTCCGGACCATCGCGTTTTGTGCCCATTAGGTTAGGGTAGTAATTCACAACTTTTGAGGCGAGTACCCATTACAACTAATTCTTAACATTTATGGTCCGCCTCTATTATTTTCATCATAGATAAGTTCAAAATCTTGTTAATCCGTGAGCAGAAGGATCGTTCTTTCTCAGTGAAGGAAACTGTTTAGACATAAGTCCAGTTTTGGAATCACTGGTGATGCGTAACTGATAGTGGGAAAATAACAGAAACCCTTTTTCTCCTTGACGAATAAAATTGTCTGGCTTTAATTTACCAGAGTAAAATACTACAGTTTATGGTTAATCGGGAACGTGTTTACAGGTGACATTTGTAACAGACTGGAACTTACAAAATGGAGAAACTGGATGAATACAATTTCGTGTCTTCAAAGCAAACTTAGCGAAAGGCCGAATAATCATTTTGTAATACAATATATCGAGCCAAAATGCCCTGTGGACAACTAGTTTCTTCTCTACAGAGGAGAAAAAAAGTATGTTCCCTGCAAAAGAAAGCAGATAAACTTCTACTAGCATTTGATACTTAGTCAAAACTAGGAACTATCCTCATGAACAACTCCAACAAATTTTGGTAACCGGTTTCGTACCACAAAATCTCTATTCATCTGCTTGATAACATATCGAATTGCTTCCGGGACCCATTTGGCGCTACATTGTAAAGAGTATATTCTTTTGCAGTTGAGGTGCAGGGTTCGGTTTTTATCAATTCGTCGGGTATGTATAGTCTTGTAGGGTAGCAAAATAGATAAGTTATATTAAACTAAACAAAATTAATCGAGCAATATCTGTTTAGTCGAAGAAGCGCTGGGAGGTATATGTAATATTAGGCTTAAGAATTTTATACAATAACTGATGGCAAGAATAATAATAATTAATAATTTATTACACTTAAGCAATTGATACCGTAATTAATGCCACCAATAAAAAGCGGAATTGGTTTTGTTTAGCCACAGGAAATATCCAAAGTTGAATTATCTCTTATGGTAATAAAAACATTATTCAGCTCAGTTAGCCGTACTAGCAAGGATTAAGGTCCGTTTGCAAGTGCTATTTTGCACGTTGCGATTGTTATCCTGGTGTATGTAATAAACTGTTGATAACCAATCCAGCAAGATATCCGCTTATGATTCGCTGTAGTTTATCGTTGACGCTCTCGACAGTTAAACACATACTCCAAGAATTCAATTGCAAGGCACAAAATCGTACCTGTAAGCAGCCCTTTACGTAATTAGTCCTTATGTAAAATAACAATTTTGATTTCGAATTCCCTGATGAGGTAACCTGCGCCGACCTTGCTTTCTTTCACAGACATTTTATTCAACACTTGCTATAAAAGTCCGAGCAACGTGATATATTTAGAGTAGAGAAACTCTCTTCCTCAAGGAATTGGGATTTCTAAAAAAACACGGTGAAACTGTTCTTACGTTCCAACCACAACCAGCCGACAACTTCAAGAAATATAAACCAAAACAGATTCCGAAAAATTAACATCTTATAGACTCACAATTCGAGTTGACAAAAGTGAAACTGTAATCAAAATTGAAATTGCTCTAACTAAATCAAAATTGTTCTAACTCGAATTTTGAGTTCACAAGATGTTATTTTTCGGAATCTGTATTGTTTTACTGTTCTTACGTTCCAATCACTTCCGCGGTACATATTATGAGGACATATGAGAAGTTAATACAATCATTTAGGCCACCGTTTTTTATCTACTTGGTAGTCATTATAAACTTTCACATGGGTGTTAAAAAAGCGTAGGATACCAGCGGAGGCTGATCTCCTGTTACTTATAGTTTGTTAACTTGGTAATCAAAACAAACTTACGCATGTGGGTTGAAAGCGCAGGGTACCCAAGGTAGGTTTAATTCCGATAATTTCTAGACAAACCACTATCAAGTGGGAAAGCTGGTAGGGACAAACTGCACCAGAGATTAGCTGGATAAGAAGTAGTTTTTATTCCCATGAAATAAATTTTTCATGCTATTCGTATTCATTTGAATTTAAATAAATTTCATTCTGTTGAAGAAGCAGTATAGCTGCTGACCTCGGGATTTCGTTACCACAATCTAGCCTTGTTTCGGTGATAATAGAATTTGTGGACAGAAAACGAGGCTTGGGATCACATTTTGCGAACCGAGGAAGTAAATTAAACGGAATTTATTAAAATAAGGTCAGAGCTTAAGAGATGAGATGGTTTAGATACTGGAACAAAAAGTGGAATCTGGTACCACTAAATTCCTAATATAGCCAGCTGATATTCCCGTGGTCATGATTTTTACATAGTTTTATTAAGTGCGTTTTTAAATTGGAACGGGAGTCCATGACGTGGTGGTAGTTTGACTAAAGTGGAAATAGTTGCATGTTGTAAAGTCGCCGATTGAGGAAGAAAATGCAGCACAAGAATTACCTCTTTCCACCTCCTCCCATTGGGCGAGAATACTAAACGTTTTGAAAGGAGCGGCAATGAAAAGTTCATCCCAGTGATTTACAAGATTTTACATAGCAAAATCCGATATTATTTGTCGTGTGGCAATACTCTCCCGCTAACAAAAATCTTCCAACCCATGTCACAGTTTTTATTTTAAATGATGACTGACATTAACTTCCCAAAAGAATGACCTTTGGGCATGTTTTTGAATTTCTAGATTGCCTCCTAACAGACATACCTAATGCGCTCTTGTGGGTGAGTTATTCAAAATCGGAAAAATCATTTCCGTTGCAAACGCCTACTGTTCATGATAATAAAAATTTAGTCTGACAATCACGTTACTTCGATGTCGGTGTGTAGACCATCTCGTGATTCGGCGTTTACACTTCCAATGGTTAATGCAAACCTTGATAAATGCAAAGCTGTTTAAACAGGAGACAAAAGAACAAGAAAAATATACATGTAGGTCGGCTAGAAACCATTTTAATTTCATGGGATTTTCTTGGAGAATTATTTCATCAGATTTTATAAACATAGATAATTTCTTTTTGTCGATCTTGATCTGTTGGCGAGTCTCACATAATAAAGTCCAATGACGGAAACGGTGCTCACAAATATCAACTTTGAACCCATGATATCCGGTTCCTTCGGCAAACACTGAATTCTTGTATTACAAATCCAACTACTCCCACAACAAAATATGAGAAATATTCCTCAGCTTGACGTAGATTACGAAACCTAAGCAGGCGCTCGAGCAATGTTGATCAGAGCACGATTCAGCTGTAAAGTTCTAGATATTTCTATGGTTTACCAAGATATATTGAATATGATTGGCCTGACTGAGATTGCGTCTAACGATAATTCTTGACTAAAACGGATCTTAAGTTAAGGTTTTGGTCAATATTGGTGTTCTGTATTTAAGGAATGTTAATTGTTTTCTTGTTTGGTATTTTACTTAGTAAGAAAACGTTTGGCGGTTTCCTGTTTTTGTTTTGGGGGGGATGTCTTTTCTTCCATCTCTAAATATACCCTTTCGTCAGTACAGCTTGATGAATAAAGGCAAAAGTGGTACGTTTTCCTTGCAATTGTTTCAATATTTTAAAAGGAGGGACTATATTTTTGTTTTTTCCTTTCATTATTTCTGTTCAGTTTTCGATTCAAACTTAACCACAAGTAGTGCCACCATGCGGGAATGTAGTATTTGACATCGATCCCAACTTCATGCTGGAGTAGAAACTGTGACAAAACTTGTGAGTTAAAGTTCCTCCAGTGACATGATTATTACAAGCTTTTCTAATATTAACTCTAATAGAACTGAACTTGGATAGGGCAGAGGTGGTTGATTTTTCATACCGCAGATGATGCTGTAACAAGTGAAATAATGATATATCCAAAGGTTCATAAGCAAAGAACTTTTTTAAACCGAGGGTTTATGACAATTAATAGGCATAATGCCCCAGCTACGATAACTGATTTGTACTAGTTCTAATTCACAAGGAGATATGTAAAAAAGACTGAATAATCGAAGAAATCGCACAGGATATTTATCGAAGAAGACCGAAAAATAAGATGACATCACATATTCTTTCCAATATTTACTGCAAGCAAATAAATCTTCATTAATTTTGTATTATTAAATATACTATACAAATTTTGCGTGGATTAAAGGAATAAACTGAATTACTAATAAGAGCTAGGTCACAGAAAAAAAAAATTTTTCTTTTTCTTTAACATTGACGTTCATAACTTTCGTTCATCGATGAACGCAATTCTTATGAATAGTTATGAAAGTCACTGTTAAAGAAATGGAAAAATTTTATTACTGTGACCGAGCTTTTAATAGTCATTCAGTTTATTCCTTTAACCCACGCAAATTTTGTATAGTAAGTTAAATAGCACAAAATTGATAGATTTATTTGCTTGTAGTAAATATTGGAAAGAATATGTGATATTAAACGCGAGAACTTTGTACGATAATTGTCGTTAATGATTAGTTGGGAAATTGATACGGTAATTGCAGATGCCAAATGAAATCAGTAACTAGATTTATCTTCCTAAACTTTGTGAGTAACCACGGGTTACTAACATTGTTTGTAAACTGATTTTTGAGATAAATATGAAGGTATAATATCGGTTACTAAATAAAAAATAAATCATACCAAATTGTAGAGTAACGATTATTAAGTATGAAAACTGATTTACTTCAAACAAATGCCATGCAGAACCATATGTAATACTAGACTAAAGAGAATCAATCTTTATGTTATTAACATAAACTTCTTAAGAAATTCATTCGTTGAATGGTGGTGCTCATTAAAATAAGCAGTTTTATTATTTTTATTCTTTCTTTAATTTTTTAAACATCGGGCCATAATAACTAGATCCTAATCAAACCATATAATTATCTCGGTTTTCAATCTTGGAGGACCCTGGGATGACATGATAAATGACACAATGACACAGATTCGATTCCAAAATGTGGCTAAAAAACCTCCTGAAATTCGAGAATGTGCTCTGATGGTGTTTATCAACAGGTTTAGAAATACTATTTGGATTTTATAAATGGTTTGTGGAAGACTTGAACTGATCCATTTATGGGAGCTCGAAGCAATCGTCTTGTGTTTGACCCAGCTTAAATAGGGCTCAAACTTATTCATTTGCAAGTAACACAAAGCTGCGTCCTATGTAAGATGAAGCTTACGTAAAGCCTGAAGCTACTATTTATGCGAAAACGAAGGAGCGGCGTGTCTCAGACGTGGCTGACGTATAGCATGCACATCATTTTGTATTGTTTATATAAGCGTTCGCGCATACCTAAGACGCATTTTGATTTATTTGTGCCTTGTCATAGCTCTTATAAATAGCCTTAATTTTAAGATTTTCCTTAAATTACAAACATATTAAGTTTTCTCGTTCCGAATGAAAAATGTTATTGAAAGGATGCGTATTCTTTGAGTTAGGTTGCAAAGTTGTACTTGCTGGAGGCTCTTATAATTAAGTCAACTACTATACCTGCTATCAAATGGGTAAAATCAATAGTCAGAATTTCTATTCATGAATTTTATTGATCAGATAGCTATGGAATATAGCATGGACTAACAATATGCAATAATCTAGTAACTTGCTAGGGTTAAAAAATTATGTATCACCAACGGCTTGCGACTGAAGTTTCAAGGAGCTGGCATGATGCCATAGCTATCCGTTCTTTTAACCATATATGCTTATCTTCAGCATCTGACAGACGCGTTTGCTTGACAGCAATAGACCATATCTTCTTTTTATCGGCAAAAGTTTACTAATGTGTTTCCGTCATA
Organism: Heliopora coerulea; assembly: GCA_030142905.1. Classification (NCBI taxonomy): domain Eukaryota; kingdom Metazoa; phylum Cnidaria; class Anthozoa; order Scleralcyonacea; family Helioporidae; genus Heliopora; species Heliopora coerulea. The sequence goes on along the minus strand of JASJOG010000070.1, from coordinate 1,433,314 downwards.
CGTTTTTGACAAAATAATTTTCCTTATTCCAATATATTAAGAAAGCGACACTAGTTAAGCCACAGACTTATTGAGAAAACGTAATTGGTCGTAATTTGCAGACTTCTCTGACATGCGTTCCATTAACTCGCTGGTTTATAGCAAAAGAACCTTGCATAAGCGTGGTAATACTCGCGCATAGAAACCTGTGCTACCAACTGCCTGATTCAATAATCTTGAAATCAAACGGACTTGTCTTGTACTGAGTAATGAAAAATTCCGCAATAGTCTTGTTGATAACACAGTCCACCCTTTTTTTTTAATTTTTTTTCCTTACACTTGTGGTTGATGTTCGGTGAATGGCTACGTTTCCTTGATTAATTGTTTGTTATGGAATTGAATATACCTGATATTGTGCTCGAGCCAAATCAGAAACGTTTTTCTAGAGATTCCGTGCAACAAGATATTACGTCGAACTTCGATACACGAATGCGTTTTCAAGTGTACTTACAAATTTCAAGAGGGCTCTTACATCACTGAGAGGTAATATGCAGATCAAATGCCAATTCAGGCGTGGGTGACTAAACACTTAAAAGGAACTGACATTGTAAGTTCAAAAACAACTCGACACAAAGAGAAAGAGAAGCATCAGACCAGATATCTATTGGCCAAGGGCATCAAATTTGAAATAATTTTGAGGCGCAAGCAGCCTAAAGTGAAAGAAACATTTCACAGTTTTTCATCGACGTAAGTGATTCAACTTTTGTTTGGTTTCTTAGCTGGGTGTACTGTTGGATTCCTCTTTTGTTTCTGGCGAGCACCATCGTGTAAATACACATGTATGTGCAAACAGTAATAGACAGAAGTGGTCTTATAGAACTGTGTATCCTAGAGAATGAAATGTTTTCGTTGTCGTGACGCAAAGCAGAGTTATTGTTAGTTTAGATCTGTACAAAGCAATTGTTGGGCAATTTTAGTTCGTGATATGGCATAGTAGACAATCGCTTTTTTCAGACGTGAATTCGTAATATCTCATTAGGTATTTGACACAAAAGAATATACAGTTCATACTCGCAATTCAAATGCTAAAATTGTTGCAGAACCTGCGATAGTTTAGGAGTTGCATGAATGCTTAAGTTTCTATCATATATCCGGCAGCTTATTGTTGTTGAAACGAATCGTCTGTTGTTAACCATACTGTAGTTTGCTATAAAATGCATACTAAAGCTAAGATATGTTTGCTAATCGAGATTTAAAAATGGCTACATGAGGTTTGACGGACTAGTTGGCTTTAAAAAGGAGCGGCGTATTGGCACTGTCTCATAACTTAAACACCGGAAATCATTCGTTGTTTAAGTGCTGCAGCCGCATGCTTTTACCATTGAAATGTCATCTCACCTAGGAGGACCAATATTGAATGGTTGTACCCACGAGAGGTGCCATGTGTGAGTTTAGAAGTATTTATTCGTAATATCTTGTGTTAATTTGAGTAAAAGTGCTTAAAATATCGTAAACCTTAGAAAAAGCAAAAAAATGTTGCTACGACAAAGAGATTTCAAATACAAACGTTCTAGATGTAATCCAGTCAAGAGTTTAATTTACCGTTAAATTTATCTCTTAAAACTTTTGCCCTGAAAAGTTTAGATAAACTCTTTAAGTGTCTATGATCTTCTCTCAACTTTATATTTTTCGTCAGATCTCTAGCTTCAAAAGTATAGATTAATGAAGCTTGTAGTTAAGTATTTTGAAAAGTATTCATTGTCACGTGCAGTTCACTCGCTCACAAATCCTCTCAAATACATTTCTATTACGAATGCAAATGTATTTTAAGCATTAAGTTTATTGTCCTCCGGCACTTCAGTCTAACGGACAGGGTTTACATGTTCAGTGAATTTTCACATAATGTATTTCGGTTGTTAACCCTGGTATCAGTTTTTTAGATTCAATTTATTCTTTCATTTTCTTTGATCTTGGGACCACAGTAATTTGCGCATGTTGTTTGCGGCTACGCTGCCACGTTTATTCATCTGGCCCCTCCATCAGCGACACGTAACTTGTTAATAAATACTGTTACGATTAGTGTCACCCCGTTGATATACATATCTTGCCATTTTCCGAACTTTTTTAAAGCCAAGACAAAACGTAATAAAATAAAATAAAATAATCTCATAAGATGGTGCCGTGTTTGATAATCCCATGTGCAAACCTGGTGATTCGGATAAGCTGGACCACCACTCAGGGTGGGTTACTTTAAATAATTAAAGGAAAACAGTTTCCGTCTCCATAACACAGCAACTGGAAATATTTCATTTTCTCGAATAATGGAGTTATCCTTGATTGCATCGGAAAGAAAAATGATAATCGTTCGGGTTTCTTTAGTAATTTTCGCTTACTTTGATAACTTCCTTGCTTGATCTTTACTTCAATTTTGAAACATCTCTAAGATAGCAACACAAAATTCAATAGTTACTGAACTTAATGCAAGCCTTAACAAACCACGCTTTGAGAATTGACCTTACTATATACTAACATCCCAAAACTTTCCGTCAAGATCTTGCCCATGCACAATTAAACCGTGTAGCTGCACCAAGTTTGCGTCAAACGTGAAATAAGAACGTAATTCCGAAAACAAAGATCTCCAACGCATGAAAACTTCGTTTGATTTCTGCCACTATTGCTGGTTCAGCTAACCATATTGATTTATTATATAGTTGTTTTATAGGCTTGCGATAACCATTATACGACTCTTTCTAACTTGTCTGAATTACAATTAAGGAAAGTTTCCGGCACCTGTCTTCTATTCCAATGGTAATACATTCCCTTCCTGACAATTTCTGTGCCCCACCAGCTGATTTCCTGTCCTTTTCAATGACGCATATATTTTCAAAAAAAGCAACCGACGCTAACTCGTATTCAAAGTTCTGAACGAAAATTGCTGACTCCAATTAAGATCACGTCAAGCGCAACAGTGATTATAACCATAGTTACGACTGTGCCAAACAGTCCAAATTCACATTAGGAAGCCTTAAAAGATTTTGGTGCCAGACTATTGAAAAATTTGTAGTGGGGGAGAATTTTTTCTTACTATGAATAGACAACATTCTTAACCTGGATGCCTTCAATTTAACGATGACTTTTGTCATATGATTTTATACAATTCTTATGAATTAGAGTTTATGTCCAGAGCTGCATTGTTACAGTACTGTCCAATCTTCATACTTCGAAGAATAATATTATCGTAGTCACGAACGAATCATTGCCATATATTGGCCGGTGTGCATACGCCATTTAGTCGACACCTACTCATTTTTTTTTTTTTTTTCATTTTCTAATAAACAGATATACAATGACATCATTCATGTTAATTCTGTCAGTAATATATTTCCTGGCAAAAGATATAACTGGAGCACCACTCAGAAACATAGAACATGACAATGAAGTATTTGATTTCTTTTCTGAGAAAAGATCGGATGATCCTGAACTACTTGACGACAGGTAAGCTTTCCCTGCACGGAATGACGCTAGGAATAGTTTGAATTCTTTCGGGGCAAGTAATATAAAAGGCTATACAGGTACGGCGGAAGCAAATCAGCTTTGGAGGGGGGGGGTGGGTATCTATCCTAAAAATAGCCTGGTTACATAGCTGAAATTAGTCAGATTTTCTGTTGTTTTTAATCTGATCTAAATCGGCCAAACAAACTAACTACTTTTCACTGTACATTTTGGTAAGATCTGTATCAATTTCCAATGGGAGAGAATACAGTTTCACGATACAATTACCTGAACTACCCATTCATTTTTCCCATTACACCAGGTTTACTTCTTAAATTTATCTAGTAAATTTTGAGTTCAGTTGGTTTAGTTGTAGCTTTATGCTAGTAAAGGTGTTCGGTTGTATGTTGTCCAAGCTGTGTCAGTTGACTTGTAATTAATCAGAAAAACTCTCTCAGACCTCAAGGTTGTTCAAAGTACTTACATTTGACATAGCTTCCCCAGCACAAAACCGAACACCTTTACTAAATTTTTTAATAACATTATTATTGATGGTGGGGGTTAAAGCTTCCCTCGGTCCCTCTCTTCCGCTGGCCCTGCTATAATATGGTTTACTTTGGCAATGTAGAAAAAACAATTGTCACAAAGTAATATACTAGACCAACAATTTGTTAAAATAATTACTCACTCAGATGCTCTTACCTCAGTCCATCCTTTGAGATTACTGTCATTCAACGATCTTTGCCTTTGTGGTTAAAACTTTCGTTCTTTCAAAAACATACGTTAAGTATCAAACATTAAAGAACTTAAAGCATTTCTCCTTTTGTACTTGACACATGCTGGACAACAACCTCGACGAAACTGAATTTTCTAATTTTTATTAATGATATCCCATCCACCAAGGAACTTAATTCCGACGTTGTTATCTGGGGCTGCGGAGCGAAACTTCAAATGTGAGGCTGGTGAGACAAACAGAGCCTTTTGCATGTTTGCCCGGATTATTTCACAATAAATGTCCGAAAAAGTAGTTGTTTCAACGTTATTTAGGAAAAAAAAACATAGGGTAGCTATAGTACCCAGCCACCCTCCGCCTCCGCCGTTCCAGGTTATGAACTTGATCTCGCTTGAACAATGTTGCCGGACTAAAAATATGTTAGTATGAACGCAGCAATCTTCTTAGCCTTTAATTTAGTTAATTTGTTTTACGTCCCTCGTGTTTTAGTTAATCATTAATGCTGAATTTTTAGGAACCGGGTAAAAAGAGCCATAGTCGACAGTGCAGCGGATTTTGACGCAGCCTGTAAAATGGGGAAGAAAGAAGTTGAAGTAATGGAGCCGTTATGTGCGGTGAAGAAAACTCAGTTTATGCCCGAACTAAAATTGTGTGTGATCGAGCATTCTCATGGTGAGTAAAGAACTTGCTCAAACCCATCACTTTTTATTTCAAAGCTGTGACCAGATCATCAGACTTTGTAATATAATCAAAATATCATTACCATACTTTTGTCTTGTTTATAGCCCCATATCTTGAGTTGTTTAGAAGATGTTTAAGTAATATTTAAAAAATGAATAGAATTGCGTTATCGAATCTCAAACACGACACGATAGCGGCGTATTTTAGATACCATAAAACACGTACTGTCAGTTTTTAACTGTCTTCAATCACGAAGCCCTCAATATGCTAATTCGGAAGTAAAAATATCAAGGTTTTTAAAACTAAGCATGCTTTTATGACATTTAAAGACACGACACGGTTATGATTTTCCTTCATAATTTCCTCGTAAGTATTCGATGAGTTTTTCAATTTCGGATTATGCTTTCTCCTATATTTCTTGAAATTCTCAGAGTCAACGATCACTATTGACGTGATAAATTAGATTACGTTCTGAGATGTCATGTGTTATTGACAATGGTTCTTCTGTTTCCTAAAAACTATTCGCCTGTGAAGTTGGAATGTTATACTAATTCTATTTTCTGTTTACTTTTCTTGTTTTCAGTTCCCGGAATGCCAAACGGTGAGAAAGGTTCCAATTATCGCGCTTTTAATGACTACTTATATAGGTTTTATTCAGTTAATTTTATCAAAAGAAAAAGGAAATGTCCCCAGACCACACCTGCCCCAACACAGACAAAGAGCTCAAAGTAGTCATCAACGTAGAAATGAAATTCTGAGGAGTTAGGAGTACAACATTGTGAGTGGTTCAAATAAGGTGTGTCGAGTAGCTTGTGTGCAGCGAATGACTTTTCACAAATTGCCATCATCCCGAATCTCCTTTAAGTATATACAAGCGTCTGTTCTTCAGCAGAATGTATTGACCACCATAATATACTCAAGAATAACATCAGAAGGTACTGGAAAAAACACTTTTAAAGCCATTTTGCTCTTGCATAAAAAGATGAGATCAATCATCATTCTTACAATGAAAAAGGTTGGGATTATGCTGATGACAAAAATTACAAGAAACTCCATTCGCTTAGAGTTCTTCATGAGGCTTCTGGAGTTGGACTCTCCATTACCATTCCCTAATAAACCATCAGTATTTACTCTGGTTAATAGCAAGCTACCTGATTCATTGATTAATAATGCACTGTTCTTCGATCGTCAGTCTATTTGGGTCCTGTTATATTAAGTCCATATGTCAAGGATTTAAAGAAAGATACGGACTGCTCTTGTTAACAATAAATGGATGGAATTTCCTTTTACGACCACAATACCTTGAATGGAACTCAGTGAATGGAGAACGACAAAAGCAAAAAAACTTTTAAAATGCAAGAAGATGAACCACATGATACTTGCAAAACGAGGAGGACAAAAACAAGGAAAAGCCAGGGTGTTCAACCTCTCGGAATCTGCTACATCAGGATTGGAAATAGGCAGATCATTAAAATAAATTTGCATGTTGGAAAATGGAACAATTTCTGTACTGTGTAGTTAAAGTACTTTCTTTAATATCAAGCAACAAATGGGCAATTTTATAGAATTAGATTTTGACTTTGGCTGCGATCTTGCCAATAATTTGCTGAAGCTGGTGGAATGCATCCAAAATCGTAACCACTCAGAACTACCTATAAAAGGTTGCTGAATATAAATCATTGAACCTGTAATCCCTGAACTTACATATTCGCTCGTCTGAAAGGGCATTGCGTCTTAAAACAGTTATCTGGCTTCTAGAACTTATTAAGACTCAAACTTTTGAGGGAAAGTGAATGGTTTGAGCCCGGAAAAAAATCAGTACGTGCTGGTGACAGTTGATCTGCGAGATGGAAGTCATTTTGACAAAGACTATTATTTTTTAGTGTTTGTCGTGACAGACATTTCATGGATGCTGTCAAAACGTCAGTCAAATCCAACTCTAAAACCAGCCCTTCTCAGTACTCTATATCCAAAAATTTTTGTCTTACCTAAAATACTTTAGGTCATGCATGAGTTTGTGCGATTCTATAACCACGTCAATCAAAGTTGAAACATGGATATTTTATTCTGTGAATAAAATGCAATTAATTGTAATAAAATCATGAAAACTGTGAATAAAATAGTATATATTGAGAGTGGAATCCTGTTTAACTTGGTTGGCCATGTAGAGTAAAGTGTCAGCAGGAGCGCATACTCAAATTTTTGGGGGTATTTCTGTCCTCAAGACAGAAATTTAAAGTTCTGCAGAGCCGAAAAAATTTCTGATATTTGGAAGTTCAAAAACGCATTTTTTAATAATTTATCTAAGATATATCTGCTACGGAATAAATTTCTCAGAGGAAGGAGAATTAACTAATAAAAAAATTGTTTCCATTTGACAATTCTTTAATAAATGAGTTTAAACAACTTGATAAGACGATGGCAGTAAATGAAATGACTATTGTTTGAAAATTAGATGGATATTTGGAATGATTAACGTTACTGCAAATTTCGCGGGTTCGTTTTACTTCTTTTTATATGTTTTCACGTAAGTAAAATTGCGTAAATAACAACAAAAGTACCATACTCTCTTAATTAATGCTGACGCCACCATGAAATCGTTAGAATGCTCTTATGCAGCTACGAAGACAGAACCAGGACGGCACTGAAGACATTTTAGCAACAAAGTATCATACATTAACATTGTTTGAAGAGAAGAAGAATATTCGTAAGGATTCGCCCAGCACGTTCATATCACGCTTGAGTTATCATTCTCCATACAAATAAAATTTTGTTAAAATCGTTTACTTATGGGATATCAGACATATTGGTGTTTGTACAACATATGTTGCGCAAAGAATTGTCGTTAAGAATCATCCACCGTGAAATCAACTTTACATGCAGACATGCAAATGCCTCTGAAATAGCCAATTCAGTTGAGTTTCTTCTGGTGCTATTAGTGTACCTTGGCACTAACCCTAATAAAAACTCCAGCCCTTTGCTAAATCAGATACTAGTCCTAGAAAACTGAGGTACAGGATTAACATTCCCCTTGACTGCTGGAGGCACTAACCACAACGTCCTGAACATTTTTCCTTGATGTGTTGGATACAGAAATTAGTTGACATGAATTTATATCACGTCAGACCAAGGTTCGTGGGAACAAAATATAACTTGCTGAGTCTATGACGAAAAAATATGCATTGCGCCAACGTATTTCTCGATTCGGTCCCAAAATGTCAGTGCTGATTTGTCAATAGTTTTCATGTGATCGAGTGACAATAATAAATCCAAAAATTTATTTGTGGCACACCCAGGAACAGGCCACATTCCATGTCATTTACATCCATTTAATCATGATTTAATTGGACTGTGGTTTCTTAGGCTTGGCAAACACCAAGGCTCTTATTTACTAAAAAATATTCACATGCATGTACATGTACATGTGAATGTGAATGTGCATGTTTTTATCTATATGTATGTAAGAACGTATGTATGTATGTATGTATATATATATATGTGTAAGTACGTACGTGTGTATGTGTGTGTGTGTGTGCAAGTGTGTACGTATGTGAGTCCATATGTATTTATATGATACGTATGTACGTCTGTATACGTGTATGTATGTATATGTGCATGTAAGTGTGCATATATGTATGTGAGTGCTTATGTTGGATGCCTTCTAAAGGATCGTCTTTATCATAAATTTAGTTAAATTATCGTTTTTACAGAATAATTTCCCCGAAAGGTGCTCATTGGTATGACTAAAATCCCTAAAAAAACACGAAAAGTTACCATAAACGCAAGCAATTGGTTATGGTGCTACTGGGGCATAAATATTCCTAGAAACACTTTCTAAGTATGAACTTTCCTGTCAGCATTCCACAGTCTTTCCAATGTATAAAAAATCGAATGAAGCTTCAAGGTAAACAAACACGGGCTAAGCAGTTTGAAAGGTTGTAATTCTTCGAACTATATGAATGAAAAAACGAGCGAACAAAACAACTAATGAACGGATAGACGAAATGACGGACTGGCAGACAGGGAGACAAACGAACGAACGAACGAACAAATGAATGAATCCATAAATAAGTGAACGAATAACTTGAATGACTTTATTACTTTATTATTTACTGTTGATCTAAATTTCTGCCAGGAGAGGGTTATAACCTATCGTCATAAAGCCGTTTCCCAGCAGGATCATTCTTCCTAAATCATAGTTTGGTTGGCACCAGGAGATTTTGCTCGTCTAGGAAGTGGCGTAGCAATGGCGAGGCATGGGGATCTGTGCGTTCTAACCCTAACCCTAACCCTAACCCTAACCCTAACCCTAACCCTAACCCTAACCCTAACCCTAACGCTAACCCTAACCCTAACCCAGAATATATGGCCTTAATATTTAACTAAGAATTTTTTGCGTCTTATTTGAATTGATGAAGTTGGAAATGAGTTTCTTTTGCTAAACGTGTTTCTGATCGGCTTATGTGGTTGAGTCAGTTCACACATAAATCATGTGCTCCAGAAACTTCGGTCGTTTTGAACAACGTCGTCTTTGAGCAACACCCCCGTTTCACATTATTATGAACAACTTATAGCGCGAGTAAAATTTTCGGTATTTTTTTACTTTCCAATCATTTTAGCTGGCATTAGCAACATTTCTACCTCTATTAGTAACACCATCAGCACGTCATTAAGGTAACTTTGGAAATCCTTTTTTGGGGCTATTCAGTCAATATCTTCATTTTGCTTTGAGAAACTTGGATCGCAGGCTATAGTGAGGGTCGAAATTACAAACCTAAAAGTAGAAAATTTGACAAAATTTAGCCATACATTCTTTCTGAGAGGAGCCCACTGATTCTCCGTGGTTCCGCAAAAATTCTTATCCGAGCTGCGCCATTGCGTCTAGGTTAGACATCCTGCCGGAAAAACTGAAATACAGTGGAAAATGGAAAAAGACATGACAAAGCGAGTTTTATGACAACAGCTACATCAGGTGAGAAGGCTCGAAGAGAAGCTCAGCGAAGAATTTTAGAAAAAAAAGACTTTCTTTGTCAAATCAGTGATGAAATAAAATTAAACAAAATCTGTACAAACGACCTTCAAAAGATGGAATTACTAAATATAAATATTAAATATGAATACTAATCCGTCATGTCAAAGAACGTTTATAGGTCTTAATAAAGTTGGGTTTTTTTTCTCTTACATGACAAGAGTGCAATTAAGCAGTAGAAATCATGGAAGCTTAGGTGTTTTGATCTAGAATCTCTTTTCAATGTTCGAAAAATTCCTTCGAACGCAAACGATGTTGTTCTCTTGTGGTGTAACAACTGCCCTGCATTGTTTCCGAACATTTCTCTGCAATTAGTGACACCGCCAACTTGCCTTCAAAGATGACTTCAACTGAAATCTATCGCATAGTTTGAATAAGTTATTTGTTTCTTTTAGATGGTGTGCTTAACTTGGTCATATAGGACGCACCAAATCCTCAAAGACCAACAAAAAGAGATCTTATTCAGATAGATTGTCAGTTAATGTCCTTACGTGAGATAACTCCTCACACATTACTCTATCAATTGCGGTGAACTGTTTACATGTGAAACGACAAAGTTGGCTCAGGGATCGAGGTAAAAGTCGTCACCGCCCTGAAAAGTAGGCTGACCCTTGGAAACAAAGCAGCCTTACCCGTGGAAACTAGATAGACATGTCTGACCTGATTGATTAACTTATGAGTCGTCGTGGGGAGAAGATTACCAGGATCATAGTACAACCGTTTCTATATATAAATCCTTGGTAAAAGAAGTTGGTGATCAAAGGTGATCGTTCTACCAGTGACAACGTTTTTGGCATAAATTTGTTTTTAGTATGGTTGTTTAGTGTAACCATGCAGTGGTAGGAACTGATTTCAGTGAAGTTAATTTATTTGACGATTACTGTTGGTAAGTCATTCATATTATGAATGGCCATTATTATTATGATTAAAAATGTCAAAATGATAATACGGAATATTTGGAGTCTCTGTACTCTTTGTAACAACTTATTATATTCTGAAGCATCCTGGCTCAATACTCACATGCAAAGTGTATGCCATTGGTAGTAGGCACTGAGAGCACGAACCAGTTAATGTAGGTATAAAACGGAAATCGTTGGAGATTTTTGAACTACACCGATGCCAAGTACACCTTTGTGTCTATATTACAAAGTCTTCTCATCTCGCTTGATCATACATAGTATTTTTTCGATCTTTCAATTATATTTCTGAGCTACTCTTGAATCTTACGGGACAGCAACATCAATAATCATGTACTCGTTGATTGATTTATGGGGTCTACCTCTGGCAATTTCTGATCTTCCAACCTGTATCTCGTGATCCGCTTGGATTGAAAAATCCCTTAGTATTGTGTGGTAGATACTTTCAACGATGTGATGGGAACGATGATTAAGCCACTTGGCAGCAAGATGAAGCCCTTTTAGACTGAAGAGGTTCCAGTGAAATGTTATATATATACATTCGTGTCTACTTTTATATAAACTCTGAGCCAAAAGACTGCATCCATCGCATCTATAAGGCACTGTCTCGTCTTTCTCTTTGCACAATTTGCATTTTGGATCCTCTTTTGTAGTTTCAAAATTTTCCTCCAAGACATTGGTCCACAATGAATGTGATTGGGCTACAGTAATCAAGCCTTTTGTCTTTGTCTTTGATTTTCCAATCTATAAAGTTCTTTCAGTCACTGACAAGCTGGTCCTCGGAAGAAGGCAGATCTTACATGTATTTCGATCTTGTTCATGAGGGTCTTGGTGATTATTTCTAAAGTGCCAGCAACAACAGGCCTAGCCTTGACATATCTGAAAGACCACAATCGAGTTAATTGTCTCTTTAGGTCTTGATACTTTTCAGTCTTCTTAATTTCTCTTTCAATCACTTGGCCATCGAATTTGCAAGTTTAATCAATGATTCAGCTCTTCCGTTGATCTAACATCTTTGTCAAGCAGTACGAGAGCAGGGTGACTGTATTCAATTTCATGCTCGGTCGGCATTTTGAAGTTCATGTTCCGTCAATAATTTAAAGTATTTTGAATTTTTCACTTTTTTATCGCACTTGCTAATTTTTGTTTGTACCATTTTCGAGATGTAGTTATATTACGCAAGCTACATTCTTAGAACATTCCTGGCCTAGTTTAGGACACTCTAAGACTAATGGCGTCGCCGTCTAGCCGTATTGCCCACCCGGCATTCCTGCATAGAGGTCATACACATCCTCCAAATTCAAGTCTAAAGTTGTTTGACAGTTTTGAAAGATTTCTGCAGGTGGTAGACAATAAACAAAGTAAACTCATTATTGCTTAAACAAAGTAAACTGATTATTATTCTTTAAACTTCAGAAAATAATGCGGAAACTAGTAGATTGAAAGATTTAATGGACATTTACCATTTCTTTAAAGATAGAGGATGCGTGGTCAAGTTTATAAATGATATAAAGAGTCGTTCTCTGACCTGGAATTATTTTATTTTCTAGCTTTCGACTGTCTGGCTACAGTCTTCAACGGGAAGAAACCGTTGAAGACTGTAGCCAGACAGTCGAAAGCTAGAAAATAAAATAATTCCAGGTCAGAGAACGACTCTTTATATCATTTACCATTTGCGGTAACATATTAAATGTTCAACCAGGGTCACAAATACATGTCAATCATTAATTGATGTTATATTAATCTACAATGGTGTCCTAAAAATTATGGATTCTGGTGTAATAGAGTTGGAAATTAGTGATCATAGCCTCGTCTACTTGTGTCGTCAAGCAAGCATTCCAAAAGAAAAACCCAAAGGAGTCGAGACTAGACAAGACAGAAGTTAAGCACTTTAATGCAAAAAAGTTTTCAAAATGACCTCAGAAAAGGTTTTAAAAATGTTGGTTACTCAAATAATCCTAACATAGCGTGGTATCAATGGAGCAAGATATTTTTAAACGTTGCTGACTTACATGCCCCAATTAGGCAGAAGAAAGTTAAAAGTGTGTATAATCCCTGGTTAACAGAGGAGATTAAGAAGAGATTACTTTAAAAGGAAAGCAATAACATTACGTTCTCATATTTTCCATGATGCATATTAAAAATACAGAAATCACTTGAATGGACTAATAAGAAAGACTAAGTGTAATTCTTTAAAAAAAGAATTTTTAATTACAAACAATAGTAGGAAATGCAGGAAAATCATAAATGAGTTAGCTAATAAAAATTCTAAAACTATCTGTGTTAATGAGCTGGTAGTAGATGGAAATACTTTACCCGGAGACAACAATATTGCCTAGGCTTTTAATCATTACTTCTCCACTATTGGTCCAAATCTTAGCAAATAGCACCTGACAGTGTGATGTTAATCCATTGAATTATCTTACAAAGAAATCAGTCAAATTCATGGGTGCGAAATATAACTGGAGAAGATTTACGAAGTTCCTTGAATCAAATTCCTTGAATAAATAAGTCGACTGGCCTTGATAAAATTTCAACGAAATTACTTAAGGAGGCAGGTGATTCCATATTTGAGTCACTTGTAAACATTTTTAATTAATCTCGGCGAACTGGGATATTCTCAGGAAGATCAAAACTCTCAAGAGTCTCTCCAATATGCAAATCAAGGACCAGAACTGATTGTGGAAACTATCAACCCATTTCGGTGCTTTCAATGATTGCAAAAAATTTTAAAAAGCAGATTTATAATCAATTATTCTTCTTCTTTAATTCTAAAAATATAATTGTTTTACAACAGTTGGGTTTTGGAAAAATGCATTCAACAGAAACATCACTTCCAAATGATTGGGTTGTTAAAATGGATAAAGGGTTACGTAATAGTGTCTTATTCCTTGATCTTATAATGGCTTTCTATAGTGCTGACCATAATGTTTTGGTATCTAAACTCCGTACGTATGGGTCCAAGGCATTTCTCTCAAATGGTTTCAATCCTCTCTTGAAAATCGTGAGCAATTTTGTAGAAAAAACCAAGAATCATCTAGTGCACAAAAATTATACTGTAGTGTGCCCCAAGGATCTATCCTGGGGCACTAATATTCCTTATTTACATATAAGTGAATTGCCAAATTGTTTGGAAACTACGGAGGTGGCATTATTTGCCGGTGATACAAACTTGAGTTGTAATGGCAGGTCAGGCTTTGATATTACACAAAAACTAAACGCTAATCTAAAAAATGTCCATAAATAGCTACTGGGAAACAAATTGAAAAATAATAAATAATAATAATTATAATTATAATAGTAATAATAATAATAATATTAATAATATTAATAATAGTAATAATAATAATAATAGTAATAATAATAATAATATTAATAATATTAATAATAGTAATAATAATAATAATAGTAATAATAATAATAATAGTAATAATAATAATAATAATAATAATAATAATAATAATAACTTCTTCTAACAACTTGTCTTAATTTCTTTATTCATCAAAATTAACATCAGAAAGTTAATAGTATTATCCTTCTTATTGCCCCAGGTCTCTGGGTGAAACCCGGCAATATGATTGTAGAAAATAGCCTTTAAAATAAAGTAACAACAATAATAATAATAATAATAATAATAATATATTCGGAAATAAATATCCTCCTTACGTATCTCTAACTTGATCCCGTTACGTAATAGAGCTTGATCTTTTAACGCTACTATCTCTTATTCCGTTTCCTTCTTTAAGTAACCAACATTAAGCTCATTCCAGGATGCTGTGACTCTGACTTTGTCTGCTGCCCCGATGAGTAGGCCAACGAGAGCTTTTTCCCTCCGGGCAGTTTCACGATCTTCTGCTGACCTTTTAGCAATTTTTGTTTTTTGTTTCTTCATTTGGTGGTGCCTTCAACACCTTGTCAGAATGTACTGCTTTCAGTAATTTTTCATTTGAGTATTTCAGGTATACCCGTTTGCTTGCAGTTTCCCGGTCAACACAGCCCTTTTGTGGTATCAAGAGTCGATCTCCACCAGTCAATTTATGCCTGCAGTAATAATGACAACAATAATATTAATAATAATATTAATAATAATAATGATAATAATAATTATGATAATAATAATTATGATAATAATAATGTGGGCACTAGAGTAGGGCAAGCACAGCTTCAGCCTACTACGGGAAAGTGGACGCTCACACCCCCAGAGTCCAAGGTGCCACCTTTGGCAAGTTCCAGCAGCCCCTTAGCCAGGGGTAGATAACGCTCTTTAGCCTTGGATGGTAACTTATCTCGGAGAAGGAAACTCCAACATAAAACCAGAAATATTTGAAGCCAGTGACCTCCATAAAACTCGCAGTCCTTGATGATATGACCGAGGGAGTGGTGCCCTTGCCTTGCCAGCTGGGTAGACAGGTAGCCGAAAGCTTCAACCTACCTTAATTGTCTGGCAGCTGCAAGTACACCACCTTCAGGTGTTGTTAAACCTGTCCTGTTAGCCCAAGGATTAGAAAAAAATCTGTACAACAGGCTGATGCCCCTGACTTTTGTTGGTTGAGGATGAACCAGCCTTAAATGCCGAAACAGATCAGCATTAGTCTAAGAATAAAACAATATTCGGACTTAACCCTTGCAGTGGCACTCCTAAACTGACCTTCACTAGTTGGAAGTGCAAAACGGTTCTGCTAAGGTCAAACTGGATATACGCATCGGGTAATACTTTCAGGGACTTTAGGGGGCTGTACGTCCTTTACTCCTTCTTGACTGGATAAGTTGGGCGAATAAGGGCTGGCCCTGTGGGTGTTTCCTAAAATCCTTTTCCATGGTAAAATTTCCTTTCCCGACAAGTTTCCTGAAATGTGTAATGTCTATTGCGGCCTACCTGGGGGAATGCTAGGAGTCCGTAGCAGACCGAGACCCCTTCCACTGTCCATTGTATTAATAATGGACACTGGAGTAAGACAAGCAAATGCTTTAGTCTACCACGGGAAGTCCGAAGATATAGAGGTCTCGACAAAGGAGAACATTTGAATGATAGTGCACTGAAAAAACTCAAATCGGAGTGGGTAAATGAGATCCACGTGCAGTCAGGTTAGCCAATTGGCTGAGAAAAACAAAGCGCAGGAAGAACAATGGCATCTTCAGCGAAAACGAGAGTTTATTTTACAGTAGGTTGGGCGAAGTGAACGAAACTATTGGGAACATGCTAGTTTTCGAACGTTTTACTGAATTCTGGGCTAGGATCTGGAAGGGTAGTGGGCAAGTACATGTTTGTCATGCGGTTCGAGGACGCAAGAAGAATTGGTCGAGTACGAGGGTTAACGGTATCTAAAATTTTTGATGGGAGAAGTTAAGGAGCCTCTGAGGTACCATGGCACATGCTTTCTACATAATAAGTGGAGACTTGAAACAAGCACCAACTTGAGTTAGAACAGGTAGAACAGCAATGTCACCCGTAGAGACTGATATCAGTATGGTCAGTGAGTTCCGTCCAATAACTTGCCAGATAAAGCTTTACAAGATATTTATGGGTGTCTTGGCAAAGTACATGGTTGAGCACGATGAATGTTATATAGGATGAGAAACAAATAGGAACAATGAGTGGAGTATTGGATACAACTGACCATCTCCCTGGTGGATAGATGTGTAATGGAGGACGTTAAGGACTATTAACGGAATCTTTCCGTGCTGTATTATGATTACAGAAAGACGTAGGAGAACGTTCAGTAAGTGGAGCACGTGTTGATAGGTATTGCTTTTGGATGGCTAAGTTTCCAAAGAGAGGTGTTGTATCTGATTTGTGAAGGAGATGGACCAAAGGTTAGTGAAGCTCCTAGTGCAAGAGCCGAATGGTCGGAACCTGATTAAGGCAATTAATACACGAGTCCTGCCTGTAATCACGTACGCGATGAATGTATGCACTTTTACGACCAGAGAACTCGATAAGTTGGACATGACGGTCAAACGTGCATTAAGGGAACGCAGAATGCATGGACCCCCAATCATTCGACGAACGACTATACTTGCGAAGGGAGTTCGGGTGAACAGGACTCAAGATTTGTCACGATATGTATGAAGAATCGAAACTGAGAGCAGCTATTTATGTGTATGAATTAAAATGTAAATACATGAAGATCGTAAGAAATAGAGAGTTTGACAAGGAATTCAGGTCACTGTTCAGGGAGGCTTGCACTATGATGGAGAAGGTTGGTCGAAAATCAGAGTTTCGGGATGGTCAAATATGGCTAGAGAATATAGTACTACGAGGGGGTTAGCATTCGATTTAGAGTAAAGTGTAAGGAGCCTATGTCGAATCGAGGGAGAAGAAGCATTGTGAAAGTATGAAGTAAAAGTTTCGTTTGGGGGAACCAAGATGTCAAAGCACATCTTTGGCTAAAGAGAACAAATATGGCTGAGAAGGTAGCTGGTTTCATAGCTATGATTGACCAGATGGTGGAGACAAGGTACCGCACCGCAGAAACGGGTAGACATGTCGACAGTGGCACAGTGCTATTTGTCTGATATGGAGACAATACCAAGAGACAGTACAGCAGTGGTAGGCAGGTTGCTGTAAACTAGCCGCAAGTAACTATCTAACTAGACGTGATCAGGTCCTGGTGATGTTTGCAGTCGAATTGGCATGACAAAAAGGAATACTTCGCATAGATCAGTTGTGGTGTCGACCAGTCGCGTAGCCAGGAATTTGAAATTGGAGGGGACAGGGGAAATTTTTAGACCAGTGTACCGACAAGATGTTAACAATGTACTTACAAGTATATTTAAGGAAGGACCAAAGTTAACCAAACCGAGAGCAGAAAAAAAATTTGAGTTGCACTATGTATCAATTCAATAAACGCAAGCACAAAGTCCCTCTTCACTAATTCGTCAATAAAACACTAAAAGTAATTAACGACAGGAACAAGACATCAAGTACCAGGGGCGGATCCAGGCTAAAATCTGACTGGGGCACTAGAGTACTGAAACTTAGCGGGGTCCGGGGGCATGCTTCCCCGGAAAATTTTGAGTTATTAGAACCTCTAAAACACCATTTCCTGCATTTTTGACAGTGATTTACCTGTGCATGAATGAATCAAAATCGGAATACGTTTGAATGGAAAACTAGCCATTTTCCTGGACACATACTTCCTAAAGTATACATTTGATGTATCTACAATTCAGGGTAAGGCATAACTCTTTACAAACCAGTGCAACCAACACCCAACTCTTGCAGGCATTTACTGTATAAAACATTTTACTGCACTTTATTACAAGCTCTAGGCAATCAAATTCATGCACGTTTTAGTTTTTTTCAACAACAGTTGTGATCACAGTAACTACAGCAATTAATGCAACAAATAAAAAGCAAAGTAAAATCCAAATTATTGGTTTTTATCATATTCTAAATGAACTGTAAATACAGTGTATTACAAGTCTTAATCTGTCCATAATAATTTTTAACGAGCATTGAGTTACCTAAATAAGATGTAAGAGTTCATTGCAGCAGTGAAAAAGTATAGTAAGTTGGATCACAAAACCATAAATACATGGTATTATGTATATTGTAAGTTTACAGTATCATCTTTCTGGAGCCTCTTTCTGCGAAAAAGGAATAAATGATTTCTATTTTGTCAGCTCTGGCTGGTAAATACATGTAGTATTAAGTTTTGAAAATAATTTAACGTAAAAGTGCGCACATCACACGAGTTTTGATGTCTCCTAACATATCTTTTTCGGTCATCACCGGTATCACAACCACTTTGTCTTGAGGATTGATCAGATTTATCATTTTTATCTGTTAAAAAAGAACAGAATTCCTAACGAAGATTTTGTGTTCCCTGGAGCTTTTAACAATTTTGTATTTTGTAATTCAAAAGCAAATGGAATCCGTGACAGACAAGCTCAATGTACCGACAAATGTACTGCATGTACCTACTGACCGAGTCAGGACAAAAATTGGGGGGGGGGGGGGGGGGGGGGCAACTGCCCCCTGCCCCTCTCCTTGGCTACGCTAACGGTATCGATTAAATGGGATCGAGGTGGCATGTTGGAAACAAATACCAGGAGACTGCTATGGGATTTTGAATATAAAACTGTGACCGCAGTACAGCAACGAAGACCATATTTAACAATGGAATACCGAGATGAAAAGAGGATTGTTCTAGTTGACATGGACTGTCCGAGAGAGGAAACTGTGGTAGCTCAAGAACAGGTGAAGAAGATGAAATGCCAACAATTATGTTACGAATTATGAACGCAGTCATCAGATTGGCAAGTGGATATTGCGCCTCTAGTCATTGGCTCTCTTGGGAACGTGCGAAGCCTGCATGATATGGTGGACAGACCTATGAAGAGTAAAAAAGAATACATTGGATTGCAACCGAAATGCAGCGTTTGGTAGAGCATCGAGCTGAGACAACAGTACGAAAGATAAGGAGTGGATTGATAACTTTGTAGTTAATGATATCTGTTATGACTTGCAATAGACACTTTGTGACTATTTTATATGTAGCTCACATCATAATCATTATCATTATCATTGTCATTGTCATTATTATTGTCATTGTCATTATCATTGTCATTGTCATTATCATTGTCATTGTCATTATCATTGTCATTGTCATTATCATTGTCATTGTCATTGTCATTGTCATTGTCATTATCATTGTCATTGTCATTATCATTGTCATTGTCATTATCATTGTCATTGTCATTGTCATTGTCATTGTCATTATCATTGTCATTGTCATTGTCATTGTCATTGTCATTATCATTGTCATTGTCATTATCATTGTCATTGTCATTGTCATTATCATTGTCATTGTCATTGTCATTATCATTGTCATTGTCATTGTCATTATCATTGTCATTATTTTATGTTAACATATCACCATGTGGTTCTTGGTAAAGGGACTTAACAGTCGACTCAAGCTTAGTCTCAAGCCTTAGATGTCCAGCACTCTTCCGAGGGTCCTCAATATTCCCAAAATTGATGCTTACTGTATCCTTTCAACTGTGTTTCCCACATAAGATATTTTCTGATATTCCTTTCAGCTATTATACACTTTTATCCAATGCACAAAAAACGACGGGTATTATGAGTTTTTTCTCTTTTACCATCCTCATTACTTCACATATTTAATGTGAGATATTTTCTAATCCTTACATTTCTACATGGCTACCATAAGGGACCGCCATATGAACGAGACCTCGTTGGCTAACTTGTCAATGGCAACAATAACTGCATCGTCTACTTGCTTCACTAAATCTATCATTTTGAATTAAAAAGTCATTTAACCCTTTCAGGTCCATACAAGACTGATATTTTACTCTGGCTAACCGCAGAATATTTTACTCGTCAAGGGGAGACCTCTTGGACAGGAAAGGGTTAAGATCCTTGTCTGGTCATTTAATGTCTCCGCATTTGGCTGATGTTCATACTATTTCTTCTTGAACCATATTGCGATGTTTTTAAAATAGAAGCCAATGTAATTTTCCACCAATTTATTGAAAATTCCTCCATCCAGGAAACTCACGTACACGTGTGACGTAACCAGCATTTCAACCTATTTTCTACTCAGGCAACATGATAGAGCTTCACCGTGTCGGCATACTGTCGCTCTGAAGAATTAGTAACAAGAGCTTGTTATTGAGAGCGAAAGTCAGGCTTTTCGCTTCTCTTTTAAGGTTTTCTTTGCTCATCCATAGAGCTGACCTACATCTGTAACTGAATCAGTTTCTCTTTTAATTGGCGATGAAACATTTTTCACTTTCGTGGATTTTTCCTTTAATTTCTAGTTTTAAATTTTTGTAAAAATTATAAGAAGATCAACACTTTCTTTCTTTAACGGAAGTTCTTCCGACACTGCTCGCAATAACACTTCATCACTACTCCAAATATACGATGCAATGGTCTTTTTTCAACTTTTCCGCATTCTTCAACATAAACGAAACCTCAGAAGCCAAACAACCAGTCAAGAAAGCTACTGGTCCCTTGATTGGGCAAATGGTCTTCAGTATATTTATATAAAATTATTTCGTAAACAGAGGAAAAACAACTATATGGCCATCTATTGGCGCGCCTCACAACTGATAAGTAAAGAATTAAGGGAATAGGCATTAAAATCTGTCGTTTGGCTTTCATTAAAGTAATACGATAGTTACTTGGCCGTAGCATTGTAGAAAAGCACTCCACTTATATAATTAAGGCAACTATCTACGTATGACTGTGACAAAATGACGCCTAACTATCGGTTTTGTGAATTTTTGATCCTTGCAAAACAATTTGTCACGCTGTAATTAAATAATTAGCATTTCTCTACCTTTTGTTGACACTTAGTGAGCCATTAAATGCGTCATACCCTGTGTTTTAATGGGGGTAGCGTATAAATAGCACTTGCAAATATCCATAATCACTAAAATAATAGCATACGTTTTGCCAAAACATGGTTATAATTAAAAAATTGGATATCTACTTGAAGTCTATCATTGTCATTGCCCTAATCATTGTCACTGTTATTATTATTATTCAATTAAAGTGGAACACGACAGTTTAAGTAAAGTGATAGCTTTTAAGTGGTTGGTTAACTGACGTGATTCCATCGCTTCCATCCAGTAAAGTACGTAGAAAAATGTCTTTATAATGGACAATTTTAAACCTTGAGCTTGTATTTTCCAGGCTTCTCATATCTATTGGTTTTGCCAACATATATTATGATGTAATGCCAGCATTGTGTTGTACACTGGCACAGCACCGTCCTAAATGTTGACTACTCTGCTTAGTGTTCAACCTGTGTTTTGTTGTCTTTTGTTTTGTTGTTCAATTCATTCATCTCAGCGTTCCCCAAGGACTATTTAAATCCTTTCTCTCCTTATTTTTAAGATGGTAATTGAAATATTATGGGGTATTTGTAACATGTATCCCGCGCCAGAATATAGAAACCAGCTTTGCTCGGCAATAATAACAATAACAATAATGATAATAATAATAGTAATAATAACAATAATAATAATAATTATGATAATAATAACAATAATAATAGGTATGCAGGATATTGATTCGGAGCCAGTGACCTCCACAATAATAATAATATGGGCACTGGAGCAGGACAGGCACAGCTTTAGCCTACTATGGAAATGTGGACGCTCCCGCCCACCAAGGTCCGGGGTGGCACCTTTGGCAAGTGCCAGCAACTCCTATGCAAAGGGTAGATAATACTCTTTAGCCTTGGATGGCAACTTGTCTATGAGAAGGAATCTCGGACATAAAAGCAGACACAGGTAGGCTGGACATTGATTCGGAGCCAGTAACCTCCTTAAAACGAACAGGCTTTGATGAGATGACCGAGGGAGTGGCGCCCCTGCCTTGCCAGCAGGGTAGACAATTAGCCGAAAGCCCCAGCTTGCCTTAATTGGCTGGCAGCTGCAAGTACATCACCTTTAGGTGTTGGCAAACCTACCTTGTTATCCCTAGGACTAGAAGAAAATCTGTACAACAGGCTGATGCCCGTGACTCTTCTTGGTTGAGAATAAACAAGCCTCAAATGCTGAAACAGATCAGCACTAGTCTAAAAATAAAACAATATTCAGACTTAACCCTTGCAGTGGCACGCCTAAACTGACCCTAACTGATTGGAAGTGCAAAATAGTACTGTTAAGGTCAAACTAGATCTACACATTGGGGAGTACTTTCAGGGACTTTAGAGAGCTGTACATCCCTTATTCCTTCCTGACTGGATAAATTGGGCGAGTAAGGACTGGCCCTGTGGGTGTTCCTTAAAATCCATTTTAATGATAAAAATTTCCATTCCTCACAAGTTCCTTGAAATGTACAATGTCTGTTGCAGCCTTACCTGGCGGGATGCTAGGAGCCCGTAGCAGGCCGAGACACCTTCTACTGTCCTTAGTAGGGTGGTGTACGAGTTGTAATAATAATAATAACAACAACTGTATACAAGTTATTCAACAAGTTTATAGGAAAATGTGACATAGAAGTGAATTTTCACCCTATTCAGAAAGCTAGTTTGCTAGGATCTGCAAGAATTGTTTGAAAGCTGCTGGATACCTGAGGATCTATGAAAGCTCTTGGAATTTGGCAATGTTCAGCTACAATAATTAAAGCTGAAAGAAGATGAGATAATACCTATAATTACTATTATTATTATTATTATAATTATTTCTATTGTAGCATTATTACTATTTTCATTAAACAAGAACTCTGAAAAGTCTCATTCTTGTCTATAAAATACTGGATGTCTCTTCTTGGCAAGAATAATCCCTTGGCGTTAGCCTTAGTAAGTTAGCATAAACTAAGTTCACAGCAAGAAGAAAGTAAAACAGTAATGAAATTTCTATCATTCAAGGTCAATGAATACCAAGAACTTTATTTCTTACCAAGAACTAAATTTATGGGGTAATTTCTTTGATGGCCGGATGTTTATGGGGGCTATTTGAATTTCTTTGAATGAACACAAAGTAAAAAGTGGATTCACTTACTTGGTAAGAGCGAAACTATGTTGTTGATTGATATCAACCCAAGGAATGCCAACCAGTTCTATTTTAAACTCTTGTTGAGGACGTATTGATACATCCTTGGCGTTCAAAAGGTTAATTACTCCGCTCATCACATGTATTTTACTGGTTTGTGTTGGAAAGAGGCAATTGACGACAAATTCTATGTGTTCCACTTGAGGCATACAAGGGCATAGCTATCATATTTAGGTCAGAGAGCGTGTCTTTTCTATAGTGGGAATATGGCAGATGTGTGGCAAACCATGTCATCGTTCTGCTAATATTTGTGAATTTTTAAGTAAAATATGCCTTTACGAGTCCCTACACTATTGGTTTAATTGTGACAGGTGATGAAGTGTCTCTTGATCAAGAGACTTACATTTTATCAAGCCTATGGCAGGGAAACGGTGGGAAATTTGCCTTCCGTATCCATCTTTCATAGTGAAACCTCATAAACCTTTTGATTTTGATGTGTGAAGCCTTCAATTCTTCCCTAGTTCATTAAATAAGAGAAATGTTCCGGAATTAAATACGTTATTAAAACAGAGGTATGAAGATTTTTCATCAAAATGTTAAGGGTCTCTTTTCGAACAAGCCCTATGTATTGGAGCTACTTCAAACTTTTAAAGGTATTGATATTTTACCAATGAGCGAAACTCATATAAACGATCAAGATCCTAAATCTCTTTTTGAGATTCCTGGTTATGCTTTTATCTGTAATCTAGAAGAATGGGCAAGAGAGGTGGTTTAGCAGCTTATATTTCTGATAACATTGTGTGGAAGCGCCAAAATGATTTGGAAAACGAGAATGTTGAGTGCATTTGGATCTGAGTTATATTTAAATTTTCCAAACAGTTCAAAATACCTCCATTGTGATCTTAATAATGCCATAAGTGGGATGTTATCATTGGTTAGCATTGTGGCTAAAGAGACATTATTGCTGGCTGATTTTAATGTAAACCATCTAGTCCCTGGAGACAATGCAGAGTTTAAAGCTATCTTGAACTTGTATGTTTTAAGCAGATGATCAAAAAGCCTACGCTGATAGCGGGTTCGACTTAATCTTTGATAGAAAATATCGCCACCAATAATCCGGTAACAATCAAAAAAACAGATGTTGTCCTGCTTTCTATTACTGATCATGACATGGTTGTGTTGGGAAGATGAACTCGGTTAAGTTTAAACCAAGATTGATAATCTATCCTGATTATAAAAGTTATGATCCTAAAGCAATGAATGACGAACTTCGATAAATTGATTAGTCTTTAGTTTATATCAAGGCAATAACGATGTAAATTCAGCGTGGGTGTATATGAAAACAGTAATTACAGATATATATGATAGATATGCTCCAGTTGCTACGAAGCGAGTTAAAGGTAAGCCTGTACCATGGGTATATGTTGAACTTAAAAAGCTTATGAATGAAAGGGATAGTTTCCTTCGTAAATACCGCAGAACCAAGAACGATGATGATTTCCTGGCATACAAACAAGAGCGCAATAAGGTGAACAAGGGGCTAAGACTAGCAAAGTTGTCATATAATAAGAACTTTCTTGACAAAAATTTAAAAAACTCAGAATCCTTTTGGAAGATTATAAAGTCTGTGTATCCAACAAAATCAACGACTAAGTATATTAGTCAATCTTTTGATATTGATGGTGAGGCATCAACCGATGCATCAAGAATCTCAAATGCTTTCTGCTCATATTTTACCAGCATTATATCAATTCTGAAGCAGAAGGCCTTCACATTACGCAATCTAATTTGAAGAACTCTTGCTGGTATCCCAAACAAAACTGACAAGACTTTAAAATTTTGAAACGTCACCATTTTAGAAGTTGAAGGATAGTTAAAGTTAAATTAAACGATCTAAATCAACAGGAAATGACGGTTTACCACCTGGCTTATTAAAGGATTCAGCAACCACCATAGCTCCACCACTGACCCACCATTGACCCATATAACTAATTTGTCAATGCAATTTGGTTTGATTTCAACTGAATAAAAATCAGCGAAGATAGCGGGTCTAAAGTCAACCTTTGACAATTATCGCCCAATTTCTGTTCTTCCAGTAATATCAAAGGTTGTAGAGAGGATTGTACACCGTCAGTTTACGGACTTCTTAAACGCAAACGAATTGTTATCGGAGTATCAGTTTCGTTTCAGACTGCGAATGCCTAGTGAACTAGCGTCGATTAAGTTAATTGATGATATTCGCAAAAGTGTTGATAAAGGTAATATGGTTGCAGCCGTATTTATTGATTTGACTAAAGTATTTGACACAATCAATCATGCTAAGCTGCTGAGTAAGTTATCTCAATATGGCGTAAAAGAAATTGTATTGGATTGGTTTAAAGATTATTTGTTTCATTGTAGTGTACGCGTGGCATAATAACCATGTATCCCAGGAATGTAATCTTTTGGTAGATGTACCCCAAGGCTCAATACTTAACCCTCTATTATTTTTGATATCATTTAATGCTATCACTGATGTTATTAAGCAATCCAATATAATCAAATTTGCGGATGACGTTGTTTTGTAGGTGGCTGATAAGAATGTTAAGTCAATTGAGCCAATTGATTGAATTAATGAATCAACTATTGCCATAGAGCTTTATCGCTCTTCTCGAATAATTCCTTTACAGGTACTACAAACTTAATGTAACCAAACTTGAAAGCTGTTTTCTGAATTCTGTCAATATTAGACAAGTACTTTTTACAGCAAGTCACACCCCAAATCTGAATAGCATAAGAAAACAATGATATGATCAAAGAATAAAAGAGAGTGTGATGATCATCTAAGCTATACCCATGGCTTTTGCATATTCTCAATATGTACATACTAGAATTTTCTTCACCCATAAAGTATGCAGATTGTTTATCCTAATGCCCTAGAGCTTTACTAAAGTAGATATCTAAAAGCTTCAACACCTTAACTTGGTGAATGCCAATAACCACAGGTGGATCAGGTTTATCTTTATTTCGTTTAAGAACCAGCTCCTTAGTCTTGTGCAGATTGAGAAGCATGCCGTTACAAATAGATCACTGCTAGATGTTGCCTACCTCGACTACAGTGTCGTCCACACCATTCCATAGAGGCACACGAAAGGTAATATCGTCAGCGAATTCGACAAGAAAATTGGTGTTCACCGATCTCTTAATGTCATTAACCATTACTGAAAATAGGGTTGGCCCTAAAACCGTCCTCTGAGGAACCCTTCTATTGATCGGGGCAAACTCTGCTCGAGCGTTATCTAGACACAGCCTTTGCTTTTGTCCGCTAAGGAAATCAATAACCCAATTGACAACGTACTGACTAACTCTACCACTCCCAAGGTTTAACATTCCTTCAAAATATTAACTTCCAATCTGGACATAGATATATTGGCAAAAGAAGGAGCAAATCTCGCACTTATGGCTGCATCCAACTTCTGACAATAGATGTTGCCGTTAAATTCGAAATAATTGCTATCCAAAATCACATTAGCTAGACCAACAAAATCCTTAGCCGTAATTTACTTTTCATTATAATCCAACTTACTTTGGAGATAACTTATAATTTCTTTTGTGCACTCATGTTCCTCCGCATGAGGTATATCAGGATAAGGACCAACAACATCTATCGTACAGATGATGGCATTCTCTGGAATATCACCTAAATCCTTTAAACGACAAAGAAAATCCGTCACACCTTTTATAACATGAGTAATATTATAACAATAGGCTGATAATACAATCCACAAACTCAGATATTCCTTCTGTGGGGGTGCTACAGTTTGAAATAATGGGTCTACAGGGCACGTCCACTAATCGTTTATATATTTTGGGAAGTAAGTCAAATCTTCCAAACTTCTTATCCTTACCCTTTAAATATTTGCGATTCCCCTCTGTAATCACACCAGTAATTGGGTGTGGTGGTTTCTTGACGACATTTTCTGTTTGGTTGCATGACAAAGAAAAGTTGTTGCAATTTTTTTGGATATATTAATTCATACCATGAGTAGATAAGATATATTTGAGACTGGTCAAAAGTGCTATTTTGTATTTAGATGTGCTGGTTAAAGTGGAAAAGAATGGAGGCTCGTCCGCTTCGTATTCTCAAGCACCTTACTACCAATGTCAGTGCCCTACGTATTTCATTGGAAGTATTTGTGAGACGAATATACGTAAGTGTTTTTAGTTTTGTTGAGGTATTCTTAAGATGAAACTTAAAGTCCAACAAAAATACAATGAAGCATCAGACAATTAACATTCTCTGAAGGCAGAACGACATTGATTAATCTTGCCAGTTAATTGAACAAGTCGTGAGTTTTTCATATTTCTTCGAAAACCTATTTTTGTTTATTTCAAAGTAGTAATTAGTTTCTTCTTTTTGGCTGTCAAACGCCTCATTGCCATTACGATGAAATTAGTCTCCTCAAATCACAGTCACCATTTTATTATTGCTTGTGCTCATCAAAAATTGAAGGATATGACTGTGAAAATAATTCTCGAGTATGCTTGAAAGACATTAAGGTTCTGGTTTAGATTATCAAATCATATAATGTGAGAAAAAGGAAAGAAGAGTAGAAGGAATGGAGGAAGAATGGTAGGATGGGGAGGGAAGACCTGCAATATGAAAGGAAGAAAAGGAAGGAATGAAGAAAAGAAGGAAGAAAAGAAAGAAGAAAAGGAGAAATGAAGAAAGGAAGGAAGATAGGAGAGAAGGAAGGGAGGAAGAGAGTAACAGATGGAGGAAGTAATAAGTGAATAAGCAACGGAATGAATTGTAAAGGGAAGGCAAACAAACAATGCACAAACCAAGTGGTTGAATCTAGAGAGGTACAGAATGGCCTATCAATCAATTAGTTTAAACACGGTTATGTAGCAAAACCAAAAGAGTAGTTTAACTACTCTTTAAATTATTCTTGGTAATAGGATGCAAACAAACATTACAGTGTCAGAATGGAGGAACATGTTTCCCAAAAACAAATGCATCCATATTCAAATTAACACAAGTAACCCATGGAAAAGATAAAAATTATGTAAAGTAAAATAAATGTTACTAATGTTATTAATTTTGATAGCAAAATAGTTGAAAAAATTAACGGAAAAGGAATTTCCCCATTGAAATATTCTATTTAGCTTTGAATTTACAAATTAGCAACTGATGAAAATAAACAGTAAATATCCATTAACTCGTTGGGATAACTATTTCACACTATTGTAGGAGTTTCTATGTAGTATTTTATCTGTATCTGGTGCACAATTCTCAAAACTTACCCCGAGAAAACTAAAAAATAATATTCGTCGGACGATAATGCCATTGCAAGCTACAATGTGATAAAACTGCGAACAACAATCTATTTATTGTACTTTGACCATTAAACGTGACCTTAAAAGGAGTTCTCAACCAAGATAGTATTTTCAATGCTAATTTTACCATGTGAACAATATTTTTATCAAGCAATCGTTTTGCAGTTTCAAAAACCTTAATAGTAAAGTTGATAAATACCGCTAAACAATTTAATGCAAAAACCTCTAAGGCTCTAACTTCACCATGCACATTTTAGCAGACTGATTTTTGATATGATATGATGTTCGAATGAACAAACAAGTGATTTTCCTCATCGATAAAGAAACACAAACATTCCGAACGAAATCACGTCGTCGTTTTTTTGAAGCATGGTGATGTATTGAACTATTTTAAGTGGAAAGGTGTACATTAAGATTTATTTATTTTCCGAAAAAGTTTAGGATACAACTTCTGTCCTTGTCTAAATGGTGCAACATGCATGACCAAGTCTTCATCCCCAATTTATGAGTGCTCATGTCCAACGTACTTTGCCGAACAGAACTGCGAAAGAAATACAAGTGAGTTGAAAAATCTAGAATTATCTACAGGGAAAGAAAAATTGTGATGAGCGCTAAACAATTTAATATTCCTGAAAAACCCCTGAATAAAGGTAGGAGAGAAAGAATGAGAAAAGACAAATAGGGAGTAAGCAAATCAATTATACGTGAGTGGTAATTAACAATATTACCGAAGTGGAAGTGAATATACCGGTTGATATTTACCATATATATACCTGACATAATTGTTTTTGTAAATGTAGTTTTTAAATTTTTAAAACAATCTTACGAAACTTTTGCTTGTCAGCAACCCTATATGTGAATGAAATATTTTGGACACAACCTGAGCGCATTTATTCGCTAAAAAGAAAACGAAATACATATCTTTGACTACTTTAATACCAAATTTCATTGCCTTTTTTGTATTGTCTGCTACAGCGACTTCGTTTTCTTAGGCAATTTCTTCTTTCGTGAATAAAACAAAGCAGGAAATCATCTAGTTTTTGATCGGAGATGAATTGTGGAGGATATTCCGAGATACAGGAAAGAATCGAATTGCGAAAAAAACACTATTCACCAGCGAGTTATATGCTACATTCCTATATCCCAAGTTATATAATACATATACATCCTAAAAATGTTATCAGAGTGCAATTTGGATTCCACGAGTTTTAAGGAAATATTAAGGTGAGGAGATTAATGAATAAATAAAGATGTCTGATATATAGTACATTTGGACGTCTATTTTTCTAATGTTGGATACAGAAATAAACCAGCAAAAAACCTCAAAAAATTTTCACAAGGATTTGTAATTCCACAAGGAACAAAAAGATTACTGATGGGCGATGTAAATACGAACGGAATCATTAAAGTCTAGACAACGTTAGGGGACCGCAGATACATGCCGAGGTTCGATTTTCCCATGTAGTTTTAACTCTTTTCCAGCTGGGTAAATATGCTGTTATTTTATTCTGGCTAACGCCAGACGATTTTACTAGTAAGAGAGAGGCCTCCCGCCTGGAAAGAGTTAAGCAAGTGAATTTTTTCTCTAATTTGAGCAGAACCATTTATCTCTGCGTTGGTAGAGGGTTTCTCTAAGAAAAATTACCATTCATTTGCATTCAATATCTTCATTAACCATTTCAATTTGAAAACTGGTGTAGTGGTGTTCCAAGAAGGGTATCTGTGTACCTATCTTTTGATATAATATTATATCTACGTATGTGTATGCATTTTCATATAGTATACTTCGGTCACGTGTCATTACGACACAAAATAAACAAACATATCGTTACATGAAGTCAAACAGACGCCTTGACAATCAGCTAAAGGCCCCATAAAATCTTATTTCTAACACAACTGTAAAGACACTGCGATTTGCTCTTACTGCCCTTCAAAATCCTGTTGAATCACAAAACTTGAATGAAGTTACCGGGGAGAAAGTTTAAAATAATTGACAGCGGGATATGAAGTATACGTAAAAGCAAAAAAAAGTGCTTTCCCATGTTATAACCTGGAGCGGGTGTAACAGTTCAATGCTTAAAAGCGGCTACTTGTCTATTTTCTTCTAATCATAGAAAACGAACTTGTTGATAAATTAATTGCCTTTGTTATTCCCCTCGTTACAGTGCGCAGCTCTCGGCGAGTAATAGACATGTATCCTTTTGAGATTTTCCAAGTTTTTTCTTCTCTTTTCTCAGGATGCGATGACAGTCTGTGCGTTCATGGAACCTGCTCAATTCAGTCTTTTTATCCATATTTCAAATGCAACTGCTATATTGGATTCTGGGTCACAATTTGTGATAAACGTAAGAATTCTATTGATGTAGGTAAATTAACATTTTGTTTTTTTGAATGATTACGTTTACCACACCCTAAAAAACTTGTAGTTCATTGGCGTAGCTAAGATAAAAATTTCGGGAAATCACAGAGAATCAGTGTGGGCGCCCGCAGAAACTATGCATGACTAAAATCTGTCAAATTTTTCACGTATTAAGTTTACAATTTTGGCCCTCACTATGCCCAGGGATACCAGTCGGTCAATATAGAATGAAAATAATTATAGAAATAGCAACTGAAAAGGAGAATTTCCACGATTACCTTAATGACGTGTTATCAGTGTTATTAATGCACGCAAAAATGTTACTAAACCAGCTAAAATAATTGGAAGGTAAAGAATACCGAAAATGGTACTCGAGCTTTAAGTTATTCGTGACAGGTGAATCGGGTGTTGTTCAAACACGACGTTGTTCAAAACGACCGAAGGCTCTAGGTCACGTGATTCATGCGTGAACTGACTCAACCAGATAAGCCAATCCGAAACAAGTTTAGCGAAAGAGACTCACTTCAAATTTCAACAATTCAAATAAGACACAGAATACTTAGTTAAATATTAAGGCTAGATAAACTAGAGGCAACGCTATAACCGGGGGCCTCCCATGGCTACGCAGCTATTGTAGTTTAACAGGTCTCTTTATTTATCATGGGAATAACTTTGACGTCAACAGCATGCACGATATTTGAAAATTTCAATTTTGCTAATTGATGATATTTCGTCGAGAAAGGTAGTATTTTTTAAAATGCATACCATCCAAACTGTCGTTGGTATTAAAATACCTTAAGGATCAACAATCGAATTATCGAACTTGACAAATTTCTGTATTTTTTCGCCAAAGACATTTTTTTAATGCTAATAATGCAGATCGAACTATGATGCTCATGACTAGTGTAATTATAGTTGATGGAAAAAAAGCGACAGACCAAGGTGAATATTCTGTAGTTGGTAAAGCAGCATAACTTCGAATAGTGATTTGAATTTAAGACATGTTCTTTGGAATACGACCATATCTCAAATTGCAAGAGAAGCTATGGTACGTTAGAAATTATCTAATCACATTAGCCGAACATTGATAATAAATTGAGTAGTTTTAAATATTGGAGAAAAATGTAAATACTCGATGCTTTCCAAGATGAATATTACAATTGCACACTTAATGACTTGGAGTAATGCAAGTGGCCCGCAAAATCGTTACCATCACCAAAACAAACGCTGTGGGGACTTTCGAATTTTAAAAATGCAGAAGCTTATGTTCATATGTCAAGAGTGCCAGACTCAGTGTTTATTGGTTTGTAGTTAAATATATAATACCCACTTCTTTCTGCTAATTAAATTGTTAAAGATTATGTAAATACAAATTGTGTTTAAGTTGTATACATAAATCTATCACTAAAATTATTGAAATTGGTAAATATACAACATAATTTTCTTGATTTACTCTCAAGTGATATGTTCTTTTTCAAGCAACAGTCCAGAATGTTAATTGACAAATTAACAGTTTGACTTGAACAACTTGCTAGACATCTTTTCAAAACTTCTAAAGCCTAAACATCATGGGCCACTCACTCACTAGCCAATTAGCTTGATCCTAGGTAAGCTAGAATGTGCATATAGAACAAAATTCTGATAACTGGATGAAAACAATTGTTATGAAACACACATTCCATCAACTAACTTGGTGGTCTGCAATTTATTATGAACTAAATGAAATCTATAAAACGTCAACGTAATCTATTGTGAAAATAGCTGCTATGAATAGGTAGACAATCGTATCACAAAAGTTGTAATCTTTGTTTGAGTTTTGTCTAGTTTTAGACATGTAAAGTTGTTTCTTATTTTTGTAATCAGCACCATAATTAGTCCTCTCGAAAATGTCAGTTACCGATCTGGCTTAAAAGGTTTTTGTTTATGTTATCGAATGTAAGGTCAAGGTACGAGTTGGTATTGTTAAACTCTTGCTCTGGTTTGTATTAGTCCCGCCTATATTGATTGAATACCTTGCTGAATTCCAGATATGATGTAGTCCCATTCAGATCAGATTTGAACTCGAAATATGATGTGAAACTGTGAAATAACATAACTGAAATAAGAATTAGTATATTCTGATTTTACCATTATAATTTTACAAAGAACTATATACATTTAGTACTGGAAAATCTTTTTCAAACATCCTTCTTAATTATGTTGCATTCCAACAACGGCTTCGCCCGGCAGAGCGAGAGAATTGGTCAGAATGTATCTGATTGGTCAACTTCTAATGTCACTCACTGTCAACCAAAACTGCCCACCAAAAGCATAAAAAGAGATGCTCCTTTCCCAACAGAAGAGCAGAGCAGACAATCACAGAAGAGAGCAGAAAAGAGGAGCCCACAGAGAGAGCAGAAGAGAGGAGCAGATAAAGCAGAACTGGGAAGCCAGTAGAAGAGAACTCAGACTCGGAAGAACTACTAGCTGAACTGAAGAGTAATTGAACATTTACGAACCATTAGTTAGTGTATTTTGTTTTGTGATCCAGTAAAGATCCCGTTGCCTCGCCTAAAGCGTGACTCTACTGAGCTAACTACCTCTCATTTAACACATTAGTTGAACTTGTAATTTACGATTACAGCTAATTGGTAGTTGAACAACTGGCCCCAGGATTTCATTACAAAATACAAAGTTAGGAACCAGAAGCATTCAAAAACTTAATACCTACAAACTTATAATGAGTTTTTGAAGATTACAAAGTACAGCACATACTGTCCACATTTGGTTCGCAACACCAAATAAGTTCACCCGTTGTAGAATGGAGTTCACTATTTACTTAGACCTTTGGTTGGATATCGTTTCAGTTTTGGACGTTGCATGCCTCCTATATCTACGTGATAATTTTGATTTCTCCAACCAAGGATCACTGGTGACTTAGCCAGTCTGCCCTTACAAGCAAAATCCTTTTCTTATATTCTTCCACACTATGATAAAATGACCCGCCTTGTCACTTGGGGATTTTTATGTAGTTTTACTCGAATGCACCTCATTTGCAAAGTTAAGCGTCAGACAAAGACTTTTAGTGCACAGAATTAACCCATTTCTTGAAACACATGCAATCCATTGTTAGAATAATTTTTTGGTTTCCATAAAATGGGGCTTATAGTGATAAAGAACGGCGTTGATAATTCTTCACAACTTTTTTTCATTTTTGTTTTATTCAGTTGTTTGTATACTAAAAATTAGGTACATGATAACTCAAATCAATGAGACAGCATTGTATAAAATCAGTTATCAAGTAGCTTTTCAAGACTGCATGCATAGCAAGAAATCGAGGAAACTATCGCCGACAAGCATGTTTAACTGCTCATTGGTTACTTATTCCTTTAATGTTTGTATTGGTTTTCTTTTGTTCATTGTTCTTTCTTAGTTTTCGCTTAGTTCTTGGTGCCCTTTATACAGGACGCTGACCCTTAAAGGGTTAACACGGAATCATTTGTAAGCAATGCGCAGATCTGTTTAAGTACATTTAAATAACACTATTTATTTTCAGATGTTCTTGGATGATTAAAAATTTCATTTAAAAGGTTTATCGCTTTCTGTATTTATGGTTGATGATGCACCACTTCAACTCATCTAATAATAAGTATACATTAAGAGGTACTTTAGTATTTGCACGATAATCTTCATAATTTGAAGATTGAAATTCTGCTTATCAATTCGTATGAAACTATGAACAGATTATAATTTAATGCATGAAACTAGGAACAGAATGAGATTATAATTACAGGAGCTTTCTAAATATACTGCTAAAACGTCTTTGGTAGCAACACGCATAGCACCAATGTAGGAATAGTTTTACTTCATCAATTCCATCTTCAACATTTTAAAAAATTTTATTTCTAACTAAAACAGAAGTTTTACCAAAGATTTAGAAGTGAACAACAAGCATTGTAGTATCAAAATATGTACCAGAGTTTAATATAAATAACAATGCCCAGCAGATTGTGCGAAGTATCGCCATATGTAAACATTAACAATTGCATAAACAAAGAAGGCTAGAAGAGTTTTAAAACATATTTATTGACTTACGTTTCGTCGCTACAAGCAACATCTTCAGAGTGGAGATCAGGGATTACAACGAGATATATTTATATTAAACAAACAGTATCGAATAACAATTAAGATGATATATTTACAACAGTAACGGAAATTGACGGGAGACAGCAGTAAGGTGTTATCAGAAGAGGGAAAGAGGCATCGAACCAATATTCCCGTTAAGAATGGGTTTTAATTTATTAATTATAAGACTTTCTTTAAGGAGTAGTTCAGAAACAGAAGGCGACGAGGATAATATTTTGAAGTCGGAAAAAGAAATGGGATGGCCAGTTTCAATGTAGTGGGAAAGGATACTAGTGGCAGAGGGATTAACTCTTCTGTTACCTGTGAAGGGAGAGATCCCCATATGATCTGAAATGCGTGTAACTGTCGGAAATGCGTGTGTGTAACTGAAATGCGTGTGTGTAACGTGTGTCAATGCTGTAAGGCATTGTATGTTGGCCAAACTAGCCGACAGTTACACACACGCATTTCAGATCATATGGGGATCTCACCCTTCACAGGTAACAGAAGAGTTAATCCCTCTGCCACTAGTATCCTTTCCCACTACATTGAAACTGGCCATCCCATTTCTTTTTCCGACTTCAAAATATTATCCTCGTCGCCTTCTGTTTCTGAACTACTCCTTAAAGAAAGTCTTATAATTAATAAATTAAAACCCATTCTTAACGGGAATATTGGTTCGATGCCTCTTTCCCTCTTCTGATAACACCTTACTGCTGTCTCCCGTCAATTTCCGTTACTGTTGTAAATATATCATCTTAATTGTTATTCGATACTGTTTGTTTAATATAAATATATCTCGTTGTAATCCCTGATCTCCACTCTGAAGATGTTGCTTGTAGCGACGAAACGTAAGTCAATAAATATGTTTCAAAACTCTTCTAGCCTTCTTTGTTTATGCAATTGTTAATGTTTACATATGGCGATACTTCGCACAATCTGCTGGGCATTGTTATTTATATTAAAGTTACGATTTCCGCCTGGACAATCACTCGTAGACATTTTGAAGAAATGTACCAGAGTTGGTGTATGCCGTGATTAGTGAATTGGTATCTCAATAAATGATCGAAATCTAATTTCAAACCTGAGGTTTGGATAAAACTGGGAAACCGTTGCCCTTATAGCCACAAAGAGAGCTTCAACTACGTTATCCTTTGACCAAAGATTTCACAATTTGTGTACGCAGTTTAAGATGTGTAGGGCTAATACCTCAGAAAAACCGTAAAAATATATTTTATGCAAAGCAACGAAAGAAAGATATACGAAAGGACATAACTTTTCCCGCTCTTTATAATTAACTAGCAATGGCAGCTTTGTTCCTACTCGCAATATTGTTCTTTATCCTTCAATTTTCAGTAATCACATTCCTCAAAAATTTTTTGTACAGTTGTGAATTTTATTCCGTAACTAAGCTGCATTGAAAAAGTCACATTTGTGGACTTTAGCTAGCCAGACCAGATGTGACTAAGTTATAATCATAACTGCATGCAGGTGGTTATGATTATTTTAAGTCATGGTTGGATTATTTATAACTATAAAGTTATGTATGTCATAATTATTGATTAATAATTTATAATAATCCATTGCCAGGATAGTACGAAAATGTTGTCGTTGCTATGTTTTGAGCTCTACTTCTTAGCTTGATATGTACATTCATGTAACGACTAATGAGGCTTGAATCCTTTCTGTAGCAATAATTTTCGATAAACAATTTTGTGCGAGACATCTCATGTTCATTCTCGTTAATTGAAATGATTCGAGTTTTGTTTCAAATGTTTACCTTAAAGTACAAGGGTTCTCGCGCACCGCAGGTATACGTCAAGCAAACAAGATTACTTTCAATTACCTTATTTTATTTTTTATTTATTCTTATTTTACCATTTTATCTCACCTCAATTTTAATTCATCTGACCTTTATATCGAGTCAATTTGCTCTAACAATTTTCGAAGGTATCTGACAGCGTTGTTTTTTCGTCACTCCAGACTTTCTTACTCCACAAACTTTGAACTCTTTTTACAATTTTAATAATCTAATGGGTCTCCAATGACTAATAAAGCATCCGCAAAAATATGAGTTAATGTTTAGCTCAATCCAATGTCTACTATTCTATCCTTCTTTATTTAAAATAAGTAAGTTTGCTATCTGGCATAAATGGTTATCTGCTAGATCTTCATTAAGTTCAATACCTGTGGATGATTCCCACTATGTAATTCGTATATGGTTCTGTTCTCTTCTCTTCGCTTCTCTTCTCCTCCCTCTCTTTTCATGTCTACTCTCTTAATCTCTTCTCTTCTCTTCTAATCTCATCTGATCTTTTTTCTTCTCTTCTCCTCTCCTCTCTTCTCCTCTCCTATTTTCTCCTCTCTTCTCTTCTTTTTTTGGGCTTGGGAACTGCGGAAACGTAAGAGACAAAAAATCTGACGCTTTGAGCGACGAGTTTGAGCAGTTCCCTGACCTTTCTAGATTTTTACATATCATCCAAATCTGCCTGCGCAGCATTAAGCTTTAAAATAATTGTAAGATACTAACTTGATCTAATGTTTGGTAATCTTGGATTGAAGTTCGAAATTTTTATTTGATTAGCAATTTGTCACAAACTATCAGCAAGCGTACTTTTTTTGTGCTTCTCAGAGTGACTTTAGAGTCTCATAGCTAGACGACGATGATTGGACTCTAATTATAACGCAATACTATATAGGGATTACTGACCTTGAATAAACGAGAACTGTCTCTTCCGCTTTTGAAATTATTGAGTATTCCTCAATATGATATAAAAATAAAATTCCATCTTTGTGCCAATTTTCTGACTGCGTCAAATTGATGTTAAAGTATTATATGAAAGATTTCCATTTATAATAAGAATAGTACACCGCAAAAGTTGATTGCTTTAAACTTGAAGTTTTTGTTAACGTTTATTCATTTGATTTAAATGACATAACGATCCTTTTATACATGTCAATTGACAAGTGTCGATGCTTGTGACCAAGATCAAAAAATTTAGACACATTTACCAAAGCTTTTATTTCATTATTTTTTGAATGCAAATGTTTTCCTCTGGTTGAATTTTTCTGCTTGTCCTATTTTGGTTCTTTTGTTCCACCTGCAGCAATTTTCATTGGAAACGTTCATTCTGGCAC
Organism: Heliopora coerulea; assembly: GCA_030142905.1. NCBI lineage: Eukaryota > Metazoa > Cnidaria > Anthozoa > Scleralcyonacea > Helioporidae > Heliopora > Heliopora coerulea. The sequence continues at coordinate 1,395,086 of JASJOG010000070.1, read as the reverse complement.
CGAAAGCGCACCCCAATATTTTATTTTGCAAACATGATATTAAGACGTCTTCCAGACAGTTGATTAAATATTTTCTCACGCCTAATGAGAAAAAAAAAACAAAACATAGATAAGACACATAAAGAATAAAGACGAAAATTGCGGACATCAAAGAATGCGACTTTTATTACGCCAGCTTAATCAAATGAGATATCTGAAATTGCTTTGGGCAAAACCCTTTAAAATCTGCTTCATTTGGCATGAGAATGATGATGTCTTAATAAGCAAAAACCTTACAAAAGATTTGAGTGTGGAGGTGCCGGAAGAAATTTGAGACAAATGTACTGACAAGACACTCGTGACGTACCGACAAATAAAATTAAACAAAAATTAACCAGCACATTTTCCAAATGGTGAAAGTGAAAAAGTTAACGAAATTTGACTAAATAATGAAAAAATTTTTAAACACGGTTTTCAAATACGTTGATGCCATAGTAATTGGTAATTTACGATGAAGTAAGAGAAAATGAAAACGAAATATACGCACTAAAGAGGTATACACTGTTACCAAAGACTGTTGGACCGTTTAGTTCTTAAAAGAACTGCACGAAACGTAAAGAGAGGTAAATTACTACGCAAAGAGTAGGCCTAAAGAATTAAGATAGAGCAGATTTAGGCCTACTCTTTACATAGTATTTTACCTCTCTTTAAGTTTCATACAGTTCTTTTAAGAACTAAACGGTCCAACAGTCTTTGGTAACTGTGTATACCTCCTTAGTGCGTATATTTCGTTTTCGTTTTCTCTTACTTTATCGTAAATTACCAGTCACCATGGCATCAACGTATTTGAAAAAAGTTTTAATTTTAATTTATTACCACGACAAAATCGCTGTTTTATTATTTGAATAATTTTTTCATAGCCAGCGATGGATGATATCAAATTTTGAAGGCAATTTAACGTAAAAGCGCTTCGCTTCAAATAAAGTACGATTTACATATTTCCGTTTAGTTCAGCTATCACCACAATCACCACCACTTTGTCCTGAGATCTGAAAAGACACATTTTTGCACTCACGTATCAGATCATTTTCGTCCGGCAGAAACAGGATTCCTCGCGAACATTTTCCATTGTACATCTTTCAAATGATACAATTTAAAAGCTGAAACATATTTCGCAAGTTGTCAATTTTGATATTTCGAATACAAACTGAATCTGCACCGGACAGGCTTAATGTGCGGCCAAATGTAATGGATGTACCTACGGATCTACTTCGGAAGAAAAGAGAGCAGAAACTTTCCCTTGCTTCCCTCTGCCTACGCTACTGACTTCATATTCTTTTTTCCTAAAAGATAAAAATTGAGAAATAAAGGATTCCGTTTAAATTTTCTCTTTCTCGTTTAATGTTGGCTTTCTTGGAACATCTGAAGTTTTTGCTTGGTACGCCACTGCATGATTTAACGCGATAGACCACACAAATGTGAAATCTCTCTTCTTTAACAAATTATTACTATGACAGCAACAAAACTAAGAAGGTTGAAAACTTGTGTGGCAACTGGTCGTTATAGAGTTATCATAGCAACACATTTAGTTCCCGGAGTGCCTTATTATCTCTGAATGCTTATTTACACATCTTACTTGAAAATATAACGTCGCGCCATTTATATCTTACAGTAATTTTCAATTCCTGCTTTATGAGGAAAGAGATGAAGTTGAAATGTTGTTTTCATTTCATGAGTACTTTGATCTTGTTGATCATTCTTTGAGTACTTAGGAGTCCCATAAAAAGGAGTATTTGTGTTATTGTAAAGTTCAGGGAATATAACATGTTTTAAAATATTGCATAGTATAGCCAAGAATAATGCCCAAACAATTCTGCCCAACATAAAAGAATTTGTTAAGCTATTTCAGTATGGCCTGAAATCTTGAACAATAAAGCCGACAAGCATGCACATTGGCTCCTTAATGGACAATTTTAAGATGACGGCTTTATATTGATCTTATACGGCAAAATCCGCAAGCAAATTTTTGTTATATGTAATATATCTTGTGAAAATTTATACAATAGCATGTCTACAACATTAGTAAATAACACAAGCACTTACCCTGTGAAGTCTGTAGCAAATTGTCAACGCTAAATATGTTACCGAGACCCTCACAATCATACCTCGTACTCCATGTTGACACATCTTTTAAATTTCCAAGATTTGGTGTAGTATTTCTCTCTGTGCCGCAAATTACGCCATGTCTGGTTGGTATGTCGAGGTAATCTCTGAGCGCACACGAAAGGGATAACACTTTGTTTTGTTTTTGTTTTAAAGGTATTTTCATGTCTTCGAATAGGTTCCCAAACACCTTGAAACGTATAGTTATCGTACCTTGGAATATAAGTACTATACTTTATTAATCTCTTCCCAAAGGGGCTTTTCAGAGTCAATGTACACCAATAAAGTTAAATATGTATTTAATAAATTGCATAAGATTTAATATGTCGATATAATTAAAATAAGATTTCATTCAGGTTCTAAATCATTGTTTAAAAGATATCTTTTAAGTTTATGTTTAAAAATGCTTAAATCCAGCGCCAGCCGACAATTTGAAAAAATATAAGATAAAACAGACTCCGAATATCAAGGTCATCTTGAAAACTCAAGATCTGAGTAAAATCAAGACAATTTTGGTATTAGTGTGATATTTCGTCTTTATTTCAATAATTGATACCAAAATTGTCTTGATTTTACTCAAATCTTGAGTTTTCAAGATGACCTTGATATTCGGAGTCTGTTTTATCTTATATTAAAAATGCTTATCGACACACTTTGTTTGATGTTCTTAGGAAAGTCTCTACCAAGAGAAACGGCCCAATAATAGAACGTTCTTTGACCAGTTGTGCTTTTATAAAGTGGAATGTTCGAAGACTGTGAGTTTTGGGTACAGCGTCCACTTATACTGCCTCTCTTCACAAACTGCCGAGATAAATAATGTGGTGCTGTGCCATTAATACATTTGTTGATCATAACTGCGTCACGATAGAAGAGATACGACTTAACGGGAATCCAACGTAGTTCGTGTAATAATGGAGTAATAGGACCAAATTTCTTCGAATTAGTGATGATTCGGGCAGCAAAGTTCTGAACTGCTTGAAGTTTGCAGATGTAACTGGTATTAGTGTTGGACCACACAGTTGAACAATAGTACATTTTACTACGTACTAAACGTTGAATAACTGTAACGAGTGAATCTTTATTCAAAGCATACTTTACGCTGTTAATCTGTGCCAGACTTGCCATACAAGAGGAAACACTCTTGACAATATGATTAAAAGTGAAATGTAAGTCAAGGATTACTCCAGGGTCTTTAGCTGATTGAACTGGTGTAATTTCTTTTCCCAAGACCGACAGACAAAAATCGGAGAGACAATAATGTAAATTAATACATCAGGAGGTAAGATAAGCCCCAAACTTAGTGGAAACAAGCAAAACATCGAGAACTGCGACATTGTGTAAAAATTTATGAAGAAGAGGAATTCTGAACATAAATCATGTTCACATGGGTCTTTATGAAGTTCACTTTGTCGTTTCATGATATCTGATGTTCTAGAAAACGGACAGTTAAATTTTTATCTGCAACAGAACTTGTCTGTTAAAAACTTCTCAGCATATGCCGGTCAATATAGTATACAGAAATTGCGCCCTCAGGTCAAACCGCTGCTTGGACTCAATTTTCGTCCCTGGCAACGGGTGGGACTTTTGTTGTAACAGTGATAAAATATCGCAGGCTGGAGTAATTTAACTCCCATTTTGGTCAAAATTCGTGAACGAATATCTAGCGGAAGCATATTCAAAATCCGGTGGCTCTGATAAACTGTTTTTAAGGTATTCGTCATCTTTTATGACTAACAATGAAAAAGTCATCATCCAGCTACCAGCTGATGGGAAAAGAATTGGAAGAAATTGCTTATAAAATGAAATGAGGGCGAATTATGACAGGTGACTTATTACTTCACTTGACCAAGCAACTCGGCGTGGATAAGTGATTGAACAGTATACTTTCGAATGATTCGTGAAATGAACGTGGAAGAAAGGAAAATCCATGCTAAAAGTGAAAGGAAACCTCCTGTACAGAAATAACCAACATCGGAAACCTACCTGGTGAGGAAGTGCAATGGATATTTGGTATATGTTATTTTAAGTACTTATCATGACAGGCATCAATAAAACAGCAGAAATTGAGAGTAGTTCAATGGTTCGTGCTTCAAACGGTAGGTAAATTTGGTCTCTTAATAATAAGTTATCTTTGTCTCATTTGCCATGTCAATCTAACACATATTTTTTGAAGGATCGTTAAAAACTCGCGATTGGCCTAGACGTTGACGTCGAAAAATAGAGCACCATGTTCATAAACGGCTTTCGGTGTTTATTAAGAAATCTGCCCTTCTCAATAAAATTCTTTTGATTGTATGTTAAGGCTTAGTTGTTGTGTGCCATGCTGAGAAAGAAATAGGTGTCTGAAAAATTGATTAAACTGTGAAACTAGATTCACTAAACCTCGCACTCCCTAAAAACTAAGTAAAATCGACACTTTTTTCCAATGTACCATCTAGTGACAAAGAAAACAATGTCATGCTTGTGTTACGGTCACGATTGCTTAAATAGTGGATTTATGGTTTATACAGAAAAAAAAATTCGAAGGGATGAACTGAGTTTCTTTGTCATGAATTCATCGTCATTTCGTTTTCATTTTCTGGAAATATACCGTCCAATGTTTAAAACGATGCAACGGGAATTCTAGCTTTTTCAACAGAAAAATAACTTTGAAGATATGCGGTCAGAATTATTCATGATAACAACTAAAGCGTTCTCTGACCAAAATATTTTATTTAAATATATAAGATTTACAGGTAAAGATACGTAAAAAGAATCAATTTAAATACACTATTTGCTTACTCAAGTCTTCAATGAATCACAATGTCTGTTATATTGTCTATTTCGTAATTTTATATTTTTCCAGGAAATATTTTGGGGGGCTAAGACCCCCACTTTTAATTTTGGGGGCGCTAAAGCCCCCCTAGCCCCCCCCCCCCCCTGTTCCGCCGCCACTGCCTGTACAAGCTCAACACTTTACAACACTTCCAAATACCTTGCAAATATACTGTCGCCCATTCAAAATAGCAACAGCTTTTCTGTCTCTAACTCTGCAGAGTTTGCCAAAGAGATGGCCAACACGACGATTGACGACGATGAAATAATGGCATCATTCGATGTCGTTTCATTATTTACAGCGATCCCTGTCGACAGAGCACGTGGACAGATACGAAAGAAATTAATGAAAGATAAAACATTACGATACAGAACTAACCTCTCCATCGACGACATCATCACGCTATTGCACTTCACACTCTCCAACAACTACTTTACTCACAAAGGTAAGACGTACAAACAAATCCATGGCTGTGCAATGGGAAGCCCTGTGAATCCTATAATAGCAAATCTCTGTATGGAGGAAATTGTTGAACTGGCCATAAATAAATTATCTACGCCCTCACGAAAATGGAAACGCTTTGTTGATGACGTCTTCTCGATCATCAAAAAGAACACAGTGACGACATTTCACAATCTCCTCAATTCAATTGACCCACACATCTCTTTCACGATAGATCAAGAACACGAGGGACGACTCGCTTTCCTGGATACTTCGACCACGCGAAACAACGGTACTATTTTTCTCGCCGTGAATAATTGTTCCTTTTTGGTTGGCCTTAGGCTGAGGGAAGGTTTTTCTGGTCGACTGCTACCTTTTATGATATTTATCAAACTAAACAATTCTCGTTCGAAGAAACAGGTCCCAACTTGGTTTTAAAATCTCCACCACGATCCTCGTGGATATTGCGCGGTAATCTCGCATATTCCCTACCAGCACGTGCGCAGAAAAAATTCCCACCTGTTGTCCCTGGCTACATCGGGCCTGGAAATATATTATTACAGTTCTCAGCCCTCAGATAAAGGGCTTTCGCTCGAAACATTAGTGACTTGTTTTCTCAAGTGTTTTCAGATTAAAACGTCTTCTGTTTCTCTAATTAACGCTTTCCAGTCCATGCCCGACATTTTATTTAACTCTGGCTAACGCCAGACAATTTTACAAATACAGGCGAACCTGACATTTACTCTCCTTTTGACTCTGGAGATGACCGCCGCCAAGGCTGTCGGAACGTCAGTCACTTCCACCAACAGTCTTTCTCAAGACTACACTAACCTGGACGATCAATTTCCACAAACATGTCACAATTTTACTTGCCAAGAGGATACGTCTTGGACTGGAATGGTTTAAAATCCCCGGTTTTCAAATGGTGGGTCCCGACCCAAAGTTGGGTCGCAAGTGATTTTCGAGTGGGTCGCGGTGATGTGCATGGGGTCGCATGGGTCGAGGGCATGGGAACCGGGTCACCAGTCTCTATATTGGGTCGCGATCGCATTTTTCCGGAAAAATGCACTGATGGTGTTTCCAAAAATATGTTTTCCGGGAAAAATTTAGTGCACCAGCCTCTGGAAGCATATTGTGACTGTTGAGTATAGTGAATCAGTCAATATCTACACCTGATCTATACGCGAACTACCGCGAACATGGCTAGTTCTTCCAAACAACCTAGACGATCTATCCTTCCTGTTTAATTGGATTTGTATGGTGTTATTAAATATTCAGGAGCGTGTATTTGTGTTGTGTGTCAGAAGACAATCGCAAAAGAATCGATAAAACCTAACAAGTTGGAACGACACATTAATACTCATGCCAAACTTGCCAAGTTGGATAAAGACGCTCGTAAACGTGCTTTTCAAAAATGTTGTGAACAGTACCTGAAATCGGTGAAATTGCTCACGGGTTCGCTAACCGAGAAAGAAAATTGCTATTTTCACCAATAAGACTGCCTTTGTATCGGCCAAAAATAAGTGGACATTTGTTGAAGGTGAATCAGTCATCAAACCATGTTTGATAAATTTTGTCGATATTCTTGAAGATCAACCATTCGGAAAGAAAATAAAATCCATTGCGAATTCTATTCCTATGAGTGACAATACTATGCAAAGGTGGACGGTCGAGTGTGCTGAAGGCATCAGTGATCAAATCCTGGCGGACTTCAAGGCGTCCCCTGCGAGGAGTTTGGCCCTCGATGAATCTACGGACATTACCTCTGACCCTCAATTGGCAATTTAAGGCAGATACATCTGTAATGGAGGAGCTACTTGCAGCCATAGGAACTGGGACAAGATATTTACAATAAGGTCACAGAGTTCCTGACTCGTGTCAACGTTGCTTGGGACGACATCATTGAAGTAAATGTTGATGGCGCCCCTTCCATGTTTGGGAAGAATATTGGATTGAGAGGTATTTTGACTCGATTACACCCGAATGTGCAAGTCAATCACTGCATTATACACAGGGAAGCTCTTGCTGCGAAACACCTATCTGAGCCATTCGATGCTGTGATGAAGATTGCTGTCACATCTATCAATTTCGTCAAGTCAAGGGATCTGAATAACAGGATGTTTCGCAAACTGTGCAGTGATATGGACGCGGAATATGACAATCTGCTCTTTTTCAACGCAGTTAGGTGACTTTCGCGAGGCAAGTCGCTCAAACGACTTTTCATTTTGAGATCAGAAATGGAACATTTCTTGTCCGCAAAAGACCATCAGCATACCAAAGAATTCGGCGATCCACATTTCTTGTCCAAACTGGCGTTACTGTCTGACGTTTTCGAACATATAAACTTTCTGAATACGAACCTGCAAGGTCGCGATACCTTCGTCTTTGACCTTCACTGTACGGTTCGAGCTTTCATCCGAAAGATCGATGTAATGATAGCTCAAGTAAAATAGCAGGAGTTCAGCAGCTTCTCCTGTTATCTGGAATTCCAGGAGACGGCTGATGTAGAATTTGGCGAAGACGTCAACTATTCGGTGGAGATTAGATCGCTCTGTGATTACCTTGCCTCATTGAAGGTCAATTTCGAAGACAGGTTTCCATCTGTTTTTGAAAACCACGACATCATCGTTTCACAATTCAATGTGGATGCCACTAAAGTAGATCAATTTCGACTTGAAATAGCTGAACTGCAAGAGGATGATGAAGCTAAGATAGACTTTGAAAAAGATTCTCTTCCTGTTTTCTGGCTGACCAGACCTATTGATAGGTACCCAAAACTGAGACAAACAGCAACCGAAGCACTGTGCCGCTTTGGAATTACTTACGTGTGTGAGATGGAGTTCTCCTTTAGGGCTTTCATTAAGAATAAGTATAGGAGTCGGTTGGCCCATGAAAATTTACAGTGGTGTATGATTTGCGCCACCACCTCGTACACGCCAAGGTACGAGAAATTAATTAAGGACTAAAATTAGTAAGCTGTTGATGTCTAAAGTGACAACAATAAAAATCTTGACGTTTTACAAATGATGCTGTCATACATCATGTCGTTGTTGGTTGAGGTGTACAAGGTTTGGGTCGCGGGACACACGCTGAGCACGAAAGTTGGGTCGCCATGAAAATCTCGTGAAAACCGGGGGGAAATAATAGTGAGGCACAGATTACAACTTCTTCTATCTCCTTAAAAATATGGAAGCAACTCTCTATTCTTCACATTACAATTGATCAAAACCGTTCTCCAAAGCTTGGGTAGCAATTATTTATACCGTTAATCCACGATTACTTTCAAAATATTACTTTAACGAACTGACAAAACTTGGAAAGAAAAACCCTACAATCGGTTCTGGTTCGCGTACAGCATGGCTGTGTCAGACTGATGTCAGCCAATAGATTTAAGGAATACCACATTTTAAGTGTTTCAGCGGGATGTTCTCAAATTTCCTTTTCCTCTATTTGTTTATTGCACAAATACTTAGAGCTTTCTCTTTATTTCTTGATAGAGAGGTGGTTTATACGGAGAGATGGACAGTTGAATTAGATCAATAGATAGAAAGACTGATTAAATGGATAGATGGGTTACATGGGAGATGAATGGACAGATGAATAGATGAATAGATAGATAGGTGGATAAAAGGATAGATCGTATGATGGATAGATTGATAGATTGATAAATCGATAGATAGATAGATAGATAGATAGATAGATAGATAGATAGATAGATAGATAGATAGATAGATAGATGTAATGATCGATAGATGAATAGATGTATAAGTGGATGAATGAATCGATCGATCGATTGATCGATACATCAATGGGTAAATTCAGAAACGTTTGGTTATAGCTTAAAAACAACAATTGCCTTATGTTGTAGTTAAATTCTTTTCTCGATGATTTTATGTAGATGCCTTGACGAATAGAGCAAAAATGCGTGTGAGAGTCTAAACCGCCACCTCTTAAAGAACAACAAAGAGCGTTTGTAATGATAATTACGATATCATTATAATCTCTGAGGGCCGAAAGCCAGATTATGAGCTCGAGATTTCTGTGAGGTGATAGTTGAGTGGGGCGAATTCCTCGTCAACTATCACTTCATAGAAATCGAGAGTGAATAATCTAATTGTTTTAGTAGAAACGCTTTGCGAAGAACATTTTTTGTCTTCTCTGGGATTGCACTTTCAAGTAGGCAATCTATCTCGTCTTCAGAAAATTCACAAAAACGAGAAGCAGAAGCCTATCTATCGACGAATAGATATCGAGTAGCGTAGCCAGTCAGATTGCAGCATTTGCAATAGTACTCGACTAAGTTTCGACTAACTAGAAATACGTTTACGCAACAAACCCTCGCCCACCCTTCCAATACATCTCTCGACAATCCAAGTAACATTGATAATTTTTCAAAGTTGTCAAAAAGACTAATCGTCCTTACTATAACTGGAAGAGGTAATGCAATAAGGAAAACACAATATTTGGCCACTAATATTATGAAACCCAAAATGGAAATTATTTTACATTTAAACTGCTTGTCTTCATATTTACGTTTAAAATTTCTATTTTGTTTTATTAAAACAAAACGTTTGGTGAGAATAACCTTTAACGGTTTAATAAATGATAAGGGATCCATTCTGACAATTCTACTGCTTATCAATGGATGTTCATAGCAAGACCCTGTATTAGTTGCGATCTTTGAGATATTTCGAGTCATTTTCCGATCAAAATTTTCACTCATTTTGCTTCAAAAAAATTTTTTTTATTAGATAGCCATGCTTTCCGTCTAAAAATTGGATCATTCTCAAAGGTTACCGGTCGGATATCAACATTACAGATAGCTCATGAGTGAAATTGTTTTTTTGATATTTTTTGACTTAAAAAAATTGGTAAATTCTATATTATCTCAAATTTGGTTAAAAATGTCTATTAGAAGTGCTATGAAGAAGATTTATGCTAAATATTCATCCGGAGGTACAACACTTTGTTGACGATATATATATACCTAAATATATATACTGTATATATATATAAAATCATCAAGAGCCCGGTCAACATAAAGCTTAAAAATCATATAATCATCATACAAACTTTATCAAAAAAGAATAAACAACTACGTTTCGGGGACCGGCCCCTTCTTCAGCAGCTCACAATTAAAGAATACAGTCCTTATATACCTTATCGTTCTTCCTTAAATTTGCATAAATTTCAAAACTCCATTACATTTAGTCTCAGAGGAGCATAACATTTTAATTTTTCAATCCAAAAACCTTCCCTTGCTGTCGGATCCCTAACATCGGCAACATCAATTATTTTAACAGATAAATCTTCCAGACCTATATGCTCATCTTCAAGAAAATGTGCATACAGGTGTTCCCCACAAATTCCCCTTTGTCCCCTTTCATATCGCCTCAAAGAGCTCTTATGGTTATTGAACTTTAACCTAAATGGTGTTGTTGTGCTCCCCACATATTGTCTACTACATCTTTTGCATGTTATTAAATATACCACTCCTTGAGAGTCACAATCAAAGGAATGATTGATATGGAAAGACCGATTCTCTACATTACCCATAAATATCGATCCAGTTTCAACATATTTACAAACTTTACATCTGGCCTTTCCACAGCAAAACATTCCCTTCGACCCCTCCTCCATAGGTTGCATTTTAGCCCTCACCAAAATATCCTTCAAATTCTTCGCTCTCCTAAAGCTTAATCTCGAAGTAACCGGCAAAAGCTTTTTAAGTACAGGCACGAACTCAACCAAAGTTTGCAATTCTCGAAGAATATTATGAACTACTTGAAGTGCAGGATGAAAATTCAAAGTCAAAACCAATCTATCAGACCTATCTGAATTTCTCTTTCCCATCCCATTAAGCAAAACTTCCCGATCAAGACCGTCCACCCTGCCGATCTGCTTATCAACAAAACCCCTCTTATAACCCTTTTTCCACAAGAAACCTTTTAATTCTTTCTCCCTACTTTTGAAAATATCTTCCGAATCGCAAATTCTTTTCAATCTCAGCGCCCTGACTATATGGAATAGCTTTTTTAATATGCTGAGGATGACGCCATTTAAAATTCAAGTACTGATGTGTATCCGTCGGTTTATGATAAACATCAGTGCTGAAAATTCCACCATTAAAACCAATCGTCACATCAAGAAAAGATATTTTCCCATTACCAATCTCCCACGTAAATTTGATAGATCCATTATATGAATTCTAGGCCAACAAAAATTCATCCAGTCTCTCCCTGCCATGAAGCCATATCATAAATATATCATCCAAAAATCGCCACCAAACCCACGGTCTATAACTACAAGTCTCCAAGAACAAATTTTCAAAACTCCCCATGAAAATATTCGCAAAAGCCGGGGCAAACTTTGTACCCATTGCCGTTCCCAATTTTTGCCCATAAACTCTTTCATGAAGTTCAAAATAATTGTTTTTCAAAATAACCTTTGCCAAATTCAAGAGGTGTTCCGATGGAATCTCCATCTCACTATCATTAATTGCTTTTTTAAGTGCTTCCAAACCTTCACAATGAACGTATATGTGGGTATAATCCCACAACATCAATCGTACAAATAATAGCATTCCGAGGAGCACCACCCAACTCTTTTAATTTTAAAAGGAAATCATTCGTATCTTTAATTATCGAAGGAACCAAATCTACTAATGGTTGAATATAAAAATCCAAAAATTCAGAAATCCTTTCCGTTACTGTTCCACAATTTGAAATAACTGGGCGCCCTGGCACCTTTTCCAACCTCTTATGAATTTTTGGAAGCAAATAAAATCTCCCCAATCTTGGCCTCGGATTCAACAAATACTTTCCATTCTTCTCATTAATATACCCTTCCTTCATTAGTAAATCCAAACTTTGAGCAACGAGAGAGGATACCTGTACAAAGTTTGATAGATAGGTACAAAGTTTACCCCGGCTTTTGCGAATATTTTCATGGGGAGTTTTGAAAATTTGTTCTTGGAGACTTGTAGTTATAGACCGTGGGTTTGGTGGCGATTTTTGGATGATATATTTATGATATGGCTTCATGGCAGGGAGAGACTGGATGAATTTTTGTTGGCCTTGAGTTCATATCATGGATCTATCAAATTTACGTGGGAGATTGGTAATGGGAAAATATCTTTTTTAGATGTGATGATTAGTTTCAATGGTGGAATTTTCAGTGCTGATGTTTATCATAAACCGACGGATACACATCAGTACTTGAATTTTAAATCGTGCCATCCTCAGCATGTTAAAAAGCTATTCCATATAGTCAGGTGCTGATATTGAAAAGAATTTACGGAAAGCCTGGCTATCTAATAAAAAAATTTTTTTAAAGCAAAATGAGTGAAAAGTTTGTTTGGAAAACGACCCGAAGCATCTCAAAGATCCCAACCAATACAGGGTCTTGCTATGAACATCCATTGATAAGCAGTAGAATTGTCAGAATGGATCTCTTATCGTTTATTAAGCCGTTAAAGGTTAGTCTGACCAAACGTTTTGTTTTAATAGAACAAAATAGAAATTTTAAAGGTAAATATGAAGACAAGAAGTTTAAATGAAAAATAATTTCCGTTTGGGTTGTTAATATTTGTGGCCAAATATTGTGTTTTCTTTATTGCATTACCTCTTCCAGTTATAGTGAGAACGATTAGTCTTTTTGACAACTTTGAAAAATTATCAGTGTTACTTGGACTGTCGAAGGGTGTATTGGAAGGTTGGGCGAAGATTTGTTGCGTACACGTATTTCTAGTAATAAATTGTAATGATATCGAAGTATGATGTATCAAAATAGGAATTCATGTTTTCCTGAAGTCCCTTTGGCACACATTCTTCATAAAATTGTCATAATGCGTTCTTCGTGGTATGCCCCACACAGTGGACAAATACCAGCGATAGGGCTATTGTGCAAACTTGAATCAACTGGTGTTAGAAGCCCATTCTTCCTTGATATTAGAGCTATCTGACAAAACGGAAGCAGTGTGCTGGAATTGACAGACAATGATCTCAATGGTGCATTGTTAAAGCAGGTGTTTCCCAAGCCTCCTTCCTTGGTTTCTTACTTTTCTTGACTTACATCTTTCATATCACTGTATATCTTGAGTCTGATTTTGTGTATGCTTATGAAACCTCACTATTTGGTACTGCAAAGAATTCTATCTAGTTATCTAACAAATACAAGGGCGGAGACAGCCCCAGGAAGTGGGGGGGGGGGGGGGGGGCTAATGGCTATCGGATTTAACTTAGCACAGAAGGCAAATAACTTGCAGAAGAGTTTTTGTAGGATATTGTTCCAACAAATGTTGTAAAGCTGTACGGTTTTCATAAATTTTAGGAAACCTTTTTGTTTTTAAATTATGCAATCGCATTTCTACATATCTTACAATACTTTTTTTTTTTTGTAAAGCTTTGAAATAGAATAGAAACTCACACAAAAAACGGTGACGGAGGCCCTAAGTCACAGCATAAGCACTTAGGTGTAACATATAGCAGTAATCTCTCTTGGGGTCTCACTGTAACAATGTTTCTGTAGCATTAGGATTTTATAATTCCTGATCAAACTTCAATGATACTAGAGTTTACTGCTACCAAAATATTTGGGATATGAAAACTTTGTCATATTATGGAGATACAGAGTTTACTTGTTTCTATATAGATAAATATATCATATAGTATCACGTATATAATAATTACGTAATATATCATATCATATATTATATCAGATCATATCATATATCAGACCATACCATACCATATCATATATATCCAATCATATCATATATCATATACCATATCATGTATTTTATCATATCGTATATCATATATATATATATATATATATATATATATATAGTCTATTAAGTTATAGCTTTGGTCTCTTCAGAGACCAAACAGCTACATCTACATCTATATATATATATATATATATATATATGTATATAAAGTCTTGAAAATTATTGCCTGATTTGACCAGTTTAACTCGACCCAACTGCGAGGAACTGCACTTCGAAGTTCGAAAACAGAATGGTTTCGAAATTGACCGCGTGGTTGTTAGTAAATATAATGTAAGAAAATACTGAGATTAAACAAAGAATTTAGAAAAAGCCTGTGCCGCGACAAATAGATGAGGAATTTATGCTCACATTTTAAGAATATAAGAGAAGGCAAGTGAGTAAAAGGATGAATTTGCTTGATGGAATTACATATAAAGATACTAGCGAAACTCTGTTGGGAAAAATAAATTATATAAATCTCTTATTTGTTTCTTAATGGAATACAGAGATTTTTAGTAGGATGGCTGCAAGAATGATGAAAGAGATCTTGTCAAATCGCGAGTACAATGAAAAGTATCAGTAGGCATCTTTTGATTCACGACATTGGCTAGGAAGATATAAAGACAGAATGTTCCATTCATACGTTGACATTGTATTCTAAAATTCTTAATAATTTAGTACCTAATTCCTGAATTACGAGCAATAAGGTTACAGGTGTAACATCAAATAAATTCATAACTCTATATTAGGGAAAATGATTATAACAAAGAAGTCATCCCTTGCTTTTACATTTTTATTTGTAAAAAATATTAAGAGATAGTTAAAGTATACTTTTATCCTCCACCCAATATATTAGCTAACCATTCGTATTACTGATGCGTTTTTGCTGACCATAAGTACGTTTAATTTAAGTCAAGATCAATCAAAATAAAAGATTCTTTTTATCATTATAAGAGCAAAGGCTAGACAGGAAATTAATTTGTGGCCAGATGTTTGTGGAAACTTTGGAAATATTTCTTATAAAAACAAAGGGAAAGTGGACCCACTTTCACTGTGAGAATGAAATTGTTTTGCATTATATCTGGATGCTAGAACTCTTTTGATGTTTTCTACCAGTCTTTGTGGAGGCGTGGTATGTGACCGCAGCATCAGTTTATTTGGTTTAGGCACGAAAGATGTCCTTATGGTTCTGTTTTATCGTTATAAAATAAGCAAAGGACAGTTTATATTTGAATTATATATAAAGACGTATGAGATGTAGAAACAAAAACCTTTCAAATTTATTTTTGGTATGTTCTAGAATCAGACCGAGCCTTTAATCAACACTAGCTGTTACCCTGGCCAATGCTAGACGATTTACTCATCAAGAGGAAGCACCCTCCGGGAAGGAGTTTAAGAAATGCAGTGAACTCCCTCTAAGACGGATACTTTCGGGTCCGCTCTTACTGTCCGTCTTAGAGAGGTGTCTTAGAAGAAGATGACGCAATCTGACAACGCCCTTCAGAATTAAAGCAATTAACCCTCGTTCACTCATCGTCAGTCTTTCTGCCGCGAAAGAACCATCCTTACATTTCGAATGAAAGCCTTTCAATGTAAGTCAGGTAGTTAACCTCTCGATTTAGAATTTGTTAATTTTTGGAACAGAAGTCATCTTCGTTATTGTGACATATTAAAATTTCGTCACCGGAATCTATTAATCAAGCCGTTATCTGTCCGCCTTGTCAAGTATTTTGAACGTTTTCCACTTGACTAGTGTCCGTTGTCCGTCTTATAGAGGTGTCCATCTTAGAGAGAGTTTGATTATGGTAAAATAATGTATAAACGGCCGGACCAAACGTGGTGTCCGTCTTAGAGAGGTGTCCGTCTTAGAGAGAGTTTACTGTAGAGAAAAACTACGAGACATACATGGTCGGACTCTTAACAGTAGACATGTTCTAAGATGAGATCAAATCTTTCTTGGCAGCATGCAGCAATTACCCTGGTCAAGAGAAGTGTCAAGGGAGGCATCCTGCTTGGAAGGGGAGAAGAATTAGAGAAAAACTACGACAGATACACCAAAAGGTTGAAAGAACCGCATTCCTACAAACGAATTATCATACACGACAACCTTCACTATTTAATCAGGTCCTTTCAAGCAAACAAGCAGCTAAAACGGCGAACCTAGTGCAAATTTAACCCATGTCCACTGTGATATCATTATTTGCAAACTATAAAACCTAGACATGCATGGCTCAATATAATTAGGTATCTTTGAATCGATTGACTGAGAGAGAAAAATTGTAACAACATTTCCACGTGGATTCCCGTCTATCACCGAGACATTTCAAAGTTGATCGAAACAATTGACTTATCAACCTTGTCCATGAACCTAATCGCAGAATGTTCAGATGATGTCAGCATTGTCCATTTCATATTTTTAGGTTTAATTGTACAACCTGTGCACAGTACTATTAGTTGTTTGATATTTAATTGTATAGTTTTATATTGGTAATTTAAACATCTCTGACCGGGAGAGCACTAGAAATGAAGTGTTTAACCTCGAGTGTGCCCTCTGACCAATGTACTGAGTCACCGATTGCATATTCAATCAAATAATAAAAACAGTTTGAATTGAACGCGAAATATAATCAAATATTTGACGTGCAGGATCTGTTTTGAAATTTTCTGAGCCAATAAGCTAATGACAGTGAAGAATTTTTTCATTGACATATAAGTTATGACAAAAAGTGCTTTGTTTTACCTCGTCTTCTCGCACGCGCCTTTAAATGCTCATTTCAAAAAGAACTAAAAGAGGACTAGATCGTGACCAGCTATAGGGTGATGAAAACGTTATCTACTCAGTCTACGTGGGTTTAAATATTCATCGATTTTAAGCAATTTACGGCACAAATTCAAAACAAAATTAAGGATTAAATTGCTTTCAGGAGGAAAATTGGGATAAACCTGGACATGTCATTGATTAAAATTGCTAACTGAAAATATACATTTGATGATGGATAAGCTAAAAATGATTCTTGGAGGTGGCGCACCCCCACATCTCCAATAATTTGTCGGTGTGTTTGACGTCAAACTTGTCAATTTCAAAGGATTGTCTTTAAATTTCATATATCATTCCAGAATATTTTTAGTTGAAAGAACAAGAAAACTTTTAATTGGGAAAGATCTCTTTCAGAATCATCAAGTTCAGGGCGACAAGAAAAGAGTATTCCATGGTAAACATATTAAAATGGCGAAAATCAGGGGGGAAAAGCGTTCATTCCAGCGGGTTTTGAATTCTTAACTTTGCCAACTGGGTCCAAAGCTTGAAATAAAAATGGAGTGCTGTGTAGGCAGTGTGGAAATCGAAGTGCAATAATCAGAAAGGTTTGAGTACTGCCGAAATGTGAGAGTAGTTATCTAACGTTTCGAGCGAAGGCCCTTCGTCAGAGAGAAAAAACATGGGAGGATCGAAAAACACGGAATATATGTATGTGAAAATGGTCATGGGACAACAAATGGCCAATCAGAATGGAAAAATGAAAACAAATGTAAATGAGATGGTGGCTCGTCACTTGCCTAAAATATCGCCGATCAGCAAACCAGGTGGGTGTGTCAAATATAATATGGGTGAGTGAAAGCTAAACACAAAAGAGCTAAGTAGCTATCGTTACGCCCATCCGTAGCTATTTAGCTCTTTTGTGTTTAGCTTTCACCCACCCATATTATATTTGACACACCCACCTGGTTTGCTGATCGGCGATATTTTAGGCAAGTGACGAGCCACCATCTCATTTATATTTGTTTTCATTTTTCCATCCTGATTGGCCATTTGTTGTCCCATGACCATTTTCATATATATATATATATATATATATATATATATATATTCCTTGTTTTTCGATCCTCCCATGTTTTTTCTCTCTGACGAAGGGCCTTCCCTCGAAACGTTAGATAACTACTCTCACATTTCGGCAGTACTCAAACCTTTCTGCTTATTTCACTTGGGTCTAAAGCTGCTGCTTTGTGAGTTGAGCCACATGGTGAATCCCAGTGGTTATTCAGGGATATCCCTGTGAATAAACGGTGATGGGTAGACCGGTAGTTATATTCGTTAAATAATATTCACTGTATGATGGTTGTATAATGTATCCACTGTATATCCCTGTGGACAAGTGCTGAGCTTTCGTGAGAAAATATGGTTAGCTTAAACGAGAGAAAATGCCAGGAGGATTCTCAATTCACTCAAAACGTTAACTAATAAAGCAACTGTTCTTTAACCAGGGATATTAGGTACATTGATCTAGATGCTCTCATCAAGGTATTAAGTGAACAAATTCTAGCCCAGTTCTGGAGTATAATTATTTTCCCTTGCTATGTATATATATAACTGTAGTTATAACCTTACAGAAGTTGTTTGACGTCGCTTTTAATTGTAATACCAATTGGACTCAGTCTGATATGAAAATACCAACTACAGGAAGTATGATACCTACGACATCGGTAGAAATGTATGGTCAAATGCTCAGTGAAGAGCACCAAGTCACTTGGTAACTAGAAAACGCTAGTGTTGTTAGTGATCCTTCGAGCTTAAACCATCATGATTATAAATACCAACATGTTTTCATATCCCTGAAGCCCCGAATCAATTGTCAGTTGAGGTAAATTTTATTTTTAATAGTCTAATTACCAATCATCTTTAGGGCGGTATTTAAGACTTCTCATATCTCATGAAAGTTCTTTTTGCTTTTTATTTAATACAGGAAGTAGCAAACCGTAAGACTTTTTGACTTACCCTGTTTGAAGGCGGACCCTTCACGGCCAATAATGCCTACTAGATGTACATAGTGACTCCTCCTATCAAAATTTGTCATGGTTGCATGTTTCGAAAATTACAGATTCCAAAATATCAATCCTCCTGGACCACTTTGCTCATCACTTTGCATAACAGAGTCTCACTTTCCATTAATGCAGTCTCCTGCATGTTTTTCACCACCCATTAATTATTATTATTATTATTATTATTATTATTGCTTCAAAAAAATACAAAGTACAGCCATAAAGAAATAACAAAGTATAGTCTGACATTTTGTTGTCAACTTAACAACATCTTCCAAGATTTTAATATTTACATCATGGGAGTATATAATATATGATTACAAGCAAAATACTAATTAAGATAACGGATCAGTCAGGAGAAGGAAACTAAAAAAGTTTTAAGTGGACAAAGAAGCGACATGACGTAAACGACTAGGCGATGAGAAGGAACTATGGAAACAGGTAAAGAGCTTTAGAGCCTGTTTTCATAATTAAATTTTGTTATTTCTTTATGGCTCTACTTCGCATTCTTTGCTGAGCACTGATATTTATTACAAGCAATTTATGCGCCGAGGCTTTGAGGGACTAAGCTGCTCAAAAACTTTAGCAAACTTATTTCCTTACTTAATATTGATGTCAGTCAAAAAAGATTCAAGGATATATTCCCTCACGTTTTGTCCTAAAGAATATCTTAAACTTTACCATCCGAGATTTTTTCTTAGTAGTTGATACAAATAAACCCCTTGTAGTCCCTCACAAAAACCTCTACAATCCAAAAGATTGAAAATCCTGCACATTAGGAAAACATCACTTGACTAAACTACTGGTGAAACAGAGACTTTTATGTTCATGAAGAAAATTTCTTTCCTTCCTGGTGGACTCGATTCAGGAGTACATGAAAAACATTTATTCCACAAGAAGTGAAATGAGACTGACAAACAAACAAACATAAGCTTTTTACTTTCCAATGGCTTATCTGAAGAGCTCTTCTTAAAATCATCACTCCCTTTTCACCAAAGTTATTAAATAAACCAGCTTGGTGAAAACGAACGATTACTTGATATGTTTTTGAATGGCTAAGATACCATGCAGCCCTGTTCTAACCTGGATACGAGACTAGCTGGGCACAATTGGAATTTTGTAAGTTTTATTCATCACTACACATCCAGAGGAAATTCCTATGCAGGGAGACCTATCTATTTATCTACCTACGTACGTACCTACCTACCTACCTACCTACCTACCTACCTACCTACCTACCTACCTACTTACCTACCTACCTACCTACCTACCTACCTACCTGCCTGCCTGCCTGCCTGCCTGCCTGCCTGCCTGCCTACCTACCTACCTACCTACCTACCTACTTACCTACATACCTACCTACCTATCTACCTACCTATC
The DNA here is from genome assembly GCA_030142905.1 of Heliopora coerulea. Classification (NCBI taxonomy): domain Eukaryota; kingdom Metazoa; phylum Cnidaria; class Anthozoa; order Scleralcyonacea; family Helioporidae; genus Heliopora; species Heliopora coerulea. Next base: position 1,374,723 of record JASJOG010000070.1, on the reverse strand, counting down.
TACCTTTAATCGATCAATCAGTCAATTAGTCTGTCTATGCGTCCATCCACCTATCTACCAACTAACTAACTACCAAGCTACCTACCTACCAACCCGTCTATCTGTCTATCTATCTATCTGTCTGTCTGTCTGTATATCTGTCTATCTATCTATCTATCCATCTAGTATATAGTTATTCATTTATTTTATTTATTTATTTGTCGTCATTGTTGTTGTTCTTGTTGTTATTGTTAAAGTCATCATTAATAATATCTGCAAACACACGTGCGAGTTTACAAATATCTAACAAGTAAAAACAGAATTGAACTAAAGGCTGTCTTAATAAAATTAAACAGAACTTTATTGACTTAGGTGTTGTTAAAAAATTTCAGTGCAAACACAGGCTGAAAATTGTGATACCATAGTTGGCTTGAGCAGATTTAGTGGTCAAATGTTTTCAATCGTAAATTATTTACATTTCATGTCTTCATTCATGCTCATTTTTAAATGATCTTATGATTACTTTAAATAATTATCTTGAAGTCCTAACTTTCATCGGTTCAAGGTAAATGAAGTCTTTCTTTAATCATGTTATCCTTGTTTTATTCTGAACAAACTAGCGTTCCAAGATCGTGCATTTCATTTCTTTGAATTTTTACTGGATTTTTACTTGATAATTGATAAAATGTTTGCAAAATTGAGTCTGAGTAAATAAATATATCATATCTTGACGGAACTGTTTGCCATATTATTAGAATGTTTAAAATTCCGAACAGTTACATAAAAAAAATTCATCTGTACCCTTCCTTAAATTTTTATCCTGTTTCCGGAGAAATATTTTAAGAATCGTCTTTGGAGCAACACAAAAAGGAATTAAACAAAAAAATACAGAAATAAGTTAAAAATACCTAACTCTTCCTGCTTTTTTAGTTGTAAAGTCACGATTGATAATGCAAACATAAAAATAATATGAAACAAAGATAGTTTCTTACTAAGGGAGAATGTTTTCCAAATGTATGGCAGAATAAACGTTTAATTTTTGTAAACAAACAAGATTCAGTGAAAGTAAACCCGTTGCTCAACGATCAGCGTTACCTTTATCTGATCGTGAAAATAATTTTATTAGTCGGATCAGAAAAATGATTAGGGTTCGTTAAACGATTATTCAAAATCTAAGGTATTCACTGAGACCTCTTAAATTTCCCCTTCACTTAATTTTCTTTAATGACATCAGAGCATTAAAATCGAGCTCAACTCATCAGATGTCACAAAAGTTCAAACTAATAACAGATATTATTTGAACCATCTTTCGAACGCGTGTACAAGTTTTTCCTTCATGGTCGTTCAATCTCAAAGGATTTCAAAAAAGTGCTTACTTCAAATAATGCCAACTATCAAACATCCTACTTTTCAGGGGCAACTTTTTAAAATATAAGTACCATTCATATTCTCAAAAATGTAAAAATTTACGTTATCACACAATTTTAAGCTTGTAAGTTTTTCAAAAGAAGACGAACACTCGCATATGCCTCAAACTAACTTGATGACGACGTATAAGGAATTTTGCGGATTCATATTGTCAAAAGGCATGTTTATTATCAGCCAGAGTGTCCCTATTCGACTTTCAATATCAATATAATAGCTGGTTCCCGTTACTACTTCACCTGAATACAACTACCAGAACATTATGCGGTTTTTTCATTTTCATGCAAACATTAAATTCCCTATGTGAATGGAAAAACAATTGTTCCGATTAACATTACAAACAAGATTTCGAAAAGCATTCTGATAGTTGTATTCTGGAAATGTTTAAGGGGAATCGGCCATTGTAGTAGGAAGAGTCAAAAACAACTTCTGTTCAACTTAGCACTCCGAAACAAAAACGTATCATTTCACCATCCGACCTTCGTCACAGTCTGAGTAGAAAGCCGTTATACGATAGAATTGATATTTTGTCTGATTATTATTCAATGCATGACGACTTACGCGCTTTTTACATGAAGAGAAGGTGTCCCTGGAGAGGGGGTTACCTTAGCCCTCTTGTGAGGCTGGGTGAGACGACTTTAAACACATTTTCTTTGTAAATTGCAGAGACCTGTTTAAATGAGAAGCCTCAAAGTTATCTCGGGGGAAAGGGTGACCCTGGTGCCGGCTTACTCACTTGGCAAGGAAGGGTGACGCCAGGAGGCGAGACAACGTTTTGCCACGTAAACACTCTGTCCCTCTTTGATTCGGCTGGGAGGGACAACTTGAGAAACAATGAGTATGCGCAAACTTTGTTATTTCCAAAATGGCAGTAAACGCCAAATCACAATCAAAGTCGTCCACAAAATCTCAAGATAAAAGATGAGCTTTCACTTCTGAAATGATTTAATCCTTAATCAACTGCTTAAAGCAATATAAATGTCGATGTGAATTTAATTCAGTCGATTTTAATCCCAATAAAGTACAGCTGTACGAAAAAGTTCTGCAAGAGAAAGGTAACTCTACTCAGTTCACTCAGTCAAATCAGACAAGGTCAACGTTGGTTTTCCTAATGTAAACACAAGCTAAAACTCGATTCGGGGGCTAGAGTAACCCTCCCACCAGAGGCAACTTCTCTTCATGTAAGCAGGGCCTTATAATGTATTAATTAACAGAATATTTCATGAATTGACCAACACTACTAAAATCAACTATAAAAGTTGACTAGAACATACTGTTCTCTGTCGACTCGATAGCTCAATCGGTAGAGCAGTGGTCCAGCTACACGAAGATGCGAATTCTAATCCTGTTCTAGTCAACTTTCCTAGTTGATTTTAACAGTGCCGGTCAATTCATGAAATATTCTGTTCATGTTACCCGAACAATAGTTCTGAAATAGAGTTTAAACGTTGAGCATCTTATTGTGAAGATTCAATCTTTACTCATAATGCCCTTCACCGACTTCAACAGTAAAGTAAGGTCTAGACGTTCACTTTCAAATTTTTATGGTTCAATAAACCGAGCTGAGCTTCTTAAAAAGTTAGGGGCCGTTTACACTAGCGTGTTAGATCGATCTGAGATCAATCTAAGTCAAAATCGATCCAAGTGTGAACGCTTGAATGCGAACTGAGATCGATCCAAACGAGTGTGAGCGCCTTCACGATGCGAGCTGATATCGATCTCAGATCGGTCTCAGATCGATTCAAGTTAGATCGATCTCAGTGTGAACGGCTCCTTAGTGAAAGTTTGGCTTAGCTTGTTTAGTATTTGTTTTGAAATGAGGTAATACAATTGTCATAAGTGGTGACGTGCAATATATCATAATATTATTCCACTCAAAGGCGTGCAGATTAAATTATGAAATCAAGGTTTAGCGTCCGACTATCATCTCAACGACAGAAGCTGCTGCATAAGAATGTGCCCCATATAAAGTTTAAAGTCGATGACTCGTTAACAATTCTGACATATTTTGCCCAAAATGTTCATGTTGATAAAACATGAAGATGGGAAATGGCACCACAACTTAAAGTTGCTAAACTCTCCATTCTTCAAGAGACTTTGTTGAGAGAGTACAAAAGAGTACAAAAGCGGTGTGTTCAAGTTTCACTTTGGACATTAATTTAGCCAGTGAACATATTCAATGGGTTAAAAATAACAAATATGTAGTTTGCTAAAGAACAAGCACATTTGTGGTCGGACAAACAGGATTTATGCAGTACTAATATTATAGCAGAAGCGGATTTAGGGGGCGGCTTCTTCCCTCCTACACTAAAATTCATGACCTTGCGAGACTTAATGCAATTGTAAAAGTGCCAAAGTGCATCGAATCATCCTTCTTTTGTTAGATATTAGATGGGTCTGAGCACGTTTTATCTTTTCAAAGTTTAATCAGAAGTTCGGTACCATCTAATTTATTCATTTTACCTCATCTAAATAAACCGAGTATGATTACATATGCGAGATGTCTAAGGAGTGCATAAATGACAATCAGACAACAGTCAAGTTGAGTGAAGTTGCTCAGCGTTATCTCTCTTCTCAATTAGCAATGTCATTTCAAGGTTAACCCATTCCTAAGTCCCAGTTCAAAAGTCGAACTTTTCATGTGCCCAATCAGATGTCAATGAACAAAATCCTTTATTAAAGCTGATTTGCATTCGATTCGGCACAAGAAGAGTTCGACGTTTGAATATGGCCTACGAATAGAGCGTTTATGCTTAGCTTTAACAAGAAAAATATAAAGCCATATCATGACCTAAACTAAATAATTCCCCTAAGCTCTATTGCTACAAATTCAATCAACGTCATCGCCTTTTAAATTACCATTACCTAACGCCAAAAAAGTCAAATTGTGCCACGGCATTTAAAAGACGCCAACGTTATTATTACACCCTGGTAGGTGTGCGTAAAAAAACGGGAACACCATACCACATGCGTTGTTGACCTATTTAGAATAGTTTGTGAAGTGTCACGTCCGTAATGTCTAACTTCTGTATTGTTGCTATGATGACTCATACAATTAAATCTCCTTTAATCTTGCAATATGAGGATAGCGGGTGCATGTAACTGGAAAATGACCGTTACTTGAGATAATCACATTGTCTTAAAATACCGTCTGTTGATTCTGAGGTTTACCCCAAATTTCCTGTAGCTTTCGGGAAATTGACTCCTTTAAATACGACACAGCATTTCTTAATCAACCATGACAATGGCCAGTCGTCTACATCATGATCTCCTCTATGACCATTCAAATGTTTTCTACAATGATCTTCATAGTGCTAAATGTTTCATTGGTAGACCTCTAAGGCTATGTCAATTCGAATGTATGCGGTGATTGTGAGTTCCTTATCGAAGTCAAGGAACGTCGCTTCCTCTTCGACATCATTGCATCATGTCGTCAATACTACCCATACGGAAATATGTCGCAAAAGTGTTTGCCTCGAAGAAGAAGGTTCCCACGATTTAGCAGCACGGATGAGGAAAGTTATTACAAAAACAACTCCCACGGTTGTAGCAATGAAGAATCTCTGTCACCAAATTATCTAACTTGTGGGAATTATACGTAACTTGACTCAAACAATGAGGTTGAGTTCATAAGTTATGTTACCTCTCAAGTCTATGAAAAAAATCAGTTAGCCTGAAGCACAGTAGCAGATGGCCAGCGGTGCCCGTTGACTGTTTCTACATTATTTTTAGTTCAAAATTGTCATTGGTCACATCAAATTTGTGAAAAGTCAAACCAAATTTACAAGAAGTCATAACAAATTCGTAAGATATCAAATTAGATTCATAAGAAGTCAAAACGAATTCACAATAGGTAAAATCAAATTTGTACGACGTCGAATCAAATTCGTGCGACGTCAGTCAAATTCCGAAGATATCAAGTGAGATGAGCGAAATGTCAAAACAAATGAATAAGTCAAATCAAAATTGTAAATCGTTGCTCCAAATGTGGTTTTATGAAATCAAATTTCTAATGAGCAGGGTGTCAAATCCATTGGTTAAAGGGTTAAAACACAATTTGAAAGCACACCAAGCTCATGCAACTGTAAATCTACAGTAGATAAAATGCCCATAACCATTTCCATTCTCTGTTCACTATAGCCTGTCATAGAAATTCGCATGTGAGCAATTGCATGAGTTTGATTTGAATTCAATTTGTGCTTTGACACCTTACCCAATCGATAAGACTCCTTGCATGCCCAGTCGGGAATATGATTTCATAAAAACCACATTTGGTGCTACGATTTAAAATTCTGGCTTGACTTCCGCATTTGTTTTAATATTCCGTCCATCACACTTGATCACTTATGATTTTTGGACTTTTTGGTGACTAAAACTATGAAATAATTGCAACCGATTGAGTAACACAAGAAATATCGAGCTGACATCTTAATAGTATCGATGATTTAAACCAATCACGCACGCTCTAAGGACGGTATTGCTACTCATTGTATCAGAGTATAAATTAATGTGAAGCAATACTCATCGTATGGTTAAGCTACACGAAATGCTCTTGTGAGTGAAGATAACAATTGCACGATAGTTCATGCATAAACATATGTATTATGTTTTACAAATGTATGTAAATCGAGTCTGACTGGGAGAGGGAAACCAAGGTAGATCAAGGATCATCAAAGCTTTTTTGCACCTTTTTACCAGTTGTTGCGGTTACGCAAGAGTTGAATTCCATGTAAGTACGCTGAATAGCCAACTATTGCCAACGCTGAGTTCTAAATTGTTTTTTAGTCTCGTTAGCGACCTCCAAACTCAAAGAGAACATAATGAGTTAGGTAATCAACAAATAGTTAAGTGATGATGAGCCCCCATCCCGATTTATTGAACTTTCTTAATTGATTTCTATATCCTTGACTCGAGGCGCTTATTAAAAAAATTTATTGGAAGGTAATAAATCAGATAATGTTTCTTAAACATTTTCGCCAACTTTAGGTCAATTTTTGTTTCTACTTTATTTATTGAAAAACATGTTAAAGGTTTTCCTGAACGAGCCATGGGGTCCGATGAGTCGACTTTTATCTCGGATGTCAATTCAAACGAAATTTCGCCTCTTGGATTTTGCGTGAGAACTTAATGCTACCAGTTATCAATGGCCTTAAAAACTCACAAATAACGTTTCTGCTCACCATGCATGGGGTCCCCTTCATAAATGGCTCTTCAAACATTAGACCTTTGAAGTCATGTCATGCACAAAAGGAGTGACCCCAGTCTGTGGTAAATTCCAACTAGTTTCTTTACTTTTCTTATTTGGATTCTCCGAAAGTCTTTATTATTTCTCAAAAAAAAATAGAGATTCTCACATCAGGCGAAAATGAGGCTACCACATTGCAGATGAAGTCCTGGCTTTATCTTGGTTACTTGGATACCACTCAAAAAGGTTGCTAACATAATGGGTGGAATCATCCTGTATATCATCCATAAAAAAAGTCATAACCATTTTCCGTCAAATATTGATTTGAGGATTATTTAGGCTAATAACAAAAATATACTGTAAACGATTTGGTTAATGCAGGAAATTTCAATCTGGTCTTCGGACCATTAACTCCTGAACTATCACCAGAATGGTAATTCAACATCTTTTTGAATGTAGCGCCCATTGCAACTAATTAAAAGTTACAATAACCCACCTCCACCATACATAAATAGTTCAGTGGACTGTGATGCATATTATTCTACCAGCAAAGAGAAAAGACAAGTACGTTGGAAAGGAAACGGTTTGGATTAAATTACAGGGCCGTTGGAGATGCTCCTCTGCGGACATGAATAGGTGAGTTTTCAAACAGATTGCCGGTACCTGCAATGTCAGAACCTCTTCGTTGGAGTTATTGAAAATTTGCTTGTTTGCTTATATTAGTTGAAAAGAAGGTGCCAAGCAAACGGGCTTTGAAACACAATGAATCGGATCATCCTTTAGGGCTTAGGTAGGAAGCTCCAGCACCCCTCTGCTTGGTTCCATGTCCACTGAAGTTTCTCTTGGCATTTAAAAGCAAAGAAGAAAACTCAAAAAGAAAGACAAACTTTTGCCGGCACCCGGCAAAGGGTTCCGGTGTTTGAATTAACCGCCATCTACGATCAAGGACGAATTCTACCAGCTTTTGGAGCGGAAGCCTGTACATAAATTGGATAACCTACTGCCTAGAAGGTGTGCCAAGTAAGGGAGAACTAAAGGCCTCAAGTACTACAATTTTAAATGTAATTTGGAATGTTTTAAAAAAAGCGTAATAGCACGTGGTATCGATAAGTATAATTTAAGCTTGGGTAATGTAAATCAGTATAATTTACATTTAAGTTTTATAAGATAATTTTAAAGTTTTTTTAGCAATTTTATTGCCATTAGCACCATCGTATATTTTAACAGGTAATTTTTTATGATGTAACTATGTTAGAATTACATTCTCTATGGATATAACACATTGTAATTTAGTTTATTTGGCTATTGAATGGGTTTTGTACTCAATAATAATAATAGCCAGTAACGAATTGTATACGAAAGTCATGTCAAGCTAAAGTATCTGAAAGCATCTTGAGCCAGTCTTACCTAGCTTACTGTAGCTTACTGCAGTTTTGTTAAGTTCTTTTAAAATTTCAAGATTATTTACTCAAAGAAATCAATGGGAAACTTTGCTGCAGAGCCGTGATAGCGTTATAATATAACTTGGGAAGTAACAAGAACACTTGGGATGCAATAAAACTCTTGGCCAACGACTGGAGATTTACGAACCAAAGGTGTTTTCTCAAAGCTTTTAGACGTCTAGTTCCTGAACGCCCTTTCCTAAAAATACTTGTGACTCGCTTATTATGTCACTAAACATTAAAAACAGCTTCCAATAAAACTGCCTTCGTAATACGTCAACAGGAATTCTGTCTACCAATCCCATTTCCCACACTTTGTTTCTTGGGCGTTCCATGATTTCGCATTTTCCCTTCCTTTAAAGAAAATGAAACTCGAATTTCTAACCCATTTTTTAATTACAGTACTATTACTACTGTCAAGAATAGAAGAATTAATTTGAAATTAAAATATTTTTGTTTTCAGGGGATTTTCCTTGACGTTGTCGACGACTTTTATTTATTATTTATGCTGATTCAAAGGTTACTCTTACGAAGCATGCCCTACGACCAAAAACGGTCGGACAACTTGATCTCATAATTTCCGGTTGCATAATGGTGCTCATCTATTTGTGACATCATCATCGCCACGTAAACCTTTCTTGGCAAGATTTCATGAAAAATAACGTTCGTCTTGACTTACGTTATGAAAATACTGAATAGGTAGCCATATATCGGATTGTTATTCAAGAATAAGATTCCCGAATTTCCTGCCACTTTGAACTGGATATCGATCATGATTTGCCAAATTGCTTGTGAATGATCCATGCAGTAGTACTACGGGCTGAAGCTTGGCTAGCTAGTAAGAAATCTCCCAAAAATTAATTGTATGTTGAAAATAAGTGCCAGGACTAAACTTTTGTCATCTCATTCCGAACTGAAATTCACCCATGTAACCATCCCTTACGTTTGTTTCATTATGCGGTGTTATGAAATGACTGAAGTGGAACTGAACCTTCGCGTGCAGTTTGAGCAAAAAATGTAATAAAAACAAAAAAAAGGTTGTTAATGAGCTCCGCAAATATATCATTGTTGTAGTTTTATTACCATTTTCTCAAACAAGCCAGAGAACATAAGATAAATTCTCACACCAAATCCTCCTGTCCTGGGATGGGATTGGGAGCCTTCCAAGTAAAATTTGGCAAAAACCCCCCTGTAAAACAGTAAAATCTTTGAAATAAACATTTGGGGGGAGTGTGCGGTATCGATTCAAAAAAAATGAAATAGAGTTAAACATCTTGCCATTCAACATAACAGGGATTAATGTGATGATTAATGGGACCCAATAAAGGAGCAACTTGATATTTTTACAACATATGGGTTAATCACTGGTTACTGGGATTGCTTATGAACTAATCAGATTTTTAAGGAAGGTGATCATGTCAATCATTGTATTCGATAGGTGTACATGTACTATACAAGCTCAAAAATTTTCTGACTACAAGAATCTGGCCTTATGAACATATAAATAAATCTGAAAAATATGACATCAGTTTATGTTAAAGTGAAAATTCCTTGGCTCCCCAATTCATTGAAAGGCCCTCTGTACACTTTCAACCTCGACATCATGACTGGCCAGGACATCTTTTCAGTGTCACAAGGTATTCATAAACAACGAATTGGGAACCTTGTCACAATGAAGGATCTCCAAAAGTGTCATGGTAGTTTCAGATTCTTCTGTATTGAAAATCATGTTTTTTGAAATAGAAACTTAATCTTCTGTTACGAGGAATCTTTGCTAATTCAACTTTCATACATACAAATAGCATGTTTTGTGTTTCTAAATACATTGTATCCGAATTGACAAAAATAGTCTCCTTATATAACTCCGAATTCCGTGTTCTTTAATTGCCATGACAATAGAAATCTTTTTGTTGTTTCATTATCATCTCATTCCATCCCAACGAACTGTTCATTCAGTATTCACTGTTCAACGGTGAGACAGTTGTCGTCGTCTGAAGAACATGGAATTGTTCTTGTGACGTCGTGCGAGGAGCGGTTGTATTGTTAGAGTTTTCGAAAGATTTCAAACTATTCACATTCTTGCCCTTAAAAGGGAGTGCCGTTGTTGACGTCAATGATAATACTGAGCTTACTTAAGAAGTTCTTTGTTCTTTGAACTGTTGTCTTTTATCGAAAGGATAAAATCTTTTGTTCGAACTTATTGATCTCAAAGTTTGACTTGGTTCATTCAACGTCCAATCATCATGCAACGAGAAGAGTTTGAAAAATCATAAACCATAAAACATTAAGCTACTGGCGTAATGAACTTGCTCTCTCTCTCTTTTGAGAAATATTTCATGCATATCATCAGCATTTGAGAGGAATATTTTAATTCACGTTCAGGCAAAGTTTTCTCTTTATTCAACAGTATTTGCCTGTTAAGAAACTAATTAAGAAGTTGAAGCAGTGATTAATTTTTCGTTAGCTGCAGGTCTTGATTTAGAAAAGTGATCAACGAGGTAAATGCTTTAAATTTCTAGTTCCTTATAAGTAGTGGGGCCTATTACCTCCAAAGCTTTCATCAAAGCTACCTCAGCATAAGATTAATAGTGCATATTCAGAAGTTAAGTTGGATAACAGGGTACTCCATCTAGAAATATCAAAATAAAAATAATCCGCATAATTTCGCAAAAAATGTTTCCGAAGCAGTCTGATGATACGACAAAATGTTTAATTTTACCAAGGCGTTTGCGACGCACAGCCATTTTTCCAACCCCCGTTGCGGTTGTCGTTTGGTGAATGAGGAAATTCTCTTAATTTCTTTGATATTGACATAAAAATATCTAATATCGTTCTCGAACTAAACTGGAAATGCAGTTCTGGATATTCCGTGCGGCAAGATACTACGCTTCATTTAAACGTGTCGCATATTTATTCATACCTATAAATTTTAAGTGCTACTCTTATATTGTTGAGAGCTAAGATGCATATAGATCACCAGTTAAGACGTGGGCGGCTTGACCATTAAAAGGAACTCCCATAATAAATTCAAAACTACTTAGTACAAAGTGAGAGAAGACACAGAGCAGACCTATCTTGGCCAATAATATCATACAGAAGCACATTTTGACGATTTGGTTTGGGGAACGATTTCATTATCACACATCACTGTAAGTGGAACAATTTCTGCTTGATTTTACTTTTAGTAAGTCGTTGAGTCTCGTTATTGTTTCTTTTCTGTTCCTTAAAACGAGTAAGTGCGTGTCAAGATAGCATACAAAAGCCATACTTCCGAGCTGTGTGTTCCTGTGCAATGTTATCACGCAAAATTATTGTGTTATTTAAGGTATATGGTTGAAGAAGGTGATTGTAGAGCAATGATTTTATTCCTCGTCCAGACTCAAAACTTCCATAATTCTTTTCTTCGTACCAGCTTATGATCTCATTACTTCTTACACACAGCGTAACACATTTATGTTTACGTTAGGGAAGTGGTTTCTAAGGTGAACAACTTTAGGTCTCATCGCGCACAAGACATCTTTGAGAAAACCAGGTATCCAACAGTTAATTCGGTTTACAAAGGATCTCTTGTACTGAACTATACGCAGTTTGCGTAAAAGTGTATTCCAAGCCTAATAATATATCGTCCGCAACTGTCATGTAAAAGTTGAGATGACGGGACAGTGAATGCCTCAAAATGAACGTGGAAAGAAAATAATAAGAGACTTAAGTACTATTATCGTCTGCTTTTACCCAGCGGAGAAATTTCATGTTAATTGCCAAGGAAAATATCGAATGCTTGTGTGCGTGAGTCTCTGTGTCCAGATGTAGGAAGAATATCTAGTTTTGACTAAACTTAATATTACCATAAAATCTCTTAAGTCTAGCAAATATTGGGAAACGTTGAAAAAACAAAACTATCACAAATGAGCCTTGGATAACCAATCATGATGTCGATAAAACAGGACACTTAATTTTTATATATACTGAAATGTCTAATAATCTCGATATTTCGAAAATAAGACTAAACTTTGTTGGTGCACAAAAAACACGAGAGAGCCATTCAGCAGACGTTCTTCTTGCTCAATTCCTCAGTATACATTTCTGACCCTAAGATCACTTGTAACCTTTAGCTGGGCTTGTGAAAGGCTTGAACACCTGGCCATCGCAACTCCAATTGAGAGCCAGACAATGTCACAGATGCATGCTGGTTTGATTGATGGAAATATGTATTGCATAAGCAATACCTTCGACGTTGCTCTGATTTTGAATCGAAAATATTAGTTCATTTATTTGATTTTAAACTCAAGTAAATTTTTAAATTTGGATGAATTTTAATATCAATTTGATTGAAAAGTCAAATGAGCTTAATTCGTCTGAGTGTTAACATGTATTACAAACTCAAGAAATCTGAAGAAATCAAACTAACAGGGCATTTGAATCATTAGAAGTAGGAGAAACTACCAATTTGAAAAATTTTCACTATAAGCATGATTAGATTAAACCACTATTTAAATAATCTTGTTTTTAGCTGCCATTCCAGAAATCTTTAAGGGATATGTTCAAATGATAAATGAAAATTCAGAGTCAAATACACACTGAATTCTAAGCGTCGTAAAATGGTGAAATCTGTGCACTATTTCATGCGACAAAAGTCCTGCCCATTTGTCAGTCTTTTAATCCATCAGATATTTAAAAACTAGCGCTGTAAAGTTTATGTACTGCATGAACGGTATAAAAAGCTAGACCAGTGATACGTCCTGACATGGAGGACAAAGCATCATGCATGTGGTATATGGTATGAGTAAAGTCGATTTGAGTAAAGTCGAATTAGTCTACACCACGCGAAGACTGGAAACCTACTACTACGTTTTCATTTCTTAAATCCTATTTTCACTCCTCAAACTCTGCTTTTTTCGGTGTCCACTTTTCTCATGTCTACGGCACTTCTTTAAATTGCCGGAATGTCGGCGTGCATTGGAAGTTCTTGGACACATTTAACAAATTTGAGCTTCTTACATAATTTAGATACAGACTCCTGTCTTTGGAAAACAAATGGTGTTTGAAGGCCAGAAGTAACCGAAATCTTGCTCGCTAAGAATTGGCAAATGTGGCAGTGCAGTGTGGTTAATGCACGCATACGATAATGCACGCATGAATATGTAAAAAAAACGAGCGTGAACTCAAGAGTAACTTGGACACCAATTAACTTAGAAATAAGGGCCGCAGAGAATATTTTTTATATTGGGGAGGGCAATAAAGTCTTGATTTCTAACAGCTTGTTAAAAAATCTGGGATTAACAAAATGAACCTCATGATTGACTTAAGAATACGACTAATTCCATAAACTGCCGCCTTAAGCTCTCAAATATGAGATACAGGAATACCTCATTTGCCTCAGGAAGCTATGACACGTTACTCCATCCTGTTCTCTTTGACGTCAATGAGTCTTGGTATCGGACACGTATGATTTGTGCCAAATAATCCATGAGATCTGCTCCAATCCACACTCTTTATATTAGCTCTTTGCAAGCAGTATAGGACACCTATTATTTTACTGTGGAAAATGCCAGATGATTTTGCCAGATGAAAATTCCAGATGGTCTTTAAACCATTGATCACAAAAGTCTAGTTATGTCGTCTTTGACAATTTTGTTCTTTCTAATGCCAGACAATGTTACTCAGTAGGAAGATACATCTACCAGATGAAATATAATTCTTTTTACATTAGCCATTTTAAGAGCCATCTTAAGTCCAGCGGCGGACAAATTGTTCCAAAAATATGTTTGTTTGAAAATGAGTATGTGGATTTATTTTCACTAAGAGTGTATTTTACTTTATTCCTACAACCAGTGACGGACTAATATTAGCCAGAATGCCAATTATTAGAGGGAGGTTAAAACCCAATTTGCGCACACACAAACTACTTATGAGGGCAACAGCCCCCACTGTCCTCCTCCCGCACTTCCGACCCCGCTGTTTTGATTGTGGTCTTCAAGGATCTAAAAATAGTATTCATTAGACAAAGAATTCATTAGACTTGACATTTCCAAAATTGCTCTCTTTTAATGCTTGTGTAACATTTTTTACCCATTTTTTGATTTTTAAACAATCTCTTGTGAAAAATAATTTCCTCAGAACAAACATTGCAGGTCAAAGGTCAGTTAAGCTTCAAATAAAATATTGAGTTAAGTATTCAATAATTCGTAATGTTAGGTTGTCCGAAATTACGGAATACCAAGGCCTGTTTACATGAGCGATTTTGTACAGCCTATGCAATAAGATTACGCTATTGATTTGCTCGAGTTTGTCCCCGATATTTTTGTGAGTTTAACGCATACGCCAAGATGTCAATTTCAAGACAAAATTCGCAAGTCTAAACAGGCTTCAACTATTTCTCGGCTAGAGCTCACCCTTTGATGGGTAAAATAGGCTGGCGTAAGCCAGAATAAGACAGTCTGGTGTTAGCCAGAGTCTTATCTCACTGGGAAAGAGTCAATGCTCCGCCATGCAATAATCTCTGAGTTCAACTGCCTGTGAATGAATATTGATGGCATGCAGTGTTAGGTTGAATAGATTTGTTGCTTTGCCGCTGCCCGTACAAGTCTTAGACGTAACACTACTCAAGGTCACTAGCTTGAATATTTTAAATAAAAGATCTTCCGTTGTCATAACACAGTTACAATCAACTGGTAATATTCCATTTTCATCGCCGGTAATAATGATCAATTGCACGCCACAAAATAAAACATTATGAGCACCTAGATGTTATGGATATCTTCAACTACTGTCAACCATCAAAAAAGAAAAATCTAAATCAATAGGATATCTATCACGCAACTAATTCTATTCATTTTGAAAGCTTTCTTGCTTAATCCTGACTTTATATTTCAAACGTTTCAGAGAGAAATGCAAACTCGTCGATGATTAGTGAATTTCATGCTGTATATCTTAATAATCCTAATCCTGTAAGACATGAACACTTAAACAAAGCACTATATAAGTATTGATTTTCCCATCAACATTCTACAATCTTTGTTTAAAATCTAGCTTATGATTTATAACTTTGAGTTAAATAAGTTCTCTCTCATACATTCAGATTACGTTGAGCATTTCTTTCAAAGTTAACTCTGCGTTAGACATTCCGAAATACCGCGATATTCGACATTCTAATGAGCATCGAGCAATTCCATAGTAAATATTACTTTCTATTAATATTAATATAAGATAGAGAATGCAGTCCCCGTCTTGAATGTTTAATCTCATATCGTCGAAAAAAATTGTTCATTGTGTCACAATCTGTGGAGAAAATTACACTTCAGCCGTTTTGTGCAAACATCTTATGCGAGAATGCCTAGAGTGACTTCATGATGACTCCATTATCTCAAAATTTTCTTTGGACACCATAGCTTAAACCTATTCACAAACAAGTTAGTCTTTGTGTCATGCAAAAAATCGTGTAATTCCTTTTAAAGTCAAGGTAGGCCACAAGTTGACGCCAGAAAAACTAGTTTTGTTCCTGTTTAACAGGGGTTTTTTCGTACGGGTTGCTTACGTGTCAGATCTGTCATCAAACTTTGGACTACAATGCAAAGTTATTACCTTGAGTTGTCGAGGAAAGCTGAGAGAAAGTGTAAACTACTGGTTTTTCCTCAAGCACAAAAATTTTGAACCGGACAAAAAAGCAAGTCTTTTCAAAAGAACTACTCATTCCTTTAAATAATTTTCAGAGCAAACTTGGAAATCTAATTACAACCAGTCAATCATCGAGGATGTAAAATTCAAGTAAGCAAACACAATATCGGCAAAGCGTCTTTTTCTTTGTTACAAAGGAGACTCTGTTCACTTGGTTTTAGATTAATTTATAAAATATCAAATATTCCTCGGTCCTTAAAAATCTGTTATGTAGTCGTCATCTGAGAAACTTTCAATAAAGCCTGAGCAAGAATTTAGAATTTTGTGGGTGGGCTTCTTGTCTCCCATTGGTATGTTGAAACAAAACCGGTATCTCAACCCTGACCCTTACTCGTGGAATGTAGCTACTTCGATGCCTGATTATTTATTTTTAAAATATCTCAGCGTATAAAGTAGTGATTTAATGCTCAGTGCTCTGTATATATGAGACATTAAGACACGTGGAACAAATGAGAAGACAAAGAAAAGCAATAAGAGAACAAAGAACCAAAGAAAAATATCTAGCCATCGCAGAGTTAATATTTAAAAATAGAAAAAAATTGTTCTGAATTAAATGCCTTTGAGAATTAACCTCAAAAAAAAAATGTAGATCCCTAATCAAATAGAGTCGATCGACTTAGAGGGCTCAAGAAACCTGTAATATAACAACTTTGTTTTAGTTCGTTTTCTGAAGTTATGAAAATTTTTGCTTAATACCATTGCCTATCTTCAAATCAACGTGTGGTCTTTTCGAAAGAACTTAAGAGGAAATTATACTTTAATCATCAATGATTGCGAAACAGATAAGTTGTCTTAAATCCAAAGTATGGCAATTCCAAATCAATATCAAAATCCACTACAACTGCGCGAAGTCAGTCCATACAAATATGTTTCATTCCAAAATGTCGTCCTAAATAAAAAACCAACATTAAAAGATTTGGAAATAAATCTATGCTTCTCACGTAGAGCACGTGATTATGTTTTTGTGTTGACAGTGTTATATACTCTCGTTATTTCTTAAACTGTATACGCCATGTACTATTTCGTTTTGTAACCTGACCAGGGTAAAATAAAACTTTAAACGATGCCATGGATAATGCCTCACCAGGCCGATTTCCCCACCAAAAAGATTCTTTGTTTTCTTCTTGTCGGTCGCAGGACGCGTAGGCTAAGGGAAAAACTAAAGAACAAAGAATGTAATACAGTATTTCAATAAAATAATGATAATGCTACTGCGACCAGCAAAGTCACTAGTAATTGCCCCTATTTAGCCTATCAGCGGTTTAATTAAGAATCAGGAAACTTAAAATAGTTCCGACGCATTTACATTTGTTCAAGACATATTTGATCATTCCTTCCGTTAAACTTGGTTCTTCTTCGAAACCATTGTTTTTTTAGTTAATTACAAAATTTGGGCCCTCTACCAAAACCAAATAGTTGGTTTTCTATGTGAAACAAAGGAATGATATCTTTTCCTCAGGTTTCAAAAACATTAATGAATGGCAAGAAATTAGGGGTAGCCAATGATACGTTATATATTGTGCAATGTGTATAAATTGTTGTCCTTTTAATAATTTCTCCAGATTGCCAGATATCGTGTTGCGTGAGTTCATTGTTCAATAATTCTTTCCAAAGAAAGATAACTTTAACCAAAATTCCTCAAGCAAGAGTTAAAGCTTGCATTCGAACGGCCTACACTTCTCACCATCACCATTTTGTCATCAGTGAGTCAAAGTCTTGCAAACCAAACCTTTGATTTTGTTTACGTGAAAGAAAATCAGATTTTGAGAATTCATTTTCTTTAGGATATTGCGAACATGGTTATAGGTCTGATTTCATGAGCGTGCAATGAATAAAAAGCAAACGTTCGTCGGGCCTTAAATATCAAACATTAATAAATTAAATCTCCATCTTTGTTATTCGGTATAATTTTCATGTTACGCATGTCTTCCTTTACCATAAATATTTGCTAGTAATCATTATAATAATAAATGAAAGAATGATTGACTCGGCTTCTAGTTAATTCAACGCCTACTCACTACTTACTTCTATTCCTTGATGAACAGATACACGATGGCACCGTTCTTGCTAGTACTTTCAACGCTTCTCTACCTGTTCAACGGCATCTATTCTGCACCACTCAAAAACGTCGATGACGATTACGAAGTGTTTGGTTTCATTGCAGAGAAAAGATTTGAGGATCCTAAACAAGAAAGCCACAGGTGAGTTTGAGTTAAACCACGGCACTTGATATTGTCTAATAATAATAATACTTAAAAGTATTCCCAGACACTGATAATATTGAAAAAAAGTTGCGAATATTTAACTCAAACCAACCTCAAAAGCTTAATTAACAAAATGTACGAATGCAATTTATCATTTGAAATAGCATTTGTATAACTTACAGAATAACTCAGTGGAAATGACCCTACGAAGAACATACCCCACGGAGAACAACGCTCTTTGACCTCGACTGAAATTGTCTTACTTCGAGTGCTAGGACAAAATCGACTAACAGATTCAATGAAATTTTGTCTTTGATGCAATAGATATGTCAGAAAATGACAGTTTTGCAAAATACGTTTACAAAAGTATCATCATACAGGCTGAGATAAAAACATTTTCAGTTTCTTTCGAGCCTTCAAACATCTCGTAGGTTTGTAGCTGCGTAATGGCGACTCCTTGTTCTCCAAGGGAGGTCCACGGAAAACTATGGATTCCCAAGAATAGAAGTCTGAAAATTCAATCTGTGACATCCCCAATACAGGGTGTATTAGGTCAAGCTCCGATAGAAAATATTGCAAATCAAACCCTTTCTATTTTTTTCTCACTATTTTAATATCTAAATTTCATAATTGGCTCGTACATTAAGAATTCAGTATACAGGACCCTCCTTTCCAGAACCAAATGTACTACCCGTGGGCCACATAAGTCAGTTTCCTGAGACTCTAACGAGAAACTTTCTTGGAACAGTTTTTTCTTAAATGGTCAGTAACGAGATTTTTACACCTTTCATATCCCTCTGAAAACTCTCATAAGGAACCATAGCACCTGTAATCCCATATGCTGCCTCGCAAACAGACATATGCTTTAGTTCAGATCTTCTTGTTATCTGACTACTAGGTCATTTAACTAAGCAACCTATTCCTCTACTTAAGCAGTAATTTTCAAATTTTAGGGACAGAACTAAAAGAGCTGTTGTCGTGGTGGATGGTGGAAGTGGTTTTGCGTCAGCCTGTGAAAGTGGGGAAAAATTCGTTTTGGTGAAGGAGCCAACCTGTTTAGTAAAAAAGACACAATATCATGCTTACATGAAGCTGTGTGTGATACAACATGCATATGGTGAGTTAGAAAGTTATTAAAATCAATAATTTACGATATAATACAGATAAGATGCATGTAGAATAAATTGGGGGGAAAGTTAGGGTAGGGTGTAATAATCAATAGCAATAAATTATTAAAAAATGATTACCCAAATATTGTGATGGACAGGTGAATGGAGATACATATGTACGTACGAATGGATGGATAAATGAATGAATTAATGATATTGACCGAACGAATAAATGAAAAGAGCGTGCAAATGAACAAACGAATGAATGAATGAACGAATGAATGAATGAACGAAGTGTCAGTTAATGAGAACTCTGCGTCTTCATAATGGGTTTTAGGCAACCTTGTTATGACCCACAAGACTCCAATGATTCTACGCCGACTAACAAGTATTTCCTTTTCCCATTTGGGGAAATGTCAAGGACTTTTTAGTCATATATTGGTAAAGCTTTGCACTTGCATGCTTACTGAATATAGATTAATAATATTATATGAATGATCAGTGTGAACATGACTTTTTGCTTCACAAAGAAAATGGTTTAATCGTAGTTTAAACTTAAACATATTATTGCGTTTATCCATGACAATATAGAGCCATAATGATCACTTTATCTCTGAAAAGAGTATTGCGTATGTTTGCGTGTGCACTCATAAAGCTACAGGTCGAAAAGACGAAATTAACAACCAAATATTTTAGTGCTTCCAGAATTTTATGCAGGAAACTTAAAACTTCTTCCTGGGACTCATTTCGTAGCATTTATTCTCACAGTCATTGAAACAAGTAATAAAGAGAAGTCATCACAAAGAACAAAGGAGAAAGAGTCGAGGATTAGAACAATATGAGGCTAATGACCCCTGCAAAATCAAGTGCCATTGCGTATAAACTTTAAGTATAATGTTTCCTTGCCAAGTGCTCAGTGAACAAATTTGACAAATTTACAAAAAATCTTTACATAACACAAAATGTGTTCAAACGTCCAAGTAAACAATGGCAATTAGTCATTTTTCAAGTATTTAGGAATAAAAAGCTGAATTAAAAAAAGTCTTTTTAAACATAAAAGCAGTGAAACTTGTGAAGTCAAAGACATTGAAGAATGATTTTCCAACGATTTCAAGAACACAAATCAGTAAGATTTTAACCAATTGAAGGAATATTTGTTCAAAACAAACCAAAATTGGACATTATAGTACTTCTTAACTTATTTCAGCTACACACAACACTAAAAAAAATTGAGTATGGACACCCTTCGAGCCTTATATGCTTTCAAGTACAACGACTCCAGCTGAATCTATGTAGCATGTCATGGGTTAGCATAAATCATTCAAAGAATGCTTCTAGGTCTCACTGAAGTCTACTTTACGCTCTTTTGCGTAATCAAGCGTGGTATCAGGAAGCCTGAGCATAGAACCTAAGATACTTTGATATGACATTAAGGGTTGCTATGAATCACTTTTCAGTGTTCAAAAAATTCCGTCCAAAAATAAACAATTTTGGTTCTGCTATGGCATTACATCCGACCTTGCTTTAAAGCATTCTACAAAACGTGATCAAATTGAGCTATCTATGTTCTTGAAAGCTTATTTGAACCAAATTACCCCGTACCCAAATTCGAAAGGAAGCTCTAGTCTTCGAAGTCACCCTTGAAAATAAAACAAAGGCTTGAATTTCCTTGTTTTTCTGCCAATTGATACAATGCATAGATTTATGAGTCAATGTCATCTATAATTTATATCAATAGTCTGTATAACAAACATATTATAGCATAATATGGGATTATGTTTTTCTTTCTTGGGATAAATGAATGCGATCAGTTTATGAGTCGTAAGTGATACTTTCATCAAGTCAATCAAATTCAAAGTATGAAACTCTTGATTATGTAAAGTACTTAGTTATTTGCAAGGTTTAATATGACATCCATGAATATGCGTTTGAATGTTGGACTAACTTTCGAATCCAATACTTTAAACTTCCTAGATCCCGGAAACAACTCGTGTTAATTCGGTCACATATTGTTGAATAACGATTAAAGTAACTGAGAACTTTTCTTTCTTAATATCGGTGAAATGCTAAATTTTTGCCATAAACATATGATATCCAATTCCGAAGATGATTTTGCTGATTTTGAAGCATCGTGTAGATCATAATCTCTAGATATATTGGTTAATATAAATTCAAGATTGATTTCAATCTTCCAACACTACTCCTCATATTTATCTCAGTCGATCATGAAATGCTCTTTAAATTCACTTAATACAATTTATAAGAAGCTTAAATGTTGTTCTAATCCTGTTTTCTGTTTGTTGTCCTTACCAGTTCCTGGAATGCCTGATGGAGAAAAGGGTGCCAACTATATGGCTTTCCGGAATAACCTGTACAAATTCTATGGTGCTAGCGAGATATACAGGAAAAAGTACTGTCCTGACCGAACAACTACGCCGTCAACAAGCTCAACGGTTTCAACAAATCCAACACAGTCGACACATTCAACGGTTTCAACCAAACCAACGCAGTCGACAAATTCAACAGGATCAACAAAACCAACGCAGTCGACAAATTCAACGTTGCCAACAAACACAGCGTTATCAAAAAACACAACATTGTCAATGAATACAAAATTATCAACGAATACAACATTAATACCTGACACAAAGCTGTCAACATAAATGTGAAAAGCAAAGATAATAATGTGACAAGGTTTACGAGGTTGACAAGACTGATGGAAAAGAAGGTGGTATGAATGAATAAAAATGGGGAGAATGTGAAAGATGAAGATAACCAATATGATTTGGACAACACCAAGCAAAGCAAGATAACAAAGATTGGGAAGACTAATTATAATGTATAAGAACAAGAATTTAGGATATACTGAGAGAGTTAACGTCATGTTTCACAAATTTTGCATGAAGAGATTCCTTCGGGGATTCCAAATAACTAATTTCTTCTGAGAAAACTTAACCCAAAATGAGCTGTAACGTTGGAAATGTTCACGTGGTTGTGGATACATAAAGAAATAAATTCGATCTACGTATAAAATAAGGCCTTTCTAAATTAGAATTGAGCCTCTCACTCCCTATCCTCGCCTTCTTTGTTGACTTATCTCTACTATATGAAAGGGTTACTAAGGAATGAGCCAGGAAGTTATATTCCACAATTAACTTTCGGCTACCAGGACGATAAAACGTCATCGTTAACCATAAAATTTTGTGCAAAGAGATACTTTCGTTCGCTTAATGATATTGTTCTTGGTGCTTGTAAGTGTCTTTCATGTATTTGTTAACGCATGCTCTGGTCTTTTGATGACTTATCCCAAAATCGTCCCTCTAACTGGACAAAAATGGTAGGGAAAAGCAAAACCTATGAAAAGACAAAGTTGACAATATTTTATTTCGTTAAGTCCTCTAGTCTTATGGTTAATTACTACAGCACATGGATTGGCTGATAGTATATCGAACGATATTCGTAATAACTACAATGAAAGTTCAATATTAAGTCATCTTGAAGGATTAAATTTTTTTAACAATTTCGCGAGTAACG
The DNA here is from genome assembly GCA_030142905.1 of Heliopora coerulea. Lineage (NCBI taxonomy): Eukaryota > Metazoa > Cnidaria > Anthozoa > Scleralcyonacea > Helioporidae > Heliopora > Heliopora coerulea. Next base: position 1,352,171 of record JASJOG010000070.1, on the reverse strand, counting down.
ACGAATACTCTACTTTCTTCACTCTGGGTAATTTAAGACAATATTTCGCGTTTAAGGGAGATCTCTAATCGCGAAAGTGTTAAGTATTTGCCGATTCTTTAGTATTGCTGCAATGTAGCTCGGCTGTTCTTATGTTACAGTTACGCTGTCTCCTGAGTAAATCAATGAGTGAAAGTGTAACTAAGCCGTTAATACATCTCTTCTAACTTGATGGGAGACCCAAAACAAATTTGGATTGGCCTCAGATAACTGGAAGTTTGATACATTCTATCTTGAGTGATTTTATACGCATACTGAATGACTGTGTCTTACAAATATTGCCTCAACAAGTTTGTATATTCACTTAAGTTGTCTCATGGTGTACAATTAAATGTATCAACTTGTAACTGATATATTCCCATATAAAGTATATATATTCTGTGGATGCACCTGACTATCCTCGTCGTCATGATAAATCAACCAAACATTAATTTAATGTTATTTGCTTTAGAAGAAATCAAAATTAGATCACATCTATTCAAATGTAATGCAGAATAAAATCTTGTAAATATATTTATATGTATATATATGTATATATATACTTAAATATATAAATATTTATCTTAATTAAGAAATGTATTTTAAAGAAGAATAAAAATTTTGCATAAAACTGCTTGGTTCTGCATTTGCTATACTATTGCAGGGGTTTTGGTGGCACGGTGGTAGTTCTCGCATGTCTAACCACTGTGACTAAGGTTGGACTCCGGCTCCATACATTTATCGGATTAAAACTGCATAGTTACATCTGAAAAGAGTGTTGTCTAGTTGATTCTACCAAGCATCGCAAGTTTCCTCCTGATAAGCCGCGTCTTCCTGAAATAATACTTAACCCATGAGGAGTGGCTTCTACTGGATCTCTTGGAAGAAAATCTTAGCTAGGTGATTGGTTTATTCAGTTGACACAAATCCAAGGGATTGCGAGCTATCCATTGGATTGGGTCTGCCTAATTTTAGACAAATATAAATGGTGATATTTCATTAACTTTAAACAACAGAATATCATTTCGCAAACAATTTCTCACCCTGGCAATGCAATTATGCCTTGAAAGCACAATTCCTGGTTACTGTTCTCCGCATAGTATTTGCTGTACCTACAGAAGAGCCTTGGGACTGAATTAGGAACGAAAAAACAAGGTACATTAGATCTGACCGTGTGATCGGGCATCAAGAAAATCCTCGTTACTTGCTGTCCTTTAAAGCAGTAATCGAACCTCAAAAAAATAAAAATGTCCCTGAGGTGACTCTCACGAAAGAATACCCTGACAGACACTTTGTCATTTTCACATTTATCCAGTTTTTCAAATAATTTAAAAAAATCCTGTACCTGCGTAATAGTGGATTTCTTTCTAAACCTGATAAATAAATCACTTGTGGTCGGAAAAATATGCGATTAACCATGTGTTTATACTTTAAAATGTTTCCAGACTTCGTTAAGCCTACGTTTTGGTAAGTGTTATACGATGCTCATTATATGCTTTGGACACTGAATAAAGGGCATACAATAACTAAAAAAACGAAAAGTGCTCTTTTCAATTTCCCGCTTTCACTATCTTTAAAATTCAAGTTTGACACTTGGCTAGTTTTGTGACTGTTAACAGCTTAATTTGACGATAAGAGTGAATTCTGCTATTTAAGAAAATACCATGTTCGATTTAAATTTTTTAAAACATCCCAATATAAATAAGCTCAGTTTCTTCAAGTATTTTATCATCAAAATATGGACAAACAAAAAATATTACATCAAAATAGAATGGTACATGCGGAGAACATTCCTGTAACGACATTATACTCAAAACAATTACAAATTAATTAATTTTTTTTAAAAAACTGTCATTAGCTTTAACTCAAAGTGAGACAACGTCAAAAAACAAGATAATTAATTTCAGTAAATCACATTCCACGATTCTATAAGAAATAGTGGACAAATATTTAACTGAATTTTCAACATCATTTTATTAAACTCGCAAAATGACATTTTTATACTGCTGCAATGAATCATTCTATTTTAATAAGTTTAATTTTTCATAAGCTATTCTAAGACAATAAGCAGAAGCAAAACTATCTGATAAAGTTACCTGCACGATGAATGGTAATTTTGAACTTCAAAGAAGACAACACGAAGTTTAAATGGCTAACTTTGCCTTAAGCTTTTTCTCTAATTTTTGTAACAATCGACGTTATATATAAAATATGACGAATATGGAGCTGAAAAAAGGAAGAGGAACATAAAATGAATCAACTTCAATGAGATATTAGAAAATATGATAAAATTGATTTTTTTGATATAAAACTAGCTTATGGCCAAATGTCCCCAAGAGCTTTAAGTGATTTTGATAACCGTGGTTCATCAGGAATAAACCTAGCTGATCATTAACTAAGTTGAGGGAATTTTGATAAAACATAACCTTTTTAACACTTATAATATTTCCGTAAAAAATTATATAAAAACTGTGAATACTCACGTGGAAGTAGCTACGACTTAATCTGCGAATTTTCCTCCACACCAACCTGAAAGCCTTCAGTCATTTGATGATTTTGTGACTGAGGAGCCTTGGTTCAAACAATTTTTGCTTTCATGGCCCGTCAGCGTTGCAAGAACTACACCAGAGATATATTAATTTTCTTTTAAAATAGAAAATCTTATCAATCCACCTTTCTTTTTTGAGCCTTAAAACATTGACAACGTGGTCTAAATTTGCATTTCAAAATGGTAGAACATATCAATGTCTTCATGAAACAGCATGCATTCATGAGAAATACGTCAAATTGCCAATAAAAAAAGTACTAGCCTAAACTACTTTTACCAGATACTTGCTTTCACTATTATTTTGTAACTGATCGAACTTGGAACTAAACTGCTCGAGCAAACAAGTTTAATACTTCTTGTCTGGAGATATTTCAACTTGGGCAGTATAATCGTCTGAAGTTAGCCAAAGTAAAACGATTACCAAATTTCAGTTTATTTCATGTTATTAAGTCTCTCTACACAGCATCTTATTTATAAAACAATAAAAGTCTAGTTCAGACCGAAAAGACTAAAGAATCAACTTCACAGTAACATGATGGGGAAATTTCATTACTAACCTACACTGCAAAAGTCAAATCGATAGTAAATCATAAAATCTCCCCTTCGTCGTTCTCAAAGAATGATTATGAATTTGAAATAGAATCGAAACATCAGCAGTTTCTCAAATTTCCAAAGTATTTTACTTTACAAATGTTAATCTCGCTAAATTTCAAAACTGTTTATCATATTCAAAAATCTTATTGCAGAATCTAGAGCGTACGAACTGAAGAGCCCGCAACACATTAATACGCGCTGTTCATCACTTTGAAGTTTAGTGGGATAGTTTATTAAACGAAAACTTCACAATTAAGCTACACTGCCAAAGTCAACTGAAAAAGTTGACTCGAGCAGGATTTGAACTCGCACCTTCGGGTTAATCGTGAAGTTTTCGTTCATAATACCCTGAGGACGATTCTGAAATTGTTTACTAAAATACACCATAAAAATTTTAAAATCTTATAGTGTATAATAAATAAAATAAATCAATCACTTGAAGTATTTAGCCGCATAATATACATAATAAAAGAGTTTTTAAAACGATTCGTATACATCTTAGGGAGCTCTAAAGTTCTCTTCGTCCTCAGTCGGCGGCTGTTGTAAGAACCGGATTTTCGTGGAAATAAATGTCCAAATTTGTGTTCACTATTGTTTACAATCTCATTGAATAGTGTTCTGCTTAAAGCTGCATCTCTTCTAACATAAAGAGGTGTTAGACCGGCTTTAGCAAGAGCAGCGTTATAAGATATGCCAGGAAAAATAATAAGCATAACTCTTTTCTGCATACGCTCGAGCACATCTGACGGATATCTATGTAGACCATTGCCGTAGAGTTATTCTATTCCCAGGGGGATGGCTAAAACAGAAAGCGGAAATACCTGACAGTACGAGTGATGAATGATTTGTGGCTAAGATTTCAAATTTCGGTATTGGATTTAGCTCATTTTCTCAGGCGCACAATGAGTACTATGGACTTGAGAAAATAGTAAGGATTTGACAGTTATATACCCCAACCAGCACGTCGTCAGTAATCCAACCATTCGTGAATCACGTATCGATTAATGTAAAATCCCAGGGAAGCAAAGCTTCCCCAAAGCTATTTCTGAGAGGGCTGAAGTCCCTTAGCCCAATTATACCCTACGCCTATGAGGTACACTGCAATGCTATAATTGACACGGATATTCAAGAACTGATCTCGTGTATCAATAGTAGAAGCAAACAAGGGCAACAGATTTGACATTGGCACGTTTTAACTGTCCAAGTAAATAAAGCCGCTTAGAGGCTTTACCAATAGTTACGTCAATATGATCATTCCATTTCATGTCATTACCAACTGTCACTCCCAAGATTTTGCTGTGAACCAGCTGTGAACAGTTTCTACCGGGTTCCGTTAAATATTACTGAGCTAAAATGAAACTGGTTGTATCTTAACAAAATTGTCAAATCGTTGCACTTTTCAGGATGAAGCTGTAAAAGGTTTTCTTTTGACCAATCAGAAATATACTGAACGGAGTCTTGTAAAGTATCGTTATAACCGCATATTGGAGCAGCCTTGGAAGTCGTAATGTCATGAATATAATTCCTTTTGCAAAATTTTTGGGCAACATTATAAGGACGTTTCCACAAATGGCAATGGTTCGAAACCAGTCGTAAGTAGCAATTTTAAGTTGAACTCAAACTGTAGGCTCAATCGCTGAAACATGGGATTGTTTCGTTGATGTCCTAGATCAGTTATTCACTCAATGCTTAGTCCTCTTCAAAATAGATTGTACTACCGGAAAAGCTTCCCATGCCACTCTCTTTCTAGTGTCCAAAGAGACAATCCTGAGAGAAAGTATCCCTCTGTGGCCAACCCACTTGTGAAATGTTTTCTACACCCCTGAGAATTTATGTCTCCTGTAAATGACTGAGTTCTACTTGACAAGTCCTTTAAAGTTTATCTAAAGCCTGGTTTACACGTGAGCATAAGCATGACGACAAAGCAAAATTCATGCGAAATAAGGATTGTCGTAATCATAAGCATACATCCAAGCATAAGCCAAGAGCCGAACAAAAACGAAACAAAGAAAAATTCTTGTTGTTTTACCCTTGCAAGTCTCAGAGGAGATATCATGTTTTGTTTTCGTATTGATCTTGTCCTTATGCTTATGTCGCTCGTCTGAACCAGGCTTTGGTTAATACAAGCTTTTGAACAATCTAAAAGTTTGAGCTGATTTAGACCAGATTCACATGAGCGACATAAGCATATGGACAAGATCAATACGAAAACAAAGCATATCTCCTCTCAGACTTACGAAAATAAAACAAGAATTTTCCTTTGTTTCATCTTCTATTCGGCTCGTGGCTTATGCTTCGAATATGACCTTATGCCTGTAATCATGTCAATCCTTATGTCGCAGGCTTGACTTTATTCCTTTCTTTTGCCTTTGTTTTGTGCCTATGCTTATGCTCATGCTCACAGGTGAACCAGGATTTAGATGCGATTGAAGATTCCTCGATCACGCGAAATGATAGTTACATATTTCTTAGTCAACCTAAAATCGTCTGACGCTATCTAGTGAAGGATCATCTCGCCGTTGCTAATTTAAAATAGTGTTGCATTAGCCTCAGTTAAATTATCTTGAATTAGCCACTGTATACATCGCAGTTCATCTGCATTTCGGTCGAATACAATTTCAGACACATATATTCTAATTAAATTTCAGAATCATTCTCGGGGTATTATGAAACGAAAACTTCACAGTTAACCAAATATTTCATGAATTTAGACGTCACATATATGTTCGTCACGACTTATAGGATAAGCAACACTGAGGAAACAATTGTACAACAGAGAGTAAGCAGGCGATTTTTAGAAAGTTGAACATCCGTCGAAACCAGGAAGCGGTTTGTGACACTGCTTAAGGTAGAGTGGACCCAAGCAAAATCTCGTGAAAAAGTAAGTTTCGATTTAATGGTTGTCTATGCAATCACAAATAGTGAGCTTAAAATATTATTTTTTCAAGCGAGCCAGTCGGTTGACTTCTTGCCAACTGAATCGGCTCTTGTATTCTTAAAAACTTAAACAATCGTCAGCAGAGATTTCAGTTAATAAGCTATCCCATCAACTTGTGGATTGGCTTAACTTCCTCACATGTACACCCCCTTTACGCACGCAGAAGTCGAATTAAAATATTAACGTGCCAATAATAGTTTAGTCATTTTCTTGATTTACTCGTTGCTTATTTATACCACAATGACATTCTCCTTGAATTAATTTTTTATTGAAGCTACGGTCAAGTACAATATCAAATATTTGTCGTCCAGTTAAGCATAAAAACGGTTTTCTTTTACTCGTGCAAAAGACGTACTGAGGTTTTCTGCTCAAAACGACTCACGAGTGACGAGGAATGATAGAGAATTTTCGTTCATTTACAAACATGTTTAAATTACGTACTATATGTCATGTATTGCGTGAAAGAGTGCATTTTAAACAGCATTGTATAAACTAATGAATCAATGTAAAGCATATTCACTGGAATAGAAAATGAAACTTTTGATATCAACAATTATTAAGTTTGTCAATTACACAATTCGATATTGCGGATCATTGAGAACTTTCCACACGAGGAAAGAAAGGAATTGCAGGATGACGACTGATTCATGAGACCATTCTTTTCACTGAATGACTTTCACAATTAAGCCCTAATTGTTGCCGTGGTCGTATTTACATAAGAATTTTATATTCTTAAATTATTGGAAGCTTAAGGACGTCAAATACTTCGATTTTAATGGTTTTGTAAAGCTCATGACCATAGCAAATGCAGTTTTTCCATTAAAATTTCTGTTAAACAAATGAATGCCTCCAAGTAGGCTGATTCGAAAGTTTATAACCTCAGGTTATGCAAGTTTGTTATCACACTGTTGCTATGTATTTATATAAAGGACGAACAATGGAGTAATTTAACTACCTGAAATTGTTCACAAAGCAATGCATGTCATACAAATTATTTTGATTTGTTATTATATAGACTGAAGGTGCAGGGAGATAAACAACATAAATCGCTTTTTCTGTCTGCAATCCAGGTGCTAAACATAAATGTTGACTACAGCTTTTGACATGACTATAAATATGACAATTTAACTCTAATGTATGATTGTAACTTCGCAGAATGCGCAGTCATACATTATTGTTTACATGAATGTTTCTTTCGATTGTTCGATGAAATTTCTTCCTGATTGACCCAACTTCAGTTTGTCGAGCTCTTTGATGTTTACGAGAAGATTATTATTAGCTAAGCTTGGAAAATGTTTTGTGAGTTGAAAAACAACTAACCACATTTGATCTGCAGTTTGAGTGATATATATTGCCTCAAGGATTGCCTTTTAAAAGTATCGTGTGGTTTGATAAATTTAAGTATAGTATGTGCACTGCAGCAGGTGAGAAAACTTGTAATATTTTGTTTGTATGCGGTACAAGTCGATGTCGTGAAACATCAGTAGCTCTCAACAGGTTGCAAAGGAAGGAAACTCAACGATGACGAAATCATGAGTTTGCAGTTTTCACTAATAAATTTCATAATTAACTCTTTTCTGTCCAAGACGCCTACCCTAGACGAGTAAAATTGCCTGACGTAAGCCAGGGTAGAATAGTCTGGCCTTAGCCAAAGTAAAATACCAAAGTCAGGTATGAACCTGAAAGGATTAAACCCTGATTATTATAGTGCCAGTATGAACTTGATTTCGGCATTCATGTTCTATTGGATTAACCATTTTTAATTAATGCACAGATTTTATATGGTGGTATATAGCTTAAGACTAAAACCATTATATCAGACAAATAAACACTTGTTTTATAGATAAACGAATGCAGTGTTCCCATGCACTTAATATTACAGTAAACAAACTGCTGCCGGCATGTAGGCTGATTAGCAACTCCATAACACCAAAATAAATTTGTGTTGTAACAACGTTGCAATGTATTTAATAATAACGAATGAACAAGTAAGTGATTTAGCCGCCTTAAACCGTTCATGAAGCAATATGAAGGTGTAAGAAGATTAAATACATGAAGGTGTAAGAAGATTAAAACACTTAAATTGCTTTTTTCCGTCAGCAATTCAGGTGTTAAACATAAATGAGGTGGCAACTTTTGATATAATTATGAATATGGTAATTCAGATATATTGTTAGACTAATACCTTCACAGTAGGATGCTTCAAATTAACGTTTCTTTCTATTGTTAGAAGGATTTTCTACCTGACTAACCCTACTTCAGTTTCTCAAGCGTTTCGGTGTTTATAAATTGGATGTTTAGAATAATCATTGTTTGAAATGGCTATGAAACATGAAAGACAACCACGCTTGATTTCTAGTTTTGGTTTAGTTAACAATGATCCAATCTAAACCTGCAGTTAAATCATTTCGGATAGATTGAGTGTGTAACGATTTAATCCTACAAGATATATGGGAAAAGCATAATTTGAATGAGTTGTGAAACTAAATTTAATGAAGAAAAGACAATAGCAGGAAAAGAACTTTGGAAGACATAAAGGTCATATAAAGAAGAAAAATAATGTTACGAAATAGAATCTTCATTTCGGAGTCGTTTTCGGCCTCAAACAGGGAGATGCGGAAACTGATGTCATTTCCCATTGAGGAAGATACTTTGCTGAGTAAGGTTTGTTTCATCTGCAAGAAAATTATGATCACGCTTTCCTGTCATTTTATGGAACCCTACCTGTTTTGTGTCCATAAACCATTGTTCTAAACATGAATTTTCATGTCTTGAAACAAGTAAACTTCTTGATTCGCACCGACTTCCTATGATTCTTACGTCAATAAAAGTCAACAACTAAGCTCTTCTCTTCAGTCGATGATTATAGCAGCTTAGGACAAGAGGAGCGTACGAAAGGATTTGGATGATAAACTGTGAGGTAAGAAAAAATATTCTAGCGGTATTTATAATATTCAGTCAGGGAAGCTTAGTTGAACAAATCATGCAGTGGCATAACTTGAAACACATGTAGAGTTTATACTTTGTTCGTTCAAGTTCACTCGCTAAAATTAGTTCGAATGGAACAATATAGTTAATCCAGCTAATCATGTCATGATTTGAGACCAAACCATTATTGTAAGAAATAGCCGAATACCTTATTAAGACTTGCAGTATGTATACACGTATATATGATATTTTCCATTGAATACAATTTTTTCTGTACAAGGTTATACAATCGACAATCGTTAGGTAAGAAAAGCTGGTGACCGTACAAAAGATTTTGGAAGGATTTAAACACTTTATTTATACTCAAAACGTGCAAAGAAACCCCAGTTTATTCACTTGTCTTGTGAGATTTTAATATCATGGCTCAGAGTTGGCTGGAGGTTGAAGATATTTCCAAAAATACCAAAAATTAAATTCGTCACTTGTGGATTTTTACTGAAATTTCGCCCGCACAGTTGAGCCCACTTATCACTTGTTATCTAAAGGCTACGAGCCTTGAATCGAGATGATGCTGCATAGTGAACTGCCGGAAGCCTATTTCCACCTGATTAATAGCTGATATCGTCAGCGGCTCTGATGACGACACCCCGTGATGAAGATACTTGACAGCAGTGTCGAAATGTTGGGTCACTGATGGTAGCTATACAATCTACGATCGAACTTTTCAAGCCAGAGCTGAGTCAAACCATGTCTGACTTATTGGCTGCGTTGGAAATTTTGTCCGATTGTGAGACTTCTCATGATAGCCCCACGTAACAATTCACAGCAGTTACGGGCTGCACGTTCTAGACAGAAAATAAAAAGAGGTTTATTTCAACAAGAAATTAAGATTTGTAAGTTTAACCCTGATTCCCATATATAGAGTTTTTTGGGTCTTCGGGGGCTGGGGGAGTCCCAACGTGCCAAAACTGTTAGACGTGTGGTATTAAAATTTTTGCAAGATGGTGGTATGCTAAATCCAAGAGCATTTTACAACATTGTTACCATGGCGACAAATTCTGACGTCATAATTACCTTATCAATTGTAAAATCTTCGAAATTCAAGAACTTCAAAAGGGTTTTTTTTTTTTTCAAGATTATTCCTCGACGTTTTAACAAAGACAAGTTACCTGTATATTAATAAATTGGGCTTTCTTCACCGAGACGTCTTATTATATTTGATGTTACTATTGTAATAAAATGAAAAACTGCAATTGAATTATTGATTTGAACAATCTATTTTCATGCGGCAAAAATTTAAAAACATTATGAAATTAACTCAAACGACTCTCATTGTCTCTATGTCCATTCAGTGGCTTAGCCAGAGAATCTGTGATGCCCGGGCCTGGGAAGCATTATAATTAGGAGGATCCGGGGGCATGCTCCCCCGGAAAATGTTTGAATTCTTGGGTCCATGAAAGGCTATTCATCGCATTATGATGGCGCTATTCCCATTTTTTAGGCTGCGGCACCGAGCTGGATTCGAAGGCTTCAATCGTACAGATCCTCCAAATTACTTTTAAAACCACGAGATATCTCATTGATGACAACAAATTGCGCGAATTTTTACCGCGGGAGAAAAAGTTGCGCAAAGAAATTCCATTCGTGGACCAAATTTAAAGGGCTGATATCAAATTGTACAAAATTTGTCGTGTATTTTCCAGTTGAATATGCCAAATACGTTTTGGGGGACGCCCATGTCCGTAGCTAACGCCCGGGCCTGGGCCTCTGTGTCCATTTGGTGCAACTATTATAGTCAGGTCTTCTCCGTAACTAAAATAGTCAAGATGCCATGAATGACTCCTGTTTTGGAGTAACATAACTCCAAAGTTACGTCAAAAAAAGAGTAGAAATAACCCCAGATTTGGAGTTTAAACGACCTTTATTTGACTCCAAAAGTGGAGTACAAATCGCTGAAAGATTACTCCTGTTTTGGAGTTGGTTTGTACTAAAAATGTTAATTATTTTTGTGGATTAAGTTTAACATCTGAAAAATTAATAAAATTATCAGAATATCAAAAAATATAGGTCTGGGAAAGATGATATTTTCCTCCAATAAAACCGTGTACTGTTACTGTGGCCTGCAAATACAACTGGCTACCAAAAGTACACACTTTGGTGTGTACTTACTACACACCTTGACCTGTGTTATTATTACACACAACAATTAAGGTGTGTTACTACTACACAAAGTGATATGTTTTAAAAAAACACAACTTAGGTGTGTTTTCTAAGGAATTACACACCTTTTGTGAGTATCAATGACACGCATTTTTGTTTTGGTTTTGTCAATATGTATTAACGTTTTGAGCTGTGTAAGGAGTATAAAATAAAGTGTGTAAATGTAACACACTTGGTGTGTCATTTTTTAATGTGTGTAATTTAACACACTTCGTGTGTAAATATACACACTGGTGCGTAATTTAACGTACATCGTTTGTAAAGTTACACACACGTGTGTAAAATTACACGTTATTTTTTCGAGTGTATGATCTTGAAGCAGATACTTGAGTTTTAATTGGGAATTGCAATAAGTCCTGCGGTAAAGAAATGTTACTTAGTGTAATTCTACTAATTACATTGCGATTTTCGAGTAATTTTAATCCTTTTTGTCGAGTTATATTAACACTACATAGAGTAAAAGTTACTTCACTGATCACATTCAAACTGAGGAGTCATTTCAACTCTTTGATGGAGTTATAATAACTCCACAAGGAGCTGAATCAGAAATATCACATCAGTTGGAGTAGATTTAATTCTAATATAAGAGTCAAAACAACTCTGAAATTTTAACTCCTACGAATGGAGTAACTTCAACTCCAATCATGGAGTCAAAATAACTCCATGAAATTAACAGTGTATTTGCCTAATACTTAACAATATATTTGTGAAAATAAGAACGTGTTGTTGAGGTTTTGTAAGATTTGAAAGGAAAACACCAAATATAATGAAAACCTTTGAGAAAATGCTAAGTCGTAATTCAGTGTTAGTAAATATTTGCAAATACCCTACAACTTTTTTATATCGCAATGGTTTTTCATGATTTTTCTCGATCCAGAAAGGCAAGACAGTTGTAGGAAAAGTCGCAAATTTTCAGCTCAAGAATTGTCATGGCCATCCAGCACCTTCCAACCCACTAATCTAGATAGTCTAGTTGGAATTCTTTTTACCTTGCTGTCCTTCCATGAAACAGTTTACCTTCAGAATTAAGGAGTTAATATAACATGAACAACTTTACAAATGTAATTAATACCAATTAGTTCAGCAGTTGATTTTAAACTAAGCTAGTTTTGCTTGGATTTCATGGAAAACAATATTTTTCTATTAATGAAAATACCGTATTGAAATAAAATTGTTACCCTATATCTAATTATTTGTTGTTTTCTCTCTCTCTTGCAGGATGGTTAAGGTAACTCTTCTAACATTTGCACTAATCGCTGTCGAACTCATCTCTACTGCATCCTCAGAAAGTAAGCTGAGTAAGTGGTTGAAACAAAAAGATGAGTTTCTGGCATTTGAAGATACTTCGAGCCGAAAAAGGTAATCTGAGCCTCGTTTATGCCAAGGAGTATCTAAACAGGAAAAACAACCTTTTCCTCTACTTTTACAGATCTCCTGCACCGAAAAACTATAATAACTGCTGCTCTCGTCCTGGATACAAATATAAAAGAGCCGTAGGCCTGTGCATGAAAAAGATTCACTGTCAATTGGATAGTAAGTTCATAAATTACTGCATGTAGATCACAACTCTTATTTCCCGCTAATGTTGTGAATTGATTTTTGCCCTTTCTAGAGACTTGTGCTTATCAACCCTAGCAATTTTTTAGCTTTAGTAATTAAGACTCCGCCAAACAGATTTAAATTAGCTTCTTCATCAATATGTTACGACATTTTTAATGATTACGTACGTTCGACGACAATAGCTGTCATATATAAACATAGGTGGCACCAGGAATTCTCCGATGCTGGGGCTAACGTCCCCGACCGGAGGACTAAGCCACAAGGGTCATAACTAAGTCCCCTTTATAATTTCTATATTTGAAGGTCGAAAAATTATTTTTCGCAAGAATAATCGCAACAACTGACTAAAAACAGTATGTTTTCAGATTTAGCATGAAGAGAAGAGTATTATCTTTGTTGGCTAAATTAATAACAAAATATTCATAGTTTGTACAATATATAAATGTGTTATCATCAATGAAAATTTCCCGACGAAATGTTAATTTTTTCACCTGAAAGGGGGCTAAGGTTCCCCGACAGTGGGGCTGTATCCCCTTCTACTCACCCTCCTTTGTCGCCACGAGAGGATAAAACGAGGGTTTGCCGAGAAAACCCACAGTTCATTTGTGGCGTTTTATTCCCTCCGAAATTCAAGTTTGACATTCGACGTTCAAAATTTACAGTTTAACACGACTCTCGCTATTCGATATTGTTCTTTCGTAATACTCGATTCAAGTTTCACAATTTGTTACGATTGTTAAGGATACGACATTCGAGTCTAGCTTTTTGAGATTCCTCTTGCTACGTATCATCCCTGTCGCTGTACGACATTCCATTTTTGCAATTCAACATTTAACTTTGAGCATTGAACTTCAAGACCGAATGACTGACCGTTTAATAAACAAGCTGCTGAAACATTCAACGTGGGCTAACAAAGCAAGTTGAGCTCTCGACATGGCAGAAAACTCACCAGTAAACTGCATTTACTTACGTGCTTACGAGATCGTTACTAATACTATATTGCAAGCCCAGCAAACCCGATCGATCCACTTCTGATTGATGTGCTAATAATGAGATTAGATTATCTCGATCACTTGCTAATTAATACGGACAAGAATTCACAAACAGATGGAATTATCTGCTTGGTCCAGGAAGCTGTAAACTCTCTAACGCGCGAACGAGAATCTCGTTCAACCCATGAAATACAATTCTCGCCCTTTCCATTGTTTTGAAGAATAGGATATAGGCTAGGATATAGGCCAACATTTTGGGAAGGTTGGCTTGCATAAGCATTGACAAGCCTTTTGGTCAGCTGCTGATAAAATGCCACGCTTGTCCGAAATAGCATTCTCAGAACGTCAAGATTGAGGCAGAGCCTTTCCAATGCGCCTCGACTTCCTATTTTTTATTCCCCATTCCTCCCCTCCTCCATCATTACCCAGCTCTTTTTCTTTCCCAATTCTTCCTTTTTTCCTACCCCCAAGCCTCTTTTCCCACTTCTTTTCTTTCACCTTCTCCTTCTCATTCTTAAAAAAAAACAAAACAAATTAATAAAGTAAAGTGGTAATACGCTTACATATATATTGTTTTTTTAGCTATGCTCAGAAAGAGATCAGGACCTATGCTCGTTGGCAATAAAGACGTATCCCGTAGCAGCGTTGGATTGTACCTGTTTGAGAGATCCATATATCAGTACATCCGCAAAACGCCATCAAAATGTGAAAGGAAAGGTTAAAAAGACAAGAATTTCCTTCAACCCGATGACAACAAACGTTCACCAAGTAAATTATGATATTTGACGACATTTGCTGACTTGTGAACAATAAGTTTAAAAGTGCTTTAAGGTCGGAACTAATGTTCATAAACATAATTTCAAAATATTCAGTGATTCAAAGTATTCAAGTGGTTTAGTATGAACTGTTGGTATTCAGAGGCAAGCTTAAATTGCAGTCTTGCAGAGCACCCAACCCCCATTAACAACTTGAAAGATAACAGTTATGATGCTAATGACCATACGACAATGATTACGAATATAAGATTACAATGGTTTTTATAATGTTTTTCATTTTTCGGTACACAAATTTCAAAGATGTATGAAGTACATCGCGATATTTTCATAACATGTCGCTTCATCAGAGATATAACCTTAATCTTACTTGTTGCATTCTTTATCAGATATCGGGATATGCGATGACCTTTCGACTGACTTCCACATTTGCTATACAGTGGGACAGCATATTTACCCTAAGCAAGTCATAACTAGGATATGCAATTCAAGTCACATGTGGGGGTGTTGAATTCGATATTTCATTGAGTAGATATCCGAATGAGTAGTTTATATAATGCGCAAATTAGTACAAATGATAACAAATCACTACTTAAAATTTGTTGGACTAAAATCAAGATTGCAAGTAATCGCGTGCCATCAGCCGACAAACTCCTGAACTCAACCAAGGTGCAGAAGCTTCGAAAGATTTAGTCATAGTCTTCCACTGATACAATAACATTTAGCTTCTCCCTCTTTCGATATAAATATCACTGTAATACCATCAACGGCGGATTAACCCATGGGCCAAGTGGGCAATGGCCCAGGGCCCCACGCTTGTTGGATTGTGAGGAATTCCCACGCTTTTCGTTAAGGTGGATTTCTACTTGACGCACAATGTCGTGCGTGCGACCTTTTCCTTTTGTATCAGGAATTATGGAGTGGAACCAAGCAAAATTGTACAATTGTCGCGTGAGCGATATTTTGCACCAAGAGGATATCCAGCCTTCATCTGTAACTACACATTTCATTCAACATCTGCGGGTCTCCCTAATCTGCTTCATTCCTTGCAATCTGTATATTGTATTTAACACTGTAATAGTTACTTGTTCATGTAAGGGTCTTGTAGGTTATAGAACGTTCTTACAGGATACAACAAATTTCAAATTCTATTGTAATTTTGGAATTTAGTCAATAGATTCATGCGGCCCCGCTGGACACATTGGCCCTTTGCCTCGCTTTACCTTGATCCGTCCCTGAACATCATTAGCAGTAGCATTCCAGGCGATGACTAAACCTTTGTCAAAATGTAGAATCCAGTGAACTCGATTTCCGTATTTGGAATGATAATTAGCCAATAAAATGCAAAGCCAGCATCGGTGCCCATGAAGTGTAATTTTGTAAGCCAGTTTCAGTCCCCTACGCGGGCTTGTACGTCAATTTTAGTCTCCCACGCGACTTTGTACACTTTATTACGAGTTTCTTTGAAAATACACTCAAAAAGTTTTTTCAAAAGGCAGAAATGAGTTTAAGTATTTAAAATATATTTCGAAAATGTCAAACCTAGGTACAAAGTTATATATTTTCACGAAAACAAATTTGCAAACTGATGAGAAACCAGGTAAAACGGCCTCTCTTTAGATAATTTAGAGCACTTCTTAGACCACACGGCAATAATTCATTTTTTAAATATTCGAATATGTAAAACAGATCCAGTAATATTTCGTCTGAACACTTTTTTCATGGTTGTAAATGTTTTCGAGGCCGAACTAAACATAAACTGAAGATTAAAAACGTGTAAAGGGTTGGAACCGACGTACAAGACCGCGAAGAGGACTCAAACTTAAGTACAAAATTTCCCTCCATGGGCGGCCAACTTGGCTTCACTTTTTGCCCGGACAAATGACTGGATGTTAGCATTCCAGATATGGAAATCGAGTTCACTGGTAAAATCTCATTAATTAAATATGTTTTCATTTCTCGGTCAAATCTCGGAGTTATGTACTGTTGTTCTGTAAGTAATTTAAAGTAGTGTTTTCCATATATGATTTAATGAGTTTAGAAAGCATGTATATTTAGTTGCGCGTGAAGTTGACCATGTCAGTGACTTGTTTGTTATACGAAAGTAGTGGATGAATACTCGTTAATAGAAAATTTCCATTTCAAGCTTTAAATTTTGCAACAAAACTAACTCGTGGGAAACTTTGAGTTTCTGACTTTGAATTGCGATTGATTAGCTAGGAAGATTAGGACGTTTATTAGAACATTTGGAAATTCTTAGTATTATTCTCTAAATTTCTATCTACTTCAGAAAGCAATCAAAATTCCATCCAAGTCTACTCAACGAGGAGACACTTGCAGTAGCGTAACTGGGGGGGGGGGGGGGGCAGGGGGCGATTTCCCCGCAGAAATTTCGTCGAAAAAATTTGCTGTGTCGGGAATAACCGAAATGGTTATTTCGTATTTTACTAGCTAGGTTTTACAGAAGCTCTTTTCAACAAATTATTTATATTGCTCACCGTGTCGGTATTAAAAGCAATATACCTCAATTATATTTTAAAGATTGAACTAAATTGAATTACCCTTCGCCGGATTTTATGAGCCAGACGGCTCAACTGCGTGCTCTTTTTGTGCAAAGCAAAATAAAGCAGTTAGCTGACCGTGTCGATTTGCTTACAATGCGCTGATGATAGGTCTCACTTTTGGGATCTCGAATACCAGACACGCTGCGATCGAGAGAACTTTGGGAGTTTAACTTGATCAGCCTGCTCAATCGTTTAAGAAACCATCGATATGTCAACTTGTCCTTCTAAAAGCGACGAAAGGTTCGTTGTTTGGTTTTCAGTGAAATTTTTGACGACGACTATTACAATAAACATAACTTGAAATATCATAAGGCTTTGGTCTTAAATAACAAACGAATTGCGTATGAATTTCTTAGTGTATCTTCTGACCCTTTCGCAGGGCTAGATAATTCCATGGATAATCAGTCTTAAACATAATATTATAAAATTTCTAGGGAAAATTAGGTTTTCGCCCCCTCAAAAAAATAAACGCAAGTTACGCTAATGGACACTTGAGATATCGTCCAACTAACGTTTTTTAATACCTAATCGGGGGTTTTTTAGTAGCTTATTATGATTTTAACAAATCCTTGAAAATTTTAAGGCCTATTTACTCGATACGATTGTTGTATACGATTGCTAGTTCTGATGTATCCGCTTAACTGAATGGAGTCTTACACATGTATTGGAGGAATTGTGCCTTTCAAGCAACATTACATATCCCAGGATGAACAATCATATACCGTAATCGTATCGAGAAAATGGGTCCTTCCATTTACGATGCTTTATCTTTTATGTTCCCATTGGAACGTTGCTAGAAAAAGCAACCATGAAATCTATGGCTTCACTGTTTATCTGTGGAGTGTAAGATTTTCGGTTGATATTTTCTTCAATAGCAAACTAACCTACTTAGCCATATCCATGATCATATGTATTCCTAGGGGGGCTACAGGTGTTGGATCTACCCCAAATAATATTCATGGAAAGACATGGCAAATACACTGCTTGTTATTTGTATGTTATGAGCCGTCTACAGACCTTTTATTGTTCAACCAGACATAAAAGGTTGCCAAACAGCTTGGCAATATCATTGAAGAAAAAATGGCTAACAACAATAGATTTTACTCTCGGTCACGCTTATCTAGTTTCATCTCAACTTTCAACGACTGTCCTTCGATAATTTTTTCCACTGATTCTGCATCGAATCAACTAGATCTCGCTTCACAGTTGAAGATGTAGAAATACTGGAAGTAGTAAAAGATCCTATAAAGGATAGATCAGAATAAATGTTGGTAATCTCGTGATTTTTTTTATACAATTTGTCGTTAAAATTTCACATATCATTAAAACTGAAATATTAGTTGAAAAAGGCAGAAGATATCCACGTGTTCTAACTTGGTCTCCTTAATTTCTGAAAGCCATTTATTTATAATTATATTTGATAATTAACAAACAGATTAGAATAATTATATTTAATTTATTAGCGCCTCCTCTCGATATTTATTACTTATAGATATTTAGGAGATGTGATAGAGCTCGTTTGAGTTCGTGCAACATTATCATCCAATTTGTTGGGTGATCTTGAATTTTGACCCCTTGTTTGAAGATAGTAGTTTGTCAAAAATTAAGAACAAGAAAAATTACATCCATTATTTTGATAAAACTGAAGGTCAATGTCCACTGACGAGACGGCAAGCAACAACAAAAGAGGTTTTGGTCTTGGCTTTCCCAACTAAGAAAACATTCAATGATTCAAGTATTCAAGTGGTTTAGTATAAACTATGGGCACTCAGAAGGAAACTTAACTTGCAGAGCACCCAACGCTCATTAACAACTTGAAAGATAACAGTTTTGATGCCAATGACGATATGACAATATTTAGGGAGATAAGATTACATTGGTTTTTATAATATTTTTCATTTTTCGGTAGACAAATTTTCAAGATATATGAAATATATCACTATATTTTCATAACATGGCGCTTCGTCAGAGATATAACCTTAACCTTACTTGTTGCATTCTTTATCAGAATCGGGATAAGCTATGGCCTTTCAACCGACTCCAACTCTTGTTATACGATGGGACAGCATATTCACCCCAAAACAAGTCATAGCAACTAGGATATACAATTCAAGTCACATGTGGGGGTGTTGAATTCGATCCTTCATTGAGTAGATTTCCGAATAAGTAGTTTATACAATACGCAAATTAGTGCAAATGATACCAAATCACTTCTTAAAATTTGTGGGACTAAAATTAGGATTGTAAGAAATCACGTACCATCCGCCGAGAAACTCTGAACTCAACCAAGGTTCAAGAGCTTCGAAAGATTTAGTCATATTCTACTTATTGACATTTACTCCTTCCCCTTTCATAAATATCACTGTAACAGCATTAACAGTAGCATTCCTGACGATGACTAAAACCTAGTCCTTTCCTTGATATGTACAGTATACGAAAGATATTTAAGTGAATATTATGTCATATTAAATGATATACTTTATGTTGACATAAACACTTACGTGCATACATACATTTATGATATATGCCCTGCATAACTGGAACAAATATTTCAGCCAATGAAATTGCGCGTTGGCTGTGTTAAATAAATTCACTTTGTGAAGTTTTATTACCTGTGTCCAGCAAATAAACATCAAATGCATTTGATGAATTCTTGTCAGAACTGCTATCCTTATGTCTTTCGATGGGAGATATTCCATTAGCGTCATTTTCATCAGAAATTATATGCTGTAATTTCTAGAAATGTTTTTGTGTGCGAAATATTGAAAAATTGGTATTAATGACTTGGAATAATTTATTACTTCTATCATTATTATCACTATTATCATTAACATTATTACAAATATTATTATGGCGATAATACGTGAAGGTTCGTCGAGCTCATATCTCAGATGTCCCAAACGGTGATAAAACTAACAAGCTTTTGATGATCGGTGAAACGCTCCAACCATTAAGCTACTGAGATTCGCATGGCAGGCTAAGGTGCCAGTTCGATATATGGTTTGCCTATGCCACAGCCACGATATGTTATAAACGTTTTTGTGATTTGCATGAATTGTAAGATATTTAATAGCACCAAAATTCGAGATTCGATAAAAGACATTTATAGACATTTTGTGCATGGATAACGAGCAGCCAGTGTTTCTAATTGTTGCTGTATGTAAGCCGTGAAAGATACGCTAGTGAAAAAATCGTCGTTGTGCTTAATTGTTTCTGGTCCACACTGCCAAAACATTTAAAAAAATCTTCTGAAGTCCACTGATTTAGGCAGTAAATTCCCATTGACATGGTTACATAAAACAGTTCCCGAACTACAATCTCACTATAGCCAGGACAACGATTCCTAAATCTTAGTAAGTGACAGAGACCAATTGCTTCTAACCATTGCCATGGATGTTATACTATCTTTAGACTCCTTCACACGTTGTAAAATCTCTTGCTGTACGTGGTTGACCTTTTTTTATAAAATAAAGCTGGGTAAGTTTTGAGATAGTTAATAATTCCACATTTCAACCAATAAACTTGAGGAGAAATCAGAGAAGAGAAATCAGTAATGCCTTTGTTTTCACGTTAGTGAACTGAATGAAATAACGTTTTAAAAGAATCTACATTTGAAAGACACATTCTAAGAGCATAAAGGATGTAATAAAATTCTGCAAAACTGTAAGTGCGCAACGTGGGAGACTGATGTAGAGATACTTCGAAATGTAAATTTAAAGTACAAAAGTGAGGCTAGTCAAAGACTTCACTTCAAATTCATAAATTATGATGGATATTTTCTCGTCAAGTGAAAAACAGCTTTTTTGCTTTTGTTATAACAGCATATTAATTTTATCATTGATCAAGGAATCATGTTAAAATATCCAAAATAAAAAAAGAGTTAAAAAAATGTATCCAGCAAACAATTCTTATTCCCCAGTTATCTTTACTTATCTTATAGTCGTTATAGTTATAGATATTGTTTGTCTGTCTGTTCGTTAATTTCTTTAGTCTTTTTCGATTTCTCTGCCACTTGTAGGCTCCCAAGTAAACAAACACTCAAAATCATGCCATCCTTACGTGATTATTTTCTCTTTCAGCCTGTTGATGACAGTTGTCATACTTGTTTTTGTTTGATTGAACAACATTTTGACGTCTGCTATTTTCTTCACCGGACTGACTCCTTAAATTTTCTTTCATGTTTTCTATCTTCATGTGCTTGTCCTGTTCTATTAAATTCACTTTCTTAATTGCAAAAAGGGAAAGACATAACAAGGAGACAACTAACAACTGAAAAAGAGATAAGAAACATTCTTTATCGATTGAAGTGTCTTTATTCATTTATACTGGGTAACCCTATCCTCTAGCTAAGCTGTTCTTCATAGAGGTCCAGTAATAATAATAATAAATTCTTTATATATACTGTTAAAAAAATCCCATCAGCATAAAAGCTGGTATTAACGGGAGAACAGTGGTAATAAAACATAAATTAACTATGTAACAATATTGAAAAATATTGATAAAAATAATCTAAATTAATCTATAAACTACAAATATGGGAATCTTTATCACTGTCTAAAAGATACGTATAAATAGAACGTTTAAAACTAGTAATAGAAGTCATTTTTCTGATATATCTAGGCAGAGAATTCCAGTCCTTTGCACCGGAGTACGCAAACATTGTTTGCCCCATCTTAGTTTTAACTTTTGGTAAATCTAATAGCGTTTCATCTCTGAGTTCTCTGTTTCTCACACTACTACGGAATTTAAAAACATCTAATAATTGTTCAGGACAATTTAAATTATTTAAAATTTTAAAAATTAGTACATATCTAAAAAATCTACTCCTATTAAACAAAGTTAAGAGATTTAAAACATTGCGCATTTCCTGAGTACACTTTTTCTTTCCTTCTTTCAAAATAATTCTCATCGCTCGATTTTGAACCAGTTCAACTTGTCTTGTTAAGGTCGAGCCACAGTCATGCCACACGATTGAACAATAATCTAAGATTAGTAAAATGGTTTGCTTGTAGATCCTACATAAAACAGGCTTGGGAAGAAATGCAGAGATCCTATTTAATAAACTAAGTCTTGAATGTGTCCTTCGACATATTATCGTAATATGTGATTCCCACGACAAACAGTTACTAACACTAAGACCTAGATAATCGAATGAATCAACTTGTTCTACAGTCTCATCACTAAGTCGAACTTCAAGCTTTCCAGCTTTCTTTATGGCGGATTTTGACCCAATTAGAAGCGACTTGGTTTTCTTGACATTGGCTATCATTCTGTTTTGTAGTAACCATTGGTCGACATTCATCAAATCTAAATTAATCTTCTCCACTGCCAATGCCAAGTCCTTATTCGAATGGTGCACTTCAGTATCATCCGCATATAAAAAAGGGTCACACTCCGTGAAGCTGTGAACAATCGTGTTATAATATAGGCAGAATAGCGTCGGGCCCAATACCGATCCTTGAGGAACACCATTAGTTACATATTCAAGATCAGATTGAGCGTTTTGATAAACGACATATTGTTGTCTATCTGTGAGGTAGGAAACAAACCATTTGATTGCATTTTCATCGAAGCCGTAATGACGTAATTTCTTTAAAAGCATCGAGTGGTCGATGATATCGAAGGCTTTTCGGAGGTCAAGAAATACAGCAACAGTATATTTCCTATCATCAATAGCTTATTTCCAGGAATCAATCACTTTTATTAATGCCGTCACTGTCGAGCAATGCTTGGTGTAAGCAAATTGTAGAGGTTCTTTTAAAGTTTGATGGTTTTCACCGTAATCTTTTACCTGCTTATCAGCTACTCTTTCACAAACCTTTGCAAGAGCAAGCAATACCGATATTGGTCTGTAGTTATCGCGATCATTGGCAGAGGCTCCTTTAAATATTGGTGAGATTTATGCTATTTTCCATATCTTAGGAAATACACCCTGTTCAAAAGAACTGTTTACTATTGTAGCCAAACATTGTGATATATTGTTCGCCGACAACTTTAAAACGTTAACGGGAAGCTTGTCGTAGCCTGTTGCTTTATTCGGCTTCATAGACATCAGCTGTTGTCGAATTTCGGCCTCAGAAATCGGATGAAAATTGAAACGCGATTCTTTATCATATGCTATTGGTGGTGAAGGGCTGAGCGTATCTAAATCCTGGCACGTGTCTTGTGTTGCAAGTAGACGTTTTGGAATATTGGAAAAATATGAATTTAGCGTGCTAGCTATGCCTTTTGAATCAGTGATATCTTCGCCATCAACCGTTATTTTATTAATTACAGTTTGCTTTGTCTATGACGGTAAGACTATTTTCATCAGTTTCCAGAAGGCTTTTGGATTGTTGGAGTTTTCATCAAGTTTACGTTTAAAATAATTGACTCTCGCTTTACGGATGTAACTTGTTACACGATTTCTTGAGCGCTTTTAAAGTTTGTAATCATCTTGGAGTCGACTCTTTAATGCTATTTTCTTTAAACGGTCTCTATTACGCATCAAGATTAAGATTTCCGTATTAATCCATGGGTGAGAATTACGCCGAATACGCTTCCTTTTAAGAGGGAAATATTCGTCCATTATAGGAGTAAACAACTTTTCCCAGACGTAGAGTTTGTCATCAGGGTTTACAAACAAATCCATTAAACTCCACGGTACGTGGTTCAATTCATTTAGAAAGGTTTCGTGATTTGCTTTCAAATCAATTTTCCGAGTTTCTATTATACGGTGTTGAGGTTTCTTTGCCTGTTTTGCTTTTGTAGATAAAACACCATAAATTAGAAAATGGTCACTCATTCCTGACTCTATAACTTCTGCTGACGTAAAAGGATTTGGAGTTGATGTAATTAGCAAGTCCAACAATGTACTTGAAGTTCTAGTTGAACGAGTTGGTTTGGTGATTAGCTGTTCAAGGTCATTTCTCTCTATAAAATCCTTAAGTGCTCTAGTCTGGACGAGCGAGTTATTTAAACAATCGGCATTTAAATCACCTAAAATGATAATTTGTTTGTGCTCCCGAAGGGATTTGTGTGTTAAATCATCCAGATAGTCTATTAAAACCGTGTGAGAAAAATTTGGTGCTCGATAAACACAAATTACTAGATATGTGACCTTGCAAAGCTTTACTTCAACGCAAATAGCTTCTATATCTGACTCTTCTAAATCCGTTCTTCTTACATATCCGGTCCCATCTTTAACATAAATACCCACACCACCGCCCAACGTTCCTCTGTCCTTACGCTCTATTGTGTAACCGTCAACATGGACCTCCATATTTTCATTATCCTCGTTAAGCCAGGTTTCAGTTATGGCAATCAAAATAGCATTTGAGTTAGTTTGGAAAACAGCACGTAGTTGGTCAACAATTGGAAGCAAACTTCGGCAATTTAAATGAACCATAAAAGTGTTATTAATGTTCATGAGATCATCAATAGAGAAAGACGTTTCTAGGCTAGAGCCACTTGCCAAGTTGGGTGGATTTTCTTTAACAAATGAACATTCTGCTCGACACACTTCAAAATACGAGTCCGAAAGCCTTGGCAAAGCGCACGAACAACAGACCCAGCTTTCGTCAGGATGATCCAGATAATACGATCGAAACATTTCGACAGACATACCTATACACTTTACATGAAACCATTTCATACAATCATTGCACAGAATTCCATTTTGATTGTTCTTTACAGGTTTTTCGCATCCACCACACGGGTATCTCCATCGAGAATTTTGTTTAACGCCGTCCCCTATCAACTTCTCTGGTCCTGGATTTAACTCGACATCGCCAGATAAACGTAGCAGTCTAAAGTTAGCAAGCCCGTTTGTATAATATAAAATATGGCCACCAATAAACCTCCTCCGACCTCTTTGTCTTGTCCGAATCGTCGCTCCATACAAGTCAATACAAACACTCAGCGAGCGGTATTTAACCTCTTCCACTTCATCTTTAGCAATTGAAGGACTATGAAATGCTGAACTATTAATAGATAAGTTTACTTCAGTATATAATAGAAGTAATACCATTAAACTTGTGTGCAGAAATCCATAAGAGTCGCGAGTTGACAGAGGACCGTAATCTGACGCCATCTTGACTGTAACACAAGGCGATCGCAAGAAATCTAGTAAGGGCCACCCCTCGTGATTCCAGTGTTACTTCAGGAGGAAACCTAACTACACGGAGAAAACGTGCGATGCTTGGTAGAGTCAAAACTGGGCAGCACTCTTCTCGCATGTTTCCAAGGTTACTCCAATCAAAAAACGGCAAGGAGGAGGAATCGAACACTATAGTCACAGTGGTGTGACACACGTGCTCTGACACTGTGCCACCAGCTTCTAGGGCAAGTGTGTGGAGGGAGTTTTTTTTCCAACAAAAGCAAGAGTATTCAGTTCAGCACATTGCAATTTCTGATGCTTAATGGGTTTTATAATGTAAAATTCGTTTCTAAATATGGTATCGTAAAATAAGATTGTGTTTGCTTGCGAGTACATATTATTAAGATATGTATGGATACGATAGATCCTCATGTACTTATTTTGCCACTCAGAAAATGTCCTCAGTCAAAACTCTGAGAATAAGCTTATTGATGTGATGTTTGTCAATTATGGTCATTATGTTAATGTAACTGAGGTCCAAATTCCACTGATTGATAACTAGCTAACTTGGGTGGCATACCTTGGTCAGCTCTTTGACTTTATTTGTCAAAACATGTTGTGTAAACTAATAATAAAAGAAAATAGATAAATAAAAAATTGCGTAAATGTGTCGCACCAACTTCAAGTCTAATGTTTTTTGAACATATCTGTGTTGTTGGCGAAGGTGAAGCTGCAGACTTTAGCTCTTGCTAATGGTTAAGCCTTTGATTGCTCGCATGGATGAATTTCGTGCATTAAAAGTAAAATAGAAATAAGGTTTATGGATCTTAAGTTTTATTTAACATTGTTTAGAGATGACGTACTGTAATAAAGGTCGCTACGACAAGTTAAACGATCATACAAATAGGCTGGGGCCAGACGATTTTATTCGTTAATCGGGCACACCTCGGGTAGGAAAAGTTTAAAATTATTTTAAGGCCCATTCATTTTCAACATTAAGTCATCTTCATGGTTATGAAGCACCAGCAGTGTTTTAATTCCTATAGGTTATTTAATTATTATTATTTAATTCCTATATATATTCTAGTTATCCCTAAAAGGAAAAGATTAGCAATATA
Source organism: Heliopora coerulea (assembly GCA_030142905.1). NCBI lineage: Eukaryota > Metazoa > Cnidaria > Anthozoa > Scleralcyonacea > Helioporidae > Heliopora > Heliopora coerulea. The sequence goes on along the minus strand of JASJOG010000070.1, from coordinate 1,325,841 downwards.
ACGATGCACTTGTTTATCTGGGAATAATTCTTTCAGATCTAGAACTCAAAATGCGGGTTGGTATTTGGTATTAAATACAGTTTTAGTAAACTTTTTAATACTTATAGGTAGCATATCGAAAACTATTGTTCACAAATATGCCTTGGGTTTATTTTTTAAATAAAAAAAATAAAGAATTAAATGAAATACTTACCATGAGATATTGAATAATAAGTTGGGCCATCTTGAAAAGGTTTGTGAAACAGTGATTCACAGGACATTCTCTCTTGATGTAAATTAAAACCATCAGTAAAATTCAAAGTATTTTACTTCACAACTTTATTCAATGAAAATAGATCGAAGGAAAGCTATCATGGTTAAATTTTTATATAATGTTATATGCAATTATATAAAAGAGCCTTTTCCTATCGTCTTGCTTAATCCAGTTGATTTAATATCAACAATATTAGAAAAAACAGAGGGTCATGTTTCTTTTACAGAATGCAATTTTTTTCAGTCGTAGCAATAAAGAAAGATGTTCAATTTTGACTATTATTAAGCAAATAGATTTTGAAAAATCATCATGAACTATTAGGAATAAATGTATTTTGAATACAAAAAGATTTAAAAAAATAAAAACATGAAGGGGATCTGCGAATGCCAACACCGCTTTAATATATTCGTGCTTCGATTCAACAACTGTTGCCATGTGCAAAATTTCAGGTGATTTTGTGGAAAAATCTCAAAGATAAACTTAATTTACAAACAAGTCAAGACGCATTGCCAACAAGGTGACATTATAGACAACCTCATTGAAGTATCAGACAAATTTAAATATCTTGGTCCGTACTGGAAAGAATTTGCCTGTGTTTTTTTTCTCAAATTTCCCTTTTTCTGTTCTTCATTCTGCATGAAAACCCTCAGGCAAATACTTTCACGAATGAACCTTGCTCTCGGTTAATGTATATTTATTACTGAATACTATCTAAAATAGTTTGTAAATCTAAATACTTTATTACTCATAACTATAATTCATCTTACCATTTCCTCTTCTATGTCACAAAGACTAATGTTTGCCAAATTATCTTCCAGAACTTGTAAGTTGACATCATTTACCACTTTTTCAATGTCAACAAAGGCTAATTAAGAACGAAACAAGACGGAGCAAGCTTTTATTCAAATTCAAAAATTTTTTCTGTAGTAAATCACGTCATCTACTCTTTAGCCGTTCTTTCCAAACTCAGCATCAAGAAAATGATGAGAAAAAAGAAATGCTAACATTAACTTTAAAGAAATAAAGCGAATTCCATAAACAATGTTTCCTCATTCCGGGTAACCATTGTTCAAAATTTAAAGGTTTTTAAGCTTTTCAGTTTTAATCCTTTCGGTTAACCCTTTCATGTACAGTGAAACCTCGGTTTTTGAACTTAATTTGTTTCTAAATGTTGTTCTTAAACTGATTTGTTCGTAAACTGAAACCACTTCCCTTTGACTGATAGAATTTAAAAAAAAAAGCACAAAAATAAAGAAAATCCTAAAAAGAGCACTGAAAACCAAGGACCAGTTCAGCTCGGCTGTCCACAAAGCGAAGGCTGCGGCGTGACTGACGCGCTTGTCAGCCTGCGGTTGACGGCTGTTACCGTTTAGCTTGTTCGTGAACCGAGATTTCGTTCAAAAACTGGTGCATTTTTCGTTCAAAAAATATGTTTGTGAACCGATTTGTTCGAAAAAAGAGGTGTTCGATAACCGAGGTTTGTCTGTATATCATTGTCGTACAATGGCAAATTACAACAATACAATTATAATGAAATAACAAGCAAAAACAAAATAATGCCCAGAAAGATTAACAAATCATTATTACACGATTCTCGTCAAAAATAAGAAAATAAGACTTGGTGATCTTGATTTTCCAATCACTACATGGTGCGTCATTTCAGCAAAGGCAGAGTTTTCCGAGGATATACTAGAGAGATTTCCTGAAAGATTTTGTCGATGCAAAATACATGTCATATGTCATGCACGTAGTTTGTTTTATCATAATATTATATCCAAACACCAAGAGATTTGTTGAAAAACAAGGCGATAACCGAGTTATTTTAAAAAAATTTTGAGATATTTGGATATCTGATAAACCACTTCTTTCGAGTTCTTTATATTAAGTCTCAAAGCAGCGGTGTCACTAGGGATTCCCACGACGCAGGGGCTAATGTTCCTAACAGGAGGGTTACACGAAATGGGCCAGAACCACGCTCTATATACTTTCTTATTTGAAGATCGGAAACATCATGTTGTTTTTCGCAAGAATAACCGCGACAACTTACTAGAAACAGTTCACTTTTAGATCTAACATGAAGAGAAGAGTCTATTATCTTTCTTGGCTAAATCAATGACAAGTAATCGTAATTTGTACAATGTATAAGTGCGTTATCACGAACGAAAATTCTCCAACAAATGTTTAATTTTTCCCCACAGCGAGGCCACGGTTCCCCGACGGGGAGCTGAATTACCCTCTGCCATCCTCGTCTCAAAGTACGGAGCCAATACTGCTGCCAAATACCATACGCATGCGAAATTTTTCGAACTTTGTTTTAGTCAACTGACCTGATAACTTTAAACTTTCACGTGTATCTGAATATAATTAAGTATCAAAGGAATAATTCTCGAGATTAACTTCAAATGGTGTAAAATCGGTAATAAAACTAAAGAAACGAAAAGTTCATTTTATTTTGTCAGAGAAGATTAAGATCCAAATATTCACTATTTTTGAAAGAATGGTATGAAAATGACGAATGGGTAATTGCAGAGTATCTTAGCATGCTGTCCGTCTACTCGTTTACAAATCACTGACCCTTAAATGTTCAGTGGTTTTCTTGTTATTGGGTAAAATGCACTGAGCTATCGGGTAATAAATAAAACAATAGATTTTCTGCCTCCATCCACGTAATAAATGCGCCATTAATGTATGGGTATGGGCGTTTGGTAATGGTTAACACGCGGCTCCTGTTCCTGGACTTCCACGGCGCAAGACACCTTTTAGCTCTTCTCCATCTGAATCCATCTCTTGTTATCTCACTCGATCTACTGCAACATGATTTAACTCGTCAACGAGGGAAGTCATTGACCCGAAAATTTAATCACCCTCCTTACTGGAGAACGTCGTTTTGCCACAAATAATATTCTCACCATGCACAGAATCAGAGGATAACTGCTCAATCTGACAAACTCTATAACTCTCAATGATTAAGAATTCCTTAGGTAAGGGAAACCCCACAAACGAAATACCGAGCTCATAATCATGTTAGTTTTTCTTACATATTCAGATCGCTAAAGGCTTCATAAATACGTCGTCTTTTTGCCTGCTCATATGCGTCATTATGAATACTAGCTTTTGTTACAGGTTCACCATCTCTGGCGGACGACCTCGAAGTCGCCATGTTGAGTGGTAACGTCAAGCTCTGATGTTTGTTAGATCAAGTAATTAACGGAGACATTCGTTCAAGAACATTTTCTTGTAAACTTGGAAATAAGTGCAAGAACTCAGTAACGAATTACATTAAAGACAAGCTTTCCGTAGTTCGTCGAATAATGTCCCGACTCTTACGAGTTTAACTAGAGTTCAACTACAAGACAAGATGAAATACGCAATAGTGGACTGATTTTCCTTCTTTGCATGTGTAATATATACTACAATTTTAGGCTTTCATTGCATAGCATTTCAAATAAAAGGGCTAAGCGTTACTCACCCAACAAACGCCAATCAATTCTTCGATAGCACTGGGAAAACGTAAAACTCATTTACTGAAGTTCTTTAAGTGCATGGACAACCACTGCAAAGGTGCACAAGTAGTGCTGGATTTCACCACCTATACCTAAACCTACGATCAGAGGAAGGCTGGGACTTAATTACAAAGAGCCTAAAGCTTGGTTCACACGAGCGACATAAGCATAAGAAGATCGATACGAAAACAAAGCATGATATCTGCTTTGGGACTTGCAAAGATAAAACAAGAATTTTTTCTTTGTTTCGTCTTTTCTTCGTCTCTTAGCTTATGCTTCGTCTAAAACCTGGTTGACATGTGAGCATAATCATAAGCATAAGGAGAAAACAAAAGGCAAAACGAAGGAATGAAGTCAAGCCTGCGACATAAGGATCGTCATAATCATAAGTATACGATCACAGTCCAAACGTAAGCCAAGAGCCAAATAAAGGACGACACAAAGAACATTTCTTATTGTTTTATCTTAGCAAGTTCCTAAGAATAATCACGCTTTGTCTTCGTTTTGATTTTGTCCTTATGCTCATGTCGCTCGAGTGAACCAGGCTTAACCCAATGCAAATTATTTTAATCAACGGTTTTCCCTCAGTAATGTTAGCTTTCGGTCATGGGAAGCTAAGCTTCTGAACCTGGCCGAGACGGCTAAAGCTGCGTTTCCTCCGACCGTAAAGAAGTCTCGCACGCGACTATAGTAAATGTTGAACTGCCTTCTGTTTAGTCACATCATGGAGCTCATGAGGCTAGCTCGATCTACACGATCCGAATGTCGTATATCATAGTTCATCCTGATGCATGCGATTTAGTAACCACAGTCTTTATAACGAATTGCAACTTTGGTGGGCGAATAGTCCGCAGGAATTGTAATCTTATCACTTAATTGTATACGCCAGGGCGAAAAATGGATACTAGGCTTTAAGTTAACTTCATTACTCCGGACTTCATCGACGCTTCGTACATGTACGCCAAAGCGTACCTATTTTTAATAAAAGGAATTATGGTTTACTGCTCTTGTGGTGTGATTTCTATTGCTCATTCAACGGACAAATCTCTGTCCCTAAGGAGATTGGAGTTAAAGTGCTTTTGTCCAAAAGGAAGGGGATTTCCTCTTGATGGAAGTTGTTTGAGCTGTTTTCATCTCAAAGTCCTGCCAGCTCGATACGATTCATAAGATATGATTTTTCGCCCTGGCGTATACAATTAAGTGATAAGATTACAATTCCTGCGGACTATTCGCCCACCAAAGTTGCAATTCGTTATAAAGACTGTGGTTACTAAATCGCATGCATCAGGATGAACTATGATATACGACATTCGGATCGTGTAGATCGAGCTAGCCTCATGAGCTCCATGATGTGACTAAACAGAAGGCAGTTCAACATTTACTATAGTCGCGTGCGAGACTTCTTTACGGTCGGAGGAAACGCAGCTTTAGCCGTCTCGGCCAGGTTCAGAAGCTTAGCTTCCCATGACCGAAAGCTAACATTACTGAGGGAAAACCGTTGATTAAAATAATTTGCATTGGGTTAAGCCTGGTTCACTCGAGCGACATGAGCATAAGGACAAAATCAAAACGAAGACAAAGCGTGATTATTCTTCAGGAGCTTGCAAAGATAAAACAATAAGAAATGTTCTTTGTGTCGTCCTTTATTTGGCTCTTGGCTTACGTTTGGACTGTGATCGTATACTTATGATTATGACGATCCTTATGTCGCAGGCTTGACTTCATTCCTTCGTTTTGCCTTTTGTTTTCTCCTTATGCTTATGATTATGCTCACATGTCAACCAGGTTTTAGACGAAGCATAAGCTAAGAGACGAAGAAAAGACGAAACAAAGAAAAAATTCTTGTTTTATCTTTGCAAGTCCCAAAGCAGATATCATGCTTTGTTTTCGTATCGATCTTCTTATGCTTATGTCGCTCGTGTGAACCAAGCTTTAGGCTCTTTGTAATTAAGTCCCAGCCTTCCTCTGATCGTAGGTTTAGGTATAGGTGGTGAAATCCAGCACTACTTGTGCACCTTTGCAGTGGTTGTCCATGCACTTAAAGAACTTCAGTAAATGAGTTTTACGTTTTCCCAGTGCTATCGAAGAATTGATTGGCGTTTGTTGGGTGAGTAACGCTTAGTCCTTTTATTTGAAATGCTATGCAATGAAAGCCTAAAATTGTAGTATATATTACACATGCAAAGAAGGAAAATCAGTCCACTATTGCGTATTTCATCTTGTCTTGTAGTTGAACTCTAGTTAAACTCGTAAGAGTCGGGACATTTCTCGACGAACTACGGAAAGCTTATCTTTAATGTAATTCGTTACTGAGTTCTTGCACTTATTTCCAAGTTTACAAGAAAATGTTCTTGAACGAATGTCTCTGTTAATTACTTGATCTAACAAACATCTGAGCTTCACGTTACCACTCAACATGGCGACTTCGAGGTCGTCCGCCAGAGATGGTGAACCTGTAACAAAAGCTAGTATCCATAACGACGCATATGAGCAGGCAAAAAGACGACGTATTTATGAAACCTTTAGCGATCTGAATATGTAAGAAAAACTAACATGATTATGAGCTCGGTATTTCGTTTGTGGGGTTTCCCTTACGTAAGGAATTCTTAATCATTGAGAGTTATAGAGTTTGTCAGATTGAGCAGTTATCCTCTGATTCTGTGCATGGTGAGAATATTATTTGTGGCAAAACGACGTTCTCCAGTAAGGAGGGTGATTAAATTTTCGGGTCAATGACTTCCCTCGTTGACGAGTAAAATCATATTGTAGTACATCGAGTGAGATAACAAGAGATGGATTCAGATGGAGAAGAGCTAAAAGGTGTCTTGCGCCGTGGAAGTCCAGGAACAGGAGCCGCGTGTTAACCATTACCAAACGCCAATACCCATACATCAGTGGCGCACTTATTACGTGGATGGAGGCAGAAAATCTATTGTTTTATTTATTACCCGACAGCTCAGTCCATTTTACCCAATAACAAGAAAACCACTGAACGTTTAAGGGTCGGTGATTTGTAAATGAGTAGACGGACAGCATGCTAAGATACTCTGCAATTATCCATTCGTAATTTTCATACCATTCTTTCAAAAATAGTGAATATTTGGATCTTAATCTTCTTTGGCAAAACAAAATGAACTTTTCGTTTCTTTAGTTTTATTACCGATTTTACACCATTTGAAGTTAATCTCGAGAATTATTCCTTTGATACTTAATTATATTCATATACGCATGAAAGTTTAAAGTTATCAGGTCAGTTGACTAAAACAAAGTTCGAAAAATTTCGCATGCGTATGGTATTTAGCAGCAGTATTGGCTCCGTACTTTGAGACGAGGATGGCAGAGGGTAATTCAGCTCCCCGTCGGGGAACCGTGGCCTCGCTATGGGGAAAAATTAAACATTTTTTGGAGAATTTTCATTCGTGATAACACATTTATACATTGTACAAATTATGATTACTTGTCATTGATTTAGCCAAGAAAGATAATAGACACTTCTCCTCATGTTAGATCTAAAAGTGAACTGTTTCTAGTAAGTTGTCGCGGTTATTCTTGCGAAAAACAACATAATTTTCCGACCTTCAAATAAGAAAGTACATAGAGCGTGGTTCTGGCCCATTTCGTGTAATTCTCCTGTTAGGAACATTAGCCCCTGCGTTGTGGGAATCCCTAGGGACACCGCTGCTTTGAGACTTAATATAAGGAACTCGAAAGAAGTGGTTTATCAGATATTCAAATATCTCAAAATTTTTTTAAAATAACTCGGTTATCGCCTTGTTTTTCAACAAATCTCTTGGTGTCTGGGTATAATATTATGATAAAACAAACTACGTGCATGACATATGACATGTATTTTGCATCGAGAAAATCTTTCAGGAAATCTCTCTAGTATATCCTCGGAAAACTCTGCCTTTGATGATATGACGCACCATGTAGTGATTGGAAAATCAAGATCACCAAGTCTTTTTTTCTTATTTTTGAAGAGAATCGTGTAATAATGATTTGTTAATCTTCTTGGGCATTATTTTGTTTTTGCTTGTTATTTCATTATAATTGTATTGTTGTAATTTGCCATTGTACGACAATGATATACAGACAAACCTCGGTTATCGAACATCTCTTTTTTCGAACAAATCGGTTCACAAACATATTTTTTGAACGAAAAATGCACCAGTTTTTGAACGAAATCTCGGTTCACGAACAAGCTAAACGGTAACAGCCGTCAACCGCTGGCTGAGATGCGCGTCAGTCACGTCGCAGCCTTCGCTTTGTGGACAGCGGAGCTGAACTGGTCCTTGGTTTTCAGTGCTCTTTTTAGGATTTTCTTTATTTTTGTGCTTTTTTTTTTAAATTCTATCAGTCAAAGGGAAGTGGTTTCAGTTTACGAACAAATCAGTTTAAGAACAACATTTAGAAACAAATTAAGTTCAAAAACCGAGGTTTCACTGTACATGAAAGGGTTAACCGAAAGGATTAAAACTGAAAAGCTTAAAAACCTTTAAATTTTGAACAATGGTTACCCGGAATGAGGAAACATTGTTTATGGAATTCGCTTTATTTCTTTAAAGTTAATGTTAGCATTTCTTTTTTTCTCATCATTTTCTTGATGCTGAGTTTGGAAAGAACGGCTAAAGAGTAGATGATGTGATTTACTACAGTAAAAAATTTTTAAATTTGAATAAAAGCTTGCTCCGTCTTGTTTCGTTCTTAATTAGCCTTTGTTGACATTGAAAAAGTGGTAAATGATGTCAACCTACAAATTCTGGAAGATAATTTGGCAAACATTAGTCTTTGTGACATAGAAGAGGAAATGGTAAGATGAATTATAGTTATGAGTAATAAAGTATTTAGGTTTACAAACTATTTTAGATAGTATTCAGTAATAAATATACATTAACCAAGAGCAACGTTCATTCGTGGAAGTATTTGCCTGAGGGTTTTCATGCAGAATGAAGAACAGAAAAAGGGAAATTTGAGAAAAAAAACACAGGCAAATTCTTTCCAGTACGGACCAAGATATTTAAATTTGTCTGATACTTCAACGAGGTTGTCTATGATGTCACCTCGTTGGCAATGCGTCTTGACTTGTTTGTAAATTAAGTTTATCTTTGAGATTTTTCCACAAAATCACCTGAAATTTTGCACATGGCAACAGTTGTTGAATCGAAGCACGAATATATTAAAGCGGTGTTGGCATTCGCAGATCCCTTTCATGTTTTTATTTTTTTAAATCTTTTTGTATTCAAAATACATCTATTCCTAATAGTTCATGATGATTTTTCAAAATCTATTTGCTTAATAATAGTCAAAATTGAACATCTTTCTTTATTGCTACGACTGAAAAAAATTCCATCCTGTAAAAGAAACATGACCCTCTGTTTTTTCTAATGTTATTGATATTAAATCAACAGGATTAAGCAAGACGATAGGAAAAGGCTCTTTTATACAATTGCATATAACATTATTTTACAAATTTAACCATGATAGCTTTCCTTCGATCTATTTTCATTGAATAAAGTTGTGAAGCAAAATACTTTGAATTTTACTGATGGTTTTAATTTACATCAAGAGTGACTGTCCTGTGAACCACTGTTTCACAAACCTTTTCAAGATGGCACAACTTATTATTCAATATCTCATGGTAAGTATTTCATTTAATTCTTTATTTTTTTTATTTAAAAAATAAACTCAAGGCATATTTGTGAACAATAGTTTTCGATATGCTACCTATAAGTATTAAAAAGTTTACTGAAACTATATTTAATACCAAATACCAACCCGTATTTTGAGTTCTAGATCTGAAAGAATTACTCCCAGATAAACAAGTGCATCGTTATATTGCTCATCTTTTCCTTTTAGGGATAACTAGAATATAAATAGGAATTAAATAATAATAATTAAATAATAATTAAATAACCTATAGGAATTAAAACACTGCTGGTGCTTCATAACCATGAAGATGATTTAATGTTGAAAATGTATTGGCCTAAAAATAATTTTAAACTTTTTCTACCCGAGATGTGCCCGATTAACGAATAAAATCGTCTGGCCCCGGCCTATTTGTATGATCGTTTAACTTGTCGTAGCGACCTTTATTACAGTACGCCATCTCTAAATAATGTTAAATAAAACTTAAGATCCATAATCTTTATTTCTATTTTACTTTCAATGCACGAAATTCATCCATGTGAGCAATCAAAGGCTTAACCATTAGCAAGAGCTAAAGTCTGCAGCATCACCTTCGCCAACAACACAGCTATGTTCAAAAAACATTAGACTTGAAGTTGGTGCGACACATTTACGCAATTTTTTATTTATTTATTTTCTTTTATTATTAGTTTACACAACATGTTTTGACAAATAAAGTCAAAGAGCTGACCAAGGTATGCCACCCAAGTTAACTAGTTATCAATCAGTGGAATTTGGACCTCAGTTACATTAACATAATGACCATAATTGACAAACTAATTAAAAAATTAATGTGTTAAATCACCTCACATCATCATAACAAGCTTATTCTCAGAGTTTTGACTGAGGAGATTTTCTGAGTGGCAAAATAAGTACATGAGGATCTATCGTATCCATACATATCTTAATATGTACTCGCAAGCAAACACAATCTTATTTTACGATACCATATTTAGAAACGAATTTTACGTTATAAAACTCATTAAGCATTAGAAATTTCAATGTGCTGAACTGAATCGTCTTGCTTTTGCCGGAACATAACTCCCTCTACACACTTGCCCTAGATATTGGTGGCACAGTGTTAGAGCACGTGTCTCACACCACTGTGACTATAGGGTTCGATTCCTCCTCCTTGCCGTTTTTTGATTGGAGTAACCTTGGAAACATGTGAGAAGAGTGCTGTCCAGTTTGACTCTACCAAGCATCGCACGTTTTCTCCGCGTAGTTAGGTTTCCTCCTGAAGTAACACTGGAATCATGAGGGGTGGCCCTTACTGGACCTCTATGAAGAACAGCTTAGCTAGAGGATAGGGTTACCCAGTATAAATGAATAAAGACACTTCAATCGATAAAGAATGTTTCTTATCTCTTTTTCAGTTGTTTTTTGTCTCCTTGTTATGTCTTTCCCTTTTTGCAATTAAGAAAGTGAATTTAATAGAACAGGACAAACACATGAAGATAAAAAACATGAAAGAAAATGTAAGGAGTCAGTCCGGTGAAGAAAATAGCAGACGTCAAAATGTTGTTCAATCAAACAAAAAAAAGTATGACAACTGTCATCAACAGGCTGAAGAACAAAGTAATCACGTAAGGATGGAATAATTTTGAGTGTTTGTTTACTTGGGAGCTTAGAAGTGGCAGAGAAATCAAAAAAGACTAAAGAAATTAACGAACAGACAGACAAACAATATCTATAAGTATATCGACTATAAGATAAGTAAAGATAACTGGGGAATAAGAATTGTTTGCTGGTTACATTTTTTTGATCCACTCTTTTTTGATTTTAGGATATTTTAACATGATTCCTTGATCAATGATAAAATTAATATGCTGTTATAACAAAAGCAAAAAAGTTGTTTTTCACTTGACGAGAAAGTATCCATCATAATTTATGAATTTGAAGTAAAGTCTTTGACTAGCCTCACTTTTGTACTTTAAATTTACATTTTCAAGTATCTCTATATCAGTCTCCCACGTTGGGCACTTACAGTTTTGCAGAATTTTATTAAATCCTTTATGCTCTTAGAATGTCTTTCAAATGTAGATTCTTTTAAAACGTTATTTCATTCAGTTCACTAATGTGATAACAAATGCATTACTGATTTCTCTTCTCTGATTTCTCCTCAAGTTTATTGGTTGAAATGTGGAATTATTAACTATCTCGAAACTTACCCAGCTTTATTTTATAAAAAAAGGTCAACCACGTACAGCAAGAGATTTTACAACGTGTGAAGGAGTCTAAAGATAGTATAACATCCATGGCAACGGTTAGAAGCAATTGGTCTTTGTCACTTACTAAGATTTAAGAATCGTTGGCCTGGCTATAGTAAGATTGTAGTTCGGGAACTGTTTTATGTAACCATGTCAATGGGAACTTACTGCCTAAATCAGTGGACTTCAGAAGATTTTTTTAAATGTTTTGGCAGTGTGGACCAGAAACAATTAAGCACAACGACGATTTTTTCACTAGCGTGTCTTTCACGGCTAACATACAGGAACACGTTTCAATGGAATATTCACATTTTCAGAACTTAATTAAAACCCTGGGTGCTCGTTATCCATGCACAAAATGTCTATAAATGTCTTTTATCGAATCTCGAATTTGGTGCTATTGAATACCTTATAATTCATGCAAACCACAAAAACGTTTATAACATATTGTGGCTGTGGCATAGGCAAACCATATGTCGAACTGGCACCTTAGCCTGCCATGCGAATCTCAGCAGCTTAATGGTTGGAGCGTTTCACTGATCATCAAAAGGTTGTTAGTTTTATCACCGTTTGGGACATCTGAGATATGAGCTCGACGAACCTTCACGTACTATTGCCACAATAATATTTGTAATAAGGTTAATGATAATATTGATAATAATGATAGAAGTAATAAATTATTCCAAGTCATTAATACCAATTTTTCAATACTTCGCACACAAAAACATTTCTAGAAATTACAGCATATAATTTCTGATGAACATGACGCTAATGGAATATCTCCCATCGAAAGACATAAGGATAGCAGTTCTGACAAGAATTCATCAAATGCATTTGATGTTTATTTGCTGGACACAGGTAATAAAACTTCACAAAGTGAATTTATTTAACACAGCCAACGCGCAATTTCATTGGCTGAAATATTTGTTCCAGTTATACAGGGCATATATCATAAATGTATGTATGCATGTAAGTGTTTATGTCAACATAAATTATATCATTTAATATGACATAATATTCACTTAAATATCTTTCGTATACTGTACATATCAAGGAAAGGACTAGGTTTTAGTCATCGTCAGGAATGCTACTGTTAATGCTGTTACAGTGATATTTATAAGGAGAGGGGGAGGAGTAAATGTCAATAAGTAGAATATGACTAAATCTTTCGAAGCTCTTGTACCTTGGTTGAGTTCAGAGTTCCTCGGCGGATAGTACGTGATTACTTACAATCCTAATTTTAGTCCCACAAATTTTAAGAAGTGATTTGGTATCATTTGCACTAATTTGCGTATTATATAAACTACTTATTCGGAAATCTACTCAATGAAGGATCGAATTCAACACCCCCACATGTGACTTGAATTGTATATCCTAGTTGCTATGACTTGTTTTGGGGTGAATATGCTGTCCCATCTTATAACAAGAGTTGGAGTCGGTTGAAAGGCCATAGCTTATCCCGATTCTGATAAAGAATGCAACAAGTAAGGTTAAGGTTATATCTCTGACGAAGCGCCATGTTATGAAAATATAGTGATATATTTCATATATCTTGAAAATATGTCTACCGAAAAATGAAAAATATTATAAAAACCAATGTAATCTTATCTCCCTAAATATTGTCATATCGTCATTGGCATCAAAACTGTTATCTTTCAAGTTGTTAATGAGCGTTGGGTGCTCTGCAAGTTAAGTTTCCCTCTGAGTGCCCATAGTTTATACTAAACCACTTGAATACTTAAATCATTGAATGTTTTCTTAGTTGGGAAAGCCAAGACAAAACCTCTTGTTGTTGGTTGCCGTCTAGTGTTTTGACATTGACCTTCAGTTTTATCAAAATAATGGATGTAATTTTGTTTGTTCTTAATTTTTCACAAACTACTACCTTCAAACAAGGGATCAAAATTCAAGATCACCCAACAAATTGGATGATAATGTTGCACGAACTCAAACGAGCCCTATCATATCTCCTAAATATCTATAAGTAATAAATATCGAGATGAGGCGCTAATAAATTAAATATAATTATCAAATCTGCTTTTTAATTGTCAAATATAATTATAAATAAATGGCTTTCAGAAATTAAGGAGACCAAGTTAGAACACGTGGATATCTTCTGCCTTTTTCAACTAATATTTGAATTTTAATTATATGTAAAATTTTAACGACAAATTTTGTTAAAAAAATCACATCATTACCAACATTTATTCTGACCTATCCTTTATAGGATCTTTTACTACTTCCAGTATTTCTACATCTTCAACTGTGAAGCGAGATCTAGTTGATTCGATGCAGAATCAGTGGAAAAAGTTATCGAAGGACAGTCGTTGAAAGTTGAGATGAAACTATATAAGCGTGACCGAGAGTAAAATCTATTGTTGTTAGCCATTTTTTCTTCAATGATATTGCCAAGCTGTTTGGCAACCTTTCATGTCTGGTTGAACAATAAAATGTCTGTAGACGGCTCATAACATACAAATAACAGCAGTGTATTTGCCATATCTTTCCATGAATATTATTTGGGGTAGATCCAACACCTGTAGTCCCCTAAGAATATATATGATCATGGATATGGCTAAGTAGGTTAGTTTGCTATTGAAGAAAATATCAACCGAAAATCTTACACTCCACAAATAAACAGTGAAGCCATAGACTTCATGGTTGCTTTTTCTAGCAACGTTCCAATGGGAACATAAAAGATAAAGCATCGTAAATGTAAGGACCCATTTTCTCGATACGATTGCTGTATATGATTGTTCATCCTGGGATATGTAATGTTGCTTGAAAGGCACAATTCCTCTAATACATGTGTAAGACTCCATTCAGTTAAGCGGATACATCAGAACTAACAATCGTATACAACAATCGTATCGAGTAAATAGGCTTTAAAATTTTCAAGGATTTGTTAAAATCATAATAAGCTACTAAATAACCCCGATTAGGTATTAAAAAACGTTAGTTGGATGATATCTCAAGTGTCCAATGGCGTAACTTGCGTTTTTTTTTTTTGTGAGGGGGCGAAAAACTAATTTTCCCTAGAAATTTTATAATTTGTTTAAGACTGATTATCCTTGGAATTATCTAGCCCTGCGAAAGGGTTAGAAGGTAGGCTAAAAAATTCATACGCAATTCGTTTGCGATTTAAGACCAAAGCCTTATGATATTTCAAATTGTGTTTATTGTAATAGTCGTCAAAAATTTCACTGAAAACTAAACAACGAACCTTTCGTCGCTTTTCGAAGGACAAGTTGACATATCGATTGTTTCTTAGACGATTAAACAGGCTGATCAAGTTAAACTCCCAAAGTTCTCTCGATCGCAGCGTGTCTGGTATTCGAGATCCCAAAAGTGAGACCTATCACCAGTGCATCGTAAACAAGTCGACACGGTCAGCCTACTGCTTTATTTTGCTTTGCACAAAAAGAGCACGCAGTTGAGCCGTCTGGCTCATAAAATCCGGCGATGAGTAATTCAATTTAGTTCGGTTATTCCCGATAGAGCAAATTTTTTCAACGAAATTTCCTTGGGTGAAATTGTCCCTTTCCCCCACCTGTTACGATACTTCAAGTGTCCCCTCGTTAAGTAGACTTGGATGGAATTTTGATTGTTTCCTGAAGTAGATAGAAATTTGGAAAATAATACTAAGAATTTCCAAATGTTCTAATAAACGTCCTAACAATTTTTTAATTTCCCGTTCCTTGCTAATCAATCGCAATTCAAAGTCAGAAACTCAAAGTTTCCCACGAGTTAGTTTCCTTGCAAAATTTAACGCTTGAAATGGAAATCTTCTATGAACGTGTATTCATCCACTACTTTCGTATAACTAACAGGTCACTGACATGGTCAACTACACGTGCAACTAAATGTACATGCTTTCTAAACTGATTAAATCATATATGGAAAACATTACTTTAAATTACTTACAGAACAACAGTACATAACTCCGAGATTTGACCGAGAAATGAAAACATATTTAATTAATGAGATTTTACCAGTGAACTCGATTTCCATATCTGGAATGCTAACATCCAGTCATTTGTCCGCGCAAAAAGTGAATCCAAGATGGGCGCCCATGGAGGGAAATTTTGTTCTTCAGTTTGAGTCCTCTTCTCGGTCTTGTACGTCGGTTCCAGCCCTTTACACGTTTTTAATCTTCAGTTTATGTTTAGTTCGGCCTCGAAAACATTTACAACCATGAAAAAAGTGTTCAGACGAAATATTACTGGATCTGTTTTACATATTCGAATATTTAAAAAATGAATTATTGCTGTGTGGTCTAAGAATTGCGCTAAATTACCTAAAGAGAGGCCGTTTTACCTGGTTTCTCATCAGTTTGCAAATTTGTTTCCGTGAGAGTATATAACTTTGTACCTAGGTTTGACATTTTCGAAATATATTTTAAATACTTAAACTCATCTCTGCCTTTTGAAGAAACGTTTTGTGCGTATTTTCAAAGAAACTCGTAATAAAGTGTACAAAGTCGCGTGGGAGACTAAAATTGACGTACAAGCCCGCGTAGGGGACTGAAACTGACGTACAAAATTACACTTTATGTGCACCGATGCTGGCTTCGCATTTTATTGGCTAATTAGCATTCCAGATACGGAAATCGAGTTCACTGGATTCTACATTTTGACTAGGGTTTAGTCATCGTCAGGAATGCTACTGCTAATGATGTTCAGGGACGGATCAAGGTAAAGCGAGGCCCAGGGCCAGTATGTCCAGGGCCAGTATGTCCACAATAGAATTTGAAATTTGTTGTATCCTGTAAGAACGTTCTATAACCTACAAGACACTTACATGAACAAGTAACTATTACAGTGTTAAATACAATATACAGATTGCAAGGAATGAAGCAGATTAGCGAGACCCGCAGATGTTGAATGAAAAGTGTAGTTACAGATGAAGGCTGGATATCCTCTTGGTGCAAAATATCGCTCACGCGACAATTGTACATTTTTGCTAGGTTCCACTCCATAATTCCTGATACAAAAGGAAAAGGTCGCACGCACGACATTATGCGTCAAGTAGAAATCCACCTTAACGAAAAGCGTGGGAATTCCTCACAATCCAACAAGCGTGGGGCCCTTGGCCAATGTCCACTTGGCCCATTGGTTAATCCACCGTTGATGATGTTATAGTGATATTTATACCGAAAGAGGGAGAAGTTAAATGTTATTGAATCAGTGGAATATGAATAAGCCTTTCGAAGCCTCTGCACCTTGGTTGAGTTCAGGAGTTTGTCGGCTGATGGTACGCGATTACTTGCAATCCTAATTTTAGTCTCACAAATTTTAAGAAGTGATTTGGTATCATTTGTACTAATTTGCGCATTATATAAACTACTCATTCGGATATCTACTCAATGAAGGATCGAATTCAACACCCCCACATGTGACTTGAGTTGCATATCCTAGTTATGACTTGCTTAGGGTAAATATGCTGTCCCACTGTATAGCAAATGTGGAAGTAAGTCGAAAGGTCATCGCATATCCCGATTTCTGATAAAGAATGCAACAAGTAAGATTAAGGTTATATCTCTGATGAAGCGACATGTTATGAAAATATCGCGATGTACTTCATACATCTTTGAAATTTGTGTACCGAAAAATGAAAAACATTATAAAAACCATTGTAATCTTATATTCCCAATCATTGTCGTATCGTCATTGGCATCATAACTGCTATCTTTCAAATTGTTAATGGGGTTGGGTGCTCTGCAAGACTGCAAGTTAAGCTTACCTCTGAATACCAACAGTTCATACTAAACCACTTGAATACTTTGAATCACTGAATATTTTGAAATTATGTTTATGAACATTAGTTCCGACCTTAAAGCACTTTTAAACTTATTGTTTACAAGTCAGCAAATGTCGTCAAATATCATAATTTACTTGGTGAACGTTTGTTGTCATCGGTTGAAGGAAATTCTTGTCTTTTTACCTATGTTGAATAGTTTTACATTTTAATGGCGTTTTGCGGATGTACTGATATATGGATCTCTTAAACAGGTACAATCCAACGCTGCTACGGGATACGTCTTTATTGCCAACGAGCATAGGTCCTTTACTCGTTCTGAGCATAGCTAAAAAAACAATATATATGTAAACGTACTTACCACTTTATTTTATTAATTTGTTTTGTTTTTTTTTTAGGAGGAGAAGGAGAAGGTGAGAGAAAAGAAGTGGGAAAAGAGGCTTGGGGGTAGGAAAAAAGGAAGAATTGGGAAGGAAAAAGAGGCTGAGTATTGATGGAGGAGGGGAGGAATTGGGAAGAAAAAATAGGAAGTTGAGGCTCATTGGAAAGGCTATGCCTCTTTCTTGACGTTCTGAGAATGCTATTTCGGACAAGCGTGGCATTTTATCAGCCGCTGACCAAAAGGCTTGTCAATGCTTATGCAAGCCTACCTTCCCAAAATCCTGGCCTATATCCTAGCCTATATCCTAGTCTTCAAAACAATGGAAAGGGCGAGAATTGTATTGCATGGATTGAACGAGATTCTCGTTACACGGGTTAGAGAGTTTACAGCTTCCTGGACCAAGCAGATAATTCCATCTGTTTGTGAGTAGAAGGGGATACATCCCCACTGTCGGGGAACCTTAGCCCCCTTGTAGGGGGAAAATTTTACATTTCGTCGGGAAATTTTCATTGATGATAACACATTTATATATTGTACAAACTATGAATATTTTGTTATTGATTTAGCCAAGATATATAATACTTTTCTCTTCATGCTAAATCTGAAAAGAAACTGTTTTTAGTCAGTTGTTGCGATTATTCTTGCGAAAAATAATTGTTCGACCTTCAAATATAGAAATTATAAAGGGGACTTAGTGCTGGCCCTTCTTGCTTAGTCCTCCTGTCGGGGACGTTAGCCCCAGCATCGGAGAATTCCTGGTGCCACCTATGTTTGTATATGACAGCTATTGTCGTCGAACGTTCGTTATTATTAAAAATGTCGTAACATATTGATGAAGAGGCTAATTTAAATCTGTTTTGCTGAGTCTTAATTACTAAAGCTAAAATATTCCTAGGGTTGACAAGCACAAGTCTCTAGAAAGAGCAAAAATCAATCCACGAGATTAGCGGGAAATAAGAGTTGTAATCTACATGCAGTAATTTATGAACTTACTATTCAATTGACAGTGAATCTTTTTCATGCACAGGCCTACGGCTGTTATATATTTGTATTCAGGACGAGAGCAGCAGTTATCATACTTTTTCAGTGCAGCAGATCTGTAAAAGTAGAGGAAAAGGTTGTTTTTCCTGTTTAGATACTCATTGACATAAACGAGGCTCACTGATTACCTTTTTCGGCTCGAAGTATCTTCAAATGCCAGAAACTCATCTTCTTGTTTCAACCACTTACTCAGTTTACTTTCTGAGGATGCAGTAGAGATGAGTTCGACAGCGATTAGTGCAAATGTTAGAAGAGTTACCTTAACCATTCTGCAAGAGAGAGAGAAAACAACAAATAATTAGATACAGGGTGACAATTTTATTTTAATACGGTATTTTCATTAATAGAAAAATATTGTTTTCCATGAAATCCAAGCAAAACTAGCTTAGTTTAAAATCAACTGCTGAACTAATTGGTATTAATTACATTTGTAAAGTTGTTCATGTTATATTAACTCCTTAATTCTGAAGGTAAACTGTTTCATAGAAGTACACCAATGTAAAAAGAATTCCAATTAGACTATCTAGATTAGTGGGTTGGAAGGTGCTGGATGGCCATGACAATTCTTGAGCTGAAATTTTGCAACTTTTCCTACAACTGTCTTGCCTTTCTGGATCGAAAAAAATCATGAAAAACCATTGCGATATAAAAAAGTTGTAGGGTATTTGCAAACACCTACTAACACTGAATTTCGACTGAGAATTTTCTCAAAGTTTTCATTATATTTCGTGTTTTCCTTTAAAATCTTACAAAACCTCAACAACACGCTCTTATTTTCACAAATATATAGTTAATTATCAGGCAAATACACTGTTAATTTCATGGAGATATTTTGACTCCATGATTGGAGTTGAAGTTACTCCATTCGTAGGAGTCAAAATTTCAGAGTTGTTTTGACTCTTATATTAGAATTATATATTTGGAGGATCTGTCTAGATTTGTCATCAATGAGATATCTCGTGGTTTTAAAAGTAATTTGGAGGATCTGTACGAATGAAGCCTTCGAATCCAGCTCGTTGCCGCTGCCTAAAAACGGGAATAGCGCCCTCATACTGCAAGAAATAGCCTTTCAGAGTCCTAAGAATTCAAACATTTTCCGGGGCAGCATGCCCCCGGATCCCTCTAATTAGAATGCTTCCCAGACCCGGGCATCACAGATACTCTGGCTACGCCATTGAATGGACATAGAGACAATGACAGTCATTTGAGCCAATTTCATAATGTTTTTAAATTTTTGCCTCATGAAAATAGATTGTTCAAATTTGTAATTCAATTGCAGTTTTTTATTTTATTACAATAGTAACATGAAATATAATAAGACGTTTCGGTGAAGAAAACCCAATTTATTAATATGATAACTTCTCTTTGTTAAAACGTTGAGGAATAATCTTGAAAAAAATACCAAACCTTTTTAAAGTTCTTGAATTTCGAAGATTTTACAATTGATAAGGTGATTATGACGTCAGAATTTGTCGCCATAGTAACAAAGTTCTAAAATGCTCTTGGATTTAGCATATCACCATCTTGCAAAAATTTTAGTTTCATACGTTTAACGGTTCTGGTACACTGGGACTCCCCCAGCTCCAGAAGACCCAAAAAACTCTATATATGGGAATTAGGGTTATACTTACAGATCTTAATTACTTGTTGAAATAAACTTCTTTTTATTTTCTGTCTAGAACGTGCAGCCCGTAACTACTGTGAATTGTTACGTCGGGCTATCATGAGAAGTCCCACAGTTGAACAAAATTTCCTACGTAGCTAATAAATCAGACATGGTTTGACTCAGCTCTGGCTTTAAAGATTCGATCGTAGATTGTATAGCTACCGTCAGTGACCCAACATTTCGACACTGGCGTCAAGTATCTGCATCACGGGGTGTCGTTCTGAGGATGCATGAGGTGCTTATTAATGCTTACAGAGCCGCTGATGATATCAGTTATCAATCAGGTGGAAATAGGCTTCCGGCAGTTCACCATGCAGCATCATCTCGATTCAAGGCTCGTAGCCTTTAGATAACAAGCAATCTACTGTTTATAATGCATTTTTGATATTTTTCCCGCTTGGATGATCAAATTTACATTCATCGTTGCTACGAACCTGTAGACATCGAGTAAGCAGGTCCTGCGAACATGCAGGGCATGACAAACCAAACTCCCTTGGTGAACCAAGTCCCGTATTTTGCGAGCAAATTTTTATAAATTATGAAGAGACATTCAAAATTGGCATGAATGGACTTACAAGACAGATCAAAACAAGCCATAGTGGAGTTGAATCGGAGAATTTTTTAACATTTGTGGCTGTGCAAGGAGAAGTGATAATTGGACTCAACTATGCGGGCGAAATTTCAGTAAAAATCCACAAGTGACGAATTTAATTTTTGGTATTTTTGAAAATATCTTCAACCTCCAGCCAACTGTGAGGCATGACATTAAAATCTCACAAAACAAGTGAATAAACTGGGGATTTTTTCCAACTTTTGAGTATAGATAAAGTGTTTAAATCCTTCCGATACCTTTTGTACGGTCACCAGCTTTTCTTACCTAACGATTGTTGATGGTATAACCTCGTACAGAAAAAATTGTATTCAATGGAAAGTATATGTATACATACTGCAAGTCTTAATTAGGTATTCGGCTATTTCTTACAATAATGGTTTGCTCTCATATCATGACATGATTAGTTGGATTAACTACATTGTTCCATTCGAACTAATTTTAGCGAGTGAACTTGAACGAACAAAGTGTAAACTCTACATGTGTTTCAAATTATGCCACTGCATGATTTGTTCAACAAAGCTACCCCGACTGAATATCATAAATATCGCTAGAATATTTTTTCTTACCTCACAATTTATCATCCAAATCCTTTCGTACGCTCCTCTTGTCTTAAGCTTCTATAATCATCGACTGAAGAGAACTGCTTAGTTGTTGGCTTTTATTGACGTAAGAATCATAGGAAGTCGGTGCGAATCAAGAAGTTTACTTGTTTCAAGACATGAAAATTCATGTTTAGAACAATGGTTTATGGACACAAAACAGGTAGGGTTCCATAAAATGACAGGAAAGCGTGATCATAATTTTCTTGCAGATGAAACAAACCTTACTCAGCAAAGTATCTTCCTCAATGAGAAATAACATCCGTTTCCGCACCTCCCTGTTGAGGCCGAAAAGCGACTCCGAAATGAAGATTCTATCCCGTGATATTATTTTCCTTTTCTGTATGACCTTTTTGTCTTCCAAAGTTCTTTTCCTGCTATTGTCTTTTCTTCATTAAATTTAGTTTCACAACTCATTCAAATTATGCATTTCCCATATATCTTGAGGATTAAATCGTGACACATTCAATCTATCCGAAATGATTTAACTGCAGGTTTAGATTGGATCATTGTTAACTAAACCAAAACTAGAAATCAAACGTGGTTGTCTTTCATGTTTCATAGCCATTTCAAGCAATGATTATTCAAAACATCCAAGTTATAAACACCAAAACGCTTGAGAAGCTGAAGTAGGGTTGGTCAGGTAGAAAATCCTAACAATCGAAAGAAACGTTAATTTGAAGCATCCTACTGTGAAGGTATTAGTCTAACAATACAGCTGAATTACCATATTCATAATTATATCAAAAGTTGCCACCTCATTTATGTTTAACACCTGAATTGTTGACGGAAAAAAAGCAATTTAAGTGTTTTAATCTTTTTGCACCTTCATGTATATTGCTTCATGAACGGTTTAAGGCGGCTAAATCACTTACTTGTTCATTCGTTATTACTAAATACATTGTAACGTTGTTACAACACAACTGTATCTTGATGTTGTGGAGTTGCTAATCAGCCTACATGCCGGCAGCAGTTTGTTCACTGTAATATTAAGTGCATGGGAACACTGCATTCGTTTATCTATAAAACAAGTGTTTATTTGCCTGATATAATGGTTTTAGTCTTAACCTATATACCACCAAATAAAATCTGTGCATTAATTGAAAATGGTTAATCCAATCGAATATGAATGCCAAAATCGAGTTCATACTGGCACTATAACAATCAGGGTTTAACGCTTTCAGGTTCATACCTGACTTTGGTATTTTACTTTGGCTAAGGCCAGACTATTCTACTCTGGCTTACGTCAGGCAATTTTACGCGTCTAAGGAAGGCGTCTTGGACAGAAAAGAGTTAATTATGAAATTTATTAGTGAAAACTGCAAACTCATGAGTTCGTCATCGTTGAGTTTCCTTCCTTTACAATCTGCTAAGAGCTACTGATGTATCACGACATCGACTTGTACCGCATACAAACAAAATATTAAAAGTTTTCTCACCTGCTGCAGTGCACATACTATACTTAAATTTTTCAAACCACACGATACTTTTAAAAGGTAATCCTTGAGGCAATATATATCACTCAAACTGCAGATCAAATGTGGTTAGTTGTTTTTCAACTCACAAAACATTTTCCAAGCTTAGCAAATAATAATTTTCTCGTAAACATCAAAGAGCTCGACAAACTGAAGTTGGGTTAATCAGGAAGAAATTTCATCGAACAATCGAAAGAAACATTCATGTAAACAATAATGTATGACTGCGCATTCTGCGAAGTTACAATCATACATTAGAGCTAAATTTTCATATTTATAGTCATGTCAAAAGCTGGTTTAGCACCTGGATTGCTGGCAGAAAAAGCGATTTATGTTGTTTATCTTCCTGCACCTTCAGTCTCGATAATAACAAATCAAAATAATTTGTATGACATGCATTGCTTTGTGAACAATTTCAGGTAGTTAAATCACTCGATTGTTCGTCCTTTATATAAATACATAGCAACAGTGTGATAACAAACTTGTATATCCTGAGGTTATAAACTTTCGAATCAGCCTACTTAGAGGCATTCATTTGTTTAACAGAAATTTTAATGGAAAAAACTGCATTTGCTATGGTCATGAGCTTTACAAAACCATTAAAATCGAAGTATTTGACGTCCTTAAGCTTCCAATAATTTAAGAGTATAAAATTCTTATGTAAATACGACCACGGCAACAATTAGGGCTTAATTATAAAAGTCATTCAGTGAAAACTATGGTCTCATGAATCAGTCGTCATCCTGCAATTCCTTTCTTTCCTTGTGTAGAAAGTTCTCAATGATCCACAATATCGAATTGTGCAATTGACAAACTTAATAATTGTTGACATCAAAAGTTTCATTTTCTATTCCAGTGAATAAGCTTTACATTGATTCATTAGCTTATACAATGTTGTTTAAAATACATTCCTTCACGCAATACATGACATATGGCAAGTAATTTAAACATGTTTGTACATGAACGAAAATTCTCTGTCATTCCTCGTGAGTCGCATTGAGCAGAAAACCTCTGTACGTCTTTTGCACGAGTAAAAGAAAACCGTTTTTATGCTTAACTGGACGACAAATATTTGATATTGCACTTAACCGTAGCTTCAATAAAAAATTAATTCAAGGAGAATGTCATTGTGGTACAAATAAGCAGTGAGTAAATCAAGAAATTGACTAAGCTATTATTGGCACGTTAATACTTTAATTCGACTTCTGCGTGCGTAAAGGGGGTGTACATGTGAGGAAGTTAAGCCAATCCACAAGTTGATGGGATAGCTTATTAACTGAAATCTCTGCTGACGATTGTTTAAGTTTTTAAGAATACAGGAGCCGATTCAGTTGGCAAGAAGTCAGCCGACTGGCTAGATTGAAAAAATAATATTTTAAGCTCACTATTTGTGATTGCCTAGATAACCATTAAATCGAAACTTACTTTTTCACGAGATTTTGCTTGGGTCCACTATACCTTAAGCCGTGTCACAAACCGCTTCCTGGTTTCGACGGATGTTCAACTTTCTAAAAATCGTCTGCTTACTCTCTGTTGTACAATTGTTTCCTCAATGTTGCTTATCCTATAAGTCGTGACGAACATATATGTGACGTCTTAATTCATGAAATATTTGGTTAACTGTGAAGTTTTCGTTTCATAATACCCCGAGAATGATTCTGAAATTTAATTAGAATATATGTGTCTGAAATTGCATTCGACCGAAATGCAGATGAGCTGCGATGTATACAGTGGCTAATTCAAGATAATTTAACTGAGGCTAATGCAACACTATTTTAAATTAGCAAAGGCGAGATGATCCTACACTAGATAGCGTCAGACGATTTTAGGTTGACTAAGAAATATGTAACTATCAGTTCGCGTGATCGAGGAATCTTCAATCGCATCTAAATCCTGGTTCACCCGTGAGCATGAGCATAAGCATAGGCACAAAACAAAGGCAAAAGAAAGGAATGAAGTCAAGCCTGCGACATAAGGATTGAGATGATCACAGGAATAAGGTCATATTCGAAGCATAAGCCACGAGCCGATTAGAAGATGAAACAAAGGAAAATTCTTGTTTTATTTTCGTAAGTCTGAGAGGAGATATGCTTTGTTTTCGTATTGATCTTGTCCATATGCTTATGTCGCTCATGTGAATCAGGTCTAAATCAGCTCAAACTTTTAGATTGTTCAAAAGCTTGTATTAACTAAAGCATGATTCAGACGAGCGACATAAGCATAATGACAAGATCAATACGAAAACAAAGCATGATATCTCCTCTGAGACTTGCAAGGGGAAAACAACAAGAATTTTTCTTTGTTTCGCTTTTGTTCGGCTCTTGGCTTATGCTTGGACGTATGCTTATGATTACGACAATCCTTATTTCGCATGACTTTTGCTTTGTCCTCATGCTTATGCTCACGTGTGAACCAGGCTTTAGATAAACTTTAAAGGACTTGTCAAGTAGAACTCAGTCATTTACAAGAGACATAAATTCTCAGGGGTGTAGAAAAAATTTCACAAGTGGGTTGGCCACAGAGGGATACTTTTTCTCAGGATTGTCTCTGGACACCAGAAAGAGAGTGGCTGGGGAAGCTTTTCCGGTAGTACAATCCATTTTGAAGAGGACTAAGCATTGAGTGAATAACTGATCTAAGACATCAACGAATCAATCCCATGTTTCAGCGATTGAGCCTACAGTTTGAGTTCAACTTAAAATTGCTACTTACGACTGGTTTCGAACCATTGCCACTTGTGCAAACGTTCTTATAATGTTGCCCAAAAATTTTGCAAAAGGAATTATA
This sequence comes from Heliopora coerulea, assembly GCA_030142905.1. Lineage (NCBI taxonomy): Eukaryota > Metazoa > Cnidaria > Anthozoa > Scleralcyonacea > Helioporidae > Heliopora > Heliopora coerulea. The sequence continues at coordinate 1,299,870 of JASJOG010000070.1, read as the reverse complement.
TTCATGACATTACGACTTCCAAGGCTGCTCCAGTATGTGGTTATAACGATACTTTACAAGACACCGTTCAGTATATTTCTGATTGGTCAAAAGAAAACCTTTTACAGCTTCATCCTGAAAAGTGCAACGATTTGACAATTTTGTTAAGATACAACCAGTTTCATTTTAGCTCAGTAATATTTAACGGAACCCGGTAGAAACTGTTCACAGCTGGTTCACAGCAAAATCTTGGGAGTGACAGTTGGTAATGACATGAAATGGAATGATCATATTGACGTAACTATTGGTAAAGCCTCTAAGCGGCTTTATTTACTTGGACAGTTAAAACGTGCCAATGTCAAATCTGTTGCCCTTGTTCGCTTGTACTATTGATACACGAGATCAGTTCTTGAATATCCGTGTCAATTATAGCATTGCAGTGTACCTCATAGGCGTAGGGTATAATTGGGCTAAGGGACTTGAGCCCTCTCAGAAATAGCTTTGGGGAAGCTTTGCTTCCCTGGGATTTTACATTAATCGATAATAATAATAATAATAATAAGCTTTATTTGCATGACCTAATTACAGGTATTGCTAAGGGTAATATAAAATCTATATAAAGGAATGTAATAGTTAAATATTATTAACTAATTTAACTCTAGCCAAAACTACTTTAGTTAACAAAATTATTAATCTAATCTTATGTGTATAATGTACTATAAAACCTTAAAAAAGATATTAATACTACAGGAAAGATTGATAAAACTGTAGGTATCAAAATGTAGAAACTCTAACATTAAAATGTAGTTATGATTTCCAGTTTAAGGGCTTTTGACTCTGATATAGAAACATTTTGAAATATGCTTAGAGAATATATCTATGATCACCGGGTCATTCAATGACATGACGTCACTTTGTAATTTTTTCTTTAATTCATTGGTGGTGTTCACTTTAAAGTAGTCTTTTAAGATGTTATGCGAGTTATTTCGTAAATGTTCGTATTTCTCACATTCAAACACAAAGTGAAATTCGTCTTCAACTGCAGATCTTTTGCAGCATTTACAGATTCTCTCTTCTCGAGGAACATTTTTATAACGACCAAATTCAATCCAGGAATGGTTGGATTACTGACGACGTGCTAGTTGGGGTATATAACTGTCAAATCCTTACTATTTTCTCAAGTCCATAGTATCCATTGTGCGCCTGAGAAAATGAGCTAAATCCAATACCGAAATTTGAAATCTTAGCCACAAATCATTCATCATTCGTACTGTCAGGCATTTCCGCTTTCTGTTTTAGCCATCCCCCTGGGAATAGAGTAACTCTACGGCAATGGTCTACATAGATATCCGTCAGATGTGCTCGAGCGTATGCAGAAAAGAGCTATACTTATTATTTTTCCTGGCATATCTTATATTGCTGCTCTTGCTAAAGCCGGTCTAACACCTCTTCATGTTAGAAGAGATGCAGCTTTAAGCAGAACACTATCCAATGAGATTGTAAACAATAGTGAACACAAATTTGGACATTTATTTCCACGAAAATCCGGTTCTTACAACAGCCGCCGACTGAGGACGAAGAGAACTTTAGAGGTCCCTAAGATGTATACGAATCGTTTTAAAAACTCTTTTATTATGTATATTATGAGGCTAAATACTTCAAGTGATTGATTTATTTTACTTATTATACACTATAAGATTTTAAAATTTTTATGGTGTATTTTAGTAAACAATTTCAGAATCATCCTCAGGGTATTATGAACGAAAACTTCACAATTAACCCGAAGGTGCGAGTTCAAATCCTGCTCGAGTCAACTTTTTCAGTTGACTTTGGCAGTGTAGCTTAATTGTGAAGTTTTCGTTTAATAAACTATCCCACTGAACTTCAAAGTGATGAACAGCGCGTATTAATGTGTTGCGGGCTCTTCAGTTCGTACGCTCTAGATTCTGCAATAAGATTTTTGAATATGATAAAGAGTTTTGAAATTTAGCGAGATTAACATTTGTAAAGTAAAATACTTGGGAAATTTGAGAAACTTCTGATGTTTCGATTCAATTTCAAATTCATAATCATTCTTTGAGAACGATGAAGGGGAGATTTTATGATTTACTATCGATTTGACTTTTGCAGTGTAGGTTAGCTATGAAATTTCCCCATCATGTTACTGTGAAGTTGATTCTTTACTCTTTTCGGCCCGAACTAGACTTTTATTGTTTTATAAATAGGATGCTGTGTAGAGAGTGTTAATAAAATGAAATAAACTGAAATTTGGTAATCGTTTTACTTTGGCTAACTTCAGACGATTATACTGCCCAAGTTGAAATATCTCCAGACAAGAAGTATTAAACTTGTTTGCTCGAGCAGTTTAGTTCCAAGTTCGATCAGTTACAAAATAATGGTGAAAGCAAGCATCTGGTAAAACCAGTTAAAGCTAGTACTTTTTTTATTGGCAATTTGACGTATTTCTTATGAATGCGTGGTGTCTGATGAAGACATTGATATGTTTTACCATGTTGAAATGCAAATTTAGTCCACGTTGTTAATGTTTTAAGGCTCAAAAAAGAAAGGTGGATTGATAAGATTTTCTATTTTAAAAGAAAATTAATATATCTCTGGTGCAGTTCTTGCAACGCTGACGGGCCATGAAAGCAAAAATTGTTTGAACCAAGGCTCCTCAGTCGCAAAATCATCAAATGACTGAAGGCTTTCAGGTTAGTGTGGAGGGAAATTCGCAGATTAAGTCGTAGCTACCTCCACGTGAGAATTCACAGTTTTTATATAATTTTTTTCGGAAATATTATAAATGTTAAAAAGGCTATGTTTTATCAAAATTCCCTCAACTTAGTTAATGATCAGCTAGGTTTATTCCTGATGAACCACGGTTATCAAAATCACTTAAAGCTCTTGGGGACATTTGGCCATAAGCTAGTCTTACATCAAAAAAATCAATTTTATCATATTTTCTAATATCTCATTGAAGTTGATTCATTTTATGTTCCTCTTCCTTTTTTCAGCTCCATATTCGTCATATTTTATATATAACGTCGATTGTTACAAAAATTAGAGAAAAAGCTTAAGGCAAAGTTAGCCATTTAAACTTCGTGTTGTCTTCTTTGAAGTTCAAAATTACCATTCATCGTGCAGGTAACTTTATCAGATAGTTTTGCTTCTGCTTATTGTCTTAGAATAGCTTATGAAAAATTAAACTTATTAAAATAGAATGATTCATTGCAGCAGTATAAAAATGTCATTGTCAAAATTTGCGAGTTTAATAAAATGATGATGTTGAAAATTCAGTTAAATATTTGTCCACTATTTCTTATAGAGTCGTGGAATGTGATTTACTGAAATTAATTATCTTGTTTTTTGACTTTGTCTCACTTTGAGTTAAAGCTAATGACAGTTTTTTAAAAAAAAATTAATTAATTTGTAATTGTTTTGAGTATAATGTCGTTACAGGAATGTTCTCCTCACGTACCATTGTATTTTGACGTAATATTTTTTGTTTGTCCATATTTTGATGATAAAATACTTGAAGAAACTGAGCTTATTTATATTGGGATGTTTTAAAAAATTTAAATCGAACATGGTATTTTCTTAAATAGCAGAATTCACTCTTATCGTCAAATTAAGTTGTTAACAGTCACAAAACTAGCCAAGTGTCAAACTTGAATTTTAAAGATAGTGAAAGCGGGAAAATGAAAAGAGTACTTTTCGTTTTTTTAGTTATTGTATGCCCTTTATTCATTGTCCAAAGCATATAATGAGCATCGTATAACACTTACCAAAACATAGGCTTAACGAAGTCAGGAAACATTTTAAAGTATAAACACATGGCTAATCGCATATTTTTTCGGCCGCAAGTGATTTATTTATCAGGTTTAGAAAGAAATCCACTATTACGCAGGTACAGGATTTTTTTTAATTATTTAAAAAACTGGATAAATGTGAAAATGACAAGTGTCTTTCAGGGTAATCATTCGTGAGAATCACTTCAGGGATATTTTTTTTTTGGATGTTCGATTACTGCTTTAAAGGACAGCAAGTAACGAGGATTTACCGACGCTCCCAAGTCTTTGGGGTTTTCCTGTTCTTAGTTAATGTTACTTCGAAAAACGTCGAAAGCCTAGACTACTGTACACTTACTGAGTACTCTAACTGGCTCCATTTGTCATCTATTAAATTACCAGGGTATTTGTGGGGCTTAAACCTATGGCTGCACGACCTTCAGCCAAGGGAGTTCCTCCTAAATCGCGTGTATACTGCGACCAGAGTTAAAAGATCAAAAGCTACCACAGTTTATTACAGCAACTCAACTTTAACTTTTAGATCGATTCTACAGCTTATTCATGACATTGAGTTGAATCCTGGACCTAACAACTATTCTATTAATGGCTCAAGAACGTCGAAGAATGATGTTAACATAGCACACCTCAACGCTCGCTCATTAAAATGTAGAGAACATTTTGTGCTTATCAAAGAGACCATTCTTTCAAGCAAGTTCGACGTATTTACAGTTTCTGAAACCTGGCTAGACAATTCTGTTACCGACCTCGAAATTGAAGTCCGTGGCTATGATCTTTATCGAGTTGATCGCGAAAACAAAAAGGGTGGAAGCGTCTGTGCATATGTCTTGAGAAATTACAAAACCGAAGTATTAAGTGAAATCTCTTTTATCTCCCTCGGGACTCCATCAACTTTGGCTTAAAATCCAGGTTAGGAACCTAAAATCCATAGTAGTTTGTTCGGTCAACAGACCTCCAGATGCCTCCCTGTCTTGTTTTGATTCAGACTTAACCACTAGCTATATGTCTGCCTCAATGCTTGCCTTCCCGATATATATAATGGGGGACCTCAACTGCAATCTTATGAAAAGCAACAATCAAGACGCTAAAATTCTTGCGGACTTTTCTCGTTCTTAAAACTTAACCCAACTTATTCATACACCAACTCGAGCTACGGGTGCCTCTAAATCGCTCGTAGACGTGATTCTTGCCTCTGAGATAAAGCAAGTTCAAAAAGCAAGGGTTATGGAGAGTTCAATCAGCGATCACGATATAGTTTATGTTACACTTCGTTTGAAGAAGGCGCGCACGAAGCCCGTTTTTAGGTAGAAGAACGATCTTCAAGCTCGATACTCAGAAAATGATTTCTGAGCCCCAGACGGGGATCGAACCCGCAACCTTCTGATGACCGGTTAGACGCTCTAACCATTGAGCTACCGAGACTCAGTTGGTGAGCTAAGGTGCAAATTCGATATATATGTGCGACCTAAGCGGAAGCCACTACATATTGATAATGATTGAAGCAGTTTGATGTTTGAGAAACATGAGAGCTTGGATATATTGAGGTAGAAGAACGATCTTTAAGCTCGATACTCAGAAAATGATTTCTGAGCCCCAGATGGGGATCGATTGCACCTTAGCTCACCATCTGAGTCTCGGTAGCTCAATGGTTAGCGCGTCCAACCAGTCATCAGAAGGTTGCGGGTTCGATCCCTGTCTGGGGCTCAGAAATCATTTTCTGAGTATCGAGCTTGAAGATCGTTCTTCTACCTCAATATATCCAAGCTCTCACGTTTCTCAAACATCAAACTGCTTCAATCATTATCAATATGTAGTGGCTTCCGCTTAGGTCGCACATATATATCGAATTTGCACCTTAGCTCACCATCTGAGTCTCGGTAGCTCAATGGTTAGAGCGTCTAACCGGTCATCAGAAGGTTGCGGGTTCCATCCCCGTCTGGGGCTCAGAAATCATTTTCTGAGTATCGAGCTTGAAGATCGTTCTTCTACCTCAATATATCCAAGCTCTCATGTTTCTCAAACATCAAGCCCGTTTTTATAACAACCAGGAGCTTTAAACATTATAATCGTGAAGCATTCTACAACGACGTGGCTTTAGCACCATGGTCTGTTGTGGACTCTTTTAGCGATGTCGAGGATAAATTACACTCATTTAACTCATTGTTTAATATCTAAGTTGCAAGATGTTGGTGCCTCCGCTTCTAGTATTGAATGGTTCCGTAGTAACCTTATTGACAGAAAACAAGTTGTAAAAATCCATTCAGCCACATCTGAGCCCCTTTCTGTGGTTAGCGGTGTGCCTCAGGGCAGCATTCTAGGTCCCCTCCTTTTCAGTGTTTATGTGAAAGACCTACCCTCAGTTCCACAGAAATGTAATTCACATTGTTATGTCGATGATACAAAACTCCATCTCTTCTTTTATTTACAAAATAAGTATAGTGCCATCGAAGATATGAATGAGAATCTTTTGAAGGTATAAAACTGGTGTTTCAAAGACCTTTTGCTTTTGAACCCAAGCAAGACAAAACGTATGGTCTTTGGTAGTAGACAGAAATTAGCTGAGTTAAAAGACTTCAGTTTGTCCCTACTTGGAAAGACTCTTCTTCCTACTAATTCAGTTGAAGACTTGGCAGTCACTCTCGACTCCCATCTTTCTTATGACGAACAAACCACAAAATCAGTCTCTTCTTATATGTCCCGCCTCAGACAAATAAACCGTGTTAGACACACATTTGACAGGCGAACACTTATTATAGTAATAAACGCTCTTGTTTTTAGCAAGCTATTTTATTGTTCGAATGTTTGGGCCAATACAACTAGCAAAATTTAAATAAACTACAGTTAATCCAGAATTTCGCCTGCCGTATAGTTAATGGGGCACGAAAATACGACCATGTTACACCGATCTTAAAAGATTTAAACTGGCTCCCTGTAACTACTCAATTGTATTATCGCAGCGCAACCACGGCCTTTAAATGTATGACTGGCCATGTTCCTACCTATATTTCATCCCAATTTATTAAACGTCAGGATATACCTAATCGTAACACGAGGAAATCTCAACGACTTAATATTCCTCTTTTTGAAACGGCCACTGGTCAACGAACCTTTTACTATAGGACTGTTAGTATATGAAACTCTTTAGATGCCTCCTTAAAACTTTGTAAGTCAGTTAATTCTTTTAAACAATGCTTGAGGCTGAAGTTACTGAACGAGTTTTTAAACAAATAGTTTACTTATTTAGAAATTATTAATATTTGTAATATTTGTAATCATACTGTTATTTTAACATTTAGTTTTATATATAAATTATGTAATTATCTTTGAAAAACCCCTTTGGGGAAAGATAATAAAGTATGTATGTATGTATGTATGTATGTCATGCCAAGCTTTAAAAGTCTTGTCGTAATTTCTTTGTTTTAAAAAGTTTAATTTACTCATGGGCTTCGCTCTCATTCGTACAGATGACCGCAGTGTTGAGTCGTCAGAATATGGAAGATCATCAGTTAGATTGGTTCATAAGCGGTCGGTTATTTCGGTTAGTCCGCCATGAGCGAAAATTTGTGAAATTTATTAATATTAATAAAAGTTAAAGTTCATAGCAAAATGTTTAGTAGAACTGCACAAATGCACAATGAAGAACTAGTTAGCGGAAATGTTGTGGACACCAGCCCGATCATGCTGATGAGAAAAGTTGGCATTTTCTTTTACACACTTTAAGTGTATAAAAAAGGTTTTAAGCTGTGAAGTCTGAGCTAGATTGTTCAATTAAAGTAAACAGAACTAAACCAACAGATTAATTGGTAATTCTGAATTAGCGCTAATCGTGCTTTGAACAACCGGCCCCAGGATAAAACTGGATGGAATTCTTTACCGGGCGCTTTATGCAGAGACCTCCGACCCAAGGAAAAAATAAATCACGTTTATCGCATAAGGAAAACCTTCGGTCAAGTACAATGAAAACCAGTGAGGTCGAGCAGAAACCTGACATTCGCGCCTGTATTTGCCAATCTTTTATGAAAGAGAGAAAAGCACGAACGACCTTAACTCGAACAGCAACCGACCTGATTATGACTCACTTCTTCATTTTCCAAGTATACTCCCTTTTCTATCCGTACCTTAGTATTTGACTGTTCTTTATACTTCCTCTCAAAGCGAGTTAAGCATGCAGTACAGCACTAACGTTAGAAGCAAATTTAAGACTCATGTGAAATTTTTATTCGGTGCCCTTTCAAGGAATATTTGCAATAAAAATGCTTCAAAATTTTAATGTAACATACATGTAGAGTAGCAGCTTCACAGAAATTTAATATTTTATTCTTACTGATCCTCGCCAATAAAACTGATCATATGAAAGCGTCATTTGGAAATTTGTTTAAACATTCGGAAAAAAATGCTTCCAGTCGTCCAATCCGGAATATCAAACGACTTACCGGTCCGTACCCAACCTTTTAGTTTTGTTCTGGCTAACGCCAGACGATTTTTCTCATCAAGGGTGGACCTCTCGTACAGTAAAGGGTTAACGCTTTTTCATCCTTAGAGGGAAAAATGTTTCGTCCAATCCGGAAATTCAAGCGACTTTTTTTTACGCTTTTTCATAAATAGAGAAAATCTCAGGGGGCATCAACGACAAAAATTTACAATACAGGAAGGGATTTTTTACCTTGTTTACGCACCCTTTGGTTGAGTCAGAAATCTCTTTCTTTCACTGCTCTCACGCGTTGGATTTCTGACATCAAAAATTCTCTATATTTATTATATGGTTGAGCTCGCTATGCCATCTTTACGTAAAGCGACGCCCTTACTGATTGGCTAAGTATAGCTGCCCAACAAGTATTACGTACAGACCGGTACGTTTTTGCGCGTAAATTTCCGAGTAGATTAACAATAATAAACTGCTCGCAATGAAGTTAAATCTTTTGAGTGATTATTTTGAATAGAAAACTAGATAAATAGATACGAAAAACGCGTTGCTATATATCAAGGCAAGCAAGTAAAACTTGATCACTACCTCTAAAAATAAAAAAGCGTTGAAGGAGGGAAACAAAAGCCATATAATAAATTCATTATTATAACCTGGTATGTTAAGTCTGTACAGGGAAGTATTTTCCTTCGTGTTTATTTTCGCTCAGACCTCGCTGTTTCGTTGCTCGGTGAGTACAAAAACCGAAGGCAAACACTTTCCAAACATGCAGATGTCACACCCGGTTAATAACGAATCAATGCCAAACACGAACAGCGAGAGTGTTCGATTAGTGACCAAATAATGACGAATGTGTTTTCAAAACAAGACATATTCGAGCTTTTTAAACGCCTTTCGAACTTTCCAAGTCAATGATCAAGGGTTTTCACGAGTATCTGATGCATCTGCTCAAAAAAAATAATATTTAAGTGGAAAATCGAAGTCTACCCTAATATTAAAACAGGTCCTGGGTTGAGGCTTGCCATTGCGTTTTCTATCTGAATGATAAATGTGTCTGAGAAGGAGACTGTCAATTGATTTTACAGAGCTTACAGTGAGCGATTATTGCGTTACGTTTAAATGCGGATGGCTAATCTGTTATTCGTTGCAAATCTTTCTTGTGTCTGCTATCTATGATATTATTACAGCTAGTCTTTTAATGGAGAAGCCGGGCTGGTCTTCCGGTTCGACATTGTCTATGATATCACTATTTTCGAATGCCAAGACTATACCATTGCCAGAGCAGTGCAATCACAAGAAAAACTAGGATAATCCAATCTTTCGTTTGAAGATGGCTTAGTTCATCACGGTTTGATAGCTGATAACGGCGCATGTCACTACGTATAGTTCGCATTTGTTCTTTAAGCTCCGTCAGGGACTCTTGCACAGGTTTCAAGTAATGAGCCATCATAGCCGGTACAGCCTCGTCTTCGTCCATGCTACTCAACTGATCGGGCGAATTCCGACCAAACTTTCGGCCAGTTCCGGGATCATCTGGTAAGGTAAGGAACTGGTCGCCGTCATTCTTCGAGGGATCGACTTCCATCGTCACTAAGCTTTGTTGTTTTATCATAGGTGCGCGAATTCGTGTCCGCGTTCGTATGATAAAATCTTTCTCGAATTCGAAAAGATCTGTAATGGGATCCCACGGCCGAACACTGCAAAGGAAACGGGGAGAAATATAATGAGTTAGTATGAACATTCATAACTCAGTAGGAAGTTCCATTTTTAATTTCATAAGCGAAGCAAAGGGAGAAGAGGAGGTGAAGTCCACGGAAACGTTGTCAAGCAACCTAAACGACGACCATCTTCGTCAATAGTTCCTCTGAACGAAGTTAGCATATTCTTCAACTTTAACTTAATAACAACACAAACCAAAAGGGACGTTTTTAAACAATTGTACATAGCAATAGAAAAGTCGTACATGGAGCGAAATTACGAAAGTAACCTTCGTTATACCATCCAAATTCGAATAGCTCAGTTCTTAGAATACCTACTGGGTAATCTTTCTGAGCAAGCGCAAATATATTCCTTAAATCTGAACACTCGTGCACTCAGTAGGAACTTGAAATCTCCTTGCTTTTCCACAGGAGATTTCTTAAGGAAATGTAACTGCTTTCATAAAAAGAACTTACTGATCGAGATAAGGTGGAAGGGAAAGATTAATTTACGGTTATTGACAAAATCAGCTAACTCTTGATGAAATAAACTAACTAGCAGTTGGAATGGCAAAAAGTCCTACAATAAAATAATCAAATTTGTATCGTAACATTTGTTCCAAATTGTAGGAAAGATTACATCACTGTGTAATATTAGCGCCGGCATTTGGCAGACTTACATAATCTTACAATTTATGTCTGCGGTGCACACTACACTTATTACAGCTAACTGACATCTGAACATACTTTTTATGTTTGTAAATCCATCTGTTGATAGCATCCGGGTGACACGGATCGCGGTCAAATAGTCTTGGAACCCAGTCTACACACTGTTCTTTCCTTTCGCGATGACCGCGGCGTTGCTCCTCCTCAAGCTTGAACTTTTCCTCCGTTGCTTTTTTCTGAAACATTTTTAACCTGAACTTTAGAATTTTGTCCCAAGAGAGTTTCAAATTATAGACGTATAGAGTTAGGTCAATGTTATTACAAGTACCTGTAAGCTACGTTTTCGTGCAAGATTAGCGTTAATCATCTTTTCAAAAGAAGAAACTGGCATTGAAAATTACGTTCACTTATGATCAAGAATCATATTTTCGTTCTTATGACTGTTCTCATTATGATTCAAATCGAGTTCTAACTGCAACTGTAACTCTACATCAAATTCTCGTCCTAACTGTAATTGCAATTGTAACTGTAACTCTAACGCTGACTCTGGTTCTACTTCTAATTCTAATTCACTCTCATCTTTTCAAACGGACTGTGTGTTCTTATAAACTGCTGTATGATGATATGAAATAGTGCTATATTAGAAAACTTAAAAGACTGCAAAACTGGAAATTATATCGACAAACAGTTTTGTACAGCTATTATTTTATTAATTATGTAATTGTAACTATTCACATTTCTATCATATTCTTCTGGTTTTCGACGGAAAATGTTTCTAAAAACTATTTTTAAAAGTGAGTATTCAACTCTACAAATTCGTCGATACGAAAAACCGTTTTCAAGGAAATTAGAGCAGGACTTGGTAAATATAGTTTTCAACTATTACTCAATCGATTGCTGCTATTATTGTCAAAGTTGTTTAAGGGGTCTTATTGCTAGGCACTAATTCTTGAAGTTGTTTGAATGTCATCTAGTTGTTGTTCCTTCGGAATTATTTCTTCGGAAGTCTCCTTTGAATTGATTATAATATTCGACAAGACGTTATGCTGTGCTATGGCAATAAAGTATATTTATATTGGATAACCCTATCAGCTAGCTAAGCTGGTCTCCCTACGAGTCCAGTAAGGGGCACTCACATGGGTCCAGTGTTATTGCAGGAAGAAGCCGAAGTACCCGGAGAAAACCTGTGATGATTGGTAGAGTCAAACTGGACAACACTGTTTACACATGTGGCCAAGGTAACGTTAATCAGGTTATATTTATATCAGTAATTATGTAGCCAAATACCTGGTCATTATCACGAATGGCTTCGCCCACATATTGCCATAACCTAAAAATGAAAAGAAATTGAGCGGTAGAGTATGGAAAGCCAGTCAAAATAATTTTTTAAGACCATGCCTCTTCACTGTAACAGTAGTAGAAAATTAAATGACTTTACAACACTGCTCAAGCCAAATGAAAAAATTTAGTTCCCATCGTGGTATTTCAACTTACACTTTTGAATAAGCGTTTTACTAATAACAACCACATTTTTAAAATCTATACTAAAACAGAAATCACTTTACGGATTTGGGAAATGGCCGTAAATTTCTGTGGTTTGAGGAATGGAGAGATTTTCACATTATATTTAAATGAATATGACCATGAAATAAAATAAAATAACTCCTCAAAAGTTTTTCGAGAGTGTGTTGGAGTTAAGTCGGATAATAACGAACGGTCAAGTTCCGGCGTTCTCATGAAAATGTGGAAATGATCTTCGTGATCTCATGAGTGCAGCCAAGACGGCGTAAAGAATGTAAAGTACGGACATGACATGACATAACATAACATAACATAACATAACATAACATAACATAACATAACATAACATAACAACTTTATTAATGTGTCAATGTATTTAGTTTTCACAACTAATTGGGGACATTGAAAAATGTACATAAAAAAGACTGTATATACAATCAAAATTCGTAACATATATAAATTATACAATAGAACAATAGGTATATAAAAATGTTGTCTCTAAGAAATGCAAAGGCTACAGCAGTTATTATTGTTGTTCAAGAGTGACGTCAGGTCTTTTTTTCTAATGTTCTTTTTAAAAGATTCAATATTCAAGGAGCCTTTCAATTTATTATCTAATTTCGACCATATATGAGGTCCTTGATATCTTAGAGAATGTTTTCCATAGTTAATAGTATTAAAAGTAGGGATATCAAAATCATTGTTTCTTAGTGAGTAACTTGTGTTTTTCTGCATAAATAGCTCGTCAACAATAATCGGCGCGAGGCTATATTTTACTTTATACATTAATATAGCGATATCTTGCAGTCTTCGATTTAATAATGAAGATAGCTCTGCGCGAACCAGAAGGTTTTCATATGTTTCTGAACGGGAGTTGAATACTGCTCTAAGTGCGCGTTCTTGAATCCACTCTATTTTTCTGCTGTCAGAAGATCTGCAGTTATGCCATACCAAATGGCATAACTGACCACATATTATTCATTTCTATGGCTTTGGCACAGAAATCTTATACTACAAGGCCGGGTCGTCCTTCACGTGCGCGTCGTGTTCTCTTAAACTCCCTAACAGGGATCTCAGGACGCGCTCAACCAACAGGTCGGCGGAACACATTTTAAGCCAATCGTACCAAGTGTCAACGTTTTACAACGCTCCAACGACCACGCGGTTTCCTAGGTTTTCAAAGTCATGAAAGAACGTAGAGGACAAAGGTCCGAATTCCATTGCTGTTCAATTGTAAACTTACTTCTGTGATTCAAAATCATCCTGATTATCTAAGTCCACCAAATGTCGTTTTAATCGAACATTGCGCACCTCCGGCGTTGGCTCCCAAAATAACTCTGGAAGGAGTTCGTCCTCATTCTACGATTAAAGTGTAAACAAAGAAAACTAGAATTATTCCTCAAAGACTGATTGTAGCCAACATATTCAGAAGTATGCTACAGTTTTACCTCAAGGGGAGATGAATTAATGTCAACGAAGATTGACGATGTAAGCTGTTTAACAAAGACTGGTTATGTAAGGGATAAATTTCGATGAACAGTGAAGATCAAAGGGTCTCAAAGATTCAGAAAAAAGCAGAGAACTATCGGTTCGCCAGTCAGTCCTTTACTTTAAGAACATATGTTACGAAATCTCATTCCACCCATTCTTCATGTTTCGTTTTATTTTCATTTCTTATTAATGTAATTTTTTCCTTTTTACTTTCCATTACTTTGTTTACATTCTTTGTTTATTTGTCCTCTTTTCCTTTTTTCCGGACCTCCTTTCAAACTTCCTTGAACTTCTATACTTCTACCATAAATTTTTACATTTCTTTTTCGTTTTTATTCTGTTCTACTTTATTTTATTTCCTGGTACGTTATCTATTTGTTTTATTCCACTGCACTTCATCCTATCATAGTGTATTTTCGAAAGCGTCCTGAATTGTCAAGCATTGTACTCTATTGCATTCGGTTGTACGCTGTCTTAGTTCTAATATTTCAATCTAATCACCCAATTGAAAGTCCAAAGTTTCTTGTGGACAATAAAACCAATTAAAATACCTTGTTTGTTTTGCTATAATACTCACTTCCCTATTAGCAGATCGTAAATCTGTTATGAGTACTTCGCCATCCTAAAAGGCAATGGCATTAAAATCTAATCAAATCAAATGAACCAAGACTAAACCAAACTAAACTCAACTAAACTTAAGTAAACTACCCTAAACTATACTATATCAAACCAAATGAATCAAATAGAATTGGGTTGAATTTGATTAGACTGGAATAAACTGGGCTGTATTGGACGGAACTGGCCGGACCGAACTAGAACTGAACTGAATTGAAGACAAGTATTAGATGCGGCACAAGTTAAAGTAACTTCAGCCCAATAACACCATAGTCGCAGCCAATACTCCGAGAAAAATTGTTTATGTCTGATTATTCTTGTTGCGCACGAAAAATAGGCGCATGTAAGAGTTAGCCAATGACAAAAAGTTTTTGTTGGAAAGGGATTGAATCTGCAATTTCCCATGGCAAATAAAACACTCTTATGATTGATTTATATGTATGCTCACACACTGAACTAAGCTGACAGATGTGGACTAGCTCAATGCTGTGGCATTTGTATTGCCCGAGCGAAATTCACAAAAACTCAAAGTTAACACACTTCAACGACTGGAGAAATGTGCTGTAAAATTGCGATTGAACGATGAAGAAAAAAGTTACAAGATTATAAATAATAATAGAACGCGTCCAAAATATGGTAATGGTAGACTTATATCCTCGATTTAAACTTGCATTTTACATGTACATCAGCCTTTCTCAAGTGGTGTTTAAATCATACAATAATTAAAACTCCTCGTTCATTTTTATAACCATGAACTTAAAGTTGCGCATGTGAACCCCATAATTTTATGGTAAGCTGCAATTTTCCAACCAAGAGCAAGAAAGCTCCGAGCAACATCTTCATTATTGGCTTAGATCTGCCCAGGGCTGATCTTTAATTTCAGAGTTCATGGGTTTGATCCTGTTTTAATGTTTAATGTTTCTCAGTTGAGTCCACTTTCCACCACTGATGTGTCCACATTTAAACATTCGTATAAAGCGGCATATAAAACAATGCTTCTAAAAAGAATTACCCATTTTCCTTCCAATCTACAGAGACTTTCTTTACCCATCTTGATTTTTCCAGCAATACGGTTGCTTTCACCACTCTTTTTCCAAAATGGCTAAAACGAAATAATATATTTGAAGTCAGGGAGGCGTATGTCTGATAGCATGTACCCTGTATGAGGCAAACGGAGCAGAACCTCAACGAAGGTTTTTGGATCGGCTTTCGCTCATACCTTTCGTATAACCTCCATGTTTAATATAAAATATATGAATTTCTAAGAGAGGACAAGAGGTGCAATCGGAAAAATAACCAAATCAAGCAATCCATCTAATTCCACAGTCCCAGTGAAAAAGCTCTGGAACAATATGTACTTTTCAATTCAGATAAACTTTTTAAAATCCTAGAAAAATGGGACAACAAGCAGTAAAGAAATCAATGTACCTTTAATCTAAACTCAAGTTCAGTATGGTATCCAGTTTTCTCGCATATTATCTTCACAGTACCACCCAACTCCATGGACAACGTACCGACAAGGAGACCTGGAGAAAAAGCAACTATCAGTCCTTACACAAGACTTTCCCTCGTTTCACTTCTAAAGGCCCGTCTACACTTGAGACTTTGTGGGTTGTGGTTGTCAACCTGCTGTATGCAATATACCCATGACAGTCTATGAAGCAACATATCCGCTTTCGATTTGCTGCATCTTGTCCTCAATGTTTTCGTCAGTTTAACACATACTCCAAGATGAATATTACAAGGCACAAAGTCTCTAATGTAAATGGGCCCTTAAGATCGACACATCTGGACTTCTAAGAAAAACATATATTGACTTTAATCATTTTCTTCTGGCTGTCACACGAGTTTATTGATGTAGGGAGGAAGTCCACCAGAGGTCAAACGGCGGAAACTGTTTTCATAAATCTATCAACCCTTTGACTCCAACAATGACGTTTGTCGGCTTTAAAGATTCTGTTCTAGATAAAATCAGATTACAGTGGCATAACCAGACGTCTAGGGATTTGTAGGCCCAGGAGACCGAACAAGCGTACCAAAGGCGCAACATTTTCGAGGTCCGGTAGGCATTATCCTTGAAAAGTTTTATAAAATACGAATCATGGGATAAATTACTCATGGAGAGGCTGCTGGATTTATTACAGAAACGATTTAACGAAACACATTTCACTAAAATCAATTTAGACGCAAAATGAAGATGAGAGCCCAGCTCAAATTTGAAAATGTATTGCCATCACACACAGAAATTAATAATTTTTATTTTGAATCCAAGACTTCCGCCCGGTAAATCTCTAGTGGAAATTTTAAAAACAATTTAATTTCAATATTTACTTTGTTTTATGTCTTTGAAAAAAATTTGCAGCCCAAGCCCTAATACCCGTGTTTGGATAAGAGTATCCAAATACGGAAAATTTCCCGCCGAAAGTGTACTGAATTTTGTTTTGCATATTTAGTCTATTATTTTACAAAAGAAGCACATTACTGTTTTGTTGTGTTTTTATACTGTGATTCAAATACTTGGTGCGTTGCTCAATTTTCAAATAGCTTTAAAAAACTCGCTTGCTTTTCCTCCATTTTACCGTGTTGAAGTGGCTTCGCTTTGCTGACAAGAGTTTGATCTTCTTAAGTTCGTCTCTGATTGGTCTTTTCTCAAGTCTCGCAACACCCTGAGTGTTTGGATCACAGGATCCAACGACGGGAATCCATTTGGTATTTCTTAATTCAGTACAGGGGAAACTCCGGTAGGGGTCAAAGTGTTATTTGAAACATCGACTCATTAGCTGATCAGCTTTGTATACACAAGTGTTTGACGAGGGACCTTAAGATCTACGACGTCAAATTCAACGGATGTGACCTTCGAAACAAATAAATTCTTCGTGCAAAACATACAGAATGAATAACTTTTATTATCCAGGACATTCTCGACACCTTCATCAATCTGCATAAAACGTCTCCCAGACCATTTTCACGTCTTAAGGACCACGTCAGCTCGCGAAGTGTAAAAAGGTGTGACTTAAGATTGAGTTCAACCCGAGACTACAACATTTTAGGAGAACTGGAGTTTCTTTAAACGCCGAAATTTTAAAGGACGTTGTCGTTCAAGTTTAGATCTTAAGGTCCCTACTGGTGCGGTGGAACCGTTTGGACGTCTCCGAAATCACGTTCAAAAGTATCAAGAGTGAAAGAAAGATAAAAAAAAATAACGAAACGTTTTAGGTTAGTTGTCATATAACAGTGTTTGTAGTTGCTGAAATTTAAAATTGTACACTCCATTTAAAAAATCTCCTGAATGAGCATGTCTTCCGACTTTCCAAGATTTTTAGTACTCCCGGTCCCCAGGATATTTTGTTTTATTTCATAAAAGTTAGTGTGATACAACGTTTTCGGCGACTGAGAAAAGTCGTATCTTATCATACGTGAAAGATACGATGTTTTTACAGGTGAAGATACGATATTTTTACATTTAAAGATATTGGTTCAACGATCCAACGAAAAGATGTATAAGATATTTCATTAGGTCAATCAGATCCAACGTTTTATAATTCGTATCTCGGTGCCGGTTTGGTGATCTCGGTTTGTTCATCTCAGTTTGTTTGCCGGACATTCATTTTCTGCGAACAAAATGGGCTTTTTTGAGAGCAAAACCAAAATCTTTTCGGATGGCTGATCCCTATTTTAAACTGTGCGTTCGGGTTTATGTAATAAGCAAAATAATACATGGGTGTTTGGAGATATGGAATTTATCACCTGAACACTCGAATATATATTCTATATCTCCAAACGCCCATGTATTATTCTCTCTGTCATAATTTTCATTAATGTTGCACTAAAACGAGAATCTACAGCCACATGACTCAAAAAACAAAAACAGCAAACGTAGGCGTCAGTTTAGTTAAGACAGGTTGTGACGACTATCGATTGTGACTCTCTATTGCGCTTAGGGGGCAGAAGCGTTACTTAGTCAATCGAAATCTTGGCGGTAAACACCAGAAACACGTCCATGAACAGTTACTGAGATAAGCAAACCATTAAACGTACCTAAACAAATATCTTGTTAACTGCATCTCGTATTGCTGAATTTCATCCGAAGCCGCACGAACCCCGTTTCGTTAAAAAGGACTTTCCAAGGCATTTATTCCATCCTAAAGACGTACTTTTAACCTACCTTTGCAATGAGCATAAGGCATCGAGATTACATAGTCCTCTCCATGTGATAGTAGTGTTAGGGTAGCAAAACCATCCATAATGGCCGACGTGGAGTTGCCTAACATAAAAAACAGTCGGGGCACAGGAAATAAAAGCGAAACACATGAAAGTAAACAGGAACATGAGACCCCTCCAAAAAAACTGAACCTAGTGAAGGAACAACATCTAAATTAGATAGGCCCGATGGAGGGTAGGACGGATAGGCAGACAGGCCCAACAGATAGACAGATGGACAGACAGATATCAGGTAGGTGGCCGAGCACCAAAACATATAGATTGGGAGGAAATAAAGGGCAGGCAGATTCTGAGTGAAAGACCGACCGATAGGTACGGACAGTGCCGTACCAAGGGAGAGATGTCCAGTGGGAAGCTTGCCCCTGGCGCAAAATTTGGTTGGGCGACATTTTCACAAACAAAGATTCGTCTTTTGGGGTCTCTTTTTCTGGATTCAAAAATATTTTGCAAATCTCAACAAAATCCTAAACCAGTATCTCGACTTCTCATTGTTAATAGACGATTTTACAGCTGTCAAGGCTCAAGCGCGCCTGTTGTAAATTTTCAATTACGTTTTCTGTTACAGAAAACAAAAGCAAAAAAAAAAAACACACAAAAAAAAAAAAAAAAAAAAACACATTTGTTCCTACAGAAGTACCTTGTTTAGTTGTATACCGGCACTACTGGTGTGCAAGTATTATAATGTAAGGAGCTTGGGGTGCCTTAGAAAGGGCTGAGGGGGCGCCTTGAATAGAATTTTCCCGGGCGAATTACCACTTCCGTACTAGTCAGGGTACGGAGGCAGGCTGGCAGGCCCACAGAGTGACAGACATACACAAAATTACCAATAAAAGAAAGATGAAATCTTTCAGGATAACTATTACTCACCATAAAACTTCGATTTTGCAAGGATAGATCCATTCACAACAAATCCTTCTTGACGATTGGCCACGTAAAACCCAGATATCGGAGGGTGATGCGATAGCTGCTCCGCCACAAAAAACGTTCTTGTTCCGGTCTCTGGGTGTTTCCAAAAGCATCGAAATGTCTCACCAATGATTGGATTGTATGGTTTTTTTAAACCCTATTAAAGATCATTGGAGTGATTGTGACTGTCTTTTTAAGATTTGACACGAATTTGATCGAATGAGCAGTTTATTTCATCCGTGTGAAATAAGCTCTGATAACTATTTTGCTTTTGTCCTATCAGGAATGTTATGCCAAATCCAGCTGTCATGTTACTCTCAGTATATTTGACCGAGAAAGTGACGATAATGCAAGTTGATCACTTGGCTTCCTAATTTCTTGTAAGCCGTATCTAGATACTTTCTGTGTATGCCTCAAGCAGTTCTTTGCTTCTTTAAATTTAATTTTGTACAACCTACAGCATATGCTTTCCTGATTAACAAAACGTATATAGTTAAACTGGGTTATGTTAACCCTTTCACGGCACAAGCTCGTCACTTGACGAGTAAGGTCATCTGGTATTAACCAGAGTAACATAACAAAAGTCATTCCATCGAGTTAAGAATTAATCTTGTTTCGAATTTTAGCCATCACTTCGAGTTGAATTTTAAGAGATCAAAACTGCAACGTTACGTTTGTTAATAATCAAACGGTCGAGAAAAGTTTTGTATTATTATTACAACTCGCACAACACCCAACTAAGGACAGTGGAAGGGGTATAAGCCTGCTACGGGCTCCCAGTATTATTATTATTATTATTATTATTTTTCTCTTATTCGCACGGTTTGCTGTGGATCCGGTATTTATCGGTGCCAGCTGTGTACAACCAGGTGGCACTACGACTAAGGTGGCACTGTTACAACCAGTTTTCTAGCACTCTTCTTAAAATTCTTGCTGTTCCAAGAAGTGTCGTTTTCTGGATATCCTCAACGTTCACTGTTATTCCAATCCTCTCAATCCACTGTTCAAACTTTATGGTTACACAGCCCAAGGCTCCAACGACAACTGGAATTACTTCTACCTTTCTCATTGACCACAGGTTCTTAATCTCTCGTTTCAATGCTTGGTACTTTTCTATCTTTTCTGTTTCTTTCTCACCAATTTTGTTGTCTCCTGGTACGGCTACATCAATTATTGCACATTTCTTTTCTGCTTTGTCTACTACTACTATATCTGGCTTTCGGTATTCTATCTGATGGTCGCACTGGATCATAAAATCCCAAAGAACTTTTACTTTATCCGACTCTGCTACTCCCTCAGGGTAATGTTCATACCACTTGCTCGCTCTTTCTAGACCGTGTTTTCCACATATTTTCCAATGTATAATTCTTGATACATTATCATGTCCATTTTTGTACTCTCGTTGTGCACGTTTTGTGCATTCGCTTACCAGATGTTCCACACTTTCTCCTTTTCCCCCACAAAGTCTGCATAGCGGTGAGTCTACAGATTTATCAATTTTGAACTTGGTATACTGTAGTTAGATCTTATCGCCTGTTCTTGAGCTGCACATATTAGGGTTTCTGTTTCCGGTTTCAAATCACTCTTTTGTAGCCACCTCCACATCTTTTCCTTGTCTATGTCTTCATTTTTGTCCCTGTTGAACTGTCCATACATTCTCTTACCTATCCATCTTTGTTCTCTTTCTTCGACTTCTCTCCTCTTATACTGTTGCTTTGGCAACAGTTCCCAGGGCACCAACAACTATTGGTATGACTCCCACTTGATTTAGCGTCCACATTCTTGATAATTCCATTTTCAAATCCTGGTACTTTAAATTTTTTTCCAATTCCTTCGTTCCCACCCTATTATCTCCAGGTACCGCTATATCAATAATACACGCTGTCTTCTCTTCTTTATCCACTATAATTAAATCAGGTCTCCTGTGTTCTATTTCATGGTCACACTGAATATTGAAATCCCACAATAGCTTATGACGACTATTTTCTAACACTCTTTGTGGTTGGTGTTCACACCATTTGTTTGCATGTTCCAAATTGTATTTCCTACACAACTCCCAATGAACATTACGTCCTACATTGTCATGTCTACCCTTGTACTCCCACGCGCTAACTTGCTGCATTCACTTACTAGATGTAAAACGGTTTCTCCTTTCTGACCGCACATTCTACACAAAGATGAGCTTATTGTTTTATCAATATGGAATTTAATACAGTTTGTTCTTACAGCTTGCTCTTGGGCCGCAAAAATCAACGCCTCAGTAGTAGCTTTTAAGTCCGCTTTTGTGACCCACTCCCAGGATTTTTGTTTCTCTACATCGTCTCCATGATCTCTCACAAATTGTCCATACATCTTTTTCTCTCTCCATATTCTCTCCTGTTCTTCCTCTTCTATTCTTTTATACTCTCTTGGCTGAATACAATCCGCGGTTTCAATTATATTGCCTGCCCTCACACACTCCAGAAATGGCTCAACACTGTGTTGAACATACCAGCCCATGCTGTTTTCCCCCCTGCGAATACAGCTTTCGGCACTAATAAGTCCACGTCCACCTCTTCTCCTCGGTATGTAAATTCTGTTAATATCGCTCTTTGGGTGTAAGACCATAGCATCTGACTGCTCTACAATTCGCTCATGGCAAGATGTTATCTTCTTCAACCAATATTCCTGTACACCATCGGGTCCAGGAGCCTTCCAGTTAGGGACCTTTCTGCATTGTGTCTCCACCTGTGCTTTAGTGATTCTCACCTCTTCTTGCTTTACATTTATGCTGGCTCTCTCGACTTTCATTTTCTTTATCCACTCAGCATCTCCCCAATGACTGATTGGATTACCCCAAATTTCACTCCAGAATGTTCTAATTTCTGCCCGGTCAGGAATGATCTTTTCCATGTTAATTTGTCCATTTATCTCTCTATAAACCTTGTTCTGATCTATAGTAAACAATCGATTTTGGCAATACCGTTTAATTCTTTCTTCATAAAGTCGAATCTTTGATGCTTTTGCTAATACTCGTTGTTTCAGCTCTTCTACCACTATCCCAATTCCTTTAGTTTTAGTTCTGTATTTTCTTTCCAGGATAGAAAACCTCTCTCGTGATCGTAATTCACCTTTTCTTTTACGCTCTAACACTCCTATATCCCTTCTCAATTTCTTGATATCTCTTTCTATCCTTCACCTCCACCATGGTTCTTTGCTTAGTCCATCATACAGTGTTGTTTATACTCCCAATTTCCTGCTACATACATGGTCACTGCCTTTAGCAAATTATTTGTGTCTGTGACATTTGTTGTTTGAAAATACTTAATTGTTCACTTTCTGCGTTATAATGTTCAACCTTATCCTATCTACTCTTTTGAGTGTCGCTGTTGTGTCGAACTCCCCTCTGTCCATTATCTCCTTGATTCTAAACAGTATTTCAAGTTCCTCCTCAGACACATCTGGATTATTTTGCCAGTTATTCTCCGGTTCTCTACTTTCGCATTACCGTCAATCTCACTACTGCTCTAATTGTCATCTTGCCTTTGTTCTTCCCCATTATCAACTTCTCTAGGTTGTTCTACTTCACCTATTACATTATCTTCACTTAAAACTCTCCTTTTAATTTCATGCAATTCCATTTCTGTAAGTCATCCGTTTTTCCTAATCGCTCTTGCTTGGTCGGCAATCCTTTGTTCAGTTGATCTAAAAGGTCCCCTTTCTTCCCATTCCCTGTACATTCTCTGCCTGTAGCCTCTTATTGGGACTCCCTTTTCGTCCGTTGGTTTACTTTTATAGTAACATTCTACAACTATTACATTCAGTTCCTAATTCCAAACTCGTCGTGATGTGTCAGCAGTAACAGGATGACGACCGGGCCTACGCTGCTGATCCGCAGAACACCTGCCGGACGAGGAACCTTCGCCAGTTGCTCGAGCCCCATTCACGTCTTTGTACTCACTATTTATATCTGTCAGGTTACACGACCACCGGACTACATTTTGTCTGACCTCTAGCCTCCGACCTGTCTGGCTTGGGTGACCCTACCAGGAGCATTTGCTCCAGCCAGCATAGCTCTTGGGTTCATCGAGGTGCACAAGCCTCCCCACCACCGCAAGGAAGTAGTCCAGGGGAGGATTATTATATTATTATTATTATTATTATTATTATTATTATTATTATTATTATTATCAATATCATATATCATTATCATTATTATTATCATTTCTATTTCTTCTCACAGTGCACATAAATGTCCACCGGTAAACGATCTTAACATAAATTAGATATCAAGACAAGTCTCTTGCCCTTAGGTATCTAAAACTTTTCGGATTATTCTTGTCATTCCTAATAAAGTTACTTTTTGCAAGAGGTGTGTACTGCAATTAATTTCAATGTGATCCAGCCATTTTCTATGGTTCATTCCAATCGTTCCCAGGGCTCCAATTATCACCGGTATAATCTTTACTTCTCTGAGATTCCACAATCCTTTTAGTTCTCGTCTCAAATCTTGATGCACATCAATCTTCTCCTTCTCGTTTTTCACAATTCTTGTGTCGAAGGGACAAGCAATATCTATCAAGCTTGCTAACAACTTTCCTTGCCTCTTTGATGTCTCGTTCTGTTCTTCTCTTCCACCAGGATTCTTTTATCTGTCTCGCTTGTCTTTCTATTAAATCCAGATCTTCTGAAATGTACCATATTTTCGTTACCGTAAGTTGTTTTGTCTCAGTTACATTATTCGTGACGATATGATCAATTATTTTCTCTACCTTCCGTATTTTTTCCTTTATTGTTCTTTTGTTAATCCTTTTACAATTTACATTTGGTGGTTTAAATTTTTCCCTTATCAACTGGATAATTCTATCATATATAATGGACTCTTCATGACTTAGATCATACTTTCTGGGGTCAATTTCGTCATCATTCTCACTTGCGCGTTGGATGCCATCTTGTCTGCTTTCTTCTTGCGTATTCAATTCAGTATCTGATTAGTTGTCAAATTGTTGTCCCTCAGTTACTACAATTTCCTCTCCTTGGTTGCTTTCTTCATGTTCTTCCCTGTTCTCAGAACTCCGTCTCATTCCAACGATCTCAATCTGTCTTTTAATTTCCTCCAGTTCCACTTTTGTCAACCACTCATTCACCACAATCCCTCTAGCTTGATTGACTAATTGTTGTTCTTTAGCTTCGAATGTACCAACTTCTTCCCAGATCCTCTTCATCTTCTTGCGATACCCTCTCACAATCGGACTACTCTTGAATTTGCAGTACATTACTAAAATATTCTCTTCCTTACTCCACTTTCTCCTAGCAGTAGCATGATTACGACCGGTTCCACGCTGCTGGGCCATGGGATTCCTGCTGGGCGAAGCACCTTCACCATAAGTTCCGGTAGCATTCACGCCGTTACCAGTTTCAATTGAATTTTCCATTCACTCATTAGAGGTTAGTGGTTTCAGGTGTCACTACCACTGGTGTTTTATTCGTTCCACCAAAACTAGAGGGGTTGTCAACCAAGACTCAAGAGTCCCCACCACCCGTGTGGGACTTTTATTTGTGATTCTTGCACTAGGTGGACTGTCGGCCAAGGCTAACGGGCTCCACCTACCCGACTTTAGATTTGGAGTTTTCCATCTCCTAGGCCGGCTGTCGACCAAGACTATTGAGCCCCACCAACCCACTGTTGTAACCCTAACAGGGGTGGCTTTGAGGTTACTGGCACTTGTCAAAGGTGCCACCCCAGACTCTGGAGGGCGGGAGAGTTCACATTCCCGTGATTGGCTGAAGCCAGTGTTTGTCCTATCCCAGTGCCCTAATTATTGTTAATATGTGCCCTTATCATAATTATTATTATTATTATTAGTGCATGAATTATTATTATAATTATTATCCCAGTGCCCTAATTTATTGTTATTATAAACAATATTGATAACAGGTTTTTTCTTTCAGTAAATATAAGAATACTGCTATCAGGGGAGGATCTGTAGAATAAAATTTAAAATTACAAAAATTTATACAAAATCGGGAAATTCGTAACAATCTTTGTCATATAAAAACAATTATAGTTTAAAAATTAAAAATATCACGTATTTTTTATCTAAACTTAGCAATCGACTACTCTTCTTTCAAATGTATTGGTAATTTATTAAAAAGTTTTGCTCCTTAGAACATAAACGTCTTCCTACCACACTCAGTTTTAACTTTTGGTAACTGTATATTTTTCCCATTGTTTCGAGTGTTTACTGCCAAACTAGGCAGGACAATCATGAGTTTCATTGAAACCGGAATACTAAAAAAGTTTCATAAACATGCTTAAGATTCGGTATTACTTGTAAGTATTACATTAGTCTAAGAAGAAGTACTACGTTTGTCCATGGCCATAATTTTAACTCTTTTTCTGAATAAAACGTATTGAGGTTAAATTTTTCGTACTCGTTTTTTTCGGATACGTTTTACACTACTTTCAAGGTTGAAAAAATTGCTGTTTAATTAGCTTAGAACTCTTTTGAGTAAAGAACACAGAAAATTCCGCGCGGCGGTATTTTCTTCGTTTGAAAATTTGTCTTTGATATCAATTTACCTTGGGCTTCTTATAAAAACCAGATAAGTACCACTTGACGATTTCCTTCATTCGTTCGTACGGACTCTCCTGCTTTACTGCTCTGAAATAAAATTATTTTACATTCGATAAGATCGATAAAAAATTCTCCGACTTCGTTTATTGGTGACATTGGCCAATTTCTAAACTCAAACAATAAAATATTTCACCACGCTACACCGCAAAAAACAACACACGACCAGAGCCTGAAATAACGGTCAAAAATTGCTCAGACAAAATGTCAGGCCAAAATCAAATTTGATCCGACATTTTCAAATTTGATCCGCCATAAGACTTCCTGCATTTTGCGTGCATTTTTTGGTTTTAGAGTAGGTAATTGGAATCACACTGGTGTTATAGTAGTGTAAATATGATTGTTCAACGACTAGAAGTGAAAATGGCAATGCTAAAATGTGCTTTCAGCCCTGGGCTGTAACGCGTGAGATGGCTATACGTAAGGGTACTCCGTGTAAAATTGAACAAGTACAAATTTTTGGTCTCAGGGTAGATAGAGGAGCCCACAATAGTGTTGCAAAAGTATAGTTGATGAGATCAAACGAGCAGAACCAGAGAACTACAAACCGAACACTTGGCCTGCGGTTTCAACGCACGTTAGATGATTACGTAGTTAGTTCCGTGTCGTACATTAGCTGAAGCACACCGTAATATTGACAAACGTAAATGTTGATCAGACGAAGTTTATTAATGGTTAATTTTTATCCGGACAAATTTGCCCACCAAGTTGACATTTGGTCGGACAAACTGTAATTTGGTCGGAAATTGTCTGATGTCCGACCGTTATTTCAGGCTCTAAATGACAGTAAGCTATTAAAACAATAATTCGCCAAAGGCGACGCGAATATCGTTCAATAATTATTCAATAATATTCACTGACTGAGGCGAATAATCGTTTTAGTATAATTACCTAGGTTATTATTTGATAAGAAAGTAGAGAACGAGGTGTTTTAAAAATTCCTAGGTTCAAAGGTCGCTACCCTTTTGTTTCTGTGTCTTCATTGTTATATTCACCAGTAGATGAATATCGAGTATTATGACGTAATTTTCGGACCAGTCAGCTCGCGGGATTTTCGATAATCACCTGAGTAATAATACTAATACACTTTATTGCGCAATATTATGCAATATTACAATCCACTATCGTCCACCGCGCTGCACTAAGCATCATTACAACATAACATTAAAAAACAGCACTACAACACTACCCGGCTACGCGACACTACAGCACAAAACTACACCAAAACACTACACTACATTACACGACGCAACACTTCACTAGACTACTCTAAACACAGGGCACTAGACAGTACGACAATACACCACTGCAATGCTTCACTATAAGGTTGGTTGACAGTATTCCATCAAATTATAGCTCCTTCGGCATAGCATATAATAGAATAATATATCACGCCTTGTTATACCATATTGTCACATCAAACCCTCCTTACCCTATTGAACCAAACACGATCACGTTTTACTTCACAATATACTCTACTATTTCATCCCACCCCATATCATACCATGCCATACTATGCCATGCTGTACCATGTCATACCATATCATACCATGTCATGTCATGCCATGACATATCATACTATACTATATCATACTATAGTATATCATACTATACTATATCATACTACACTATACCGTACCATACAGTACCATATCATGCCATGCCATTCCATTCCATATCATACCATACCACACCATACCATAACATGTTATGCTATGCCATGCCAAGCCATACCATTCCATTCCATTCCATGCCATGCCATGCCATATTGTTCCTTACTATACTATACACCATGACATGCAATAGCATACCATGTCATGCCATAACATATATACCATACCATAACCTTTTTGAGCCATATCATGCTATACAATACCATATACTACCAGATCATAAAAAACCCTTGCTGCCCTTATGTACCGAGAACTGTCAAGCCGTACACTATCACACGTATCACAAGAAACAAACAAATGGCATTTCCTTTTTGCTAAATTATTTCTGCTGTCTTGTTTAATCATCTCAGATAAATAGCGTTATCAAAAGCGATTGTCAGTTCAACTGAAAACCATAGTCATTCCGACTATATACAATTAAGACATATTACTTACTTGGAAAGGATGTCGGCATGGTAGTAGAAATCCGATAATTTATCAAGAAATGATCTGGGTTCCAGAATAAATGTTGGTAAAACTACTTTTGATAGGTCCATGCCAGGCTTAACCTTTCAACAGCAGCAAAACAATTGCTCAATAAACGCAAAGTACTTTTCAAACAATTAGAGAACTCGTATGGTTAAATACTTATCTTATGCTTATGACAAACTTTTATTAAAAAATTACCTGCTTCATTAAAGACCACAAAATACTTTTTCCTTCGTCTTCCATATCTTCCGTGGCTTCGCCCGACTACAAACAAGAGACGATTTGTAGCAAGAATTTGGAAAAAAATACTGTACTTATTATACTTACTATACTATATACATATTAACCTAGAGAGAGGTCCGTGCGGAAAAGCATTTGCCCGATATTTTCGTACAGACCCGGACGACGAAGGAGCGAGTTCTGTACGCAAATACTTTTCAGTATGGGGCGACATTTTCAGCGACAGCAAGGACATAACCTACAGCAACAACACAAACATGCAGGACCAACGAAAATAACAGCAACAGCAGCAGCAACAACAAATACAACAATGTATGATCAACAAGTAACATAACATAATACTACCTCTCCAAGGTACTCCGGTTCGTTCTCTTCGACATAAACTGTTTCAGCGACTGGTTCGTTATCATCTGAGTGTAAAAACAAAGGAGATCGGTCTCCACTAAAGGTCATACTAATGAAATGGTCTATGATACCTTACTGGAAAATTACAAGTATCTGCAACGATACAGCTCGATGAAAGTCTGATTTGTATTTCTATACTGCCTTTATAAAATAACACGGGTCCTACGCATGCTCTGATTGGACGAGCCTTATTTTCTCTCAGAGGACAGAGACACGGCTGACGTCATTTTCCTTTTGTATTAGAGTACAAAGACGTGGATGACGTAACGAAAACTCGAGAAAACCTTGGTTATTTTATAAAACAAATAGAAAACAGCTTTCGTGTCCCTGTACTGTGACAGAAACATGCATGACTCCGTTTAAAAAAGAAAAATACTTGAAAACCCTCGGCTACGCCTCGTATTTTCATTAGGCATTTTTCCGGTTGAAATGACATCATTCATGTTTCTACTACAGCACAGATAGGAACGTGTCTGCCAAACAATTGGACAAACTATCTAAATATAAAGATTTGCAAATCGAGATCGAAAGAATGTGGCACCTCAAAACATCTATAGTGCCAGTAGTTAGTGGAGCCCTCGGACTTGTTAATAAAAATGTGTGCAATCACATCAACAAGTTACCTGGAAAACCCAGCCTACTGGAGTTACAGAAAATTGTCCTCAACAGCGCTCTGCACCTCTTGAGAAAGGCTCTCTCGATATGATTTACTTACTTCGTCTAACAACTTGTCTTAATTTCTTTATTCATCAAAATTAATAGCAGAAAGTTAATAGTATTAATCCTTCTTATTGCCCCGGGTCTCTGGGTGAAACCCGGCAATATGATTGTAGAAAATAGCCTTTAAAATAAAGTAACTGTAATAATAATATTTTTTTCCAAAACCTGGCGTCAACAGTAATCACAGAATTCCACGCAAGAGTAGTTCAAGTCCCAGAAATTGCTTTTGGTCTAATACGCGAAATTATAGCTACTGCTAACATCTTTTACAAAAACAAGGTACAAATTTGCATAATTTACTGAGGAGTCACACAGAAGGAAATTTAATATTTTCTAATCTGGTGCAGTACCTATTATTTCATGTTCCATAATTTCTTCGTCAGACTCAGATTTATCCTGAAACATCAGAATAAGAAGTTTGAGCTACTGAAGAAACTAAGGACTAACATCAAAATCAAACACAAATCCAAGCTGGAATATTGGGGGACAATGTTCAGATATTTCTTAAATAAAGACTGCGAAGGCAAAATAAGTTTGAGTAAGGAGCTTTTTAATGAGTGGAGTGCTGAGCTCATGTCATTTGTTATTAAATAAAGCCAGCGAGAGACAGGAAGAAAAATATTTGGTTGTTTCAGACCTTAGGTGGTCTTTTCTTAACATCAGTTTCACTATGAGTACAAAAGATTCCCTTAAAACATTATGAATCTCCACTCTTCAGTTTGTTTAACCATTTCAGACGCTGCATGTTACTGTCACGATTAATTGCGACTTTGAATTTAATGACATGAAGAAACGTATCAAAGCACCACAATTAAAATGGTAAAAAGAATCTACACATCAAATATAGGAAAATTGGAAGTTTTCATTAACGAAATTTTTGTTAACGTTACATATTAACGTAAAAGGCCAGTTTACAAAAACAAATAAAAGCTTCGTGAACTTGTGCATACGTATGGCGGTTGACAACCGTGTTACGATCTACATCGATCTAATCCTGCAGAAACTGGTTGGAAATGTGGGAGCTTGCAGATATCCTGAATGATAAATGA
Source organism: Heliopora coerulea (assembly GCA_030142905.1). NCBI lineage: Eukaryota > Metazoa > Cnidaria > Anthozoa > Scleralcyonacea > Helioporidae > Heliopora > Heliopora coerulea. Next base: position 1,269,376 of record JASJOG010000070.1, on the reverse strand, counting down.
ACGTTCGTCAAGCTCTTACCTCAGAAAAACGATTTCTGAGCCTCAGACGGAGATCGAGCCCGCAAACTCCTGATGACTGGTTAGACGCTCTAACCATTGAGCTACCAAGACCCAGATGGTGAGCTAAGGTGCAAGTTCGACATATGTGCGACTTGAGCGGCACAATAACGTTATATAATAGTGCACTAACAACATTTTAACATATCGTGGCAGCCGCTTAGGTCGCACATATGTCGAACTTGCACTTTAGCTCACCATATGAGTCTTGGTAGCTCAACAATTAGAGCGTCTCGCCGGTCATCAGAAGGGTGCGGGTTCGATCTCCCAATGGGGTTCAGAAATCGTTTTTCTGAGTAAAAACCCAACGAACGTTCATTTATCATTCACAACTCTTTGTCGTTCATCATAGATTCATGATTAACCCGTGCTCACTTCCCTACACCTACAAACCTTTGCTTCAACTGATTTGGCGGGATAAAAACCCAGAAAGTAATGTTCTACCTACCAAAGCCTCGTTACTGATTTCATCAACATCTCTCTCACCAACACCAAGCTGACCTATCACTGCAACAGTCAAAATTAAGTGATGGAAGAAAATCGGATATGTAGTTAACGTATAAGAATTCTCTGGTTTAAAAAGAAATGTTGAGTACTTTGTGTGGTCTCTTCCTCCCTGTCTTCTGTTGACGTAAGGTCTCCATACAAATCACTCACCCTGGAATACGAGGATCCACTAATCAGCACTTAAGGATGGAACAGAACGCAGTAGACGAGGTAAACACAAAGTACAAGTAATAGCCAAGAACAAAAAAACATATTTAACATAGAAAGGGAACGAGATGTAAAGGGGAAAAAACAAAGAAGACGAACACTAATTACAGTAGGAAAAATCAAGAAAAGATGGGACAAGTAAAGGAAGAAAGTAAGGGAGAATAATAGAGTGGAGAAGGAGAGATTGTGAGAAGGAAGGAAGGAAGGGAAGGAAGGAAGGAAGGGAAGGAAGGGAAGGAAGGGAAGGGAAGGAAGGGAAGGAAGGGAAGGAAGGGAAGGAAGGGAAGGAAGGGAAGGAAGGGAAGGAAGGAAGGGAAGGAAGGGAAGGAAGGAAGGGAAGGGAAGGGAAGGAAGAAAGGAAGGAAGGAAGGAAGGAAGGAAGGAAGGAAGGAATGTCAATCCTTACATCCCTTTATTATCTCTGTGCATATTGTACGCTTGTTTGTGGGAAACCTCTAAAGCATCCAGCCAACATCTTCCTAAAATATAGATGACAATTAACAGATAAATCCAAATTAACATAAAATTTTGGTTAACCGGACAGGACTGTTTGTCTAGATGTACATGGTCTATTCACCAGATTCTTGGGAAAACATAGTTTGTGAAGTTAAGAAGCGCTTACATGAGATAGGATGAAGAATCACTCAACACAAATGCGGAAAATGATAACATTAATGCAGTCAAACAGTTATCCACCGACACTACTTTGACAAGGCTATCTGTCGCCGGAGTAAGAAGTTGATTTCCAGACCTCTTAGTTCCCAAGGTAGACTACGTCATTCATTTCAAACTCAATTTTCAGATTGTTTAGGCCTTCCAGTTGCATTTTCAACCAGCCAAGGGTGTGTCTTAGAGAAAGTGTCCGCTCTATGTTTGCACTTGAAATTTCCCATCTATAATTTGAAGATTTCAAGACCACTACGACGGAGGCGCGAGAAAAAGGAATTGAAACATTTGCTCTCAACATGTAACTTTTTAAAATGTTCACTAGAGATTTACCGGGTGGAAATCTTAGACGTAAAATGAAGATGAGACCCCAGCTCAAAATTCGGAGATGTAATGTCATCATACTCAGGAATTAGACAGAAACACACGAATAAAGTTTAATTAAAGTTCATTGACGTTTCGTTACCGATGCTCAACATTTTCAAAGTAATTAACAGATCGAAATATTAAGATAATTATATTTACAAAAGGTATGACATTAAAACTAAAGCCAATGAGGTTAATGAAGGTGGAAGATAAGACGAGACAAATAGAAGAAGGAGAGAATTAAAATAAGGTAAGTGGAACGGAAGTGATGTTTTCATTAAGAGAAGGTTTATGTTTATTGATGAGGAGACTTTCTCTGATAAGTAATTCAAGGCGTGAATTGCAAGAAGAAAGAATAGAGAAGTCATGAAAGGAGATGGAGTGGCTAGTTTGGGTTGAATGTGTAAGAATGCTAGAACGTGAAGAATGTGAAACTTTCTTGTCAGTCAAAGACAAAACTCGCATGTGTTTTGAAATACGGGTGTGTAAGTGACGGCGTGTTTGCCCAATATACAACGCTGCGCAGCTTTGACACTTAAATTGATAAACTATATGCGATTTCAGAAACTTGGGAATAGGGTCTTTGAAGTGGAAGAAGGTTGAAAGACGTTTGCCAGGTTTTAAAACGACACTAATACCAAGAAAGGTAAACACCTGTTAATCTCGGACTCACTAGGTTGTTTACCTTTCTTAGATGTTTTTACCAGCTTTGGACTTTTTACAGGACTTTTTACCAGCTCACCATTATCGTTCAAACGTGGTCTTATTTACTCATTGCTCAACCGATATTTTAGAATATGCTCATCCTATCATATATTTCATTCTGAGGTCCTTAAACTTAAAGAATGTTTTGTTAACAATGGTTACCCCGTCGCTCTTTTTGACCGCTGCCTAACTATTTTTCTTGACAAGATCTTTTCTCCTCCTATTAACAATATCACTGTCCCTAAACATGTTGTCTATTTCTTCCTCCCTTTTACTAGTGATCATTCTTTACAAATCCAAACCAAGCTCATCAAACATGTTTCTTCCTGCTTCCTTCAAATAGACCTCCGTGTCGTATTAAAACGTGGTAAACGTCTTTCAACCTTCTTCCACTTCAAAGACCCTATTCCCAAGTTTCTGAAATCGTATGTAGTTTATCAATTTAAGTGTCAAAGCTGCGCAGCGTTGTACGTTGAGCAAACGCGCCGTCACATACGCGTATTTCACAACATATGGGAATTTCGTCTTTGACTGACAAGAAAGTTTCACATTCTTCACGTTCTAGCATTCTTACACATTCAACCCAAACTAGCCACTCCATCTCCTTTCATAACTTCTCTATTCTTTCTTCTTGCAATTCACGCCTTGAATTACTTATCAGAGAAAGTCTCCTCATCAATAAACATAAACCTTCTCTTAATGAAAACATCACTTCCGTTCCACTTACCTTATTTTAATTCCCTCCTTCTTCTACTTGTCTCGTCTCATCTTTCACCTTCCTTAATTTCATTGGCTTTAGTTTTAATGTCATACCTTTTGTAAATATAATTATCTTAATATTTCGATCTTTTAATTACTTTGAAAATGTTGCCCGTAGGCAACGAAACGTCAATGAACTTTAATTAAACTTTATTCGTGTGTTTCTGTCTAATTCCTGAGTGTGATGACATTACATCTCCGAATTTTGAGCTGGGCTCTTATCTTCATATATGTAACTTATTTTTAGGTTACGTTTACATCAATGGCTGCCAAACAGTTAGAATTTTGTCGAGACGAACTCCAAATGCACAAGAAATCAAATGGGACTCTGGGATCACAGTCTAAAAAGCATCATTTCCCGAATTCTAAGGCATGCTGTTATATTAATTCTTTTTATTGAACTTTTTTTTTACATTTTTAAAATCATGTTAATTCTTTATTCCTTTTTCATAAATACGTTAGTTTTTTTCTCTACACCGCAACGAGTCTTGCGCGAAACAGCAATAAAAATTTACTGCATTTCATCTCTATTTTATCATAGTTCAATGTATTTCAGGCTTTCAGCGGCTTATCGCTGGTCAAAATAGTTCTATTTGCATTCGAACACCTTGCACGGCTTACGGTTATAACAATAAAGGTTTTGCTTCGTGGCAAAATGGTTGGGGACATTTTCACCGTTCGCGAGGGCTATGCCCCCCGTTTAACTTATGTGGGGGCGAATGCCCCCACTGCTCAACCGCTTCCGCTGCCTTTGGTTTAAATGTTTTAAACCTTGAATTATACTATATAACTGAATTATATAGGTTCGTACACGACCTTGTCTGCCAAGGATCGGTGATTGCTTTTGGTTTTCTACTCTGATTATACACATCAGGAATTTAAGAAAGCATCATTTTAGTTGCTCAAGTCTGAAGACTACATTTCTTGTGTGTAAGTGTTCTGTTTCCCACATATTTTAGCCGAAACTGATCCGGAGAGAGTTGTGACAACCATACGATCTGATAGGTTATGAGATTCGTTCAGTAAACAAGTGCAAATAAGTCTTAAAACAAATATTAATGCCCAGCAAAGTACAGGCAATAAGGCCATAATTTATAAAAGAAATAAGTTTATTAACAGCACTAACGTTTCTTTGCGTCTCGCAACATCATCAGAGTATGAATTAATTAAGCGGGTATCGTATTTACAAGCTTAAAGATATAATTATGAAATGATAACTTCACAATTAACCAGCTGAAGTCATCATTTCTTAAAGATATAAAGTAGGTGTTATATTACAAGATGTATGGGAAACGGAAATGGATAGAATGGTCAAAAGAGAGAGAAAGAAACAGAGCTTAGATTGGCATTTAAGGAAGGTTTAAGTTTAGAAATAATAAGACTTTCACTTATCAAAAGTTCAGAGGCAGAAGGACAGGAGGAAAGGACAAATAAGTCAAGAACGCAGAAAGATATGGACGAGCTGTTCACGCCCTATAATTGAAAAAATCTTAATTTAAGAGCTGTATGCATTGGAGATCTTTCTAGCTATTTTTTTCATCGTGAAACATGCGATTGAGTAAACAACTCACCAAAGTATTGTATCGTAGAGCTTGGCACAAATGATCCCCAAGTCAATTCACTCGATCGCATGTGTCAGAAGGCTAAAACTCGCAACAAAAGTCGCCCGTGTAAACAACCCTTAACCATTCATTTGCACTCGAGATGATTCATAATTTCGATCACCTGCTTGGTAATTTAACTCGATTGAAAGGAACATAAAAGATTTACCATCAGACTCTGAGACAGCACGTAAAATCAAGTGATCTTTTGGTAAAGGAATCCCAACCAAAGTACCTGCAAGCTCACCCCGTGGACCCTGCAAAAGAAAAAATCACTTTAGTGCCGGGTCAATAATTTACCAAAACTTTACAGGGTTTTCCCTCACATTGTCCTCTTGTGAGTCCTCAGGGCCCCTTTTACCTAAAATTGAGGGCCCAAGAGAGAAAAGTAGGAGTCTTGAGGTTTTATTGTTTCTGCCCAAGGACGCCCCTGTTACTGAATCTCTGCTCAGTCTTCTCCAGAGCTTTTGAAATTCAAGATGGTGTCCAATGCGTTTCTGATCTCAAGTCATTCACACAACCGAGAGTCATTTGAGGGCAAGGAAAGAGTTTAGACTTTATTAAATATTCAAATTTTAAAAATATTCAAAAGCTTTTCTTTTGTTCTGCAACAAGGATTATTTCAGTCTGCTATAAATATACGTTAACTACAAAGACAAACTTGTGCGTCACAGAGGACCCGTTCACCTGGCACTTGTATGTCCACTTCATATTTTTCGATCAAAATGTACGTCAGAGACGCGCATTTGTGCGTACGGGGAAACCCAGTTTTATTACGCCAACTGGTTGGTTGGTCCCCACCTTTGTAAAGAAAATAATCCCTGTTTCCAACTGGTCAAAAATGTTGGGCTGACGTTTATCTTTACAACCACTTTAGTTCTACTGATCGTATCTATGTTTAACTCGTTATCTTAAAGATTAACATTTATGATGCGATAGCCATTAAGAAGGATGTGATAGCTAATTATCCTACATCACAGTACCAAATATATAGCGAGGTCTCAACTGATATTTCCTATGAAACTGAAGTTATCTATTTTAAAATAATCGCCATAAGAACACATTTAAATTAAGGAAAAACGTGAAAGTTTCCACGTTCGTTTCCACATCAGTCCAAACAAAAACATGCAATTACCTTAGTAGCCCAAATGTAGTTCTGTAAAGGGTGGTAGATTTTGAAGCAAAATCCTTCTTTTTTCGATGGTCTTTCGATGACTTCGCATCCATTCAAAATCACGGTGCCAACCCATTGTTCTTCCTAACAAAACAATAATACAGTAGATAAGCGATTAACGTTCGTCAAGCCCTAACTTCGACGAAAACAACTTCTGAGCGCCAGACAGGGATCGAACCCGCAACCTCCTGGTGACCGGTGGGATGCTCTAACTGTTGAGCTACAGAAACTCAGGTGGCGCGCCCAGTTGCAAATTCGACATATGTGCTGCCTAAGCGGCAGCCACAAGTCATCATCATCATAAGGCTTTATTAGAAATGAAAAATTATTAGCATAAACGGTATCATTTCATTCAAAGAAATGCTCTTCCAATGAGCAGTGCAATAAAAAAGAAAAAAAAACCAACTACAAAATAGTTGAAAAAAAAAATTATTAACCTGTGACAAAATTAAAAATATTTGTACACAGGCCATATAAGAAATATTTGTACACAGGCCATTACACACACATATCCGTGAATGCAAAAGCACACACGTACATGTATACCCATGCAAGTACATTAAGATATTAAAAAATGAAAATATCAAGTCGATATATGTTGTAGATTTGGGAGCTAGATGCTAACATGTGACATGCGTTTGGAACTGGAACATTTTCACATATGAAATTTTTATTTCACATATGAAATGAGAACGTTTTCGCATGAGAATTAACTAATTAACATGTGAAATGAACTGGTTGAAAATTTCACATGTGAAATCTTGGCATACGAAACACGTGCTTCATGTGTGAAATAGAAGAACCACGTATTGAAATAATTCACATTAATTTCACAAATGAAATCGAAACAATTCATAAATGAATTATTATTTTTATATATGAAATTGCATGTGAAACTTTTGTAAAGGTTCCCAAAAAGTTAAGTCCCACATGGGGTCTTTTTGACTGTCAGTTACGGTCTCCCAAACGGTTATTTCCACTTCGGTCAACGTCAAACTGACGTGGAATTGATCACATAGGGGCCTGGAATAGACGGCCAAAATGTCCACAACTTCTGTCAATTCTGGCTTCACTTTAAAATAAAGCATACTTCAAATAATAGTTACATCTTTAAACTCAAGATTTGGGTTAACAACAAGATGGGAATATAGTGGGATTGCAATATTTCGACTTCACTGCAAAGTAATTTACAGACAATGAATACATTAATTTACACTTTTTCAAGTAGTCGGCTGGTTATGATGTTTGGCTTCACTTACTGGCCAAATCATTGACTGAAGTTAGCCTTCTACTTATGACAGGGTTCACATAGAAAGTTGACATGAAATTTCACTTTAACTCTTTCTCGGCGGGGTAAGACTTCTACATTTTCACTCTGGCTAACGCCAGACGATTTTACTCGTCAACAGAACTTTCCCCCGGAAAGAGTTCAACAATTGATGGTATATAGTTTTGTTATGCTATTACAAAACGATATACCGTCAAAATTGTTTCAACACGCTCAGGTTACTTGATGATGACCAGGATGGTATTCGCCTAGAACACTTTCTCATATCCTGACCACAAGGATTGGAGGCGAGTTTTTATCTAACTTAAGTGCACGAAATATTCTCGCGACAACTTAGCGCTTATCCACGAGTGGAAGTGCAATGTTTCAATTCTATTTCAGAACCATCCTCAGAGATATACATGAACAGAAAGTTTTCATGATAATCCGAAGGTGCGAGTTCAAATTCCGCTCGAGCCAACATTTTTCAGTTGACTTCAGCAGAGTCAGATTATCATGAAAATTTTCTGTTCATGCATATCTCTGAGGATGATTCTGAAACAGAAATTCTTTCTTACCTTGGCCTTTTTATAAATTATTAGGACGCCAGGCTTAACCACACACCAAAATCTTGCCCAGTTCTTCAGTGTTCCTCTTATCTATGAAACAAAAACACCGACAGAATGGTCATTTATGTTATCTATTCTGTGTGATCTTTGTAGCTTGCCATAGTCACCAGAAGAGAACTAAACTACACACAGCAACAAAAGAAATACTCATCATGACTGCTAAAATGGCGAGCGCGCTTTGAGGTGGCACAATACAGTTTCCACAACAGATCAAGAATGCAAATTATAGTTAACCCTACGAATCGGCAGAGAAACATTTTTGAAGAGAATCAAACAAAACGTAATATAAAGAATAACATTTTTATGATCAAAAACGTTAACAAGAAAAATTATCTATACGTTGCTGTGGAAACGCCGCCGTTGCGGCTGACAACACGGCTTCCAGTTACCATTTAATACAATTTAATTTGCAAAAGAGCACCGTTAACTACGATTTTTGTAAGAATTCTGCGTTGCGATAGAATTTGCTTAAAGCCCACTTACTGCCAACAGCCAAGAAAATAATATGAAAGAAAAATAATTGGGGATTATCGTGTTCTTCTACGATTAAAAATTTGGTTGAACGATGATTCGAAACCAATGTGAAGATCAGTTTGCTATGACAAATGCCAAAGTTTTTTTTGTTTTTTTTTTTTTTTTTCCATTATGCATCATTTTCCTAACGAAATATCAATTCTCGTCTTTTTAGCGTAAATCTTGCATACTCCCACCTTCCAAGAAAATAAATTGCGCAATTTATATATTCTCTCATTCAGCTCAATGCAAATCTAACGTGAAGAGGGTCTTGATTTTTGTCAAAACATAGGCAAACTTCTCTTGCCATTTACATTTCGCATATGGGATGCACTAAGACTATGATATATTCCGGAAAATATTGACATCTTGAAGGTCAAGATTTCAGTTAGCAACAAGATGAGAGTGTCGCAAGATTGTAATATTTCGACTTTATTTCAAAGTCATCTTCAGACAGAATAAAACATTATCATGTCCTGCATAGATCTAAGCATGTTAATGTATTCATTCCATCTGAAGATAACTTTAAAATAAAATCGAAATATTACAATCTTGAAATAGTCTCATCTGGTTGATGACTCAAATCTTGACTTTCAAGATGTTAATATTTTTCGGAATATGTATTACTCTATACATTATAAAGTTGTCGGCTGGTTGTGGTCTTTGGAATGGACTGAATAATTACATGTTCGAAGGTGCTCGGAACCTACATAGAATCTACAAGAGCCAACTAAACTAGCGATTAAAAGACATAGCTAAAAGCGTTGGTTTAGCTCGATGGATACTTCCATCTATATAATGTAATAATTGCTAGAATATAAAACAGTTCAAGAATTTTATAGAGTGTATGAAAGTGATTGAACTGATAGGGACCTGTCAAAAATTTACTTATTATTTTTATGATTTGATCACTTAGAATTAAAATTATACACTCAGAAACAGATAGCTAAATAGATAGACTGTCTTATACAATTTTCAGGGATATCTTTGCATCATTCAATGTTAAACTTTTAAAAAAATCAAAACTTAAAAAAATTGTGATCATTGTTCTTTTGATTTAATGTACGAAATAAAAAGATGGGTCAGCAGCATCATTTATAGGAATCAGAGGAGCTCTTACGCACATATAATGAGCGTACGGAAAGCTGTCATCACCTTGCTAAGTTTACACGAGGAGATTGAACATTTTCAACTACGTAAAACAGTACGGAGCTAACTTGAAATAAAATAAAGACCGACAAACTTAATTACAATCCGCAACATTAACGCTTCAACTTCAGCCACAATGGCGACAATCTTTCAATTGTAAATTACACTTGGAAATTACTTAAATTAATTAAAATTGGAAATTACACTTGTATAATTACTTAATAGCAGCACAGCTAATTGAAGTAACTACCGCAAAAAGTTGATGTGTTTCACCTTCAGCCAAGACGACAGGATTGCCACTGCGGGGTCAAGTAAAACATTGCTCACTTTCTTCGCCATGCGACGTTTTTCGTTTTTGTAACTTTTCTTCATCTCCTACAGTTGTGGAAAATGTTAATATACATAAGTAGCCAAATGGAAGAAGCAAAGGAAACTAGCACACCGCAAAAAAATGGGGAAAAGTAGGACGTTTAGAAGAAAAAAGGGAGTAGTAAAGGACAAAAGAGGATTAGAAGGAGAGAAGCGGATAGATATGGAAAGAAAGGAGTCCAAGGAATAAGTAGATGGACGAAGGGATAGGAGATAAATGAACAACTGGAAAGGTGTAATGAAGTAAGAAGAGGAAGGAATTGGGTGAGGAAATGACAAAGAGAGCGGTAAAGGATCGACTGGGAGAATGGGAAGGAAAGAAATAGAGGAAGAGGACAAGAACGAGAACGAAAAGAAGAAATGAGAGAAGACAAGAAAAAGAGAAAGAGTGAGAAAATCAGAGAATAGAAAGGAGTTGGGATAAAGTAGCATGGGGAATGATAAAATAGAAAAAAGATGAAAAAGATGAAGATGAAGAAGATGATGAAGAAGAAGAAGAAGAAGAAGAAGAAGAAGAAGAAGAAGAACAACAACAACAACAACAACAACAACAACAAAAAGAGGGAGCAGAAGACCAAAAAGACGAACGAGGATGAGAACGAGAAGGAGGAGAAGGAGAAGAAAGAGAAGGAGAAGGGGATGGAGAAGAAGGAGAAGGAAAAGGAGAGGGAGGAGAAAGACAAGAAGAAGGAGAAGAAGAAGGAGAAGGAGAAGGAGAAGGAGAAGGAGAAGGAGAAGGAGGAGAAGAAGAACATCGAGGAAGAGGAAGAAGAAGATAAAAGAGAAAAGAAGAGAAACAAGAAGAAAATACAAAGAGGACGACGAAGCTGAAACACAACCGCACAAATAGGAAAGGGCATCGAGACATTGAGATAACCAAGGTAGTCCATGAGGAAAGGAAACAAAGGGTTAAGGGACACGCTGCAGAAAGATGAAAATTAAAATAGGCCAGAATTCTCTAAGAAGACGTACCTTCAAGGAGACCTTTCGTCCAGCCTTGGGAGATTTGTCGAGCTGAAACAAATTTGTCCTTATTACTAGGGTATAAGACCGTTAAAAACCCCATATTCATCAAAATATAACCAAGGTATCGTTCTCTTAAAAATCTTCCACCCTCACTTATGCTCCTTATTTCATCTGCTACTAACCTCATCTAGCCGACGTTGGTCATCTTTAATTATTATCGTTTGTTTTAAACTTGAAGTGAATACTGCCGGAGATTATATGTAATCCAGAAGACGTCCAGTAAAGATATTTTGAAATTATGACTGATATTTTAAATATTTTTTAAAAACATCTGGACGCACATTTTGCAAATAGGTCACTGGTTGGGTAAACAATTCGTAGTGCTAACGACTAACGTCTAACATATATGTTTAATTTCAAACTATGGAAGTACTATGCAAGACGTCGTCACTGCAACGTAACTGTTCGAGTTTTTTGTCGCGTGCCGGGTGCTGAAAAGTTTAAGTCAAGAACCGAGATGCCAATAAACAATGAATTAAGGAAAAGCTGGGTTTGTTGCCTAAATGGCTCATATCAAAGCTTTGAGGTACACATGAACTGTCATAGAAGAGTCGGCTGGCAAGCGTATGTTAAGCAAAACAACCATTTTCCATGTTTAAGTTAATTACTTCGACAAACACTTTACCTCCTGTTGTTTGTTTGTTTTTATTGCGTCACCTGCGTTGGAATTTGTTACTGTACATACAGGAACACAGACAACAGAAAGAGTAATTGCAATAGCAAAGTAGCGAAATAGTTCGCCATAGTTCTGTAAAAGAAGCTGCAGTCAGTAGAAAATTACATCTGCTGATAATTTCCCAAGTGACTTAATCATTGTAAAGTAGCTATAATCTCAGTGAATCACTAAACATTGGTAGTCAGCTCTACCATATTTTGAAGCAACTAAGTATTCCTGAGTTTGAGACCGTATTTGTTTCTGGTCCAAGAAAATTGGTATCCTCTTATCATTGGACACGCTTGCAAAGCAGTGCCCAGTGCTTTAAAGAAAACGACCATCAAAAAAGCGGGTAAAGAATGTTCAGAAAATGTAAGATACCAAAACAAGCAAACAAGAAACAAAGAAACAAACGAGATGAGGCCAGGTTTATGAGTTTTGACGGAGGAATTATTAACCATAGCATTTTGTCTTTCTTAGCTTGATTCAGCGGTTGTTTCATTATTTTCTTTCTGTCATCAATTCGTCTTACTAGACCAAATCAAGTTTATACCTTGACTAACTAAAATCTCCTCGACTTCTTTGACAGACACGAATGTCACAAAGGTTGGTTGCCTGAAGACTTAAATTAACTTAAACTGTGATTAGCAATGGCTAAATTAAAAGCTTGTTAATATGATTCCTTGCTAACTCTTTCTAGTTTGTGATTTATTACTAATTCTTTCAGTTTGCTCAAACCTGTCAGACTTAATAACCAGGAGAAACTTGCATTAAAAAAAGAGCAAAGGTAGTAGTCGCAGTTCTGTCTGAACTCAATGTATGCAACCGTACGTAGTCGTCAGAAATAAAATTAACAGACTACCAGTAAATGTACCTTCTTTGCATTTCCTTTCGATGGCGACTTCGACAATTCGTTCTTGGCGAAACTTCTTTCCGCATTCTCGTCTCCTGTAAAACGGAAACAGCGATTACAACCAGCCATTAAGTATTGATTACAATAATCAGGAAGAGTAAGGAATAAATAGTAGCGATTATAAAGCTGAGCTTGCTTTGCAATCCGTACGTAAAAATGACGCAAGCTGATTCGCTGATGGGCAATATGCTTTTCACTCAGGGCTTGATGTTTAGCGGGAAGATTTCCAAGTATATTTTGATGACAAATACATCTAGGATAAATACATGTAGGTATTGTTTCAGAAAAAAATTGGAAGAATAGAATGCTCGCTGATACTGCTTTCCTGTAAATATATAATTGTGTGGAAGAACGACAGCTTAATGTTTAACTGGTGGAAACGTACAATGAAACAAAACAGGTTACGAGCTAATATAAACGGTAACGTGAATACAAAAGTACCGTTAAAAACGCAAAACAAAATAAACCGAAAGCCATATAATAAACTCCTTATTAACCGCTTCGCTCGACCCTTACAGAAAAGTATTCGTCTTCGCTTTTTTTCGAAAACCTCAAGTAAATGTATTCCCGTCCCGACGCCACTATCAGCTAATAAATCTTTCATAATAAGTCAACGGTTGGAACTTCTTGATGGATTGGAAATGCGGCTGATTTGAGTAGACGTAACATCCAGTTGCCCAAAAAGCAAACAAAATATTCATTATGAACATTTCTTGAAAATTTCGAAACCGCGTTATGACAAGGAATTCATTTCTTCGTATCAACTCAAATTAGTTTAGAGGAGTATTACAATTGATCAACGCAGTTAAATACTTACGTATTTTTCGTAATTCTTGCGATCAATATAGCCGAGTTTTGCTCATTTTGACAACAAGAAAGTCAACCACTAAGCCGATAAAATATGTATACTATTCATCTGTTTTTATCGAAAACGCGTGACGAAATTGTTCATTGTAAAGATTTGCATTTCTGGTGATATTAATTAAGCGATTGGGGTTGTCTTTATCAACTCTGAATTGATAAAAGATGTATGAGAGTTCCTAGAACGACTTCAAACTCAAATCATTTCGCACATTCACTGACTTTGACGTTAGTTTGAAAATAAATACCGTACAAACATCCCAAAAGGACGAGAAGTTTGCTAATCATGGACACGCGTTAATTATTGATTTCTTTGGCTTACTTTTCAGAATAGATATAGTAAGTTACTGTTGTACCTACAGCCTTAACGTAAGCAGACTGTATGTTTACATTTAAGCGTGTTTTCGTTTCATTTGGATTTTCTTGCTCGTTTGCTTGTAATTGTCCGTTTAGTAGATTTTTGTCTGTTACCTTGTTTAGTCAAATTGAAAATACAGAAATCATTAGTGTACACAACTTCTTTCAGACACACCAGTAGCAGGACTTGTTGATCCTCGTTTTTAAACTGTTTTTATAAGAAACTTGGTAGTTTCAAAAAAGACAAAATATGTACGACCAGAAGTCCTCGTTTAAGCCTCGCTAAAGTTTTGAATATGAATTATAGGACGGTTTATCAGTATGTCCGCAAATTGTCTTTGGACAACTTTAACAGATCGGAGTTTATGTTTGATTGACTTTTAAGATTGTACTCAAGCCGCTCCATAATTTATACGTTTATGGGACTATTTATACTAGCGATTCTTCACGGCCTTGATTTTATCTGATCAGATAATTTTCTGCCAAGTAAATGTCGTTACTGGATACTACTTGATACATATACATAATATGATAATATAATAGCACATAATGTATATATACATAATAAAATACACACACACACACATATATATATATATATATCATCAACAACAAACTTTATTAAAAAAGAGCGAAACTTACGTTTCGGGGACCGGCCCCTTCTTCAGCAGCTCAAATTGTTCAAAGATAGAGTCCTTATATACATACATATATATGTGTGTGTGTGTGTGTGTGAGAGAGAGAGAGAGAGAGAGAGAGAGAGAGAAACCATATACAGCAGAGTGCTCGACACCGAAGTAGAGCAAAATATAAGAGAAGACATAATATAAGAGACAAAACTCGAATTACTTCAGTGATTAAAAAGTTCTATGAAGTAATTCGAGTTTTGTCTCTCACTTCTCTTTACATATATATATATATATATGTGTGTGTGTGTGTGTGTGTGTGTGTATGTTATGCGATAGACTACAGAGTGCTCAATACCAAGGAGGTAGAGCGGGCTAATAATCATAACAATACTGATGCTAAAGCTTGATGCTGCTACTCCAAGCTTCACGCTTTACAGCAATCGTCCGGCAAGGGAATAGCAGCATCAACTTTTAATATCAGTATTATTATAATTATACAATGAGTGAATCATTAAGCTATAACAAAACTACTATCACTAGAAGTCTAGTAAAAAGGCACCCCATTCGCTTGGGAATATGTGTATTAAAAGTATATTTCTCAAAAATGAAATGAAATAAAAAGCAGACATATTTTCCATATTCACTTACTAAAATGATTATGACGTTTGGCAAAATAATAAACGACTAGTCAAAGCAGTTGCGACTTTAATACTAATTTTGGGACTGCACAAATTGTATGGCAAGATTTATTAATCTTTATTGTTCAATTCAGAAAATCAAAAATTCAGAAAACGTTTGTTTTCCCATGATCTGTAAACTGGAACAAGCAAAACTTACTATCCACCAGGATAACGTCGAGTTTTTTTGACATATTATCACATATCAGATCACTCTTCAAGTTATATAAAGAACAAGATCCTGAATATTCAGGCACAATCACATGTACGCAAACTAAATCTAAATTGGTAATAAGGCGAGGCCTCGCTAACACTTCTAACCAAACAATACTGGAAACAGAATCGTAATTTATAATATTATGCCCATTCCAAACGCCCTCATCAAATATTTACGGCTTTATAATCTGCGGCTCATGCAAGCCACGAGTAAAATAAGATACGAATAGTCGATTTATGCGAGTAATTTCTCAACTTCAATTGCCCGCGGCCTATTTTACTTGCAGTAAATAGAAAGCTGACAATTCGCGGCTTATTTTAGCTGTAACTCATATCAAACGAGGTTTTGTTTTCTCTGGTATAAAGGGTCTCAATATAACAATAATAAATTTAATAAAAATAATAGATTGCAAAATTTTCTTACAACAACAGTTCGACAAGGCAGCATTACGCCATGCATACCCGGAAAAATGACTGAGCAGCATTGTTAAGGAGAATACACAAAAACTCTTGCTGTCACCAACAGGAGACTTCCCAACTAATTTTCGAGGTTGGATCTCGATCTAAATACTATTTCTCAAAAATTCCGATCAAGAAAGACGGTTAGTGATGATTCGTTTACCTGAATGTTTCTTGGCACTGGCTGGAAGGTGCATTGTGTGAACAAGTAATGCAAATCAACACACAACATTCGCGTCTGAACCAAAACTTGCTGATGGACTATTAAAAGCTTATTAACATGTGAATTCCTTGTAAGAAAATGCGATTTCACTAAAAGCCATACTTCCGATGATTGTGTACGGTTTCGCCTACTATGCCAGACAGCTGTTTGGTTTGTGGAAAGTGTTTTTAATGACAATTGACAAGAACTGCAAAGTTTAGCCAGCCCCGCATATCATTATCAATCTATATATATTGAAGAATATATCTGGTCGAGAATAGCATAAGAGTTGTTGTAATGAGCCAAACAGCTGTCGAAAAATTTTCTTTATGAATTATTCACTCTCACAGCACAGCAAAATGTGGCGAACTAAAACGTTGCCTAAACTGTGGAAGACTGTCAACTTTCGGACAGTATCCAATAAAGCTGTTACTAATGAAAACAGCATTAGCGAAGACATTTATTTCAGCATGTTTCATATAAATAAAATACATCGATAAAGACGTCCAAAGAAACATTTAAACTGTTTTACGTAAGCAGTCTATCAATCTTTAAACATAAATCTGTCAATAACCACCACTTATTTTAGATAAATAATCTATTTTTTTTTTTTTTTTTATATTTTTAACGAAACTGAATAAAAGGACGATTATATGAGCAAATGTCACCACAGTCTGATCAGTAATGTCATAAACGAGTATTTACTGGCGTCTTTGCGCCGATATCGATAGCGAAATGGATTTGTATGTCTATCAAAATAGCGGACGTAGATGTTCGTTAGACGTTCGTCAAACTTAAATTAACCTTAGAAATCTTTTTTCTAAGGTTAATTTCTGGTGGACGAACGTCCAACGAACATCTACGAATATCTCCAAGCTTCCACATTCCCAATATCAGTCAAAAATCGTGGAAATTTACACAAAAGCACACATTTAAATGCAGAATGAATTATGACACAAAAAACCATCGCCACAAAAAACATTTACTATAAATATGTAACACTTTACGGTACTCAATATTTTATGTTTCCAATCAAATCAATCTGGCCATCACGCCGAAATGAGTAGTTTTACCCTGCAGGATGCATTGTTTTCATTCAGGTCATTAGACTCTGAACTCTATTATGATCGAAAGGATGACTCCAGTGTATGATTGGTCAAAGAAATGAAACAGAATGAGACCGACAAGAGCAATATTCAGACGTGAGTTTCAGATCCTTGGGCCAGGAATTCTCAAAAATCGTTTTCTCTTATGTATCCTAGTTTCCGCAAGAAACAATTCAAGGCCTTACGAAGGGTGCGCTCACATAAGCCTTTGACTATTCTCATTTCAAAATACAAATAAAAAGTTACATGGAATACCTAGTAGCAAAAAAACAGATGAGTTATTCTGAAAACGGAATGAGCGTGACAGTGGTGATCTGGACTCTAACGTGCTGCTATTCACGTTCATCGACTTGTCGTTCAAGTTGCAAAATATGCGCTTGTGGTTTTTAAAAAATACGAATACCATTTCTCTGAGCCTTTCTAGTCAGATATTTTAGTGTTTTTTCTGGGAACGAGAACGTTTTTGTCCAATAATGGTCGATTGTACTAAAATGTGTTTATATCAATTCAGCCATTTTGGCATGCAGCCAGTCGACGAGAATGCCATTCCGGTTGTTCAGTAGCTCAGAAAAAAACAACCAGAAAAATATTCTGTCTGTTCCAGAACCGGAATAAGTTCAAGTGGCAATAGCCATTCATGCTGGGTATTTTTATCCCGGAGTAGTTCCACAAGAACGCTTCCCAAATAGGACATGTTCGCTTCCCCGCTATTTTCATCCTTTGAAAAGTACTCGTGATTGCAATTGTAAGTCAACTTAGATCACTTGCCGAACATTATTAATGAGGAAAAAGTGACGTAAAGTTTCAACTTTAACCTCATAAAAAACAACAAAAAAACCCCCAACAAAATCAAACAAACAAACAAACAAACAAACAAAAGAACCAAAAAACAAAACAAAAAAACCCCAAAAAACAATCGTAACTTGGCATTTTCGCTTGCATTCCGGCGTAGCTCACGGGCAATTTGATTACGAAGCTTATTAAAGTGTTTATTATATTAATGAATAAACTATCCTGTTTTTTAATTGTTAGGCATTTAATCGGAGAGACTGTGTAATCGTAATCACTCTGATCATGTTACTTGTGTAGTGACGAAAGGTTAGAAATAAAATTCCTTTATGTGTTTAGGAAAGTTGCGTTTCTACGGGTCTTTTTAAAGTTATCTGCTGGGCGCTTTCACTCTTCCACGCGTTATACGTTTCTACATTAAATATGCAAGCAATACCAGCAACAGAATATTAATTAAAACAAACCAGATATCGGAGTGCTAGTTCAGATGTTTAAAGAAGTCATAAATTAAAGCTAATGAAAAGTCTGTCTCTATACGGTATAGGGATATCAAGCTTCCTAAAATACGCAATATACATGACTTATGACGTTGACACGTTGAGTCAGTCCGGAAAAACCAACAAAATCAAGAATATCTCAGAAAGTAACCAGTAAAAACGACAACATGTAAACCCTGCAGAAGTATGGTAAGAAAGTAAATATATATCCCAGTACACATGGAAACTGTTGAGTTGCTAAACTGTATTGAGGTCAGAAGCGTAGTTTATGAGGGTGTACGGGGCAGGACACCCTCAAAAATTGTAAACGAATTGAAAATTAGAGCAAGACTAGACGTTTGAAGCATTAAATTTCGGGCAATATTTGGTTTGGTAAGCTGGGTCATAATCCCTTTTGGTTACTGGTTTGTATTTAATATACGTACATGTATTAGGACTGATTAAGCGAGGCCACACCATAACATGACCTGAATGCGTGTCAAATTAAATTCGAGGAAATTAAGCCGGATATCTCGCCGCACAAACTGGGTTAACTACGCCCCAGATGAAGGTTCTCCATAATCATACTTTCTATATCAAACAACATATGATATAGCAACACACAGTTTCTTGCTAACCTGGAGTAGATGGGGTGGAAGGATAATTGTGCACCTCTTTCTCACTAGAATCATGCACATTCTCGTCGACGTCACTTATTGTTGCTGCAAAGAAATAAAAAATAAAGAATAAAGAATTTTCAGCTAATTTCTACTTCAACCCGTAACTCTCCGCTTGACGAGTAAAATCGTCTGGCGTTAGTCAGAGTAAAACAATACAAGTTTTATCCCGTCAGGAAAGAGTTGAGCCGGTCATAGCTAATTCCCAGCGAGAACTCTCCCCTAGACGAGTAAAATTACCTGGCGTTAACCAGTTGTAATTAAGTTCACACATATACATACATATATACTTATGTATATAGATAAACTAATGTTTGTCGTAACCAAATCTAAGGAAGGGGTCCCGTCAAGAAATTACGCCAGGGGCTCCGCTGGTTGTTAATCCGCTCCCGGTGTATACACAGCAATGTATACAGCAAAGGTCTGTGCACTCACGGGCGTAGCCAGCCCATTGGTTTTGGGTGGGCACAGGAACATAGCCATGTATTTACCGAGGGAGGTTGACAGTCGACCGCAAGCCTTCAGGGCGGTGTAGGGACACGGCCTCCAGGAAGTTTATGAATTCCTGGGTCCCCTGAATTGGCATTTCCTGCATTTTAAGAGCAACTTTGCCCAGTTCTGACCTAGCTGTTCCTCCGGAACCCACACAAGACACTGTTAGTGAAAATGCATGTGCTGCACATCAAGTTTATAAATTATAATCGGTACTAATAGAGTGGGATATCCAATGACATAATTCAGCCAGCCCCCCCCCCCCCCCCACCTCCCCACTTGGCAACGCCATTGCGTGCACTTGAAAACACTATTTCTCGGGTAGGCAGACGAAAAATGTTTCCAAAATGGTAATCGAGGCCGAGAAGCAAGTTGTGGTTCTGCAACAATTTTTTCCAGGAAAATCGTTGAAAATTTACATTAAATTAGAGCGTAACTGAATAGGAAGATAGAGTGAAGGAATGAAAGAAAAAAATGGCGATGATAAAGAAAGGTACTTGCAGCGCAATAGAACTGCACCACGCTGCTGTGATTTGCACAGTAAAGAGAACGACAGATTAGCACAGGACCGCAGAGAAGTGGGTGGGGAAGAAGGAGGAGTCAGATTGCCCCAGGGCCTCGTACTCTGAGAGGCCTCAGATTGTACCGGCCTTATTCTTAAGAATTTCTCAAAGTGCCTTAAAGGTCTTAATCCCGAATGAAGCTCTTTTCGGCGCATAGATCATAATCTGAAGGTTGAGGAGGGCTCTAGATGACCACTTTGCCCCGGGCCTCCTGTTGCCTCTCTGCGGGCCTGGATTAGCAATACCAGCATGCCATCACATATTGGTGCGTCGGTGATTTTTTCAGCAGTCATGCTGACGTATCAAGATGCTTGGTACACTGAGGTTGCCGATGCGCCAAGATGGCTGATATACCGTGGAACACCGGTTATGAGACAAAGATATGCTGAAGGTAAAGAAATTACTGAGTATTGCTCCATGTTAACTACGAGAGAGCAGTATACTTTTCATCAGACATCAATTCGCTTTTCATGGAAACGAGTAAATATAGTTTTGAGATGAAGCCTTAATTGGTATGACAAAGGCCAATCCAACTTTGAGCAAAGAGTGGGGCGTGCAGTCATAATGGTAGCCCTTACCATTTTCTACCATACGCCCCGTCTTGAGGCTTACTGCACAGCAGTGGCGTACCCAGGGTTTACGGTCGGGGGGAAACAAGACAAATGAATTGTGTTTGTAGAATTCTCAACCTTACTCTGTTCTCAACCTAAGTCTGGAAGTTTGAACACTTGTCCTCCATATAACCTTATGTAAAATCCATTAAGTCGAATAAGAATAGGCGATGTTAATCCATGCTGCCAACGGCTTAACGCGGGAGGTCCTCCGGCTCATAACACGTGACCTTTGCGAGTGAAGCGATCAAGCCTTGGGCTGGGGGTCTCATAGGGTCGCCAGTGAAGGTTTAGAGGGTGAAACTCCTGGTGTGGTCCAGGGGGAGAAGCCCACGGCGGCAGAATGAGATTTTAGCATTTTAAAAGCTCTAAGAATCGATCTCAGAGACATATTGACATCACCACATCAAAAATTACAACGATTAAACGAAGTTTCAATCTCAGTTATTGTGAGACTTTAACACTTTCTACATGCTACTTAAATGTTTAGTAAACAAATACTATAAAACATAGTATTACCAAACCACAAACGCTCTTTCTGCTTACAGATATTGTTGAGGTGATTCTTCTAAAAAACCTGTTCCTACAAACAAACTTTTAGAATACAGTGGATAAGTAATAGCGGTTTGATAGATTTCAGTTCTTATGCTAATCTTTATTTTCGACCATTTTGAATGGCTCGAAATGTGGCCCCACGGGTGGTGAACCCGTTTGGAGAGAATTGCTCTATGAACACGGTGAGAGTGTATAGCCGTTAAGCCACTGCATGATGCCGAAAGAAATGTGGGAAGTCTCGAGATTCAACAACAGCGACAGAGTAAAATTACTTTCGTGTTAGAACTTACAATAATTTTAGAGAAACGTAGTCCATGCCTTCATGGAGAAAGAAAAATCAACCGATCACAGGTAATCTATTGGAAATGACATAAATCGAATTCTACCTTCAAATTTTAAAAAGATTTAAGATTTTTATTTTGTCATTTACAGTTAACATAAAAAAGTCCCCCAGTATGTATATTTGGAAACTTTGATTGAAAGCTTACTGGAAGCATAGCTAAGAGAACTGCTCTATAAAACTAACAAAATTGCTCAAGCTGGACTTCAAGTTAAGATTAAAACAAGGTATCCATTTTCATCAGTAATATAGCAAATTCATGAAATTAGTCAACTATATTTTCTTGCCAGAGTCAATAGCATGATTAAAAAAAAAATAAATAAATCAAAAATAAATTATTCATGATAAAGAAAGGGGGGCTTGCATCCCCCATGCCGCTCTCTAAATCTGTCTATGATAATTATTAATCAGCACCCCTTTTCAGGGCAACTAGTGAAGACAACAAGAAGTGTTTCAGTGACATTAACAAAAAAGACATGAAGATAAAAACTGAGGCAGAAAATGAACATCTTCAGGGGGGTAAAGTTGATGGTTTTTTGATAATATCATCGTATACAGGTGGTGCATCCTATAAAACTATAGATTGTACAGGGATAGTGGAGCCAGGGGCTGTAGCCCCCCAACTTTTTTCCAAATGTAATGTTGAAACAACTATGCTTTAAAACATTTGATGAGAAATTTCCCAGAAAAGCATACAAAATGCTGTATTTTTATTTCAAGGCCCCCCTCACATATTCCACTCTGCTGTCCCTGTTGTATGAAGCTGATATGTAAATAAGGTTGTGACACATAAAACATTTGTCAGTACTGTTCACTGAACAGCCATTCCACAGAAATGACACATCATATCAAAAAAATAAAATTAACATATGAGCCAAATAATCTATAGACATTTATAGTATAAGACTCTATCTATTTGAAACAAGAATTATTGTCATCTAAATTCACTGTCAAGCATTATGATGTAATGGTAAATAACAAAGACATCAATATGTTGATTACACCCATAATTCTTCTGTCAAAAATAAATAGCTCTGCATACTTGTGAAAAACTTTATTTTCCTTTTTTTGCACAAAATCACTTAACTTATGATCATGGTAACTAGACTCTATGATTGAAGTTTTCATATAGATAAAAATATTTGCACAAGGTGGCATTGAAAACACCCTCATCTTAATTCTGTCACGTAAGTCACAAAATTAAGGCAGAAAGTTCTGTAATTTCTTATCCTTTTGAACTTACTCTGAAATTTTTTCTATAACTTGGTTGTCTCATTAAGGGTTACTATCACTACTAATATTAATTCAACATGACCTATCATTCTAAAAATAAATCACCCTCAAGTTTGGTCACATGAGTCACAAAGAGGCAGTAGTCACATGAGTCACATTTAGGTGTTTGCCAAGTTGTATATACCTTACTACATTAGACAAATAGGAGTTGAATAAAACATTCTCCAAGGTATAAAATTCTATCTTGTAGATATCTATATCAGTTGGATTGTTGAATGATTTAGTGTTTATATGCATTACAACTACATTCAAATCAAACTATGTTGCATTATTGATGTTGTATTTTAATAAAGAACAGTTATATACTATGTGATACTATGTGATATTAAAGATTCTGTCTATACTGCCTAGGGCTACCATGTTAAGGGAGGTTGCTAAGCTACAACGCAAAGGTTTATTGTCTCATTGCGATATGCCAGGAAAATGCAAATTAATTGTATTCATATTATATCAAATTATGCTAAATGCCTAGTTCTGGAGGTAGTAAACTACCAAGTGCTGCAGAACAACAGAGAAAGGGAAGGAAAATATGAGGAGTACAAAGCAAAACATGTGAAGGCTGTACAAAAATACATGTTAAATGTTTCTTGTTAAAGAAACATTTCTAAAATTTAAAGAGTCATAACTACATACAGTACAATAATTGAGTTTTGGTATGTTATTGTTAAATGTTTAGTTTTTACATTTATTACAGTTTCTGCAGTGTTTTACATTACATTAACCATGAAAATAGCAATTGTAAAACTCTAAAGCTATAATTGTCAAGATAATTGGTCACTTGTCACACAAGTCACATTTTTCTGTCACGTGAGTCACATTGAACTTTGGCTGTTTTTTTCCTAAGTTATTAAAGATTTCATGAATGTTTAACTTATTTATGCTACCTTTATCTCTAATAGTTGTTCTTGCTTGCTGTATCCTGAATATTGCTAATATATTGCCAGGAAATTTGACAGAAGCACCATTAACCCACATTTTCACATTTGTGCCTGTCACATGAGTCACACACACAAATTTTGTGATCTCAGACACTGTAAACACTGCTTTCAGAAACCAAGACTATGAAGTTAAATGTCTTCATATAGGTCACCTTTTTAAACCCAAGTTTGGTTCTAAGTTGCAAAAGGGTTTAAAAAATACTATATTTATCTCTAAAATTCGGTGACTTTGTCACGTGAGTCATGGTGGAATGGCTGTGAACTGTCTGATATTAGATTTATATTTTGATCTTGTTATAGGAAAATGATTATTACTGGAGATAATTAGTTCCTAATTACCTTGCTCAGTGACTAATAATAACAATTTATTTTTTCTTTCTGCAATTGTCAACTAAAACTGGTTTCTATACAACCTCTACAATTGCTGGAGAAATATCTTCAGTGATTCCAGTAATCGTATGAAAACTATTAACTCAGCAATCCTAACGATCACAACTGCTGAGATACAATACAAGAGAGCACAGTTTCCATGATTGCTGTGATCACTGAAGTGATCACTGTGATCACTGTGATCACCGAGCAACTGCTGTGATTGTAGCAATTATATGGAGATCAGGTTTTAGTAATTAATTGTATTTAAGAGCTGTAATTTGTACTTTGCAACTAATTGCAAAAAGTATAATTTCCCCTCCTGTACAAATAAGTAATGATAAGTAAAATATATTGCAATACTTTTCATTACACTAATGAGTTATTTATAGATGCCAGTGTAACCTTACAAATTTTTTCCAATTAAAGTTTGAAAGGTTAACCAATCACTTCTGAACAAGAGTACAGGAAAAACATATTTTTGACTGAATTTGTCATAATACAAAATAATAACCTACTGTCCAATAATGCATTGCATCATGCATGTCTGGACAGTTGAAACAAAGCTAGACAAGAATAAAACTTCTTAACATGATAATAAATTATTAAATGTTAAAATATTGCATATTACAGTACATATTGGGTTATAACTTCTAAAATCAATCACAATTTTGTACTAAAGTACTCTGGCAAACAGTATTTTCAGCATACACAAAATTATGTCAATACACTACCCGATGTTCCAACACATCTGCTTGCCATTTGGCACTTCTGTCCATCAATCTTTTGATCAATTCCAAAGTACCTGTACAGTAAGGCAACCTTGCAGAACTGCAGATTACTACCAAGTGCTGAGTTCAGACTCCCTTAGCAGTATTTAACATATATGCTCAGAACTTGAAACAACGGGAGCCTTTGTGACAGGTGACAAAACCATAATCTTAGAATACTTCAACAAATATAAATAAGGAGATCCTTAATACAATGCATATCCAGATGTAACCAACATAACCATTTAGTCCAGTCAAAATGTTTACCAGCTACTTTAATTTATTAAAGAGGTTTCACTATAAAATATATTACATGTGGAACCATGTTACAGGTCAGATAACAAGATTCAAATCTATGAAACAGTACAATGTAAGTCAATACATGGAATATTCTCTTTATATGGACATGTAAATCTCTCTCTGTTTTTTTTTTTAAATCTCAAGTGTCCAAAGGACATGTTGTCAGCATTGAATATTCAGTGCAGTGTATCTTTGTCTTGGCACTAAAAACTAGTAACTTCACTTACTCTGGTGAATAAAATTATGTTACTGCAAATCAAGGTTGCTTCAACTTCATTTCCTTACCCTTTTTTGCTATTTTCAAAGTTCAGTTAAATAACTGAAGTCCTACCTTGCACAACTTTTTAGTTAAATGAAATTTTATACCACTTAAGTTCCAAAATCTATTTGACAATTGTGACCTGTATTTTAACTGGATTCTTCAATTCTAATTCCATGCCAATATAACCACAAATACATTCATCAAGTCTTCCCTAAATCAGAGTCAACATCAGCTACAATACATTTGCCCTGAAATTACCCTCTAGAAACAAGTAATAAAAATTAATATCTATAAAGCAAAAGTTGCATCATCAGCATTTGTATCCTGAACTTTAAGCACTTTAACAAGCAAGAAGAATCAAGAAGAAATAACAGTTCATCTACAGAAATGGCTATTCATCATCAATAATAAATAAAATTACAGTATGTCTGGTTTTTATAGAGTACATGTAATTATACTTGTAATTCCTTAAATGATTGTTGTTGACTGTAGTTGGAGTAGACTTCCATTTATTTTTTTACTCTCACAAAAATTACAACTGTAACCAGTAGATGGATTACTGTACAATAGTTGAATCCACATTGAAACTATTGCATTTAATTAGATTGCACCCACTGCTGACATTTTTCCTTGCAAATTATAATAATGGGCTATAAAGACGAGTTTCCAATAGTGTAATTAAAGAAAAAATATTGATAAGAAACTGTATTAAGTCAGAAATCTCGTTGCTAGCATAGTAAACAAAACGTCTACAAGCACTTACAGTTATCTGAAGCGCGTCTCCTTTCTCCGCTACCTTTTACACTGTAAACCTTCCCCTTATTTCCTGAGGATTCCCCGAGCGGAAGCGACTTAGATCGTTTCGTCTTCGACATCTCGAACAAACTGAACAGGTTTCACTTTTGCTAGTAACTTGTCTTTCGTAATTTTAAGTGGTGCCAAGCCCAAATGCAGGTACGACGGATAGTGATTGTTTTATTCAGAAGCCGAAGATACCTGTTTGTTATGAAATGATAATAAAAATCCCTTGGGCCTATTAGATCCGATTTTGTAATTAATATTTCTTGAAAAATCTAAAAATTTTAAGGAAAACCAACCACTAAATATATCTGCCAATTTCTATTCAACAATTGTGTTATAGCTATTGTTGATCTTTCATTCAATACGAGTTTCAGTCGAACGACATTCAACACGCACAATTGGCATTCTTTCAAAGCAAGAGTGCAGTGTGAAATTGACAAGTTTTTCCGGCTTCGTTGTTGATTTAACATCTTACACTTCTTAACTAATAAAATCTATTAAAATCAAGAATTAAATAACCTTGCATCGAGGTTTTAACACGAGTAAGTCCCCAATATTAATTTCAATATCTTTCACCAAACACTAATCAGGAGGTGAAACTTGGAGTGACAAAATTACAATTTACTTGAATCTCGACAACTACGAAACTTACCCAGGCTAGCCATATTACTGATTCTCAGTGATCCAAATCATACACAATGACATACGGAATACATTTTTCATGATTTCATTTTTTAATCTTCTTTTGTGATTTTGCGCAGAACGATTTTACCCGATATTGATTCATGAAAAATTTTGGTCATTTTATATTTTGAAGCATAAAATTGGGTAACTGAAATTTTATAAACGTAGAATCAGGTGATTTTACAGAAAGTCGTCCATCTTGACTAGAGTCAAGGTTCACTTGGGCCATGGTCAATATCCCCGAACTGTCGACGGATCCATACTAATCCAAATTTAATAGTCAATTACATGGTGTTACATTGGCCAGCGTTGGCAAAACGGCAAGTAACTCCTAACCATTTTATGTCCAAAAATCAAGTTTACGAAGCTCGAAAATATAACCTAAATATATGACATTTTTCACTTTCGCTTAACTGGTTTTCATCCCAAAACTTAGAAATCCGGCGGAGTTTTTTTTTATTTCATTTCATCTCACCTCATCTCATCTTATCTTATCTTATTTGATTTTATCTTATTTTATTTTACTTTATTTTATTTTATTTTATTTTATTTTGTTTTATTTTATTATTTCAGGGTAAGGTGGGGTGGGGGTGACTTCTGGAAACTCAAAGCACGGCTACTGAAAGTTTTGGCCCTGGGAGTAAACCTACTATTTAAATTTTGAATTTTAGGCTCTCAGATACTGATTTGAGGACGTCTGTAAGGTTTTGTGTAATATTTCAGTGAGTAACTTTATCAGCTTAATTAATGAAACTGGGGGCGTACAGATTCCCCAGGCGCTCCCTTGGGGTACACCTTTGGTCAAGGAGCGCCAAGCCGGAAGAATTGGGCGCTTTAACTGCCAAAGTTTTCGTGCTCACTTTCAGTAAAATGAAGTACTGAAGAAAGATCCAACAGATTTTAATCAGAAATGTTTTCTATTTGTTTAAATAAGAAAATTTTAAGCTCTTCTCTCAAAACTTTTAAGTAAGCGGGATCTCCGCGTTCCCAGGATTATTAGCTTCCCCTTGAAATTAGAAGATACGAGCTCGTTTATTATAAATTTTCAAAATTTTTGCTGAATTTAAAATACAAAATATACTATAAAAACTATAACTAACTAAATTAAATTAAGAAAAAACTACTAAAAACTAATCCTAGAACTAAATCTATGATTACACTCATAAATAATCTAATTAAGAAATGTCCGCATTCCTTATATTAACACTAAAATCATCTAGAAAATCAGGATTATTGTGGAAAGGGGTTCTAGACCCACGAACGCATGTATTTACTAATCTCGAGTGGAGTCAAATTTCCCCTTGAAATTTGACTCCACCATCAGGCCTGAAACTCCAGAGTGGCTTACTGGCTTAGCCTTTTCTTTAAAACGATGCTAAATTAAAAACTTTTCGTCTCAGAGTGAGTTTCATTAGCATGTGAAGGAAAATTCCTTTACGAATGAAATTAATATATCTATTTTGACTATTTGTATAATTATGAATTTCTAAAGATCAGTTATTAAGCTCCCAGCATCTATTTAACCCTCCCTTCGAATAAGCCCCTCGAAGCACTGAATAAAAGATAAGTCCACGTGGGGCTAAATAGAAGAATGTGGTAAATCAAGTGACACCATTATAAACAGTGATATTTCGACTTAATATCAATAATCAGCTTGACAATCACTCCATACGATATGTAGTCCTGAGAATTGCACGTGAGGTGTGGTCATGTCGACATATGGTGTCAGCACGATGTGGTATCCGAAAGGATTCCGATGCCATTACGACAATTCTCGATTACAGCCACATTGTATGCAACTCCATGTGATTATAGCGACGCCAACCTCGAGGAGAACGCGGAAGCAATATGGCGACTTTGGGTGGAAAGAAATTAAATCAGCTTCGCGTGGTAGACTTGAGAGCAGAGCTCGAAAAACGTGGATTGGACAAGTCTGGATTAAAAGGGGTGTTAGTGGAACGGCTAGAGAAGGTTAGAAACGCCATCACATTCGTATGTTTTTAATGACTTTATTTTTTGAATGGACTGACTTCCAGCCAGCTGGTAGTTGATCAAATTAAACTTTTAAGTTCCCGAACGCTGAGATATTTCTCTTGACCTGAAAAAGTGACATGATTCTTTCCCTCGTTAAGTCGCTACTTGAAGAATCTGGTGAATTGAACCAGTCTGTGGAAGAGGAATCGCCAACGGTGGAAGAGGTCCAAAATGGCGAAGGTTTGTCAAGCATTGTATTTACGTAAACCAAAATTAAAACTAAGAAACATTTATTTTATTCTAATATGAATCAACCGTCTCCGAGATAACCGTTTCTAAAAATCTCCATGATTAACAACGGAAGTAGCGAAACAAGTAAGGTTTTTGGAGCAATATCGCTTGTTTAGCACGTCAGCAGAAGAAGGAAATGTATAATAATTTACAATTGGATTATGAGCTCTCGATTTCTAAGGTGATAGTTGACGAGGGCGAAGCCCGAGTCAACTATCACCTCATAGAAATCGAGAGCTCATAATCTAATTGTTTTAGCAGAAACACTTTGCAAAGAACATTTTTCGTCTTCTCTGGGATTGCACTTTCAAGTAGGCAATCTATTTCGTCTTCAGAAACTTCGCAAAAACGAGAGGTGGAAGCCATTTTCGCTACTCGCTATCTGTCGACGAATAAATAGCGAGTAGCGTAGCCAATCAGAATGCAGCATTTGCAATAGTACTCGACTAAGTTCCTACTAATAAGTAAATAAGTGTAGAAATGAAAACAGTTGAACAAAGTTGATAGGTCTTGCTAAGCTCCTGACAAACAAATGTTAGACTTGGCAAAAACTGATTACAGGAAGTGCAAAGTTATTCAAACAGAATAGATGCCCTTAGTAGACATTGGGGAAAATACAATGTAAATCAAAAGTTTGATCACAGTTCCCCATGTGTTGTATTGCTCAGAAATAAACCTTATTCAAAAATACAGATTAATCATAGAATAACCGACTAGTGAAATAGCCCCAGTCCTTCCTTGCTACTTGCCTGAACCTAAAACCATAAACCTAACCCTAAGCTTAACCCTAAAGCAGATGTTA
The DNA here is from genome assembly GCA_030142905.1 of Heliopora coerulea. Classification (NCBI taxonomy): domain Eukaryota; kingdom Metazoa; phylum Cnidaria; class Anthozoa; order Scleralcyonacea; family Helioporidae; genus Heliopora; species Heliopora coerulea. Next base: position 1,239,319 of record JASJOG010000070.1, on the reverse strand, counting down.
ACCTGCATGCCATCTAAATAACCACCTGTCAAATCAGCTACTTAGCGGCCACATGGCCATTCTACAATAGTGTTCCCATGGTGCCATGCACTTCTAAATTCTTAACTTGAACCCTGACTCAATAACCTGAGCACTACATTGTAGATTATTTTTGTAGCCATTGCAGCCTGAGATTGTTTGGCTTGTACAGTAGAAGATGAAAGTCTAAATGTCTTAGGCAGTGCCTATCCATCTGTATGTTTTGCAAGATAAAACTTTACATAATTGAAATATCCATGAAGAAGCAAACTAAGTATTTCCACCACTTTTTCAATGGAGAGTACAGTAAAAGCTATGATTCTTGTCATTTACGTCTGCACTATTCATAAAACTTTTGTGAGAAGAACTGACAGCTGGTTTGATATGGTGCTCATTAGGAGTGGCTTTTGTATTTTCTATACAAGTTTTAACAGCCTGAAAATGTCCAGTTCAGGATCAAAATGTCAAGATAGAATAGTACACTACTGTAACTGCTTGTCTTGTTAAACAAATTAAATTTTGATTTTGCTGAGTTGGAACCCTCCTTGTTTTAGTTTTATGTTTTATGAAATAAATTAGGATGGGTTTTCTGTTATAGCATAAAGTTGAACATGCATATGTTTTGTTCTTAAACAAATCTTGGACAACAGAAGCTGTTGAAAAATAATTATCAAAATAGAAATGATGGCAAGAGTTATAATATAGCCTTCTCAAAGAGTTGGTTACTTTGTAATCTTGGCTGATTTCGTCACTGCTATGTGTCTCTGCCTTAGTAAACCTGAAAGCATGAGACAAAATAAGTCTCTGCATCTGCAAGCATTAAATATTTCATTCCAAATTTAATGAGGTTTTTTCAGCATGTACAACTTCAAAGATAAACAGTTGCTAAATTTATCAAGTTCTTTGTTAATCAAAATGTTTTTGCCAGGAATATACTGTGTACTAACTGAAAAGCATTTTCAAGGTTCAAAGCAAGCTGCCAAGTTTGTTTCCTTGTGTTCTGCGATTGAAATATGGAAGTGCCTATTTAAAAAATTGAAATGTGTTAATGAATTGTTTGTTTAAACCCAGCATTGCTTAAAAGGCATCAGAGTCCTACTGTAGTATTGGTTGATTCCCATCAAAATATTTGACCAAAAAAGGCTGCAGTTTCAGATCAATCCATTGACAACTGTAGAATCCTATAATTTTTGCAGGTATAAATATTCCTTTCATGGGCCATGAGATCAATAAAATTGTCACCCAGAGGCATCTGATCCTAACCTATGACTAGGACCAAATTTGGCATCAAAGGCTTCTACTTTTACCCAATTTTACCAAATGTTCTTTTCTTCATTCAACCAAACACTATGAATCATTACTCACACTTATGCTCACTTTCACTCTCTATTTTGCTGACATCTATGTCAGATTTATTATCAAAAAGTGCATGGAAATTATCCTCTGTCTTAGGAATCTCCAGCCACGATATTCTACCTACTTAATTGGGAATCATATTACCTTCAAAATCTGTGCTTCCTTTTGTTCCAGCCTTGGGTATGCATTACTGTAATGTCAAAAAAACTGAAGAACTGAAACATATGTAGCTAAGACAAACCTTGCTTATAAAGCTCCATGAAGTATAACTTCAAAGCTCATTTTCTGCCCCATTTATACATGTTCATTGTAAAGTGATCAAATCTTCATCTTCGTTTAACATTGCTTTTCCATGCTAGCATGGGTTGGATGGGGTTTCTTGATAGCTCTTCTCCAAGCACTATGGTCTTGAGCTAGGTCTTTTTCTATTCTCAACTCATGCATGTCTCCCAGAATTACTTCATGCCATGTCTTATTTGGCCTTCCTCCACTGCTGGTGCCAGCTACCACCAAATTTCTGCACTTACTAATCCAGTTATCATTGTCCATTCTCTCTACATGTCCAAACCACCTGAGATGCATTTGACACATGACACCTGTAATACTCTCAATGCCCAATCTGTCCCTTAGTTTATCAGAAGGTTTTCTATCACTAAGACTTACACCACACATCCATCTAACCATCTACATCTCTGTCTGCTTAAGTCGGCCTATGTCTTACGCCCTCACAGGCCACATTTCACAGCCATACAACATGCCACTTCTGACACAAGCTGCATAGAGCTTCCCTTTTATCTTATATGAAAACACCTGTGATGTCAATAAAGGCAGCAGCTCCCTAAATTTCTTCCAACCAGACCTGACTTGCATTGCAGAGCTTGCCTCGGCACCACCACCTGCACTCAACATATTGCCAAGATAGCAAAATTGGTCCACAACTTCGTAATCACCATTTCCAAGTTTGATCTTCTTTGGTACTTCACTTACTTCCTGTGGGTGTAAGCATTGCCTGCATTTAAAATCAGGGATGTCTCTCAGTTTCCCTTCCAGTCCACTGCAACATTTGTGCACCCAATGATTGCAAAAAGTGCAGTACACTGAGTTAACACCAACACCCTTTCTGCATACTCCACATGGATATTTACCTGATGTAAATACTGGCCCTTTGCCAATTCTGCTTGCCATGACCTTTGTTTTAGCCATGTTAACTCTTAAACCTTTGATTTCCATACCATTCTTCCATGCACAATATCTTTCCTTGAGTTTATTTAAATTTTCTGAAATTATTACCAGATCATCTGCATAGAGCAGTTCCCAAGGTAGACCACTCCAGAACTCTCTTGATAGTGCTTCCAGAACCAAGATGAATAATAGAGGACTTAGCACAGACCCCTGATGCATTCCTACTTCCACATTAAACTTTTCTCCAACTGTGTTATTGACTCTAACTGCACTGTTACTGTCTTTATACATGGCCATCACTGTTTCTATTAGTCACTCATCTACCCCAAGTTTCCTCATAGCCCATTTGACAACATCCCTTGGTACTTTATCAAAAGCCTTCTCCAGATCTACAAAGGCAAAATAAAGGTTCTTTTTCTTTCCCAGATACATTTCTTGCAATTGCCATGCTATAAATATTGCATCAATAGTTCCTCTTCAGGCATGAAACCAAACTACATTTCATCAATGTCTACCACTCTCCTAATTTCTTGCTTGATAACTCTTTCAAAGACTTTCATCATCAACAGTTTCAGACCTCTGTAGTTACCTCTTTCTGTGGCTTTTCCCTTATTCTTAAAGCAGTTAGTGTTCCATTCTGCAGGTAATTTCTTTTCATCAACAATTCGATTGAACAAGTTAGTCATCCTCTCAATACCAGCTTCACCTGAGGCGAGTAGCGTGCCTGAAGCTTTCCCTTTCTTCATTTTGTTCAGAGCTGTTCTGCCACTCTCTTTTTCTATTTGTGGTCGAGGTCCAATGATGGGCTCATCATATACCAGGTCACCTCTCTCCCTTGGAAACTCCTCATTTAAAAGTCTCTGATAATGCTCTTTCCAAGCTAGATGTTTCTCATCATCGGTAACTGCCAGTTCCCCATTATCATTATTAATACACTTACCTCCAACCTCATCATGATTTGTTGCTTTCATTTGTTTTGCAATCTTAAACACTTCTACTCTGTCATCATCCCTGCTGAAAACATTTCTAAATCTTTCTTCCTCTGCATCTTTCTTTGCTGCATAGATAGCCTGCCTTGCAACCCTCTTTGCTTCTATGTAAGGTTGTTTGCAACCACCTTTCTTCCATTCTTTCCACAAAAGATGCTTTCGCTTTACTGCCTGATCTACATCCTCGTTCCACCACCATGTTACTCTGTGCCATGGAGGGCCTTTGGTCCAGCCATGTGTTCTGTCTGCAGCTCTCAGTAAATCCTCCTTTATTGATTTCCATAAGTTTTCAACATTGTCTCCAGCTAACAACCCCTGCACTGCATTAAACTCAGCTGCAAAGTTTTCTTGAGCATCTCTTTCCTTCAATTTCCAGACCTTTCTCTTTGGAACAAAAGGTTGCCTGACGTCTTTGCTAAATTTTAGCATTAAATCACACACTGCAATGTGATGTTGAGAGGCAACTTCTCCAGGTATAACCTTTGCATCCTTGACTGACTACTTATCTTTGCACAACCACCAGATGTGTATGTAATAGGTTTATTATCTTGTTTCTTAAACCATGTGTTACACACCACCAAGTCTAACACTGTCCCCATCTCAAGAATACATTCACCCTCCATATTTCTTATACCATAACCATAGCCTCCATGGACACCTTCATATCCATTGGTTTCTCTTCCAACATGACCATTTAGACCACCTCCAATAACCATGTCGTTCTCATTTATTTTAGCACCAAGTTGTATCACACTTTCATAGAACTTTTCTTTCTCTTTGATGCTGAGGCCCTGTTGCAGTGCATATGTGGACAAAGTAGAAAAAGTTTTCTTGTCAACAAGCAACTTGATCATAATCAGTCTACTGCTGACACATTTAACATCAGTGACCTTACTAACCCTAATTTCTCAGAGACAACAATTCCAACTCCACCGCAGTCAGAATCACTTTCAACCAAGAACAGCTTGTATTGATTGCTCTTACCAGTTATTGTTCTTGCTGATGCTCCTCTTCATCTGACTTCTTGCACACAACAGATATCAATCCTCCTTTGGTTTAAGGTCTCCACCACTTCTGTGCGGCCATGCAATGTGCCAACATTGAGGCTACCAATTCTGAACTGGTCACTATTGTAGTTTCCTGATCACTTGATGACGGTCACGTGGTGCTCAGGACTGACACTCACCTTACTGTACACAGAACCTTCATCATTGACTCCAGCCCCATTTACACAGTTGTGACTAAGTACTGAGTGAACCATCACGAAATTATTTGGATCAAAGTTTTCAAGCTGTATGCCCTTACTAATGCCAACCAATTTTTGAGGTTTGGGAACTCAGTGTTTTTATCAAGACACTATCTCTAGGGAGATTTCCAACCAAGGATGAAGAGCTCTTCCTACTCATGAGACGTGACTATACCCTGCCAGATGTCAACCCAGTATTTTAGAGGTCATGGGGTCAAAAACTGATGTTTTTCACAATTAGCCAATAAAAACCATGCCCCCATTCAAGACTCAACAGTGTGAATTACCTGTTAGGGGTTCCAAATTCCAAGGTATATCAGGGAGTATTGGCAGTTTATAACTTAACAGCCAATTTGTCCAAAACATTTCTTTTTGTAAATTTTGTTGTTGTTGTTGTTGTTGTTTTTTGATATGTGCCATGAATTTTAGTTTCTCAATGTTAATGAGTAGCAATCTGTGCAGTTGCATCATTTTGAATATCAACTTTAAACCATTAATGTCTATGTGGATGTAAATTAATTCAAACAAAGGTCATGAAAGCAACAGTGGTGAAAATTTTCAATGGTAAACCCTGAATTGACTTAATTCTTTCCCTCAAAGTCAAACTGGAAGGCAATGTTGAGTTTTTGATAATGTGTGATAAGTTGTGATAATGAATGTATAAAGATTTGTAAAATTATGTGAATATCAATGACTGTGAATTTTTAATATGCTACTGCTATAGATAAAACTTTTCAGAAGAACACAAAATGGTGACCTGTTCTTTATTGGGGGGGGGGGACATGTTAATTGGCCCACATGATCTCATCATGTACAAAATTCAACTTAAAAATAAGTTTATAAGGGCTAATTTACATGTATATTCTTATTAAAGAATAGTAAATTGGTTGCCAATTTAATTAGTTTAAGTAATTTGGAATAAGGTCTCTAACCCAGCTTAGTGTGGTCAAGACATCAGGATGTGGCCACTGGTCATAACTCTGAGGTTTGAAATCATGATTTGTAATTCAACAATCAAAATACAACTTTCACAATCGAAATTTTAAAAAATTTGAGCAAAATCACAAATTAGAATTTTCTGATATGACTGGCATACTGTCACAATTTTGATTCTTTCATATATTTCATTTACTTGGTTAGCTGGAACATTTTTTTGGAGTGTATTTCCATGTGGGATTATTGTTGACACCATCAAATTTGTCTGGTTATAGAAACTTTCATGCAATAAACATACCAAAGAAAGCCAGTAGAAATGCTTTAACATAAAGGCAAAATGACTTGAATTTGATTCAAATTCAATACGTAGAAAAAGGTTTTACCAATCATAATATTTCACAGGAATTCAGAAATGACCTTGACACATTTGAAATTCCATTAGTTACTCCTCATACCATCCTTATAAAATTGGAATGTGTAAGGAAATTCTTTGAGGATGATTTCTTTCTTAATCACAGCTAATATTTGCAAAAGTTCTATTGCTAACTAGAAGTTTGGGAAGTATAGGTATTCATTCTTCCAAATTAGAACAAAAGTTTTCAAGAATGACTTATGTGAATAATGATTATTGTAGCAGGAATGAGACTTAGCTGGGAATGTGCTGATGTGCTGCTTTGCCTGTCTTGCAAAGAATTTAATCACCTTTGTTGTATTGGTTGATAGCTTGAAGCAATCCATTTATTGATAAATGGCCTCATCACAGAAATACACAATAGAACACTGAAACTAGATAATTGTTCAAAAGTTGCTGCTACATGGTTTATAATGCAAGATTTAGAAAAGGGAGTTAAGGATGAGAATTGTCATTTTAGACTACAAGATGTTTCAGGTATATTTTGCAAATGAGGAATAACTTCAATGAGCCATTAAATCTTTATTAAATTCCAAAAATTCTGATGTTGTTATTAATGTGGAAATATAATCTCCATTACTGTAATTTAAAATTTCTGAAAAATCACAACCATCTTTAATAATTAGTTTGAACCCCAGACTCAAAAAAATGCAATTGGAAAATCACTTGTTGAACCGGAGTTCAAATAAATATTTCACCTTATGGACAAAAATGTTTACTTTCATCTTTATTTTTCCCTTTTACTTGTTTACTTTTTTTGATTGGTTTCATTGCCACAGAGTTTTGTTACTGCCAGGGGGAGCAAAACTTATGGTGTGTGTGTCCTGACCTCAAGATTGGTGATAGTAAGAGGTTCTATGCAAACAAGATGATTTTTTCATTTGAAAGAGCCAGCCTAACTACCCATCTGTTGGATTAGTACCACTGGATAAAGGTTTTAAGAAACAAATTTTAAATTCTGAATAATACGATCATTATGCAATATGTTTTAACCCAGCACTGACACTGCAGGCCCCTACCTGAAAGGGGCTGGGGGACCATGGTCCTCCCAGAAATGTCTTGGAATGTAGTATGACATGATGTGAAGGAGATTAAAAACATACATGAGACTGGTAGTGGGCAAAAATAGATGCCACTGGCCCACCCTGACATTGACCCCTCGGTATGGGCCTGCACTGGATAAGACAAAAATCAAGGGTGTGTAGTAATGGTGTTCAGTATTATATAAAACAAAGTTCTAGTTAGATGACTGAAATATGCTCTCTCTCACACTGGTTTTTGAAGTAAAATCATCTCAAAGGTTATCTGTTCATAAACAGGCCAAGATAGATTTCTGCAAATTAGTGATGGCAACTGATTTCAATGTTCAAGATTGATTTCCTGCTAAGGTATTGAATTCCAATGTTAGATTTAGTTCAGTTTCCCAAGTGCATCATGGGTGCCTTTTAGTGGAAGAAATAACAACCCTTTGATGGTTACTGTATATAACCCCAACCAGTACATCAGTAACCCTATCATTCATCAATAACATGTTGATTGCCATAAAATATCAGGGTGCTAAGCCCCTCTAATATTTCTTGGGGAGCTGAAGCTTGTTGGCTCCCCCACACTCTATGCCTGTGATTATGGCAGTTTGCTCTTTAAAAAGGTTGCCATGTTTTCTATGGAAGGAGTTTCAAACTCACCTTGTTTCACATGCATGTGCAATTCTTCATCCCAACTGGTTTGGTTACAGTTGTGTATCATATTGAAGATTCCAGTTAAATGAAATAATTGTCCAATTAAAGGGTATACATGTGCTCCAATTAATAAATAAAAGTACTTACAAGTATGATGAAAGTAGGTAAGATTGAAGCAGATCATAATTAAAATAATCATATTTACCATATTGACAATGATTGATTGCTTTAAAGTAATCATGTTGACATATATGCAACCCTTGTTTATTCATAAAGCTCAATTTGTTTGGTAATTAGTATGCTACATATTTTAAAAATGGCCATCAGTAAACTATGCCAACTAATTTTCAGTCAACTTGCATATCTCTTATTCCCATTGAAATAGGTGTTTCTCCCAGAAGTAGTAAGAAAATCATGACAATTAAATCTGCAGAACTTCCTGTTTTATGTAACTGTATATCATACTACTACACATGATAAATTTATATCACCTGATTCTGAAGTCCTTTGTTCTTGCTGTATCAGCCCTAAGGCTAAGAGTTCAATATTTTTACATGACATTGTAGTACAACTGTTTTTAGAAGCTAAGACACCAGCTGAAGATGAAGTACTACCTGAAGATTTCTCAGGATTCATTGTGCTAGATTCTGGAGATGACAGTGATCATGAAGAAGAGGATAGTTCTAAAAAGGTTTGTTTGAGTTTTAGTTTATGATGTCAGTGAACTATAAAAAGGTTTGTGGAAAATGAAAACTAAATACATCAGAGGGGTCAGACCTTGTTTGTTTATAGAGCAAGCTGATCACACATGCCTTATTACTCTAGTAATAGTATACGTGAAAAAATTTCTTGTTTCTGATTGGCTAAGAGCAATGCAATTTCAAGGTAACACAGTGCCAAAAAAGGTAGTACAGTAATTTGCACTGAATTAACTTTTTTGGCACTACACTAAGTTTTTCATGTATATTGTTAATTGATTATAGCATGGTTTTTCTTGCAATTTGGACAAATGCACTTGTGAAATTTTCAAGGACCGCAAATAGCACTCATCCTTCAAATTCGTGCCATTGTGATAGTCTTTGAAAAACTCACTCATGCCTACTTTTTCCAAATTGCACTTGGAACCATGCTATTACTGTACTTACAGTCGTTGGCGTAGCCATGGCCAGGCATGTGCCAGGCCAATCACACACGATTGATATCATTGGATATCCCTCTCTATATACTATAAAACATAATCCATTCTTAGTACTGATTATAATTTATACTGTAAACTTGATATGCAGCACATTTATTTTTACTAGTGAAACATAGCAGTGTTGGGTGTGGGTTCCTGAGAAACAGCTAGGTAACAATTGGGCAGCATTGGTCTTAAAATGCAGGAAGTGCCATTTCAGGCACCCAAGAATTCAGAAACTTCCTGAGGGTCTAATCCTCGCACTTCCCAGAAAGCTTGAGCTTCTCACTCAGCTGTCACCCCTCTCGGCAAATTCATGGCAACATGCCTGTGCCCTCTCAAAGCTGATGTGCTGGTCATGCCAGTAGATACAGAGCTTTGGAAGGAATGAATTAAAGAAGACATACTGTAATAAAAGTGTGTGCCAGATCTATGGTGTAGACATACGATCAGCTGGAGCCTGAGCTGAAATGTCGCATGTTTGTAAGCATTATGGCTAGATGAAGTGGTGGAGGGCCAATGAAAACCAATGTTCATTTTACTAGTTGACCAGACCTATTAACTACATTCATTAACCTTTGATACCCAGGGCTTAACCTTGTTATGAGTAAAATCTATAACTACTGGTAAATAAAATTCAGAGTATACTGCACATTTAAACCTTTAATCATTAAGATTTATTTGGCTTTCTCATCCTTAGATGACTAGGTTACCTTCCACAGGCTAAATATCCAATTTATTGAGGAATCTTGTTTTTTATTGAATTTGACGTAAGGCAGCATTATTTTAAGTCCGTGAGTGGTGGTCTGAGTAGGGAATCCCAAAATCCAGACCTCCCAGCTTGAAGTTTAATGTGGGGACCACTACACAACTCGAGGTTGGTCAAGTTAGAAGTTTGTGGCTCCAGAAATGCCAGGTTCAGTTTTGCTGGTTTACTTGTATATCTGATCTCAAGCCACTGGTACATGTACAGTGCTCAGTATTCAGTTCCTACTGTATGAAACCAGTCATTTCAGGAAGTTGGTGCAAATTTACCGATCTGTCCAGGACTATAGAAAATATCTTTTCACCAAATTCAATTTCTCAATCATAATAATAATAATAATAATAATAATAATAATAACTTTATTTAACGAGGGTAAAACACTTTACAGTTAAAACTGATAAACTAGTGGCCCTCAATATACTATACATAAAATCGAAAAAATAAAATGAAATGACTAGTAACTAAATATTAAAATAGAGTTGACTTAAGAAATAGAAAAATGGTCAAGTCCTATGTATGATTCCTTAAGATAATTTACATAATTTTTCTTAAAAATCTTAACATTCTGACTAGACCTAATTTTAATAGGGAGCTTGTTCCACTCTTTCACTGCCGCGACAGCAAAAGTCCTTCCTCCCTCTGTTTCACGCGAGTATTTCGGGCATCTCAGGGTTAAACTTCCATGCCTCGACTGTCTCGTAGAAATATCACTAACCCGCGTCAGTGTGCTGGACAGATACTCAGGGCATTGGCCATTAAGGCATTTAAACACTAGACACAACTTGATTACATTAATTTCATCATAAAATGGTAACCATTCTAATTTCTTAAAAAGTTTAATTGTCCTCTCCTCTTTTGTTCTAACTCCGAGGATTACTCTTGCGGCTCTTTTTTGCAACCTGAACACCCTTCGTATGTTATTAGTGGAGGTCGACCCCCAGATTAAGCTACCGTACATCATAACTGGTTTGATTATAGCGTTATAAAAGGTAAGACGCTCATTAGGAGGAAGATAATGTCTTATAGATCTTAAAGTTCCTATTCGCTGGGCAAGCTTTTTGCACACATAGTCTACATGGTCGTTAAACGATAGTTCCTGGTCAATATGAACACCTAATAACTTGTGGCTGGTGGTTTGTTCCAGCACAACACCCTTACTCGTCCTGATTTCCATCTCCATGCCCACATCGTCAATCTTTGATAATAGCCTGCTGCCCGACACAACCATGGCTTTGGTTTTTCCAGTATTCAGCTTGAACCGGTTGTTGTTTGACCAACTCTCGAGATCTCGGGTGCTCTCACACAAATCAGCACAAAGGCCTGTGACATCTGTGAAAGGGGCGGATGCGCTAAGGGTGGTATCATCTGCAAAGATGTCCACAGTAGTCTTTGATGGCATCTTCTCTGCAAGATCATTGATGAAGATAAGGAAAAGTAACGGTGCGAGGACGGACCCCTGTGGCACACCGTGCGAGAGAGACTGGGAAGAGGAGTGCGCATTGCCAATAATTGTGCGCTGCTTTCTGTCACTGAGGTATGACCTTAGAAGCTTAAGGCTGGTTTCATCCAGGCCATATATCTGCAGTTTCTGAAGCATGATTCCATGATCGACAAGATCGAAAGCTTTCCGAAAGTCAGCAAGTATTAAGCCATTAAAACAGTTTCTATCCAAGTTCCAAAGCATTTTGTCAAACAAGTTGACAAGAGCAGTTTCAGTAGAAAAGAATTTCCTAAAGCCAGACTGCAGATAATACAACAGGTTGTTTGAGCAAAGAAACTCAAACAGGGAATTATATAAGTGCCTCTCGAATATTTTCGAGAGCACAGGTAGAACAGAAATGGGTCTATAATTATTTTTTTCGCTTTTACTATCCCCTTTATGCAGTGGAATAACTTTAGCTTCCTTCCACACCGTTGGAAACACGCCCCTGGAGATGCATGTGTTAATCAGCCTTGTGAGCGATGGTACGATGGCGGGAGCAGCAATCTTTAGGAGACGAGCACTCACACCATCAACCCCCGTCGCTTTGCCTGATGGAATTGCTTCTAACAGCTGTCGAGTTTGTCGTACGGTGATGTCAGGGAACACAAGCTTTGAATCAGAGTTCTTGTGTTTTTCAACAAAAGCTATCACTGACGATGGATCAAAGTTGCTGGCATTTTTATCTATAAGTCTCTCAGCTAGACCAGTAAAATGCTGATTAAATGCCTCGGCAACGAGGGCTGGATCCTGTATCTGCTCAAAGTTATCGTCCAGAAGAAATGCCACACTGGTAGAGTTCTTTTTCCCGGTGAGATCTCTAAGAGTAGACCACAATTTCTTAGGATCACCATAGCTTTCTCGGAAGGATTCATAAAAGAAGTTCTTTTTGGCAGTTCGTATAGCTGTTGTCACTTTGTTTTTTGCACGTCTCAGTGCTGACCAATCAAGCGGGTCGTTGGAGCGTTTAGCAATTTTTAGTAAATGGTCACGCGATCTCAACTGTAAAATGTTGGGTGTCAACCATTTAGGCTTCGATTCGCGCCTAACACGCTTATGTTTAAGAGGAACGTGCGCATTAATAGCCTCGTTAAGTATAGAATACCAACCATAAGTTATGTCGTCCACGTCATCAAAGAGAAAGGCAGTGTCCCAAGGGGCCTCCTCCAGTTCCTTAATGAACTTTGCGCGATCGAAATTCTTAAAGTCACGATAATAGAAGCTTTTGTGCTGCTGTCCTTTGTAGGCTGAGGCGGTTAACCGGTTAACCGACAAGAATCGGTTTTTTTAACAGATCGATTTCACGAGTCTCCTTAATATCAGATAACCGACTAACCGAAATAACCGAAAAACCGATTCAAAATTTGAAAAGAAAACAGTGCGAGAATAGCGCTGCGATTGCTTGGTTGACTAAACTTGATAACCGGGTCAAACAAACTTGCAATTCAAATATTTGATTGGCTAAGATGAGGGCGGACGTCTGCAAAGACGTGCAGACAAAAGACTATTAAAGTGTGTGACTCATCGCGTAACTAGTCGGCCGCAACGGCGTCAACCAATAAGATTGTGTTTATATCTTTAATTTATTCTTGTTGTCAACACGTGTCTTGCACCAAGCGCACGTTTGCTCGTTATTCAATTCCTACAGTGCGTTTAACTCTCTGCGTTTATATTTGCCTATTTTGCGATGTCGGGAAGAAGTGAAGTATGGAAGTTTTTCAAAAACATGGAAGAAGCAAAGGACAGCGCTGTCTGTCAAGTTTGTTTGCAAACCATCAAAAACAAGGGGAGCAACACATCGAACCTACTGAGGCATCTTCAGAAAAGACATGCACAGCAATACGCCACCATCAATATGAAAAAGCGCAAGACCAGTTCTTCTTCAAACAGTACCTGAAATATTCGGTTATTGATGGCGATGAAGATCCTCTAAAGTGGTGGAAACGAAACGAACCTGATTTTCCGCTACTAAGTCAGCTTGCCAAAAGATATCTGGCCATTCAAGCTTCCAGCTCTCCGTCGGAACGACTATTTAGTAAAGCAGGACTTGTCATCACTCCCGCACGAGCACAGCTAAAACCTGAGAAGGTTGACATGCTTGTTTTCTTAGCTGAGAACTTATAAACCAAGACAGTTTGAGCATTTGCCATTTAGACGTAATATTGTTGTACATAACTAGCATACAATCAATTTTTTACAAATATAATTAATATAATACACAAGCCAAGTTGTTTATTTTTGTCGCAATTTAATTGATCAAAAGACTCGGTTATGTCGGTTATTTCGCGACGGTTTTCGGTTTCGGTTTTTTTACAAAACCGCCTCAGCCTAGTCCTTTGTTAGGGGAACAATGTTTGTACAAACGCACTGCCAAAACTGGTAGGTGATCTGAAATGCAGATGTTTGGACATCGTATGTTCACAATTCGTTCTGGTCTGTTAGCCCAAATATGATCCAAGCAAGTTTTACTTGCCGGGCGCGTTATTTCAGCAACAAGTTGTCTGAAATTCAAGTCTTTAAGATCCTTTACGAAACGATGTCTGTTAAAGCTACGTATTCGACGATAGTCCAAGTTAAAATCCCCTTGTAAAATCATTTCCATTTTCAGGAGCGACGCCCATTCAATATTCTCGGCAAGCTGGCGATCATAGTCGGCTTTTGCATCTGGATATCGATAAACACCCGCAATAAGCAATGGTCTTTTAGACTTGAAGGGGTAGACTTGGAGCCATAGAATTTCTAAGTCCGGTTCTTCGAGATCAGCACGATGTTTCACGGCAAGATCAGTGTTGACATAAATAGCAACCCCTCCGCCAGAGCGGATAGTGCGATCCTTTCTGTACAACTCGTAGCCTGGAATAGCAAAGAGATCATCATTTGTTTTGATTGAGAAACAAGTCTCAGTGATCACCAGTATGTCCAGAATTTTTTGACTTCTCTGACTGAACTTTCTATTCACACTCAGCATTAGCAATTCTGGTCAGTCATTTTTAGCTCACTTATTTACATAAATATTCCTGAAATAATTCCAAGAAACTGCATACTGTAGCTATTGAGCACCATACAAAAGAACATCTTATTCACAACTATGAAAAGAGGATAAACCGGATACCTGTGTAGTGTACACTATCTATTTAGATAAATAGCAACCAAAGTTTTATTGGGATAATTTTCTAATTAGTATTAATCAGTTAAATAATTTGACCACACTAGTAAATCTCCCCTGTTATTTTTGAAAACAAGAAAAACTTGAACTGACATTTTCATAGCCAGATTAAAATGTGGCACAGTAGCCTGTGATCATTTGTTTGATTCCTTTGAAACAAAACAGGATGGTGATATTGATGGTGATGTAGAAGATAAAAATGAAGATGTCCAGGAAGATGTACCAGAGGAAAAAGAAAAAGAAAATGAAGAAGTGGAAGATACCTCAAATGTTGAGCAGGTACACTGTATGCGTAAACTAAACTTAGTCAGATAGATGTATTCAATCTGACAGTTGACTTTCTTCGCTACCCAGTATCAGGTTGGATAATTGCATTATCCTGGTTAATTTTACTATTTTATTAATATTATAATACCAGGTGCAAGCGTTCTGCAGCTTTCCATTTCCGTTCCTGCGACTGCTGCGTTGTTACTTTTTCAAAAAAAGCTGTACCAAATATTAACAGTTACGTTATCTGAAAGTAATCTGCTACCCAGATACAATTGAAAGGGCTTATCTGCTATTTGGGGACATTATATAAGGAGCAATGTGACAAACATAAGGATGGAACATTTGAAAAGAGCAAGTCGAAAACGGAATTGAGCGATTAGGAAATGAAAAAGAATGAAAATCAATAGTTCCCGACTGTTCTACAATCAGCCCAATCGTTTAGGTGATTTTTTTATTTCAGTGCTTTGACGGAGCATGAATATTTCCTTTTGTTCTGTTGTAGTTTCCTTTTTTACATTGTTTATCTCTGTTCAGAATGACCAAATTGTTGAAGAGCAGGAAATAGATGATGAAGAGCGTTCTCTTGAATTTGAATACCAGGCTTCAGAGGTAGGACTTTACAGTACGGGGTCTTACAATATCGAATGTGACCTTTTGGAAAGTGCTTGAGGAATGGCTTCAATATCTGCGGTTCTGTAGAACCGAAAGCTAGCGTCATAGCGTCATTGCCTCTGAAAATCCTCGTTAAAATGCGTTTATTTTGAAACAAATTAGATTACTCAGACACGTAAAGGAAACCTTGTGTAACGATATCGTATGTATGAAACCAACAGAGTCTGTCAAAAAAAAGTATGCGTTCAGTCGTTTCATTGTACGTAATTATTTTTATAGTTGACTTGGAAATTAGTCTAGCTATCCTAATTCAAATGTCAAGTAGGTAAAAGTCGTTGACCTACCAAGCTCACACTGAATGCAATCTTCTCAAGAGCAGTTAAGCTATAAAAGTAGCGTAGGGTAGGTTATTGAAAACCTCGTCTTGAAGGCTTAAGGGGAATTTTACTGCAGCGTTAGTCCCACAAGGTGCCTTGGCGAAAATAAGTTTCACGATAAATTGTGAGATATCCATCTTGCAGTGCTGTTCAATATCACTGGAAAGTGGAAGTTTGTTGAAAGCATATGTGACACTTTTCACGATGTGGGACGTAGATGTATCTGCTGGATAAACTACAGTGTGTCTGGCCTTCGTAGGACTTGCTTCAGGTTACGCACATGGATCAATACAGCAAAAGCTGGCGGGAATGATATGTGAAGAAACCCGTAACAGAAGTATGAGACATGGCCTTCAAACAAATATTGAGACAATTTTTCGCATTCCAGTGACGTAAAATTAACGCATTTGGGTTACTGTGCAATGGAAGAAACTTTATCTATGCCCTTTTAATACATCAGAGGGAAAACTTTGCCTCCGTGATCCATCCTTTCGAGGCCGCTGGATGAAAAATTTACCCAGAGACTAGCCAAATAACTCAACAGAAACCTTTTGTTTGTTCTTAGACATTTGACACGACCCAAGATGATAAAGAGCAAGGTAAGAGTTTTTCCTAAGTGAAAAACACTTGAGCAGAATACTTGGTGAATTGACCTACACTGCCGAAATTAACTAGAAAAGTTGACTAGAACGGTATTGTATCTTCGGGTTAACGGCGAGTCCCCCATCCAGTCAACTTTTCTAGTTGACTTCAGCAGTATAGGTCAATTCATCAAATATTCTGTTCATATTACCCTAAGGACGATTCTGTATTTAAAACACGCTCGGTTCAGTTTCGTTAAAGTATTAAGGTAACATGTCGTATTAACGATGTTTTATCATCAGTACTTGGTACGCACAGACTGACGTTTTTGTTTTAGAAGTAACGAAATTTGATATCATATTTGAAACTGCAAATGTTGGTCCGTGCTCTGTAATAGGATGGATCTGGAATAGTTAATTATAGTGGAAATACTTGTGTTTATGAGTTTCTGGGTTGATTCATTTAGGTGAAAAAGTTGCTGATGTAGAAGAACCAAACAAAGAAGACACAGATCAGTCAGCATCTCTTAGTAAACCTAGTGATAACCCGTTGTCCCTGTCGTTATTTGTGAACACTGATGATGTTCAAGATGATTTGGATGAAGATTTGAAAGAAATCGAAAGGGAAAAAGTAAGCTTGATTTTTGGAGTGAATTGTAGTGTTAAAAATTCTGTTCATGGCTTGTGGTAGTGGTCGTTTACCAACTCTAATGATGGTAATTTTAGTGATCCGGATCACGGTAGTAATCATGATGAGGATGATGGTGGTGATGGTGGTAATGGAGATGATGGGTGGTAGTCATGATGTTGATAACTTTGATGATGGTGCTCCTGATGATGGTGATAAGAACGATGCTGTTCAAATCTAATGGTCCAGACTAGTACTACACTGGCGGTCAAAGAATCGATCACACAGAAGCTAAAGATGGTGACGCCATAAACATTGTAACAAATCTTATCATGACCAGTAATTACACCGAAAACAAACAGAAAACAAATCTTAATATGTAGTGGCTCCTCCACGAGCTTTGATCACTGTTTTAAACCTTCAAGGCATGCTATATATTAAAATAATTAGCTTATCTAATGGAAAGCCTTGCCATGCAGCTTTTACAGCACTCCAAAGTTCTGTGATATTGGTTGGGTTTTACTCTTGGACCATTGTCTTAAGTTGGTCCCATAGATTCTCAATAGGGTTGAGATCGGGTGACTGTGCTGGCCATTCCATAAGAGTTATGCCCTCCTCCTTAAACCATCCTTTGACAAGGCGGGAGGTGTGACAAGTTGCATTGGCATGCTGGAATATCCAACCATCTGGTATGGTCAGCATGTGTGTGGTTGGAATAAGCGAATTTTCTAGGAGATCAATGTATCGTTCTCCATTGAGCTTTCCATCTATCTTAGAAAGACAGCCAAACACCTCTTGCATTGATGCAGCCTCATACCTTGATGCCATCACCTCCATGTTTGACAGTTGTCTGAATGCAGCTTTCCTTTAGTTTTTCACCAGCCATTCTTCTGACATACACACGCCCATCACTCCTATGAAGAAGAAACCTTGATTCATCGCTGAGGATAACTTGGGACCACTGTTCAGCCGTACAATCTTTGTGTGCTTGTGCAAACTGTAATCGAGATTTCTTATGGCGAGCAGTAAGCCTAGGCTTCTTTCCTGGCTTGCAGCCCTTTAGATCACCCTCTCTAGGTCTTCTTTGGGTGGTGGAAACCGAGATGTTGATACCATGTTCAATTAGCATCTCAGCTTTTATTTGCGGTACAATCTTGTAGCGATTTGACTTGCTTTTCCTTACCATGAGCCTGTCCTCCCTCACAGATGTCTTTCGTTTCCGTCCAGTGAGTCACTTCTTGAGGATTTCACTGACACTGCTTTGAGTACAACCCACACGAGCAGCAATTTCACGTTTTGTATAGCCGTCTTCGGATAATGCCAGCACTTTTCCTCGATCTTCCAAACTGATTCTTCTCTTTGGACCCATTATTCCGTATCTTCCAAAAGTCATTTAGCGTATGCTATAAAATACTTTAAAAACAGAATATCTCTACAAATATTATGGGACACATCTCAATCTATCCAAAACATTCATTACTATAACCCTGAAGGCTGTTGGTGTACGATGTGCTTCTTGTCTGCCTATATAAGCAGAAAGTAACATAAATCTTAACATGATCGATTCTTTTTGACCACCAGTGTATATGAGAGGCTTGAGTCTGAAGTAGATATCTTTACAAATGACATTATATTATGATAGTGCTGGTTGTTCCATAAGGTAACAACTTGGTATATATGTGGAAATTTCAAAACGTAAGAAAGTAAATAGAATTTGAAGGCCAACATTTGTGATATGCTGAGAACGAAGACAATACAGCGATTTTCTGCTGTGACATTTTCATGGTGGTCCCTGAGAGTTGTGCGTTCAAAGCAGAACTCATTGATTCTGTTCGTCTAGGCTGCTGCGCAAGAGGAACTAAAGGAGGAAGAGGAGATAGAAAATGAGACTGCAGATCATGAGAATAAGGATACGGAGACAGACGAAAATGTCGAGGAGGAATCTGCACAAGCGGAAGTGAAGGATGAGGAAATGTCAGCTGATGAAAACAAAGTGGTGGAAGAGTAAGTGAGCCGCTGTATACACGAGTCTAATGTATAAACTGTATATACTGCTTGGAATTTCCTGACTCTCTTTGACGTTGGTTACTGTGTTGAATGTGTAAATGAAATGTAAATTGGCTTCCAGTAATCATGAACGTAAATGTTGGACATATGTAAATATAAATTTAAATATGATTCATGTATGTATACGTGTATATGTATCCATGCATGCATGTGTGTATGTATATATGTATGTATGTATATTAATTACTTATTAACCGAGTGTGAGGTCTGTACGGGAAAGTATTTGCCTGAGGTTTTCGTACAGACGGAACGACGAAGGAGCGAGATATGTGCGAAAAAAACCGAGGGCAAATACTTTCCTGTACTGACCGAACAAACGAGGTTAATAAGGAATTTATTATATGGCTTTTGACTCCTTTCTTCGTCGCTTTTAACGAAACTTTGTGTTCTTGAATTATGTGCTTAGGTTTACTTGCTTGTTTTTACCTATTACTTCATGGTTTTTTGCATTTATTCATCTAGTTTTCTCCTTAAAATTATCGTTGAGAACATTTAACTTCTTTTTTCGTTGTTTGTTTTTATAAATCTTCTGTAAAACGTACCGGAATCTTGATCGTTTTTCTTCAAATCAACGGAAATTTTCCCGCCAAAACTAGCCGGTCTGTACGAGAAACTTATTGCACGGCTAGCCAGCCAATCAGCTTGCGTCATTTTGCGTACAGACCGGCTAGCGAGCTCAGCCATATGATAAATATATATATATATATATATATATATATATATATATATATATATATATATATATGAGTGTGTGTGTGTGTGCGCGTGCGCGCGTGAGTGAGTGTGTTCTGAGTGTGTTCGTTCTTCTAGAGCTGAATCCAAAGACGAGGATATCGCAGAAAATGAGGAACCGGCCGATGGGCAGAGTGGTGAAGAGGTCGAAGTTACGGAGGGAAAGGAAGAGGTTAGCGAACCAAAAGGCAAAGAAAAAGACAAAGTAGGCGAGAAAGAAGATGAAAAGAAAGAAGACAAAACAGAGGATAATGAAGATGAAAATAAAGATGACAAGAATGAGGAGAAAAAAGACGTGAAAGAGAAGAGTGCGAAAAAAGAAGAGCCAGCGAAAAAAGCGGTGAAGAAAGAAGACAAAAAACTTGATAAGAAAGCCGAGGCTAAGGACGAAAAGAAAGGTGGCGCCGATGCAAAGAAAAAGGAATCTGGCAAGAGTTTGTGGGTTAGTAATCTCTCTTCCATGACCCGGGCAGCTGATCTCAAGACACGGTTCACGCAGTACGGAAAGGTGAGCATTGGCCATTATCTAGCTTCGTTGAAATGTGGTTAGTTTGGCCAGTTTGGTCGGTAAAAAAGTAAAACGTAAACAACTTGACTGACCGCAGACTCGAATACGGATATGTATGGGTTACATTCTACCCCGAAATGCGCACGTGTCCCATGTAAAGTAAATGATTTACCCCAGAAATGTTACGATTTGCAGGCATCCAATTTTCTGAATTAAAACTAAATTTTCAGCACCAGGGTTTCTTAAGTCTATAATCTATAGTCTTATCTTTTTTCTTGTTTTTTTTGACGGACTGCGCTACAATTTGTCAGTTTTGTCTTGTTTTTCTATGACGTAGTGAAAACACTCGGTGAGCAGTGGTGAAGCCACATTTATTGTAGAACGTGTTCTTTTTGAAATCAACTGCTGGTGTCCATTTCGTCCTGGATCCCTTCAGCTGTGTCCACGAGTGATGTGCGCCCAGTCTTCCTAACAGCTGTTTTTGTTTTCGCCAGGTCGTCGGAGCCAAGATCGTGACAAACTCCAAAGCCCCTGGTGCTCAGTGCTTTGGCTTGGTAACCATGTCAACCAGTGAAGAAGCTGCTAAATGTATCCAACACCTTCATCGCACTGAGATGCATGGACGAAATATAACAGTTGATCGGGTGAGTGTAGAACAGTCCCTCGGAAGCTACGAGGTGAAAACTTGGCCTGATACCCAACCTACAAATGAGGCCACGTGGAACCAGTGAACTTTATTATAACTGAAAGCCTGACTTCAGTCAATCATTGGACCAAATATTTAAAATCACACTTCAGCTTGCATAACTTGGTCTGCATTGTTTGTTATATAGGCAAAAGGTGACCGTATACCAACAGCAATGAGTGCTCCTTCAGCCAAAAAGGCTGGTGACAAGAAGGATGCTAAGTCTAGTAAGTTAAAAGTCTAAATGTCTCCTCGGCTATGTAGCACTCGGCTTACACCCTTCTTCCGTTATTAACCTTGCTGTTCGTATCATCGAGTGTAGAAAGACAAGCGCTAACAGTGCCTTTTTTTGTCGGTACCGTAATTAACCTGGGTATGGGAGAGGAAGGTACTAACCCAGACCATTGAACTCCAAAAAGACTGGAACGATATCTCGTTGTGCCAGCCCTAACAATTGAATGAAGCCGACATGGAGGCAGCCATATGTAGGTCAAGAACACAAGCGTCAAAAAGTTGTAATGAACCTTTACTTTTCATTGACAGTTAATTCTGACAAATATCCAGTTCTACTGGCATTGTCCTCTTCTTACTAAGAATGAGAAAGAAAACTGTCAAAAAATCCGAAATTTAGGCTGCTTTTCGCAATAAATTGCGTGTTTTATCGCATAGGCGACTGGAATGACCTGCAACATTGACCTACATGTCAGTCTCCATGTTTGCTTCAAAATACAGTTTGCAGGTATCGTTCCAGTCTTTTTAGAGTTCAGTGACTCAGACATTGCAACATCCTCCCCTATACACCGGAAGAAATACACCTCCAAATTTATTACACCACTGACTGTCCGAGATTTAAACATGAAGTTTCCGGATTTATACAAAATTTCTTTGGCTCTCGTTCCAAACATTGAACTCCGGATGCACTTAACCCACTTGTACGTACCGCCAGATTCCGAATTTTTTTTAATAGCGAATGTACCGGACGACGTTTGGATCCGTTTGCTCAAGGGTTTAGAAATTTCCCTTCGCTTTGGCGATTATCGAGAGTTCTGACAAAAACTGTTCACCGAACACGAGTTCGAAGTTCGCACTTCCCAAAGCCTCTCTCTCGCGTACTTAAATACTTGGTGCTGTTGAACCTCGTTTTCAGTTCAGCTTTAACCGACAAAGTTGGACTTCGTCTTACCCCTTCAGAGGGTGGGTCCAGAATTCTATATCAATTTCTTGACGGACACCTCGAGGTGATTATCGCACGATGAACATTGTACCATACCCAAATCCAGACGTGCACTCGTGACGTCCCACCATGGAAGTCAATGAAACTACTATTTTGTCACAATATTACAAAACGATTCAATAAGTAATTCTTGCTGGAAATGACATTCGAAAAATTGGTTTGAGCTTGGATTGAAATCCTTGTCATAGTACTTTTTAATCAAATGCTTTCATCGCTCCCAGTCGATTTCACGAACCCCGCTTTCCTCCTTGTGACCCGACGTTCTTTCTCTCCCCAGCACCTGCCAAAACCAAAGAGGACAAAGGAAAGGAAAAAGAAAAGACAACTGAGAAAAAGCCATCAGACAAGGAAAAAGGTGACAAATCCCAGGATAAAACATCCACGTCGAAACCAGCCTCCAAAACTACTTCAAAGACCGGTGAGATTTAAACGCATTGTTTCACTTGCGCGCTTTCTGTTTCTTGCATTTTATTGCTACCTTTTCTGTTCATTTTCATTCTTTTTTTTTTTTCCAATAACCCATTGGTGTCTGGGTTCAGTTGATGCCTTAAAATTTTACCTCAGTGAAGGTATAGTTTTACCTTACCCTTAACCAAGATCAATCCTTCCGCCTTTTGCCCACCCCAGTGCCTTTTTATATTAAAGTCAGGGACCTATTATTCGAAAGTTAAAGCCAGCCTCGTGTAAACAGCGCGAAGTATTTGTGCTCAATCTTCGCCCTGCGTGCATTTAAATTCCTCTTCCTTGGCGGATTCAATCCGTGCATGAAGAATCTTTAAGATCACGAGTCGCATGGGTGGAGATGGATTTTGTGCGTCATGCTGCTGGTGCTAAATATTTGCTCGATGTTGGTCGTTTGCAAAGGACTGTCAAGTGCACGATTCTCATTGTATACCGACAGAATAACTTACATGAAAGTGCATACCGACGTTGGATCAAAAGAGTAATACATCTGAACCATATTTATGGTTCAGAAGTGCTATATTGCATTTGACTGTGAAGAATGAGGATGTGAGTGAAGCAAGCTTTTCGAAACTGGGTAATCCTGTAACTCGCGACTTGCAACTTTGAGAGATGACCGAGGACAGATTTAACAGTTCGTCAAGTTTTGTGTGGCGCGGAAGGAAACGTACCAGAAGGAGTCCTTACGTTTGGCATGTACGCGGTAATTAAAAAAAAAATTAGTGCGCGTAAAACCGCAAACTTGTAACCGATTATATTTATAAACCAGGGAAGTATTCAGTTTGGGTGTACCACCTTGTATGCTTAATGTCTTTGTGTTTTGTTAATGAATACAACAGGGAAAGAAAGCGATACGAAGGGCGAGAAGGGGAGATCGGAAACTGCTAGTAAATCGTCGAACCGAAGCGCGAGCAGCGATAAAAAGGATGCCAAAGATGCCAGAAAAAGTTCCTCGAACCGCCGTTCAAGTCCGAGGGGATCTGACAAGGGTTTGAAGTCGCTTGAAGAAGTCCGACGCGAACGAAGAGAGCGACAGATTCGCGAAAGGAGAGAACGCGAGCGACGTGATCGCTTGCGAAGAGAACGAGAACGAATCGCTCGCGAGAAGGCCATGGAGCGCGAACGAGCGAGAATCCGCCAGCGTGAGAGGGAACGTCGTCGCCTTCAGATTTTGCGTGAGCGAGAGGAACGAGAACGTCAAGAACGCTTGCGACTGGAACGCGAGCGTCAACGACAACGCGAACTGGAGAGGCAACGGGAACGGGAAAGACAAGAACGTGAGCGCGAAAGATTGCTTCAAGAAAGACGATTGCGTGAGGATCGGGAACGATTGGAGAGAGAACGTGAGAGACTGGAACGGGAACGCCTGCAGAGGATCGAGCGAGAGAGACTCGAGCGACAAAGAATCGAAGAACGTCGTGGTATGAAAAGGCCTGGAGACACCTATGTAAGAGATAGGTCTCCAACACGTGGCCCCGGATATTGGCAAGATACAAAGCGAGCTGCGCCTGACAGGAGTGGAGACCGAGACTTCTTCGGTGGGCTGTCTGGTCGAGAGCGTGGTCCCCGGGACCCTCCAGAAACTCGTCCGGTCGCACCAAGAGAACGTCGGAGCGAACCTCGTGTCAGTCATTCCTTGCCGAAGCGCGACGATCCGTCCCGTGACGACCATCGTAGAGAACGGGAACGAGTCAGCATCGGTCGATCAAGCCGTGAACCTCCACGTGACCGTGAGTCACGTGACCGAAGAAGTAATTGGGAAAATTCTACTGCATTAGAAAGCAGTAGTGATCCACAAAAGGGACTGTCATTGTTACTCCAACGTGCAGGAGTTAGTGGAATCCTGGGAGATTTCAGTGAACGATCTGGTGGCAGTCTTGCGAAACCGTTGGGTCCGTCGGGAGTTGGTAGCTCGTTGAGCCGTGAGAGACCTGGAGAAAGTTGGAATGGACGAAGTACACATTCAAGGCCCTTGATGTCTTCTCAATCCTTGTCCCAAGTGCCCGGAAGGGCACCGGTAATGAGCGACAGTGGGCGCGGTTGGCCGACATCTGTTGAGAAAGACCGTGACCGAGCGAGGGAGCGTGACCGCGGGATAACCACTCGAGAAATGTCTCGTTCTGCATGGAGTGGATCTGCTGAATCGGCCAATTTGATACCTTCAACGCACTCAGTGGGTCATGACAGATCACGGCAGGTGGTTGCCCCAAGCCGCACCGCTGTGCCACCAAGAATGGTAACTCAGCATTCTGCTGGACAGCCGTTGGGCGTCACTGCCTCGTTAATGGATAGCCGTCGTCCGGTTGCCATGTCTGGTCGTAACGAGCCGTTCAGAAGTGGTGTAACTGGTCTACCGCGTAGCAGTGCAATGCGACGCTATTGAAGAATAAACATTGGAAGAAGCCCCTGAAGAACTCAAGACGTTTTAGTGGACTGGTCCGTCCATGGGATTACCCATTTCCTATCAATGGAAATCCAGAATCAAATAATGTAGCATGGAACGATCATTGTGAAATACTTGTGTAACTAACTTTTTTGACAGACGTCATGAGCATTAGTTTTGAATCGATTATCGCATGGTTTTAATGAGTTATTCTTGACGCTCTGTAGTCTTAGATTTTTACGCATTTTAAGCTTCCATTGTTGACTATTGACTGAAAAAAAATTTTCGTAGGGTTTTTTTTGGTTTTTTGTTTTTGTTTTTTTTTTCTTTTCCGTAGTATGGCGTTATTGTCGTGAAAATAACCGAGTAATGTCTGAGCATTACTTTATTACTTATTGTTGTTTCAATTTATAGCTGTGTATAGTGAATAGTTTTGCGCAAAAATGTACGTCTGTGTTAAACCTATGCTAAATATTATGATCTAAGTGGGGAAAAAATCGCGGGCTTGTACAATGGGCTTTGGGAAAATCGGTGCAATCCTGGAAGCCATCTTTCAAGTCAAGTGCTGGAGTCTAAATTGAAAGAAGACAATTCCAGTCACGCGTTGGTACGTTGTGCAGAAACCTGTGGTTGTCTCGGTAAACTCTGAGTAAAAGACCGCTGACTGGGCTAAATGTACTGCATGTGCGCTGGTGAAAATCTAACGTTCTTGGACCAAGACAAGAGATGATAGAGAATCTTTCAACTCGTCCCTCTTGTAACAACAAATTGTAAGTAACTAAAGCTTGAAGACTACTTCGCCACGCTCCGCTCGAAGTCTCAAAATGCTCGCGAAATAGTTATTGATGAGTAATCAAAACTAAAATGTAATCATCGAGTTACCTTACAACCAAACAACTGCGCATAAATTTATTCAAGTTGTGCCTTGTAAGATTAACCATCTTTTCCAGGTTGCTTGGCTGCCACTGTCAGTAATTGAAAATCAGACAGAAAGTGAACAGAGCTTCATTCAACATCCTCGGGAAGAAAGTTCGTACTTCCAAGAACAGTAAATAAAATGAGATTCTCCTCCCAACCAAGTGGCAGGTAGTTTGTCAAGGTGCTTCCGCCTGTAATTCTACACTTTGCTTCACGGTCCTGTTCAAGTTTACTCGACACGTGATCAGTGAAAATACAGAGAAATTGAATGCGACCGAGAAACTGTTCCGGTACGACAAACTTAGAAGCAAGTGCGTGCGAAATGGGATATTACCTTCCACCCTTAAGTGAGGTTTTACCCTTCGTTGAGATGTATGAGCCTCCTAGCGAGCGATAATTGCAAAGCGATGAGCTCAAAGTTCCTTTCAAGTGTTATTCCCTGTAGCTGTGATTAACTACCACCGAGAGTATTTGGTTTAAATAAACACTAAGACATGTTACTGGATATGGAACGCTCTCACGAGGAATATCCCGATTATTTAGTTTATCTCTCTTAGGTTCCCATTTCAGGCTTCGTAAGGTCCTTGAAAATCCTTCAAACAAGAGGAATTTTTTGCTTGTGACCCCTACAATACGTTAGCTTGGCTAAAACTACTTATTTCAAATGGGTATGCGTGTGATGATGAGATCCCTTGAGAGTACTTGTAAGTTTTGGTTATTTTAGCGATATTTGTGTTGAAATTTTTCGAGTTGATTTTGTCATCTTGATAGAGCAAAACAATACTGTTTCCAAAATCATTTTTGTAGCTCTAGGCCTTTGAATTTACTGCAAAAGTCTTCGAAAAGTCCCTGAATCAAATGTTCATTCGAAAGTAGGAAGCCTGTTATTTGTTGCAGTTCTATCCATGTTTAATTAAAACGTATTTTTAAGGTTGTGATATCCAGTCAAACCGTGCGATTAAATCGCCCATACAAATAAATCAAAAGGTAAGACTGGTGTGAGTTCCATCATTTCATCAGTTTGGGGATATTAGTTCCGAAGTGGACAGTTAATCTTTCAACATAGTTGAACAATGTTAACCATATAAAAGTAATTTGGTAAACTATCATTTCTGAATATTTGATTGTTTCAAACAAGTAGTAGTTGAGATATAGGTCCAAGTAAGTGAACTCTCACAGGAGGTCTAAATGTTAGTAACTGACATTGACTGTAGTCTTATATTTAGATTCATTGACTTGTAGGGGTAATTTTAATATCATACAATTCTTAGCCAGCGAGGGAAGGTGGAATGTCACTTCTCTCTTGGCCCTAAACCCTCCGCTGCCGATTCTGTTTTATATTGCCTGGCAATTGTTGTTCAGCTTTCTAAATTTGATATTTAATGAGCAATGTTGGCCATAATCACAGTGCATGTAGGTATTCTACTGCGTGTGTAAAAATATCTATGGAAAGACTGATCGGAATTAAATATCCCGTAGCTGTGGCTTGTTTCCCCGCATTTTAGTGTTATTCATACCTCCAATGGGGTCGACTTGCGTTAAACGCGGGATTTACCATTTAAAGTAGTTTTTTAAACAAAAGTTAAGGAAATGTAACTTGGAGACCTCGAAATTTAGAGATTTTCTTGAAAGGTTTTACCTGGAGCTCCGAAAAATAATTTGTTTTGAAATTTGGTGTATCAACTCCAGGTCGCAAATGTTTCTTGGTGGGAAACCTCACCTTACGCGTTTATCGACCTGCACACCCTCTGAGCTCCTATCATGGCCACCCCTGCTTGTTGCTCAATAGCCGTACCAACTCTAGGTAAAATTGATGAGTATACGTTATGCCAGAAGCTCAGAAAGCCATTTTTCTTTCGTAGTGTGACGAGGTGATCTATTATTCAGAGTTTATTTTACGTGACCCGCAATTGTCGATGGATGAGTGTTTTATTCCATGGCTACAGGTTGCTATTAAAAGTGGCATCTGGGCTCCCACTATTCGGATGTGTTAACCGAAGTGTTTTACCACTTTATGAGCCAGAAATGTTATATCGTTATGATTTTATTGGAAACCGTGCTTTTTAACCCTAACTTTGCGTCTTCATCTCTATTGGGTGTCTTGACCAAATCATTGGTAGATAATCAGTATAATAATAGATTGATAGAAAATCGATTTAAAAGCACCCCCTTAGGCCTGGAGCTAGGGAGGACATGGCAATATCGCAGAGTTTACTATGTTTACAAATGGCATATACTTTTTTTAATATATATACAATCTATAATTAGAAAAAAAAATACTGAAACATTGTATCTCTGTTTTCTCATCAAAACCTGAAATAAGTGAAATGACTTGTTCATATTCGAACGAGAAGTACTGTAGGAAAGTGCAGCAGTGGTCTTCCAAGTATTGGATGAAAGTAGGAACAGTCGAGGGGTATTCGTCTGTTTATGATGGCAGTAACCGCAAGGAAATCGATGTGGTGCTATATTATATTTGAAATAAACGTAATCATGATGGTCATAATAGTAATAGTCGGTTAATTATGAAGCTTTTTCATAATCATGATAACTTTTACCAACAATTTTTAATAATTAATAATTATTTTAATAATACGGAGAATTTGTTTCTTTACAAGGCAACTGTCTTGATGCTTTTCGAAAAATGTTTATTCTATTTCCGAGCTTTTTACGGAGGGACTATTAACCTGTTATACTTAACCAGCTTCGTTTTATCCTTGTGCTGTTTTGTTGCTTTTATCTCAGTAGATTTGAGTGGTCCTATGCAGGAATTTTATCAAGTTGCCCATGTCCAATACACTTGAGTTTTGCTCCATCCTCTTTTGACTTCAACTCGGTAAGTATTACGCTGCAAAGTAACGTGAACGAAGGCTTCTACAGAAACAGAGTTGTGTGCTTACAAACAAGGATTAAAATGCGCCTGGCCACAAATTTGTTTTTCCTCACTTTAAAGACTTCTTGAAGTTTTTTGGTGAAAGAATTTTTTGGTCTTACTGAATCCCTGAATTTCTGTACGGGAGCGTTTGAAGTTAGGTAGTTCCGAATAGTTCTCATTCTTGGTCGATCTGTTGCCCAAGTCTGTTAAGTCACTACATACAAAATGAGAAGTTGTGACGTACAGGGACATACCGTCTATTATTTTAGTAAATACCAGGTTCAACGAGATCGTAGATAAACAGATCTTGGGTAACTGCACGCTTTCACCCCGGGGCTAACTTGGGCTAACTCCCTTGGGACTTCCCCAACCGCCCCTCCGCTTTCGGGGACATTCAATCACTAATTTCCCTCGTGTCATAGTATTACTTAGAATTAGCATATTCTTAACATATATAACTCAGGTAAATTTCATCATGCTAAGAAAAACGACTAAAATATTTAATCAAATTTTGTTCACACTCAAAAGCCCTTTCACACATTTTCGCTTGCAAGAACCCCAGCGCTGTCCGGCAAATGTCCCGGTAGAATCATACGAGATATAAGATAGGTATCATCAGATACCTGCATTTGAATACGGTGTACCCTTTGTGACGTAGGGGGAGGAATACGAGAAAAAAAAACTTCTACATTGTGAGCGGTGGAATTGCTAATACGAAATGTTTCTTCGGCTGGATCTAAAGCACGATTGTTTGGCCAGCTGTCTAGGTGTTGCTGTTTGCTTAATCGTGGTAGAGAAATTTTGGATACACTCAGTTTCCAATTGATTTTCCCCGTTTTTTGCGAATTCTTTAATACTTTTCGGGGACTATTTTTCCCAATGTTTGGGCTAGGTAATGGAGGAGGTAAGCATGAGAGATGCGTTCAGCTCATTTCGCTGAACTTGCATTGAATTTCTAATTTAGCAACTTTTTTTTATGATTGCTGTCATAAATTTTATTATTATTGTCATAGCTGTTACTGTTATAATCATCATCAATCATATTGACGACCTTTGGGAGGAATACGGAAACGTATGGTGGAAATGTTGGACGAGCTCCGATTAAATACTGCGCTTGTTTCGAAGCATCATTCAACCGACGTCGCGTCGCTGTGGACATGTGCATCATTTGGCATTGATAAGACGTGAGTCCTCTCGTTATCAGCGACCTTCAAAAAGAAAACGACAACGTATAACGGGAGTGTGGGACACGTTCTGAGCTCATACTGTGCTTGTTTCTCGAAGTTCTGGCAGCCGCAGACGTAAAATGTATCATTCTTGTGATCTTCATAAAACGGAAGTATTGGTGTTTACCTCGAAATGCAGATTTTTTTACTCGAGACAAATTAGCTATTATTAATAGCTAGTTAGATCGAGCATTTCGTCGGCACACTTCGTAAAGTTTGATAATAGAACTTAAGTAATTCGCCTGGATTGACTCACGTTATGGTAAGGTTGGTTGTTGATCGTTGTTTTTAGTTGACTGAGCTTAGAGTGTGTCATTTTTTCAGGTCAATGTGGTCACTATTTTATGTATTTTCATGATCTTACAGTACGTTTGAGTGGATAGATGAGTGAAAGGACGACATAGTACCTCTGCATTGAGTGCAAAAGGGGATTCGAAACGCAGACTCTACTAATGAAAAAAATATTAGGAGGATGAGATCAGAGGTCGTATATGAGGTAGAACCATCTTGGAAAGGTCAGGTAATGCGAGAGCTTTCTAGAAAAGAAGCTGTTGTGCTGTGAAAATGAGTTGAAACGAGGAGAAAAAGAAATGGCTGAAGATACTCGTCAGTAAACAATGGAACAGCTAGGAAAGACTTTCAGCTGAAGAGTGCAAAATTTAGCGATCAAGAAGTTCCATACATAAACGACAGTACTTGAGCAGTTACCGGTACATCAGGCTGTCAAAGAAGAACATCTGAAACTGAAGAAACAAGTTCGTGAGATACTCCTTCAGGTAATGCAGTTACAACAACAGCAACAACCCTTGGGTCAAGCGATTCAGCAATAAACTTCTCAAATAATCAAACTTCAAGAGCAATTGATGCTGTCACCGAAACAGCAAAACAGTTTCATGGTTGGCCTGATTGATAAGCTGCTTCCAAAGTGAACAACTTGTTTCGTAATTTTGAGTACCTGTTTCTATCATTTAGTCATAGCTGTATTTTTGTTACTTGAGGTATGGTTTTTGATGATAAAAGGTAAGTTTTCTCTTTATCCTCATCCCCTTTTTCTTACTTTCCATGTTTCTTTCTTTGTTTATTATTTGTATTAAAGAAAGAACATCGGAATCACAGAACTGTGTTACAATATGCAGTATTGTGCTGATCTCGTTTGTTTGAATTTTCCTAGCCGTAGGTCATTTATCCGAATGATATATTTTCCTGTTATGGCAATACATAATATTGTAAGGTAGTTTGTGGTTTATTTTCATGCTAGGGTTATCAAAACGGTTGACATAATTAGCAGCACTGCACACAGAACACAACTGTTCATTGTAAGTATTCTTCGAGTGTGGAGGAGTGAGGCTAATGACATTGCAGAAGAGTGCACATACTACACTCGTATTCACTGCACTGCTTAGGCCTATTTTGAAGTTATTTGTGAAGTGTAGGGAATACCCAAAAAGCCATTAAACAAACCCTAATCTTACAAAGGGATCACTTGTATTACGTCACGAAGGGCGTGAGCGGCGTCTGGCGAAGTGGAGTCTGTAGATTCGCTCTAAGATTCAGCCAGATCTCCACAAGTATTCATCGATTAACTTGTCGGTGAACTAGCATAGTTTCTAGGTCTTGCAGTGCACATGATTCGGCCAACAGTCCTGCATCTTTATTCGCCTTTCTGAAATACACTGCTATTGTTCATTGGTGTGATAGTTTGATTAACAGTTGTTACTTGCCAGATTGCACTCACGTTAATGTGGCGAGACACAGGGGTGTGGTTAAAGGCACGCAAGACAAACCTAAGAAATGATAGAACTATATTTCTAGCTTGTCTCTCCAATCCACAGCCGTTAACTAACATTTATTATAATGGCCAAACCTTGAAAGATGAGAAATTAACCGAGCACATTGCAGACTCACTTTGCTTCGTTGCTGAGGACATCCCTCCCTTAAATTTTAAACCTCTCCCAGTGTCGCCTTCGGTACCCGATGAGTATGTTATTTCCCAGGCACAAGTGAACGTCGATCTTTCGAAAATTAAAGTACAGAAAGCCATCGGTTCAAATGGAATCCCCAATTGGCTGCTGAAAACTAATCCGGAATCACTCGACGCACTTATTTCATCAATCTTCAATGCTTCAGTTTCTCAAGGTACTGTGCCTGCTCTTTGGAAGTCAGCAGACATCGTTTCTTTGCCCAAGACTAAAAGCTCACAACTCACGGATCAAGACCTCAGACCGATCTCACTTGCTCCCTCACTTAGTCAAATTTTGGAAAGTTCCATCT
Organism: Heliopora coerulea; assembly: GCA_030142905.1. Taxonomy (NCBI): domain Eukaryota; kingdom Metazoa; phylum Cnidaria; class Anthozoa; order Scleralcyonacea; family Helioporidae; genus Heliopora; species Heliopora coerulea. Next base: position 1,207,083 of record JASJOG010000070.1, on the reverse strand, counting down.
TCAATTGGTCGTTTGAACACATTTCTCTTAATATCGACCCTAACCAATATGGAAAAGTAAAAACGTCCTCCACGACACACCCTCTTGTAAATTTGATCCATAACTTCTTGTTATCTAGCGATACTCTTGATATTGTTATACGAGCCTGTATGATTGACTTTTCTAAAGACTTCGACCATAACATCGTAATAAAAAAGCTACAATCTCTTAATGTTCATCCTTTTTTGTTCTTTTGGTGCACAGACTTTGTCCGATGTCGCTATTTACGTGTAAAAGTGGGCTTAACCAAGTCGTCGTGAGTACTGATACATGCCTGTGTTCCCCAGGGAACTTGACTCGGGGCGCTACTTTTCTTGGTCATGATTAATGACTTGACTGCAAGATGAGTTAAATAACATCTGCAACTGGACCACAGGTAATATGCGTCTAAATGTCAAACAGACCGAAAACCTGAAATAGTTGTATAATAACTTGTATAAAACCGGAATGAAGTCAAGCTTGCGATGTAAGGATCGTCATAAACGTAAGGTCGCAGTCCAAGCATAAGTCAAGAACCGAACAAAAGACGAAACAAAGAAAAACTCCTGTTTTATCTTCGCAGGTCCCAGAGATGTTATGCTTTGTTTTCGGATTGATCCTGTCCTTATGCTTATGTCGTTAGTGTGAACCAAGGTTTACTAAAATCCCAGGCTAGGGCTTTTTATTCTTGGGCTTTAGCGAGAAGCCATATAGTGCCCCAGGCCAATAACCTCGAGAACTATTCGACGTACACAAATTACAAAACCAAATTATCTCAAAGTGATCAATAAACTCATTCCATTCAGGGTTACTCATGATTTTACCATGACAACAGAAAGTGCGGCAGTAATGACGTCATAAAAGAAAACGTTCTTACCAGTCAACATTTTTTAAAATTAGGATGGTATGTCTGAATTCTCACTTTTTCTAAAAATCAGTTGGCTTTGTTATGGAGGGGAAATACATGCCAAAAATGTTCATGAAGAAAATATTTTTTAACAGCTGCAAATGCAAATATTTACTAATTCAATTTACAATTTTTTAAGAACTACATTTTGTAATAGAAATAAGTGAACGATTAACGAAAAAAAGGTCAAAGGAAGACTGCAATATTGTGTCCCGTTTTCTCCCCTAACCCTCTAAGGGTCAGCGTCCTGTATACAGGGCATGAAGAACAAAAGAACAAAGCGAAAACAGTGAAAGAATGAACAAAAGAAATCGAATTCAACCTTTAAAGAGTTACTGCTGAATTCTTATGTCTGATCCATACTGTTCGCAACATCTGTTGGAAACATTCCTCTTCTTGCAAAAGATCTCCTCACAAGTCTAAATTCAACGGTCAATTCCTGTTCTTGTCCTAAATCTACTCCTCCACCTGAATATAGTCTTTGTACGTCTTGCAGAGAACTTTGGTAGGAAATAAGTTTCGCCAGTCTTGTAAGTCGCTGTGGAGACGTTGGCATGAGAGGAGGTACAAAATGTTGAAAGCTAGTTGCTAGGCCTTCAATTGTTTGCTCACTGAGAGAGTCTCCATAAGGTCCATTAAGTTCAACATGGTCGTCTACGTGACCCATTTGAATTTCACAGCGGATTTCCTCGCGAATGTGTTTTTTAATTACCTAAAATAAATTTATAGCTTCAACTTTCATTATTTTGCTAACGCCAACGGTAGACAATTTTGCTCGTCAAAGTGTGACATTTGGGACTGGAAAGCGTATCGTAACAACTTAATATTGTTTTTTGTTCTTTATTAATAATAGTCTTGAGACACTACGTGTTATTTTTAACTCTAAAACCACCAATATTTTTATAGACATTTTACTTGAAATTCGTAAAAAATCGTCAAAAATTCAAGTCTTAAGTTTTTGTTTAAAATTTTCACTGCGGATAGGTAAGTGATAGATCATACAAAATGTGAAAACAAAAACTGATTGTGCCCTGCTAAGTTTTTTACCACTCAACAAAATACAGCCAAACAGAACAATCATTTTCATTGACATGAACTCGTAAACATTTTAAAAATGGTTTTAATTCTGAGCACCATGTAAATGTCTGAACGGACCACATGGTCCATTAGATGGTTTTGGGGTTAAAACCGTTAAGGCCTTTAACGTCTCCCGGTACTGTCATAGCGCCTTGGTGACAACTCCTGTAACTTATAACATCGGCTAGTGATGAACTAGGCGTAAAACTAGCTTTATAAAAATTAAGGCCCAGCAGAGAATGCGTATAACAGCCATAGGTTGAAGTGTTTTAAAACATGTTTAATACTAACGTTTCGTGGCGTCTCGCAACATCATTAGAGTGTGGGAAATTTTTATATATTTTAAAATTTTTATACGGTATATATTACATGGAAATGAGATAAGCTTATAGTTGAAGCCGGATTCAGCTCTTATTTTATACATTAATTCAACGGGATAGCCGTAATTGTGAAAGAAGTTCAACATGAATCTGTAGAGTAAATTTTCTGTTTTTTTTATTAAAATCCAGAAATTTTGTTCGTAAGTTTCTATGTTAAAACCTCCTTAAAATTGCAAAGATTTCTGTCATTAAAACAACTGGGGGAAAGTGTAGGAATAGTCCACCCAGGCAACGTTCGATTAAAAACTCCGGCAACTTACTGTTAATATCTAATTAACGAAACAAACTATTAAAAAATATATATAACAGTAAAAAAAATGTTCGCAGGTGCAAAATTGAAAATTAGTCAGAGCTTCCTTCCTCGAAGTTTTGAGACGTAAGCAGACTATATAAGTGTTTAACTAGGATTGTAAATATTAGGTAATGGAAATTTAAATTTTAATAGCAGTAAAATACCTATTACACAATACTTCGTCCAATTGCAGAGCAATCATAATATCTATGTAGTGAATATGTCACCTCACTTTGGGTAACGGTTTAACAATACAATAATATTAAGAATAATAATAGTCATTATCATCCTCACTGTTATTTACGCAATATCCTTTCAGGGTCTTAGCCTTAGTCCTCCAATTGAATACTTAATTGGATGACAGCTTGAAAGCTTTCAGTTATTGTGAGCCTTGACAAATCAGGAGACAGGCTGCACAATTCTAGATGTTACTTTCCTCACTTAAAATTGTTTTCTCTTGCATATCCTTAAATCAACTTTCGCTTTTTGTTTCGTCCGGTTCGTTGCCTCTCTAATTTCTTTTGTTTTAAGGAGCGTGTTCCCAGTGGCCTGGGAACGCGCGTCGTTCGTTTAAGTGTCAATGCAGCAATGCATTGTATGTCCGCGAAACTTCTCAACACATCCATACGCGTATCTCTGACGACATGGGGAATTTCGGCCTTGACAGAAAAGAAACGTCCTGAGTTTCTTCGTCTCCCAAGAATGTATTCAAGACAAAGTCCCTGAGTTTTTGAAGATTTATTGATAATATTCTCACACCCTCTCACTCTCACTATAGGTAACTCACACTCACTCTCATCATAAACACGCCCTTCTTGTGTGTTCATAAAGTCTTGTTTAACCTCTCCACTCTAATATAAGTTCCGTCCCTCTTTCTTTACTTTAATTTATTTGGCGACGCCTGCTAACGTCACCTTTGTAATTTGATGATTCACTGTAATATAAATTTGATTCACCTTAAATAATTTGTCATACTAGCTCTGACGATGTTACGAGATACAACGAAACGTAAGTATTAAATATTTTAAACTCAGTTTGTGCTTATGTCTTTATTCCGCTTGTTTTGCTGGGCATTGATTTTACATTCATATTACGGTTCCCGTCTGGTTCATTAATTGCCACTTTTCTCACTACTGTCTCGCTTCTATGAGAACAACTTTTTGCATCTCTCATTGTTCTTGTTATTCCTTTTTTGTCCATCAACTTTAATACCTTTTCTTCTATTTAATAATTTTAATATTTATTAAATTATAATAATATTATCGCTGTGCATTTGACAACAATGATTAAACCCCGCGACCTTCGATGTACTGGTACGAAGTTCGGAATCATAGTCATACCTCAGGATAACACCAACCTTGGTCTGTCAAAGGACTCCCAGGGGACTGTGCTTGTACAGCACATCATTTTGGTGTAGCCAACCAACTTAACATTTCAAAACCAGCTGCGCGTCCTTATAGCCTACTTAGCGTTCTGCAACGCCCAAAGCTCAACACTACTTGATGAAACACTGACCTTAATCATATGTTTGGACGCATTCTCTGACCCAGATTCGCGGGTACTCTGTAAATACTGTCCTCCAGTAATGCAACTCATCCCCATGAACAAATCAGTGTACTTCCAGCGGCTGGGCTCGTAGGTTACTTCACCACTGCGTTTGTTACCAATACAAAGTAAGATGATTCGTCGTTTGGCCATTTCGCGACATAGTCGAATTGGATCACGGTTTTGTGGACATCCATCTGGAAAAGGGTCATCATCATCTAATGTCAGGCCATGAGGAGGAGAATCAGCTGCATGAATGAAGAGGAAGAACATGTACTTGAGATGCTGGCGCGTTGTAAATTTAAATCAGAATGGAATAGGATCGAATTTAATTCAAACGGATCTGAGAAGCCCGAAGTGTACTGGAGTAAAATAAAGTGAAACAACATTAACCGAAATGGACTAAAGGGAAATTATATCAACTCGGCTTATTTGAGCTAAAGAGAACAGAACTGAATGGGACCAAGTGGAGTTGGAAATACGAAGCACTTATTTCTTCAATCACAGACAACCTCCGAGTGGTTTAATTCTCGTACACTTGCTGTGACTAGTCGAAATAGATCGCATTCCTAACATATTTGGAAGAGTCAAGATTGCATTTATGTTGAGGTTTTGGCCGCAACTACTTATTTCCCACGCATTACAGCCCTTAAAATTATTTTGCCCTATAACTGCGAGTATGTGGTGTTACACGCCCACTTATCCCATGTAACATTACGCGGAAATCACATCCTCTCCAATGAAGGAACCTCTCTTCAGAAAAAAATTTGAATTCGCCCCTGACAAAGCACTTCGGATTCTGGGCTTGGATTCGGAATCCCAACCACTCGCGCTCGAGAGGAGTGAGATCAGATTGGTATTGGGAGACTTAGACACCAATAAGCCGGACTTCACTACAACACTGGTGTAACCAATACTGTTTTCATGAATTTTCGGATGGAATTGTCTTTCCAGTCGAGTTTCATCCTCTTTCAACTTAGTTTCACGCGACGTCTTGGATTTAGTCTCGGAGTTTTATCCCACTCAGATTTTCTTGGGTAAATGTTTTCCAGAGTCAGCTGGATTTAATTCTGCACCCGGTTTAAAGAAACGTGATTTGCGCTAATGCAATATTAAGAGTCGAAATGGTGTTCTGTCTCAGAGTGTTTTGGCTATTTGATTTCAGACTCCACACGATAAAACTTTTGTAAATTCATGCAAGGTTTTTGACAGTGGCAGTGTTAATATTCAACGCAGTGTCGTTTGTCGATAGTATGAATTTTAAAATAGCGTTTGATCCAGTTTAGTGCGAACATGTGCAGTGTGAATGATAATTTCACTAACGTCTGACATTGCTCAGACCTCAAAGTTGTACGGACATTAGCCGAGGTTGTCCGGCCAAGTATTTATAAACAATTGTTATGTGATGTGATCTGTCCAGCACAGTTAACGTATGAAAAGTTGTAACCAAATACAAAGGTTTACAACTAGATATTAAATGTATTATCATCAATGAAAATAAGGATGGCATCAAATCTAGAGAACATTTTCGGGAAGACAAAAGTATGGGTAATTGCCGAGTAGTTTTAGTCGGTCAAAATTTTCTTGCAGATTTAAATTATATACGTTTATGTAATGTAGCTTGTATATTAGCTTATACACGTCTAGTGATCAAAGCATGAAGCTTCTCGCACTCTCGCTTTAACAAAGTTTCAAAAATACGCACTAATAATTCATGAGGAAAACACAAAGGAAAATCATAACCATGTCATGAGTCTGTCTTATTTTAGGAAACTAACGCTTGAATTACTTAACGTGCATGAAATTTACGCAACTTAAATTAACGCGAATGAAGGACAAAAATCTTCCAAAATAAAGGAAATTAACGTGAAGGAGCAGTGAATGTTTCCGTATGAAGCAAATTAACGCGGATAGGACGAAGAGAACATCGTTATGAGAACTGCAGCAAAAATTTCAGCAACAAAAATGATTTCCAGCACACAACACAAAAGAAATATTAAATACAGGGGTTAAGTGGCGGAATTTGGCCATCCCGGGAATTCCTCACTGCATCCGTGATGCCAGCAGGTACCAATAAAAACCAATAAAAATTTTCTATTGTTTGATTAAAGGACAGGAATCAGAATGAGGGTTCAAATAACATAAATTAGAAGAGTTGAAATTAACGCTGTACTTAATTATAGTCGTGAAAAATAACCCTCAAAAAACTCAACGCGACTTAAATTAGGGCGAATTTTCGAAATTTGCGTTAACTTCATGGAGCGTTAATTTCCTAGGTATGTAATAACCTTATGTTTATCAGTTTTCAAGTCAACTTTTTAGGGGCTCAAAAAACAAACTGCCAAACTTCCTTCGTGAATTAGCGCATTAAGGAGTTCCTTTTTGAAGTCATTAAAAAATTCGCAATACGTGCTTTATTAGACCTAAAACATTCGGCTATCGCCTCGTTTTTTAAACCCAATAAAGCACTAGTCCTCGTATTTTAAATGCTCTCACGTTTTCCATCACTTTGGCACGAGTGAAATGACGCTTTTACCGGTACGCAAATACATTAACTGCGAAAAATATCGGACGCGTTAAGGTTCGGACAAAAACTTCTTTGAAAATAAATAGTGCAAAAATTCTAGGCGTCCGAAATTTTTAGGATGCGAAATTTTTAGTCTTTTAAACACCTATAGGAACACACTCAGACAAGGTTTCAAATTACACTTCTTCAGCGCAATTTCTGTTTAACATTTGAATGTAACATGCGCGTGTCGACGTTTGGACATATAACAAACGGTTTTTGCTCTCAGAAAAACCCTTCTAAAAAGTATAGATAGATGATGCCAGGTTAATGTCACATTTTACATTAGTCGTCGCATTTTGCAATAATAGCATGGTTAACTTATCACTCATTCGTTGCGTTAGTGTTTATGGAAATTTATATGCGGTTCAAATGGACATTCCTTCACTTTCCAAAATTTTATCCGAACTTTGTCATCAACGAAAAAACGTCTCCAGAAATTTCGCATCCAAATTAAACGGTTCGAAATTTTTCGCCCCTAATGCATGCTAGTTTTGCAAAAATTGAAATGTGCTCATCCTCACCAATCAAGATTACGATCTTTGTTGAATCATCTCTAAAGTTTAAGCTATGAAGAGCGGCATGAAGGCCATCAGCCAATGCAGTTGGTCGACCAGCAAACCCGCGACCTTGACTTGTCGAGTTCTGATGGAAATCTACGTCTAAAAAAATAATGCCTCAAAATAGGATAAGTAATCAAAACAATTCTTAGCCAAATATCCAGAATTTAAGTTTGAAAATGTCTCCATATTTAGTGCATTCTCAAAATGTCTTCGCAAATACCACGTCTCCAAAATCATCTCGCCGTAAATGGCCGTTGACCACCACTAAATTCGAGGCCTGAAACAAGAGTAGTTCACTTGCCAAGGACAAAATTTAAGTACTTTTAAATAATTTACTAACTTTTGCAGATAATTAAAAGGCAACGAATTGCTTTAAGGACTCCTCCAAAACTTCCAATGTCTTCCAGAAATTTAAAGATTGCTATAAGCCTTAAAATGGAAAGATGGGTAAAAGAATACATGTACGACGTCAAGACCGCCTGGAGAATATTTAGTATACAAAGGTTCAAGCACGAATGGATTCAGCTGGGGCCACCACACACGCCCCCCTTCTTGATTAGTTTTCACGTGACCTTTTGCTTGGTCACAAAACAAGCATTAAACATGTCGACCACCAAGAAGATTCACGATTATTTTCATAGAGAATCGGAACAAACAGCAAAGAAAAGAAAGCGTTAGCAGAAGAAATTCAAATTCAAAAAACACCGAAAATGACCGTAGCATAAAAATTCTCCACTAAAACGCCACTTAGTGGCATGAATTTGTAAAAAAAATTTGCACCCCCCCCCGCACTTTCTCAAAGTTCTGGATCTGCCCCTGTCAAGTGATGGTTAAGGTAATCGAGTACCCCCAGTAACATTGACCAATCACGAAGTCCTTTTGTGTACAGTCCTGTACCTTCATTCAATCCCAAAGAAGAAAACAAATCTAAAATTTCTTTCCTTCGACTAAACCTGTCCAGAACCATCTTCAAGTCTGGTTTCTATCTGTCGTAATTAATCGGCAATAATCGCCGATACGTGTTCCCAATCATCGGGAATCGTTCCCGATTGCTTAAGACATGAAAACCGACCGCGCTGCTGCTATCGGCGATCACCGGCGATTATCGCAAGACTTCAACAAGTTTGGGTTTCCCGATGAATCCTGATGGATAAAAACATTTTGCGCCACTTCATTTTCCGCGAACAAACGGAACAAAATCCAGCGGTTCGCAGACACATTTCATTGTGGCTGCCGAAAGTATGACACTGCCAAACGCTTAGGAGACTAATGAAAATGACTTTTCTCAGTGGAACTGATACGAGAATGTCCGACAATCTATTAGAGGGCATAAAAAGACATCAAAGATTTGAATTAAGCAAATTGTTGGGAAATTAAAGCGAAATACCTGAATGGTTGCATTGATCCAGTCTAGACAACGCACTATTCTATCGAGGCAGAGTTAAGTCGATATCTGCGGAAAGGAGACAGAAAAATTGGGTGTGGCTCTGACGACACAGTTATGGATTCCAAGTATGAGCATGTTCGATGGTTGACAACATTTATAAATACAAGGCAAAGCTCAGGCAACTTCAAGGCACCAACCCTATCACCTGCCTCGATTACTATCTATAAAATCTTTTTGCTTCGCAACGGGACAACAATCGAATGAAAGTTAAAATGGAGTTCACTTCCGACCATCAGGGATGATCTGCGACAAGCACCGATCATTGGCGATTGTCGCTGACGAATTGCGACAAATGAAAACCAGTCTTTATGCATTGGCTACAATGACTGATGTCAACGTCGTCCTGAAGGTTTGTGATTTAAAGGATAAACAATCTTGTCCTTAATGCTTGATAAACCAGTCGACATGGTACCGACCAATATTTCAAGTGTCGAGAAATGGCTAAATGTAAAATTTTGAATTGAAATTTTGAAATGTTTTGCATTATTTCTTGGTCTTGCTTAACTGTTTGGCAGCCAATAGGGTCCTATACAACCCGATATTTATTCTTCGGATTTTTAGCCATAAAATTTCTGATTCAGCCTAAACCACTTACACACTCAAATTGAAAGAAACTATTCACATCCAAAATAGAAAACCAGAATTAAACACACAAATTTCACATATCAATACCTTCCTCTGTTCATAATTATCGTTTAATAGCGCCTTTTAGTCTTCACACAAGATACTATCATTGTAATTAATCATCTTGGCATATCGTCACTGTAATTAGTTAATTTATTCATTCTGTAATTCCTATTTAAAGCCTTACAAACATCACTCTGTAAACTGAAGATGGCATAAGTCTTGCCGAAACATGTCTTTAAAAAGTATTCTCGTGTTTTTGAAATTTATAAATCAAGAAAAATAGCTAAAAAGCACAATTTCAGATTGTTAGTTATAACAGTGTTAACAGGCGACCAAAACAAACCAGCAAAAGGAGCCCCCGTATCTACCTCACTTCAAGGGAACAGCAAGTTCACTGGAGCAGAGTCTTTGCAGGGTCCCACCCACACCGGTCCACAACCACACGGGGGCTCCAAGATTCTAGGAACGTTACATTTTGATATATACTCGCAGAGTAGTCTAATTCCCTTCATGTGGAACGTTTGTCATCTTCTCCAATCAAGATATTGTACAAAATTCCATGCTAAGTGGATTGACCCAAAAGATTTCAAAATTAATCGACGGGTTAACGGCCGGGAAGGACCTCCAGCTATCAATAGTAGGGAACTTAAGAAATGCCGTTTTCCGCGACAGCGACGGCGACCGGATGTCGTTTTTACTTCCGGATGATGTTGTTGGTTTTCTTGATCCGCCATCGGGCTTCGGCGCCGACGTCAAAATAGAGGTTTTTCCGTTGCCTCTAGAACGTGAATAAAATATCTATCTTTTGGGCTCGAAAGAGTATTTCTTGATCAGTTTACTTTGTGGTCAGTATGTTTAGTCATTTTCGTGTTACTTTGCATGAGAAAAAACTAAAATTTGTTCGTTATCTTTGAAAAATTATGTTCATATGTATTTTTGGTTGTAAACCTTATCGAACCACGACAATGAGCACAAAGATAAAATAGTTTCAGCTAGGCTCTTCGTTTTCTTATGAGTTCGGATAGTTTCCGTAGAACGAATTGTTTAGATCATTAAGAAACCAGTTCAAGCTCAGGTTATGATAAAACCAAAACTTTAAGTTGGATTATGCTGCAAATACATCTTGGACTCCGATATAATGTGGTGAATATTTGAGTTCGTAGTACTTCAAAGATAAGTTGTCTGATAAATTCAAAGAAAAAAAAAACTCACTCTGTCATACATCGAAACCGTGACACGGTGTGAACGAAACAAATGTTCAAACACTCCATAGACGTTCCAGCTAAACATTTTGCTTTGCTTAATTTCCGCATTTTGCCTGGAACAATACTGTATTCTTCCGAGATCCACTCGGTCACTCACGTTGCCATCGCCACGAAAAACATGGTTTCTTAAGTTCCCTAGCGTAGACAGGGGAGGGGCAATGGGCAGATGCCCACCCCTACTTTTCATCTAGACCAGACGTGTTGGAAATTCCACCATACTTGTTGATACATTAAGCTTATCCGATGCGGATTCAGTTTGTGTTTGAAATATCAAAATGAGAAATTGCTAAATAAGTTTCGGCTTTTAAATTTAAGGATGCGAAAGATGTTCAATGGAAAATGTTCTTGAGGAATTCGGTTCCTATGGACGAAAATGTGATGGTACGCGGGTACCAAAACATCTGGTCAGCCATCAGTACAAAGTGGTGGCGATAGTAATGATGGCTGAACTGAAAGGAATTTTTTTGGTCTATATATATCATACCTGACGTGAAGTAGCGCGCTTTTACGATAAATCGTTTTCGAAATTTAATTTTGGCCATCGCTGGCTATGTAAAAGTTATACTTTTGTCAAATTCCGCTAAAAATTTTACATTCACCATCATTCGTTGAGTTTTGCTTAATTGCATTTGTCGGTACATTACGAATATCATGTCGGTACATTCGTCTCTATTTCTTCTGACCCCCACTTTCAAATTCCTGGCTACGCGACTGTCAGCTATACTGGGCTTTTTGAAAGCACAAATCCTAACTACTTGCAAATTGAACGAGACACCCAATGATTACCAATTAATAATATACACTGCACATGAAAAATTAATTGGCAAGTAACGTACGCAATTATCGAAAACTCCGTGCCAAAGAAAATCTACTCATAACCTGTTGCCATCGTTTTTCATTGCAACTTCTGCAAGTGTTCACCTTTGCTGTACCGTAGAGGTCGCATTTGATTGACCCTTCATGGGTCACAAGATTTTTTAAACTGGTAAGGCATGTTTCATGTCCTAAGAAACATGTATTGAATAATCTTTTCCCATTACTCAATTTCCTGTTTTCTGTGCCGTGTTGTTTTGAAATTGCACTGTTCTCAGCTAAGTAGAATTGAAAATTTTCACGTATGTTATTAATAGAAAAAGGACAGAAACGAGCAAAAAAAAAAGTCTACCTGTAAGGTCTGCAATGGTTTCTGTGAAATTGCAAAAAACATTTGATGCCTGTCCACCAACATGATCCTCTGTTCGATGGCTATAATATTCAACCAAAGCTATTCGTACATTCAAAGACTGCCGCCTTGTAAAATACCCAATAACCGTCAAAATGTCTTGCCGATTAACTGAGTCTGTTCCATCCACAATAAAGGCCAAGTCTAGTTTATACGGGTCGTGTCGGAGGTCCAAGCAGGAGGGGATTCCATGCGCGGGCATGGTAACATGCAAACGATCAGGTGTCCCAACAGCCATTTCGGCGGTTTGCCTCGAGCATGGGACCAGATGTTCGTTGACTCGTCTGCCCTTTGAAAATTAGAAAATCCCACTGTCAAGCCCATGAAAATCAAAAAGATTTTTACTGGATACGTAACTGGGGTCTGTAAAGGTTAATTTCGAGTGCTACGTTTTTTTCCTACGAAATTTTACGTACATGGTCCTCTGAACACGAAAAAACCTTCGTTTACGCATACTGAGCGTCACTGAAAGTCAGCCTTAACGCGGGTTAAAGCAAACTATTTTATCTCTTGCGATTGTCATTCTGATGTATGCATTAAACTCACGAAAGCCTCAAAGACGAACAATGGCGAATCATATACCGAAATTGTGCTGCGTGTATTGTCCACCAACAGCGTGAACGCGCCCTTAAATTAAGGTTCCGTGCAAAAACTACACGGCGAGTGATGACGATGGGTAAAGGGGAGGGGGTCTCAACGTAGGTGGCCCTAAAATTTCGCTCTCCGGACTTTCTTTGGTGTATTTCATATCGAGCGGAAACCTAGCGCAAACAGACAATTCCGGACCATAATAAAAACACATATGGTGTTAACCAAGACGTAGCATGAGCCCAGCGCCAGTCAATTCTCTAAGGTTCCTGGAAAACCAATGAAAAGTATTTGGCGAAAGGAAAGCCATTGCCACATCTTATTTAACGCGACATTTGTTCTGGATTATGCAGTCCTACTTTTTACTAATCCCTGCCTAATTACCTAACTTAAGAGTTAGAACGTATACAGCGACGCGCAATCGGTATTATTTTCCCTTACGTGAAATACGAACACTTTGTTTCAACATCATGAGATTATTACGAACAATGAGATCAATCTTTATACCTTGTTACCGCCTATGAGTACCTCGTTTTAAGATCTGAATTGAGTATACTAAGAAGTTTACCACACCTATATGCAAACCAAGCCCCACCAAAATAACTTTTTGGAGGACCTCATCCAAAATCATTTTCCGTTGATACTTTTGATCCTGTCAATAGAGTATATATATTGATGTTTTCGTAAACAAACGTAAAATATTTTATATATAATTTAATATCTGGTTATACAAAGAAGTAAGTCCAATTCTTACGATACTCATTAATAATTCATAAAGAAAACAAAACAGAAGAATTTGAAGTTTAATCAGTTCATGTAAATGTAACACAATCACGTGTGTTGTATCCAGTGATACTTCCACTGATTTGCATGAACTTTTCTTGCTATTTTCTCACCTAAAATTGTTGGAATCCTCAATATTGTCAAAAAATACGAAAAGTTGACATACATTCCTATCAATATTCGCGTCGGTGTTGTATCACACATACAGCCACTCGCCTTTGTCTCGTGTCTGTTTATCCGATGCAAGACCACCGTTCATTTTGTAAATAGTACATACTTTAACTTCTAGTTTATCAAGTACAACTTTATGCGCTATAAAATTGCAAGATGCGCAATTCAGCCCATAGCTTTGATGTAAGTTACTAATTAAACTATCATCTTTTTAAGTTCCGTGCAGAATTGCCCCTTAAGTGCAAGTTTTTCACGCGATATAATATTCGGTAGTTCGTACTGACCAACTGATTGAGCTCCAGTGTGATTGTAACTCAACAAAACGGAAGGAACAGCTAATTAAAAAAGATTACTTCTTCCATAAACCAAGGAAGTAAATTCTTTTCGCAAGCGTATTCCCAGCGCCGTCCTTGTTTCACCCATAAAGTTAATGACAGCACGTTGATAATTAAAATGTAGGAAGATTTTCTTTGTTTTTAACAAATAACGTTAATCATCTGACTAAAATTGCTTGGAAAAGTACTTTTAGAGTTTATTGTAACAGGAATGATATTTTTTTTGTAACTTTAAGTTCCTAATTATCAGGAAGACATGACGGAAAAAGGGGCCAAGACTTTTTGGGATCTATAAGTCACGAGATTCAGTTTTAGATTCCGTTTCGTCGGTTTTACTCTTGTCCTTGAGCAGGGACTCGTACGAAGAGCAAAAAAATTTTTTGTACACAAAGTTGTAAAGTGAAAGTCACCAGGATCAGCCAACAGTAAGATTATTCAGGCATTTACCGTACATCTTCGGGTTGAAACACCTGACGGTCTAGTGCACGAAACAGTAATTTCCCACAAGCTAATTTTTAATATTCTAATCCCAGCGCTAATTGCATGTTTGATGAATGATATTGATACTATTATTAGTGATACTATTATTAGTGATACTATTATTAGTAATACTATTACTTGAAGAACTTCATAATAATAATAACTAAAATAATAAATAGGATAACAATGATAAATGAAGTTGAAATTACAAACATAACTTAAAATAATAAAAAATAAAAATAAAATATTAGTAAAAATAAAAAATAGCATAATCATAATAGTACTATAATTATAATTACTATTGTAACTATAATTCTAATTATAATTATGGGTAAATAGGGATATACTGCTAGAACGAACTCTTTTGGGCATAATCATACAAAACGGATTTGTTCCGACCAAGGGAATTGCGTTCATGTCAAAGGATTAAACTTTTCAAGTCCACCAAAGAAACTCAGCTATTGTAGCTTCCTTGCTTTTTTTGAACTGCTGTAAGGGATGTTGAATAATTTGACTAACTCCTATGTAAATAATAAACTTGGAGCTGGCATCAGTAATGTGGAACCATTGCACTAATTTCAACTTTATTTAAATGAATGCTGAAAATTCAATTGATTTTTTTCACACAATCCCCAGTAAAAATATTTAATACAGTACCATGTCAGATTTCAAGGCATATTAATTTATACTGACATTTTATTGTGTCTTAGTTGCAAATAATCAGAGTGATACAAATGTTAGTAATGTGTGATTAATTGGATATTTACATGCAAATGATTTAAAGTTAGGGGTATTCAGAATAAAAAAAGAAGATAGGAAATTATAGTGGTGTTAAAGCAAGGTTTGAGGTTACTCATAAGGAGAATATCTCTAAGAAGTTAAAAAATGTTTGAGGAAGAAGCCAAATGGAGAAAGCCTGTTCAGTAATAATGTGACCAGGGTTGCAACTATGAAGGAAAATGGTAGGAAGTAACTACCAACTCAACACCTAATCAGTCAAAGGTGATATTCATTTGCAGCCTGAGATGCAGATAAATATTGCTTTGGGCAGTCATGTTTAGCCAAATGAATGCACTATGCAACACTTTAACCCTTTAGATCCCAATTCTTGGTAAGGAAATTTTGAATTATTCAAACATTTCAAATTTCTTTGAAAAATCTATTGAATGAATTTATTAATCTAATCTGCATATATTAAATCCTACAGATATATATATATATATATATATATATATATATATATATATATATTTACAATTGGGAGCTAAAGGGTGAGAACTAATACAAGACATGATCTCAGACAAAAGAGAACATGGTCTTTAACTGGAAAAAAGTTGCATAAGTAACAAGCCAGAGGAAAAACACCTTTTGATCAGCATATAAGTTGCTCTTGATACCAAAGCACATATTGTACTTTCTTTTCTCTACACTGCTTTTGAATGTTTACAAATTTATGTATGTAGAATTTTATAATTCCCTTCTGTAACTGTCTACAGTTGGATAATATATACACAAAACATTGCCAGATGAAGAGATGAGTAATTATCTGGAGTATGATAATATATTTACCAAACAATGTAACAGGGGTTGCAACCCCCATCCCAACCCCCCCTCTAGTTGCACCACTGCATATTGCTGAACTTAAACCTTTACCAGGACATTTCCCATGCAACAATATCTGCTAAAGGGTTAAATAATGCAGTAAGACACACAGACACAACAAAAAGTGGAAGCTCCAGCAATATTCACTGACTGCAATTATTAGCCGTCCAGAAGACATCAAATATGTCATCTCATGCAACCCCACCGGTGGAAATGTCGCATTTGTGAGTTGTTTCTGTTTTACATTACCCCTGAAGACCACCTCTGTAGCTACACCACTGCTAGAAAAAGGATTTAGGCTTATCTACACGGTACGATGGTCGCATACAATTGTTCAACCTGGCGCATGCAATCCTGTCTCAAAGGCACTGTACATGCCGTATGATTCGCTCGCTAACGTAACAATATATTTTGAAAACGCTAATGACTGAATCCAATACACTACAACGAGCAATCCAGTACTACAATTTAGGGGTATTTAGAGTGACCATGGAGACAACTGCTGGCAGTACTGTATGTAAAATGCGGGTTCAACGTTAAAAACACAACACGAATAATTACGAGGGACTAACCTCGACTGAAGTACAAGAACAGAGGGAGGTCAAAATACTTCAACTGGAGGGCTTAACTTTTCACCATCCAATATTTCTCGTGCCGGTGATATTGAGACCCATTCGTTTCTTCTCGTCGAGTAGAACAATATTCACGCCACCGATCACCTTTCTAGCCCTATAGCAGTGTCACCAACGAGTGGCTAAAAGTCGCCATGTTTTCGACAAATATTTCTCGAACAGATTTCGAAGACTCCGAATAACGTAGCTATCCAGCCACTCCCTACACCCTTTAACTCCTCTCGGTGGTAATTTGGTTATTTTTGCTAGATGGTGGATGAATGTAATTGCTTAAAATCGTTTTTAACTATCATTTATTTCAGACATGTTCAACCATTTCATTATGTAACTAACACTCAATTACGTCATTTATCAAGCGGTTAGCCATATAATTGTCACTGATACTGGTGATTCCTGCAGACTCAATGGTTTTCCATTGTAGAACGTGACATAAAAAAGGAATAAATTTCATGGCAACATTAAACTTTATTTTTGTCTCGAAATCGATACCATGAAAATGGCTAATTGATTCGAATAAAGTTGATTTAAATTCAGCATTTAAATCCAGATTAGAACGATCAAGTAAAAATTTAAACTGTTACACTTCCAATAAAATTCTATAAATTCCCCTTGGCCTTAAGATTTTTTCCATATTTTTGGGGGCCAGAACTTGGGGAAATGACAGCACTTATGAAGTGAAAGGTCTCTCAGTGCCAAATTTAAGAATTCCTTAGCGTGTCCATCAAATTTCCTTAGATCTCCGACAAATTCCCTAAATTTCCATTTTAGCCTATTTGATCCTTTAATGCTGGTTATCTTCGTGCTATGCACAATTTCAAATTTAGTGACAGATCAAAACAAACGTAATATTTCAGTACTTACTTTCGTAAATCATCTGACTGTAGATCACTTAATTGTTTATGGTTATGCTGTTAGTTCTTTACTTCCCGTTAAGCCCTCTTCTGAGAAGTCCTCACGAAACACCAGATCGAGGGCCATGTCAAGAAATGGACCTACTTTCTACACGATAAGCTGACATTCGAGACAGTGGGGATGGAGCGGGTTTTTACTGGTGACAATCCATTATCGTTCCCAGAGCCAGCGTTAAGCATTACGTAATTTTATTCTTGTTTTCTCGACATTACCAAAATTTTATTAGTTTTTAAAAGGTCATTACAGCTTAATAGTGGTGTAAGGGGACTTCAATACTGGGGGTGTGACTGTGAGGGCTGGAGGAGCCATGGTCCATCCTGCTGCAATGTTAAAAGAGGCCCTGCTTTGGGTTTAGCTTCTGCTTTCCCGTTTGTTTGTTGATGAAGAAGCGTGTAATTGATAAATTTGAATACTAACATTTCAATTTAAATTTTCAAAATTCCCTAAAAATTCTTTAAAAGATTGAATTCCTTAGATTATTCCCTAAAATACTCCGAAATTCTTCAGTTCAAGGAAATTTCCTTAAATGTGCGAGCACAGGAAAGGAGTAACGAACTAAAAAGAGTAGGTAACCGCTGAATGAGATATGTAAGTATAATAAATGGTCTGAAAGCTCGTTTGGAAAAATCTCTGTAGTCACGCCACTCATTAAGAAAAACTTCTCATTTTAGTCTAGGTTTTTTCCTGAACTATGGACTATTGCTTCAGTTAACACCAAGCGATTTGTTTTTATACACTGCCTAATTACTAGGTCAATTATCATTTTAAAACCCATTTCCACTTCGAAATCAGTCATTTTAATGTTAGTACGTTTTACTGTGCACGGTCAATGGTTTTTTCTATAATGTAAGACATAAAATAAATTTTTTTTTTTTAATGCAGAGTATGGCCATATACCATCTCAAAGTTGCGCACAAACTAATGTTAAGTGGACGCCTTTACAAACTTGAGAACATGGTATTCTAGAATAAGGCGAACAAACCTTACAAACCCACTCACATTATTGTGCCAAATATACATATACATACACATATACATGTACTGCATTGAAATATCAGTGATAAGAATTACTAATCAGGTTGGAGCCATCTCACATTCAACATGTTCTGTCGAACGTAGGCGTTGCCTAGCAAGCGACCTCCTCACCAGTCTCTCGCATTGTCTCGGCGTTACTACATCTAACGACGTGATGTCAAACGATTCTGTTTCGTCATGTTCACGACCCATGCTATCAAACCTCCCCCGCATTAATTCTCGTACTTCAACCAACGATCTCCTTAATGACACTTGCCGGCCCATGTCCGACACAGGCTCCATTTCTCTGCCATTTAGCTGGACTCGAACAGTGCGGTTATTGTTGAGCTGCAACACCCGATGAAGGCTGGTGGTCAGTTCTTCCACGGTAACGTCCTGGTTTTGTCGAAATTCCAAAAGTAAGTGATCGCTGACATAACCCATTAAATTTTCGTTTTGAACCTCTTCCAAAGTTGAGTTGATTATCACCTAAAGAAGAGTTAGCGTAGTTGGAATTCATAGCAAACACACACATTAAAAATAATATAGACAAACATTCAGACACAAATACGTCAAGAAATTGCACCAAGATTGGGAATTTCATAAAACTTTGTTTGGGAAAAAGTAGTAAAGTATTTGCTTTGTGAGAGAATAAAATAAAACTTTAAACAGTTGAAATAAAGACATACATGGCCAGCGGATCAACTAACAAAAAGACCAGTTAACCAGCCAATCACAAAAGAAAACAGGAGACCAATAACCGACAGGCGAATCACTTAATGCGTTAAAATAGCACGCCACATCGGAACTAAATCGTCTTGAAAGAAATTAACTGCCATAAGCAAAGGACTACCTAGAACGGAATACGTCCGAACCAACTTAAGCCTAACCTTAGTAGGTTTCGCAATGACTTCAAAACCCGGCTCTGCAGCGTAAAGATAGGAAGAAAACGCTGGTAGTACGATGAAAAAATGTTAACGCCAAGCTCACTAGCAATAAACTCAACAGACAAAGAAAGCGATGAAACCCAAGAATTCGGTTTATTATCAATTCCCACATAAATCAAGAATGAATGAATAAAGAGCGCGGAAAATCGATTTCTAAGCCAAGTCTTTGAAGTCAGAAAGCGAAATTTACTTTAAATTTCACTATTTTTACGTAGAATGCTATACAGAAAACGGGTTTGTCCAAGAAAATAGCTCAAGAACTTCTAAGGAATTCGTTGCCTTGTATCTCAACTCGCTGTTCCATGTTTTCAAGTGCCCATGAAAATTAAATGTCTTATTTGAACGAGCATTTGAACGAGCATTTGGTTGACGAGCGGCGTTTATAGGTACTCCGTTTATTCACTTCATATGTGAATGAGATAACCAAGGAGATTCGACTAATCGCAATATCATGTATCTATTGAGATTACAAGAAATCTCTCGGACGTTTCCATGTTATAACACATTTCATTCCACTCTCCGTAAAGTTGAATCATACTTTTCCTCTAATACTCAGTCAAGAGCTGCATTTTTTACTTGTGTTTGGCATACACAGATGGCGAAAAATACATATACTAGAAGTAAGAAATGACCATGAACAGACAGAAATTAAACATCTTTTGTTTTACGCTGGTAACTTAATTATAATGTATTGGTCTTAAGTTCACGAACAGTCGTCAGAATTGTCTTAAAACTATTTAATCAAGTTATCTCCGAAAAATTATGGTTTTCAGATAACAAGGTATTTGGTTCAAATCTCCTGATTTAAAAGGATGTACCATTCTCGTCTCAAATAATGTAAATATTCTGAGAACAAAATGAGACATTGAGAAGCCTTAAACGTTTTCCTTCATCACCTTAATAACCCATATGAATACGTCCAATTTACTCATCATTTCTTATTCATTTCAAAACCAGGGGGGAATCACTGTGCTCAAATTTAAACAAATACTCTCCAAGATCAGTGCCTTAGCAAGGCATACGTCAAATACCGCCAATGGCAAAAAATTTAACGTTACAAATTGAATGCACGGGCTAAAATTTTTTGGATGGGCAAAAATACAGATGATAAGGTACCTAAATCGAAACGAAGTGAAATTTGAACCGGCAAATTTTTAAAGGAAAAGTTTGTAATGCTTTACCACGCAGGTTTTCAGGCTTCCCCTGACGCGTAAAATCGTCCCGCGTTAATTATATTATCCGCAAGTTTATGATATTAATTGTATATTATATATATATTATGTATTAATATATATCATTAATATAATATTAATGTTAATTAAACTTAATTTAAATATAATATTATATATTATACCATTATTAGTATGTTTATTATATCATTAGTAACTTATTAATAAGTTGCCAAACAAGAACTGTACCGGATAATTGGTTAAAAAAATTTAAAACAGGCTTCCGATTCTTAGCTAAGGTTTCGTCCTTGAATTCTTTCCTTACCTTTGACAGACTTTGAGCTCTGCGCAGACTTACGTACTGTCCACCTGTGATATGACTGAGTCCCATGAAGAAATCTTTGTATGCCGCAAGTGCAGGCTCACAGCCGACGCAATACAGGATGATACCTTTTTCGGCCATTTCATGACAAATTCTAACAGGATCGTGGTTGGAAGGACAGCCTTCTGGCATCTCATCATGTGCTCCAGTAGGATCGAGTCCATGTGGAGGAGCGTCAGCTGTGGTGATGAGCATAAAAGGGAAGATTATAGAAACGCGAAGATCGCGCATCGCGTTTTTAATGATGCCTCTCAACCCCATTGGGTCTGATTCCCGGTACGTCCCCTAACTTGTAATCAATCCAAAATAACAGTGGCATGACACGCTTTTCGGTCATTAAGATATAAATAGACTTATCCGATCGAACACTTGATATTGCCTCCCTTTAGCTCTCTCATTATTTTCTTGTTTCAAAAAGAATCGACAACGTTCGCAAAATAATCTAATTAATACTTTATACCTGGACAGCACTCGGAGTTAAAAAGTGCTTAAGTTACAGTGAACAGTAAACATCGGTGAAAATAGAAAAGATTTCAGGAGCATGACGCAAGATGAGCGGCTCCAAGGAGTTGCTGAACAGTTCTTCGTAAATATAAAGCAGGTTTCAGTTCGTTGAGATGTCGTACACAAGTTCAATGTTCGGGTGAAATTTATTATATCCAAATTGAACAACTCGTGAGTGATTATACTGGACTTACTTCGACGCCCTAGACTGGACGTTCCTGAGTAAGAGCAATTCCTACTATAACCTCGGCCCCCATTTTCTCCTGCTTTTATCACAGAGTGATAACGATGCTTTGCTCAGATTCTAATGCAACCTTAATCCCCCTGTGGTTTGAAATCACCTCACATAGCGGAAAACATGATTACAGTGGGGGAAAAATGTATCCGGAACATGGCTCGAAATGAAGAAACGCACTCAGTCGCAAAATTGCGAAAAGTTTCAAAAATTTAGCTTTAAGTTGATTTTAGTCCCAAACATGCGGCAAGTTCTAAAATTTTAGTCGCAAGAGAGAAAGAAATTTAGTCGTGCAACATTTAGGTTTAGTTACAACTGGCAGAAACTGCAAAAGGCGGAAGTTCTAGATCGCAAATTAACTATGAACACCTTTGGATTCAAAAACCGGAAAATTCGGAGAATGTGAAGCGCTAATTCTAACCCTGTTTTAGGCGGGAATGAATTAAAAACCAATGGGCGACTAAAACGCTGTTCTCTAGGCTTGCTGTTAAGGATTGTTCTTGTTTATATCATATAATATTGTAAAATCCATCCATTATAATTTGCATAAATTTAAGAAAATCAGTTACTTTCAATGGCGAAACCACAACATTTCTAGTGGGTGGGACACCTTATGGGGTCTCGGTAATTTTTTTTTGTGGGGTGGGGGCCCAACATTTTTACTGATTATATATTCAGAGTGATCTCTGTGCCTTAAATATGTCATCTTGGGCACTAGCAGTTGTGGGAATGTCCAACTATATAAAGGTTTATAATTACATTACTCTGCAAGTTGAGGTGGCCCAATAATTTTCTAAGGGTGCAAGAGCCCCCCCGGGCAACCCCAGTAGTCATACCACTCATTATTTCTCACAGTCAAATTGATTGCTACATATTTGGCTAGCTTCATAGGGCTCCAAATCCCTGAATATCTCTTCCTGGAGGTATATCAATAATATATATGGGACATATTCACCAGGCAACAATTAACTATTATGTCAGTCTAAAAATAAAAATGTTTTTATTTCACTCTTACCAATCAGGATACAGATCTTAGTGGCTGGAGGTCTGTAACTCAACCTGAGGGCATCAAAAAGACCATCTGCAAGTGCTTCTGGTTGGTCACCCCCACCACCTGCTGACATGCCATCAACCCAACCTGTCAGAAAGAACAAGGGCATATGGTCTGACAAACAGAATCTAAAACTATTTGACATTTTCTTTTCTCACAACATTTGCACAATCAGACATTGAAACATGTTTCTGTTTCCAAGGTTAAGGCATTATCCAGCATTAAATCAATGAATATGAGACAATTTGAAGGCAACCCAAATGTTGTAGGACTTAATCTAACAAAAGGCACTTTGAGTCTTCAAGTGTTGGCAGTCAATAAGCAATGTGGAATAGATCACAATACCTTTTCAACTTTATTTGATGTAATTGCTAAATAATTAAACTAGACCAACCCATATTAGCTCATTAAAAGCTACCCTTCAGTAATGAGAACCATTATCAATATCTGAATTCTGGAGAAAAAAATTTTCAATTTAGCAAATTTTTTTGGGAGATATGATGCCAAATGTAGAAAGGAACAATCTGGATTGTCCAGGAAGAATGATGACCCAAACTGGGCAGCCAATCAATTTCTAGAAAATAGCAAGCACTAAACCCTCCAATATTTTTGTACAACATTGCAAAAACTGTCAGCTCAGTACTATATATGAGCAGAAATAAAGCTGCTAGGGCAGATTTCCAGTAAGTATAAAGGGATGTTCAAGTTTGGCCAACTAAATACTTACATGCATGGAAGGCAGCACATGGGAGGGGGGGGAAGAGGATGGGTATGGGAGAGGTGTCTACCATCTCCCATATAGTTTGTTTTTACCTTTCTGATTTAACTTGGCCAATCCTTGCACCTGATAATACTATATTACACAAATGAAAATAAGGTACAACTAAGAAGTCACAAGAGTCATAATTGACAGAAACAGATAAACGTTTTGGTATGAGGTTGATGATTTTAGGATGCATGGTATAGTTTGGTAGCATTTCCTGCTAAATTATTCTAAATCACCCACTTATTGTATGTTTAACTTGCTTACTGCAGGTTTAGTGAAAATCAACAACAACAAATTATGTCCATGCATTTTGCTTTATATAAACAATGAGAAAAAGGTGCACATTAAGCTACCGAGCCATTCCCCAGATCTACCTCTGCATGCGGGTCTTCCCAGTCACTGGGAAGCCTTAGCTTGGTACATGTACCAGAAGCACCCCTCCTTCACATTCAAAATATTATTGAACCACTAAACTCATGACATTTCAATCTAATTTACCAGCAGCACTCAGTGGAGCAACTGAAACATGATGCTCACCAACTTAATTTTTATGCTCTTTTAGCCAACACTGCAGCTATGGTGCCAGTGGCTCCAAAATAAATCTGGTAACTGGTGTTTGGCTCTGCTGTTCAACAGTACTGTATGTAAAAATGCCACTTAAAAATTGTAAAAAGGGTAAGACAACTGTTCAGAATATTTATGGTGGCCATAGCCTTTTTAAGTTGTGCTCGTTTGAAAGGGAACGAAGACAACGTCCAGATTTTGACTTCCGGTCTAAGAAATTGATACATGGATAGCAAATTTGTCCAATTAGAAATAATTATCTACATTGTACTTGGCATATGAAAGCTGGCTCGCGTAGAAGATATACCATTACTGAGACCTCGAATAATTTAAGGGTTCTACCTTTCATTTCCTGAACAGAGCTTGTAAATTCGTGCTTGTTTGTAACGAAGCTCTGGTCCTGAGGTGGATGGTCACGATATTCAACTAACGCCAAACGAACGTTGAATGCTGTTCGGGAAATGGTTTCAGCGATATTAGAAATGTGTTTCTGAGCCTGGCGAATGTAAGAGCCCATGGAGCCGGTGCAATCAATCACAAAAGCAAGATCTACCTTTTGTGAGTCATGGCGAGGACTCCAGTTGTCCAACGCCGCCGTTGCCATTTTGGATTCGGACCAAAAAACCAATCGGCACTAGAACTTAACCACTAAAAAAAGATGACCGTGTAGAGACTGGGACAGAAAAAATTAAGAGTTTTGTTTGTTGGATAATTTATATATTTGATCACTAGAATTGGTTCTAAGTAAAATAAGTCAATAAGACCAATTTCGTTTTCAAGTTTGGCGACTTCCATGTTCGGCAGACACGAACAGATGAATGATTTAAATTGCACGACGTTTTCTTTGATGTGACATCAATGCACGTAGTTTTACTTAAAGTAGCACTTCATAGTACGGACAGTATGGACTCATCGTTGTTGGAATACTAAATTGCCTAGATATGAAGGAACGTTTGTAAACTTGCTATAAAAATTTTATCTTCGTATCGCATGTATTCATTAATGTAGATTTAGAATTGCTTTACTGTTCTGTTCATTTTGAAGTTAATGCGGTGAGGCGTTAGTCCATTCCGGTGAATTTGTTGGGCAATCATGAAAAATTCCGAAAATTAAAGAATACAAAGCTTCATTCTGCCTGATGGTTAGTAAGGTTAGACAAATTAATTTTCCACTGCTGTCTGCAGGCGGGGACCCGGGACCCTCAGCAGCTCTCGGCGGCACTGCCCTGTGAGTGGATACCCTTGAGACTATGTAATAGTATCCGCTTACGGGAAGTGTCCGGAAGTGACGTTAGATTTTACCATAAAATAATCAGCAGATACAATTTCCTTGTTGTATGCTTGAATCACATACTCGATGAAGTCAGTCGCATTCTGGAACTGATCTACTTTCATCGAATTCACGCGGAGTTCAATTTTTCAGGTAATGATGTTTACTCTACAATTTTTGTACTCCTTTGGCTGTTCATAACCAGAAAATATGCCATCATTAACGCCAACCACCAAGTCATTAACGCAAAAATACATTCATTTTATTCAACTGACATTCACAAGCGTAGATACGCAACCATTTGCATCGAAGGACATTCCATAGCGCCAACGGGCGACCATTGACACCATTCTACTATACATTACGGATAATAGAATTTCAGTTGCGCAAGAAAATATCTTGCCCAATTCAAATTTTACAAGAAATACGTGCACGCAACAACCCCTCGCCCACCCTTCCAATATATACCTCGAGAATCCAAGTAACAATGATAAGTTTTCAAAATTCTCAAAAAGACAAATCCTCTTGACTATAACTGGAAGAGGACATGCAATAAACAAAATGCCACACAGAATTTGGCCGCAAATAAACAATAATTAAAACAGACTTTCCGTTTTAAAAGTGGAGCATTCTCATAGATTATTAAACGGATACCGGCATTACGGACAGCTCATGATTGAATATTTTTCTGAAATTTTTTTAACTTAAAAAATTGATAAATTAAACATTACCTCAAAGTTGGTTACAAATGTCTTTAAGATCTGCTATGATAAAGGTTTATGCTAAGTATTCATTCGGAAGTACAAGACTTTGGTGACGAAGATGAAACGAATTACGAAATCGGCGAAGTAAACAAAGAAAACATGAACGAGTTCTGCAGTTTTATCGCTGACCAAATATCAGAAAATACAAAACATAAAACAAAATACGACAAGCAAACCTTGTGCAAGTTTTGTCGAAAGAAGAACGAGAAGAGGGAAGTAAAAGACGTACTTTTTCCAAGGCAAAACATCAATTAAAAAGAAAAATGGCGTATAAACCTGCAACTCTTGCGTATTTTCAACTAAGCATTCACTGGCACCTCAACACAAAGGGTTCAACAGTAAATTTGCACACAGACGGCTTTAAACTTTTTTGAGAAGTTTTAAAATCCTGATGAAAGCATTACCGATCGAAAACGGTAAAGATCATCATGCAGAAATCACTCTTGAAGTGAGAAAGACTGAAGCGGACAACTGTTTTGCCGAAGGATAATTTGGTGGCCAAAAACAAGTAGCTTTGCAGCGAGTACCTGTTGGCTGTTTACCTTGCATTTTTATTTCGAGCCAAAAATACATCCTAATGTCTTATTAAAGATTTAAAATGTAATTCTAACGTTTCGTTGCTACACGCAACATCCTCAGAGAATGAATGAAAAACTATATTACAAGGTGATGATATATAATAGTATGTTACATGATAAGTAAACGAGATATTGGAGTAGGAGCGGAAGTGGGAAGGGCACAAGGAAACAGCAGACTGAGATGTGATGGAAGGGTCGAGAAACGAAAGGTCTTAAAATAGAGAAAGTGGAAAAGAGCCCATGTTGACATTAAGCGATGGATTGAGTTTGCGGATAAGCAGACTTTCTCTGACGAGAAGTTCAGAGTTGAAAGAAGAAGAAGACAAGATAGTGAAGTCATCAGGCGAGACAGGGTGTCCAGTGTCACAATGATGTGACAGGATGCTAGTCGGAGGAGGATTGACTCGTTTTTTGCCAGTAAGGGCAGAAATGCCCAAGTGCTCTGAGATTCGTGTGTGGAGTAGCCGACTCGTCTGGCCGACATACAACGAACTACAACGTTGACACTTAAAACGGTAAACGACACGAGATCTCAAAGCCTTGGGAATCCTGTCCTTAAAGACAAAGAAGTGAGACAACCGGAGGGAAGGGCGGAAAACAAAGCGAAGGTTAATGTGAGGGAAAGCACTGGAGCATAACTTCCGAATCTGAGTGCGAATTTGGAGGCTATGCTGACCAGTGTAGGGAAGGCAAAAGTAAGCGATTTTCTTGGGGGCGAGGGAAACTTTGGGGGAGGGTGAGAAAATCTTATCAAGAAACCGGCGAATGCATGTGTCTATGAATGAAATAGGATAACCATTAAGTGAAAGCGTTTTCTTAAGGTTTTGAAGATGCGAGTCAAAAATAAAATAGGAGGAGCAAATACTAAAATAGCGATTAAGAAGGGAAGATATTAATCCTGTTTTGTAAACAGACGGAATAAAACTATTGTAGTTGGTGTATAAGCCAGTAGAAGTGGGTTTATGAAAAACTGAAGTAGAGAAAGAGCCATTGGATCGTGTTATAAGAACGTCGAGGAAGGGTAAACAGTTGTTGACTTCAGTTTCATGCGTGAAATTGATGTTAGGATGTTGACTATTCAAATAACTAAGAAAAGGTGCAATGTGATCGGGGGAAGCAAAAAGCAAAAAACAATCATCGACATATCTACGGTAATAAACAGGCTTAAAATGAGTGGGACAGTTAGAGAGCCAAGAGCGTTCATGCCGGGAAAGAAAAATATTGGCTAAAATTATTACGTATGGACTACCTAAAGTTCACAAACTTGGCGTCCCCCTTAGACCTATCCTCTCATCCATTGGTACTCACTCCTATGGTCTTGCAAAGTTTCTAGTCCCTCTTTTACGCCCTATTTCTGCTGGTACACACATGGTAAGCGACTCTTTCTCTTTTATTCAGGATCTTTTTGCCTTGGAAGTTAACTCTGATACTTTAACCATGGTTAGCTTCGACATAAAATCACTTTTCACTAACATTCCTTTAGATAAGACCATCGATATTATTGTTTCTAAGTTATTTAATAATTCCAGTCATTTTCAGAACTTTACCCGTTCCCAATTCACCCAAATTCTAAGCTTTGCAGTTAAGAATTGCCATTTTTTCTTTAATGGTG
The DNA here is from genome assembly GCA_030142905.1 of Heliopora coerulea. Classification (NCBI taxonomy): domain Eukaryota; kingdom Metazoa; phylum Cnidaria; class Anthozoa; order Scleralcyonacea; family Helioporidae; genus Heliopora; species Heliopora coerulea. The sequence goes on along the minus strand of JASJOG010000070.1, from coordinate 1,178,816 downwards.
TTCTGTTTGAACAGACCGATGGCGTTGTCATGGGTTCTCCCCCGGGTCCTACTTTAGCCGATATTTTTCTTTCCCGGCATGAACGCTCCTGGCTTTCTAACTGTCCCACTCATTTTAAGCCTGTTTATTACCGTAGATATGTCGATGATTGTTTTTTGCTTTTTGCTTCCCCCGATCACATTGCACCTTTTCTTAGTTATTTGAATAGTCAACATCCTAACATCAATTTCACGCATGAAACTGAAGTCAACAACTGTTTACCCTTCCTCGACGTTCTTATAACACGATCCAATGGCTCTTTCTCTACTTCAGTTTTTCATAAACCCACTTCTACTGGCTTATACACCAACTACAATAGTTTTATTCCGTCTGTTTACAAAACAGGATTAATATCTTCCCTTCTTAATCGCTATTTTAGTATTTGCTCCTCCTATTTTATTTTTGACTCGCATCTTCAAAACCTTAAGAAAACGCTTTCACTTAATGGTTATCCTATTTCATTCATAGACACATGCATTCGCCGGTTTCTTGATAAGATTTTCTCACCCTCCCCCAAAGTTTCCCTCGCCCCCAAGAAAATCGCTTACTTTTGCCTTCCCTACACTGGTCAGCATAGCCTCCAAATTCGCACTCAGATTCGGAAGTTATGCTCCAGTGCTTTCCCTCACATTAACCTTCGCTTTGTTTTCCGCCCTTCCCTCCGATTGTCTCACTTCTTTGTCTTTACGGACAGGATTCCCAAGGCTTTGAGATCTCGTGTCGTTTACCGTTTTAAGTGTCAACGTTGTAGTTCGTTGTATGTCGGCCAGACGAGTCGGCTACTCCACACACGAATCTCAGAGCACTTGGGCATTTCTGCCCTTACTGGCAAAAAACGAGTCAATCCTCCTCCGACTAGCATCCTGTCACATCATTGTGACACTGGACACCCTGTCTCGCCTGATGACTTCACTATCTTGTCTTCTTCTTCTTTCAACTCTGAACTTCTCGTCAGAGAAAGTCTGCTTATCCGCAAACTCAATCCATCGCTTAATGTCAACATGGGCTCTTTTCCACTTTCTCTATTTTAAGACCTTTCATTTCTCGACCCTTCCATCACATCTCAGTCTGCTGTTTCCTTGTGCCCTTCCCACTTCCGCTCCTACTCCAATATCTCGTTTACTTATCATGTAACATACCATTATATATCATCACCTTGTAATATAGTTTTTCATTCATTCTCTGAGGATGTTGCGTGTAGCAACGAAACGTTAGAATTACATTTTAAACCTTTAATGTGCCTATTTTGCGTGTTTTCTGATGGGCTTTATTATTTATTCTCCGTCTGCGATTCCCGCCTGGTACCTCTGTCGCCCGTATCCTAATGTCTTCAATGGGATGACATTTCATGGCAAAAAATATCCTGATTGAGGCAATGAAATCTTTTTGTGGAAAGCGGAGAAAGCATCCAAAGACTGTCATGGCAATGGACAATGGTCAGAGGTCAAGATGTCGACAGGACCTATATTGGACAGCCCTGTGATTATCGAGGATTATTGTGCTATTCCTCCGATTTCACACGAAAAAACGCACAATCAACATCAACACCATTAAAGAAAGCTAATCTTATTTACCTTGGAAAAGAATTTGTTTGGAATAGCTGTTTAGAAACTTTAAAAGAGCTTGTACATAACGATTTGGACCTTCGAGGCAAATGGTCATCACCCGGCGGCGAAGTGAAGCTTTTCAATAGCAAAGACTACTCGATAAAATGGTATGGAAAAAGCAAGAAGCTTGTGATTACTCAGGATGACGAAGTACAAAGCCTAAGCGAGAAAGTGAAACAGTTAGCTACCAAAATTGTTGCCCAAGGGTTAGGTCATGAACAATGCAGCCAAGACGAAGGCAAAGGCATTTTGGCAGCCAACAACGAAGCTGTCGAAAATTTGGCTGCAAATATGGGTTATAAATATAAAGAATGTGGTACACAATGCCAAGATGAAGCAGAGATTGTAGAATGTGATTATGACTCTGCTTCAAATTCTCAGTGTCGTTGTAGTGAGCTGGCCTCAAAAATCAAGGATATTCAGGGCGACATAAGGCTTCTCAAAAGTCGAATTGAAGCCAAAGAAGTGAGCGATACATGCGCTGATACGTGCCAAATGGAAAAAAATCGATTAAGATATGATTTAGCAACAGCCAACGCTACAATAAATGAACTTCAGAAAAAACTAAGTAAACTTGAAAGTGAGAAATCCAGTTTAACTACAGTGATCAGAATACTTCAGGAGGACAATTCCCATTGCACTAACTATAACAACAATGGCCATGGCGAAAATTCGTGGGTTGAAACAAAGCGTAAGAAAACTAGAAAACGCAAACCCCGGAAGACCGTGCAAACACCTGAAAACCAAACGTCGACAAACTCCGATGTTGAAAAAGATGTCTCTCAAGTACCTGAGAAACCCAAAGATCAAGGTACAGTGCATCAAGAATTAAATAGTAGAGAGGATAATACTATAAAGCCTAGAAGAGTAATAATTGCATGGGATTCAATGGTGAAACATATAAATGGTTTTAGAATGTCGAAGTCCGATACAAGGGTTCAAGTATCAACGTTTCCTGGTTGTACTACCCTTGACATGCATGATTATATTAACCCAATATTGCGAAAGAATCCTGAAAAGCTAATTGGACGTGAGAGTTCAACTGTCTGTGCTCAAGAAATAATCTCGTTAGCTGAAACAATTGAGCGCTCGAAATCTGTGACAGAGCTAGCTATATCTGGCTTGATTACTCGTTCTGATGATAAGATTTTAACAAATAAGTAAATCAAGTCAACGCGGTACTCAAGCAATCTTACCAACAGAAGCAATGGAAATTTATTGACCATACTAATATTACATTTGATCATCTCAATCAGAGTAAAATCCACTTGAATAAAGTGGGAACAAGTATGATGGTGCGTAACTTCCCAAATACATTTATGATAGAAAAGACTAGGATAATGCCATGTGGGAGTCTGTAAGAAATGTCGATGAGCACATGAGTGTAAATAGTGATTTGCCAGTAAACGTAGAGGAAACTAATGATTTAAATAGCTTACATAATGTTGATAAGATACCATTTCAGCGTGGTCTAGTTATGGCTAGCTTAAACATAAATGGTCTCTTACCACATATTGACGAATTACGAATATTTATGAGTAGTACCAAAATAGACATATTATGTATAAATGAAACTAAGTGTGATCCACAATCGGAAATCATGAGGTCGGATTACCAGGTTTCGAAATTGTTAGATAAGACCGAGAAGTGAATGGTCGACATGGAAGGGGAATTTGTATGTATATACGATCGAATTTAAATCATAACATACGTGATGATTTACAATCCGAAAACCTCGAAAGTTTGATTGTCGAGATCAAAAAGCCGCGATCTAGGTCTATCTTGGTGAGTACTTGGTACAGACCTCCTGATTCCCCTGAGACTCATTTCTTAGACTTTGAACAAATGATCGGCTTAATGGACGCTGAAAATTTGGATTACTATCTATTGGGGGATATAAATGTGGATTTTACACCGACAGCTAGGTCTCCAGACAGGGTAAAAATAACAGAGGTATTGGACATTTATGGCGTAGAACAGTTAATTCAACAACCGACCCGAGTTACTGCTAGATCCAGTACCCTGATTGATCTATGTCTTACAAATACGCCTTCCAATATTGTAAAATCAGGCGTTATACATCTATCAATTAGCGATCATTCATTAGTCTACATGATTCGTAAAGCTCGTTATGTACGAGAAGGCCCTAGAACACTACATATTAGGACAATGAAAAACTTTAATAGAACAAATTTCTTGAGTGATTTAGAGCAAAAACAGTGGGATAATGTCTATTGTTCCGAGGACCCAAACGAGATGTAGAATGTATGGAAAAATTATTAATGGAAACAATTAATCAACATGCACCACTTAAATCGAGGCGAATTAAAAATAAGAAATCCCCGTGGATTACAAATGAATTAAGGCAACAGATATTTAATAGGGACTATTTGAAAAGGAAAGCTATTTCACAGAGGATTCCCAAGTTTGGCATCAATACAGGCAGTTACGAAATAAGATTAATAACAAAATTAAAATAACCAAACGTGATTATTTTACAAAAAACCTTGAATTAAACAAAGGAAATATGAAGAAAACTTGGAAAATAGTAAATGAATTGAGCTCTAGAAATCCTAACAAATCGAAAAGAATTTCAAAAATTGTTGTAGGGGAGCTACAATTGACCTCACCCAGCGAGATAGCCGAAGGATTTAACAACTACTTCTCTAATGTTGGTAAAGATCTTGCTGCTCAAATAGCTTCGCCTGAGCATAGCCCTGAACATTATCTTACACGTACAGATAAAAAGTTCTCGCTGCAAACTCCTACTATTGATATAGTTCGTCAAAAGTTGCGTACAATTGATGAAAAGAAATCTGAAGGATTAGATAAAATACCAAGTAAATTATTAAAAATAGCGGCTGACGTGGTTGCGCCTTCCTTGACGGTAATATTTGCTACATCTATTGGAACAGGAATATTCCCGTGTGAATGGAAGCAGAGTAGGGTATCACCAGTATTTAAGAATGGTGTTAAAAGTAACCCAAGCAATTACCGGCCAATATCCGTTATTTCGTTTGTCGCAAAAATTTTTGAGAAAATTATATTTGATCAGCTGTATCAATATCCAAATACCAACAATTTATTGACTCCTTGTCAATTTGGTTTTCGATCTTTTCATAGTACTTTAACAGCATTACTTGAATCTACAAATAGCTGATCTGTAAATATTGATAATGGTCTAGTTAATGGAGTTGTCTTTATTGACTTATAGAAGGCATTCGACACAATTGATCATCAAATTATCTTAAAAAAACTTAAAAATTACGGAATTGACCACAACAGTTTGAGATGGTTTGAATCATATCTCGCCAATAGAACTCAAAAATGTTGAGTTAATGATCAATTGTCGGGTTCCGTTCCAGTCACCTGCGGCGTTCCTCAAGGCAGCAATTTGGGACCATTATTGTTTCTTATTTATATTAATGACCTCCCAAACTGCCTTAATTATTCAAGACGAAGAATGTTCGCAGATGATACAAATGTCAGTTATGCGGCAAAGTCAGTTGACAAACTCCAAAAATGTCATTAACTCTGAATTAAAAAATCTCAACAGCTGGCTTATTGCAAATAAACAATCAATTTTGAACTTGGTATAGTTAGTTCTTATTGCCTGTTCTTGAGCTGCCCACATTAGGGCTTCCGTTTCCGGTTTCAAATCACTCTTTTGTAGCCACCTCCACCTCTTTGCCTTGTCTATGTCTTCACTTTTGTCCCTGTTGAACTGTCCATACATTCTCTTACCTATCCATCTTTGTTCTCTTTCTTCGACTTCTCTCCTCTTATACTGTTGTTTTGGCATACTATCTTCAGTCGTGATAACTTGCCTTTCTCTTACTTTAACCAATAAAGGTTCTATTGCATTTTTGATGTACCATCCAACACCATTCTCCTCTGATCTAATACCTGACTCACAGCTTATCAATCCTCTACCACCTTTTCCTTCTTCTTTTTTTTTCCTCGGCAAATATAACCTGCAAATATTATTGAGGAAAGTCAGCTCATACGAGCCAATGAGGTCGTTCAGCCCAAATTGCCATATTATGCCAAAGTGGGCACATGTCCCATAAATTATTATTATTATTATCATTACTACCATTATTATTATTATTATTATTTCTTTCAGTTTTCCAGTTATAGTAAGGACGATTTTTCTGACAAGTTGGAAAATTATCAATGTTACTTGGATTCTCGAGTGATATTTTGGAAGGGTGGGCGAGGGTTTGTTGCGCACACGTATTTCTAGTATTTATATAGAAACATAGATACACAAAGCGAAAATTTTTCTCCTTAGTCACCACGCGTGTAACAGGACTCCACGCAGGTCGAGATTAGTACCCTCGCACCGCGCTTCGCGCGGTGGGCGAGGGGATTATCCTTAATGTATAGCAGAATGGTATTAATGGTCGTCTGTTGCCGCTATAGAATGCCCTTCGATGCAAATGGTTGCGTATCGACGCTAATGAATGCCGATTGAATAAAATGAATGTATTTTTGGGTTAATGAGTTCGAGCTTGGCGTTAATGATAGCATATTTCCTGGTAATGAACAGCAAAAGGTGTAAATATGAGTGGGGCTATCTGGTACTCGAAAACGCAACCACCGATCGGCACACTAATTGACAAGATTTGAAATATGGTTTTTCAAGTTGAACTTAGCACTCTGATAACTTACGCAGCGAACAGGTCTGGTCTTATCTGCAAACCGTTCTGAATTTCATTGAAATATGTAAACAGTTTATTGCAACTGCTTCACGGAAGAGCAGTTTTAATGTTAACTCTGTCGCTCTTGAACATCTTACTCCGTATCGGTAAACTGTACTCTCCAAAGATGAAAATCGCTCTTAGCCAAAAATTTCGCAGAAAAATCGAAACTGACTGTGGAAGTGAAACTCGAGAGATGTTCTGAAGCTTTCCGTGATAAACCAGTCTTAAATTTACATAGATCTTAAATTCTTGGAATTTGAGGTGACTGTCTTTTCATAAGATCTCAAGATCAGATCGTTTCCCATCTGGGCTAGTGACGCAACTGGATTTCAGGGTTGCTAGGGTTTCTCTGGATACTTTAGAGTTTGGACACCCCTCCACATTGATGCAAGAGTCTTGAATGGCAACTGTACTCCCTTCCCACCAGAGATGGTTGTCAGTGTTAGTCCGAAAAGGTTCAATGCTTGCGAGGATATGAGTGGAAATTTTTTGTAACACATCCTTCTTCTTACTACTTTGGAACAGAAGTCCTTGCTGATATTCCTGATAACAGGTCACAGAGCACAGGCTTGGCGATAAGGGCCTGGGAGATAATCATCACCAGGAGCCAAAATAAGAGGGTACTATACGCCATAAGAGTACTGCTAAGGTCTTTACAGTTATATCCTGATTATTGCCATAAAGTCATTTACATGATTTTGTTGTTTTTCAAGACGACAATGCAAGTTGGACCTATCATACTAGTATAATGCAAATGTAACGTAATTAGGGTAAAGTTAATATTTGGAATCCACTCTCTATTTCGATGATAAAAATTATGGATACAAATTTGAAATCAATATTACGCCGGATCCCACGCCGGAGTGCTCAACAGCTGCATCTTTCCATCACTTACTTGGTGTTAGAAGAAGAGGTATCTCACAATACTTTACCGTCAAAAATTACTTATATTACAGTTTCTGTTATTGTATCTAGCTAAATTGAAGGAGAAAAATATTTCTATCAGGTTTCCTAGTGACAGTAGCGGATTAAAACATTCTTAGGCCCTAGGCACAGGGCAATTTGGTGGACCCTATAGATCCCAGCTGGATTCCCTCTTTTTTTAGGGCTTCAACTTTAAATGTCATCGATAAGGTTTTTATAGCTATATTGAATGTGAACAGCAATTACATGAATGAATCGATAAAGTTATGCAAGAAGTCAAGAACAGTCTTAAGAAGCAAAACAGTGCTACAGTACTAGTTTGCCCCTAGTAACGCGTACGTTAGTAAATATTAGGAATATGACCCATAAGGAGGTCGGATTACAGCATAATGATGTTCATTCTACAGTTTTACTTTGTGTATTTTCTTTATGGCAAAAGAACTAATTATATCAGTAACTGGAATTGAACGCATTAACTCCGATTCTATAGATAGGAATGAGGGTGGCAAAAAACACGAATGATCCATGGTTGAGCTCTACTAGTCCTCGGTACGTTTCAATACGAAGTAAGATAAGTGAAGGAAAATGATCATGCTGAAAATGTAAAGTTCATGCATAATGCATTTTCAGTTCATAATGCATTTTACGTCTTTAGTGATCGATTTCACGGTAAGCCAAATAGCCAGTTCCTATCAACAAGTGGGAAAAAAGAAGAAAGCCAATATGGCCGTATGATGAATCGATTAGTATCAGTCACGGCTCACCTACGCAGTTTTTTCAGTCTCGTTCCTTTTAACATGTTTGTGCATTTTTTTTTTATTTTTTTTTTGTTAGGTTCTTTGTTTAAAAACATTTACATAAATATATATATTAGCATAATGGTAATGAAATACTTAACTCTTTCGAGGATAGGGAGCTTTCCCTTTGACGAGTAAAATCGTCTGGCGTTTAGAATTAATAATAATTAATAACAGAAAGAATAGAATTAAGAATTCAATTATTTCGACGTACTGTTTAGGGCCGTTCACACTAGCGTGTTAGATTGATCTGAGATCGATCTAAGTCAAAATCGATCATGGTGTGAACGCTTGAATGCGAACTGAGATTGATCCAAACGAGTGTGAACGCCTTCACGAAGCGAACTGAGATCGATCTCAGATCGGTCTCAGATCGATTCAAGTTAGATCGATCTCAGTGTGAACGGCCCCTTTGACTGTCGATCAAAAGTACCACGCCCTGTTTTCGTCAAATGGAAATATGCTGGAAATATCTTTACATTGATATCAGTGACGTGTTTCCGTTACATAGCGATAACAGCGGCGCAACAAACGGGGGGAGTCAATGAGAGAAATTTCGCCAAATCCGCATTGTTAGCCCAAATTTTCATTTATTGAGAAAACATGGCATTTTTCAAGAAAATTGCATTTTTGTTTGATATATTTACAACAGAGTGGACCCCAGACGTCTTGAAGGTAATTAGACAAATTAAAATCTTTCTATTAAGATTAACTCATTCTATTAAGGTGGTCGGAAAATTTTTACCAATCGTGCCTTCCCCCCTTTTAGATATTCTGGTTGCTCTTGCTGAGCAACAATATGGTCTTTGTGAAATCACTAAGAAATTACGTACGTTATCGTTAAATTTTACTGCAACGTAGATAAATGACTCTCTTTGTGTAGATGAATCAAATACCCGACGAAGTTAGTCGCCACTTCGTCGTGTGACATAATTACTTTCCTGGGATTACCGCAGAAATCCACTTTTCAGGTAATCATGTTTGTTCTACAATTTTGAGCATTAACATTCGCCAGATTAGTCACTTCAAACGTTTGTTCATTGCATTGGTACGAAGATATCCCCTATATTTAAATAGGGTCGGGATGGAGTTCTCAAGTTAGCTCAAAGGAGTTTGACAAACGTGTCCGTTCTTCTGTGATTTGCTTTTCTGATAACATAAATACGAGTGCGACAAGTATCAGTCGTCGACGAGGCTCCTACCCTACAAGCTCCTTAAGAAGACTCAAATCTTGTTGCCGCCTCGGTTAAGTAAATAACTTACGACTCTGGTCTTATCCTTTGACAGTCCTGAATTTCGCCGAAATGTTTAATCAGTTCATCACAGTCACCCAAGAAAATCTGTGTTAATGTTAATCTTGTTGTACTTGATGATCTTACATTGTGTCAGTGAACATGTGTCCACTCAACGCTGAAAACTGTAAAAATTGTCCAAAGATGAAAACGAACTATGGAAGTGAACTCCGAAATCCGAGTACTGCTCAGTGCTTATCTCCGCTATCTGGAACAAACCGGCTGTTTATTTGGCTAGATTCTAAACTGCGGTTTAATGTTTGAGAAACATGAAAGCTTGGATATATTAAGGTAGATGAACGATCTTCAAGCTCGATACTCAGAAAATGATATCTGAGCCCCAGACGGGGATCGAACCCGCAACCTTCTGATGACCGGTAAGACGCTCTAACCATTGAGCTACTAAGACTCAGATGGTGAGCTAGGATGCAAGTTCGATATATATGTGCGACCTAAGCGGAAGCCACTATATATTAATAATGATTGATGCGGTTTAATGTTTGAGAAACATGAGAGCTTGGATATATTAAGGTAGATGAACGATCTTCAAGCTCGATACTCAGAAAATGATATCTGAGCCCCAGACGTCTTACCGGTCATCAGAAGGTTGCGGGTTCGATCCCCGTCTGGGGCTCAGATATCATTTTCTGAGTATCGAGCTTGAAGATCGTTCATCTACCCTAGATTCTAAATTCATGGAATTTGTGGCATGTGCCTTATCTTTTATCACATCCAGGCAAATAGTGTAGCTGGGTTACAGGGGTCTGTGGATTCCTTGGCTAACTTTTAGTACTCCTGGGAAGAACGTTGAGTGGCAATGCATCTCCGAACCAAATAAGGTGATGTTCAACGTCAGCCACAAAATGTCGCTTCAGAGAATATGAAAGGACATTTTTTACAACGTTAAACAGTTTTATAGGCTTGGACGGTCGGACCAGGCTTTCCTATTGATAGAAAAAAAGGTTTGTTACTCTCTCGTTTTTTGATAGACCATGTCACACTTTTCTACCTCGCGTGAGGTAGTTGTGCTTCAGCCGGTTCTCTCTTATTTGTTGGGGAGGGTATTTTTCCTGCATTTCTCGGATCACGCTTCATCCAGAAGCTCCACCTGGCATTGTCTTTTGTTCCCATGGATAGGCCTCAGTTCATTGATCAAAGTCCAAGAGTTAACACTATAATTATTAGAGTAACTGATTATAACAATAAAAGGGAGTTAAATTGATACGCTTAATTTAAAGGAAAAAGCAAGTAACTATGTTTACAAATATCAACACACTTCCCCCTTTGAGCCCACAGGGTTCAAACATGAGTTGCATTAATTTTCCAACAAGCATCCAGATCTGCTGCCCTTCTGGGTCTTCTGGTTGCTCAACTATACTCTACTTCGCCTTTCATCTTCCCTTCTTTACCTCCATTTTCTTTTGTCTCCTCATATCTTTCATCCACTCCTTTCTCTTTCACCTCTGTCCTTTCGTTTTCCCTTTCGACCCCCTTCTCATTCTGACTCGTTTCCAATGGATATAGTTTCTGCACTGGACGATTTATGAGCAATGGCTTTCAATTTGTTATAACCTTCACTCTTGCTCCTCTTACCTCCTGACCAATGCAATAGAACAATGCAATATACACCTTAACCATTTTAGTACCTTCATTAGTAAGCAATGGTCCTGCAAAGTCAGTACCTACTTTGGAAAAGGGCAATGATTCTCGTATTCTAAAGTATGGTAAATCTGCTTTTACTGGTGCTGTATAAGGCTTGCCACGTGCTTCTTATATACAACACATCTACTGATTACCTTCTTGACTTACTGTCCACCTCGAGGCACCCAAAACCTACTTCTCAACTCCGCAAGGGTAGCTCTGAGACCACAATGGTGTACTCGTTGGTGGCATACCCTACTGATCAGTTCTGTCAACCAATGTTCCTTTGGTAGAATAATTGGCCCCTAGCTTCATTCTTGAAGTCCGAATTACAAAGTCTACCATTATACCTTACCAAACCATCACTTTCAACTAATCCTAATTGACTGACTAATTGTTGATAATCACTTCTTGACCTCAATTCTTTCTGAGCTATCTTTATCAAATAACTCTCAGCTGAAGTAATCTCTTCCATCTTCAAGCTACCTAATTCTGCTACATTCCCGGCTAATCTAGCCTTCAAATTCTTGATAAACCTCTCCACCCATTCAGTCACCTTAACGAGCTTATTAAATTTACTGTAAGCCTTGATGTCGATTACACTTGCTTCACTAGGAGCTTCAACCATCAGTGCTTCCATAACAATTATTTTCTTAGTAAAATAAGTAAACTCTTTATTTAATGAGGGTAGCACAGAATAGCACAAACTAATAAACTAGTGGCCCTCAATCTAAAAATATGAGTTAAATAACATACAATATAAACATATATAGTATAAAAGAGTTAGGCTAAATTGATTAGAACAAATTGTACAATAAAATTGTGGAGTTCTTTCTGTTCATTAAAAATACTGTCTCAGTAATTGTTTCTAAAAGCTCTTAATGATACAGAGTTTTTAAGATCTAATTTTAAACTGTTCCATAGTTTGCAGGTAGTAACTGCAAAGGTCTTCCCGCCTTCAGTCTCACGATTGTACCTGGGACAAATAAAATTGCTGTTGCTGTATCTGGTGGTACGCGTATGTTGATCACTATTAAGTTTTAAGGAATCTTTGATATATGCTGGGACTTTGTTCTTGATACGTTTGTAAGCTAGGCAACATTTCGCTATTTTTGCTTCTTCGTAGAAGGGGACCCATTGAAGACGGTTAAAAAGCTTGACACTGGACGCCTTACCATGGGCATTACAGATTACTCTTGCCGCTCTTTTTTGCATCTTTAAGACATGATCGAGATTCTCTTTATTACGGCTTGTCCAGACTGTATTGAGATAGTTTAAGACAGGTTTTATCATAGCGTTATAATATAATAACCTTTGTTGCATGGTTAGACAGGATCTTATTTAGTAGTCTGTAATATCCGGATTCTGTCACAAGTTTTCAAAACATTTTCAAATTTGGTCAAAATTTTTCAAAGTGTCGTGGAAAATTTCCCCACAGGTTTTCAACACATTTTCAAATTTGGTCAAAATTTTTTAAATTTGGTCAAAATTTTTCAAATTTGGTCAAAATTTTTCAAATTTGGGTAAAATTTTTCAAAGGACCGTTGGAAAAAACCTTTTTATTGATGGTGTCACTTTTGGTTTTGTTTACGTCACTTTCGGGAACATTTTGTACATTTTAAATACATTTTAAATAAATTTTAAATAAATTTTGTAAATTTTAAATAAATTTTGTAAATTTTAAATAAATTTTGTAAATTTTAAATAAATTTTGTAAATTTTAAATAAATTTTACATATTTTAAAATTGTTGGGGGTTTCCCTTTTTGTTCTGATGACGTAACTTTCGGTTTCGATTCTCATTTCTAGAACATTCTAAAATTGTTGGGGGTTTACCCTTTTTATTCTGATGACGTAACTTCCGGTTTCGATTCTCATTTCTAGAACATTTTCAAATTTGGTTAAAATTTTTCAAATTTTGGTCAAAATTTTTCAAAGTGTTGTTGGGGAAAACCCTTTTTATTGACGGCGTCACTTTCGGTTTCGCTTACTTAACTTCTGGTCGCTTTCATGAATTTAATTACTTTACCAAGAATTTCAGAACATTTTAAAAAATGAGTCTAAATTTTTCAAAGTTTCTTTGGGGAAAACCCCTCAACGACAGGCGGGGGAATTACCTTTTTTGACAGAATTTTAAGGAAACAACCTAGCTGATAAAGTATTTTACGGTTTAAATCCAAGTATATTCTCATAAGTGTCAATCATTTCATTCATGTAATGACCATATGCCAATGTATCTATTTTATTTTCAAGTATTATTCTTTTATCATCTTTTGCTGACAATGCAATTTTTTCAATACTCTCAGTATACAATTCATGATTTCGGTGTCTTATTAAATTCATTTTTCTAATTTGTTCTTCTTCAGTAAATAAGCAATCTTTATAATTTTGAAATGTTATATTTTTTTCAATAACATTTTTCTTAACACCTTTACATCTTTTTGACACCTTTGGTGCGTTGTCTTTTTCATCTATTTTATAAGAATATAATTTTGCTCTCAGTCCTACAAATTCTTCTATTTGTTTACCGCCACACTCATCTTTCATCATTCCAATTACTTTTTTGTTTAAACCGGTTTTAATTCCGCTTTCATGTTCTTTTGGATAATTACTTGTGTCAAACATTTTTTCAACATCTGGAGTTATATCTTTATAAAAATCTTCAGTTTTAATTTCATACATTAAACTGTCAGTATCTGTAAATAACAACTGTGCATTTTCGCCATATTTTAATTTAATATAATTGTAATGAAAATCATACATTAAAGTCTTTGATAAATCTAATATGCTCATTCCTAAATATATAGGTTTATCTAGCTTAATTTTTTTCTTATGCATATGCACAGCAATTAAATTTTCAGAAAATATTGTTCTTTTGTTAAAATTAGTTTTTGAAAATAATTTTAATGCTTTTTCTTCTCTGTTAACTAATTTTATATCAACTCTGTTTCTAACATTCTCCATAGTTTTTCCAAACACAGAATTATTCATAAGTTTGAAAAAGTCTTTTTCAAATTCATTTTTTGCTTCTGTTCTCAGTTTTGTGTTTAAATCAATATATTTTTTCATAAAATCTTCTTCATAAAATTTAATACCTTTATAAATTCCACTAATTTTTAATCCTAATTTTTCATATAATTTCAAGTTTTCACTATGTAAAACATATTTTTCTTTATTATTCAAATTTGGTATTAATTTTTCAACACCTCCTGCTCCGCAGGTGCCAACTTTTAATCTTTCTGGTGCTAGCGGGTATTCATTATGTAAATCATGCAACTCTTCAGGATATTCCAAGTTAACTTCTAATATACAAGGAAATTTTTCCCAATTTTGTAATTCTCTTTCATTCATCCATTTAAAATCTCTCACAGGAAGTTTTTTACTCATAGCCCATCCGTATAAATTATTCGCGTCTAAATAAGCAAGATATATATTATCTTCTTCAGGATTATACTTTGAACCCATATAAGGATTATTAGCTTTTGCATATCTCTTTGTAATAGTGGAAATTCCTCCTCTAATTCCATTTTCAACCATAAGGTACATTTGTGGATCGGATAATAAGTCCAATTCAACTCCAGTCATTTTTAACATTGCATCCCAAGCAAGCCCTGGAGAAGTATAATACCAAGCGGGGTCTAATTTATAATTTTCTTTACAAACTTTTCTAAAATTTTCAAAAACATCTGCCAAAAGTATCACATCAGTTTTCAAATATAAGTCATGATATTCTTTCCTATTTTTAATATTAAATTTTTTCCAAACATTTTGCGCATGTTCATAATCTGCTTTGCTTATATTTTCATCATTTAATTTTGAATAAAATTCCTTAATATCAGGTAATTTTACTTCTTTTAATTTTTCAATATTATCAAACCAATCATATGGAAACACACCTTTTCTAGTTAATAATTCTCTTTCCTCTTCATTTTTGTAAATTCTTTTTATAATATTTAGTTCATTTTTATGTAAATTTTTAACCAAGTTTCCTAAACTACTTTGCATAAATTTAAAACTATCAATAAATCTAATTTGTTTTTTAACATTAATCATTTCTTTGATTTTATACTCTATCTCACCTTTTTCATTATTAAATTCCTCATATTCAATAATGTTTTCTTTACATTTACTTTGAAATTGTTTTTCTGTAATTATTTTTTTAGATTCAAATTTATCAACAATAATCTCTTTTGTGAATGAAATATATTTCTCCTCAGTGTTGGGTATACAATTAATTTCACCTTCTGAAACACCTAGATTTTTTATAAACAAATGACTATCATAATTTTGTAAATTATGAAATATAACTGGAACAAATTTAGAGTTTTTCATTTTTGAATTACAACTAATACAAGCAGCACCTCGATATTTTCCAGTATAATGGCAATGGTCTTTAACTTTATCGTCAGCTTGCTGCCCACCAGGACCACTTGTGGCGCTGCTTTGCAGCGGTTCAAATTTTTTAGCGCATGCATAACATTTTTTAGCTTTTTCAAAATCTTTTTTGTCCTTTTCTCTTAATATTATCTTTTTTGGAAATTTAAATTGCTCATGTATTTTTTTAATATTATTTTCTAAACTTTCTACAAATTTTAAAGAAACGTCTTCATCAGATTTTTTACTGTGTATTACTAATTTTGGTTTAAATAAATTATCATCAAAACATTTTATCAAATAACAATATCCAGACGGTTCATGTTTTTGAAATTGTTTTGTATTATCACCAATATTTTTATCCTCATATTTTAAATTGCATTCAAAATCTGCATAAATTACAAATGGAACATTGTGCATTTTTTCATAATTTTTAAACTTTAATTTTTCTCCTTTATTTGGATAAACAGTTTTTCCGCATTTATATTTTGAACAATATTCCAAATGATTTTTAAGAATTTTTTCATTTCTAAAATTTTGTAAACAATAATTACAAATATGTATTTTTTCTTTGCTTTTATTGACTTGGTTTGAAAATAATCTGCTCATATTTTTAATTAAACAATAATGTTTATCACCATTTTCATTGGTTATTAACAATATGTTCACATGTGTGTTCACATGTGTATTCACATGTGTGTTGATTTGTTCCAATTCTAATTTACTCACCCTCAAAAGAAAAATTTCGTGCTTTTTATTTCCAAACCTTTTTTCTTCATTATATCCAAATAAATTAATTGCAATGTTATTATTTTTTTCAAATTTATCAATATCTGTAAATCCACATGGGAATTTCATACCTTTTGTATTAAAACTCTCAGCTTTCTTTTTTAAAATTTTTGTAATTCTTTCAGGATTTTTCAAATTAGGATTAGTTTTCAAAAGTTCACTTATTGCAACACACCACAATAAACATTTTTGGTCATCATTTTGTGGATTAATAATTGCATTTTTATTTTTTAAAAATTTTGGAGTAGGAATATAAGATGATGCAAGTAATCGTTTAATTTCATTAATATTAAGAATTATTTTTAAACTTTTATAAAATTTCCATAAACTTGAATTTCTTAAATATTCTTCAAAACTTCGAATAATTTTGTCTTTAATTTTTTCATATATTTGATCAAAATTGCTTCCATCAAAAATTTCTTCATAATAACTATGAAAATGTGCTTTGTCTGTAGTTTCTTCTCCAGTTGCTGGATTTGCTTTTTTCATTGAACATACAAGAGTTATTTGTTGTTTTGTACTTGGATATTTTTTAAATTTTTTTATTACCAATGGTTTTATTTTTTCCAACAGACTCAAAGGGTCATATAAAGATAATCCGACTTCTTCCAAATCCATTTCATATCTTTTTGTTACTTTCAAAGCTTCTTTATTCAATTTAAACTTTGGTTCAACCATTTGTGGTTTTTCCTGTGAACCTGGGGTTCTGAGAGCTTCGCTCGATATTTTGTTAAATATATTTAAAAAATTTTCTTTTAAATGATTATACCAATTTGTTATTTTTTCTGTTCCTTTTTTTACATTATTTCTATATTTATCAAATAAATTAAGTACTTTTTTAGACTTGTTAAATAAATTATTTGCTTTTTCTTTAGAACTTTCAATCAAACTTTTAATTTTTGGAACATATTTTGTTGGCTCCAATATGGTTTTAAAATCATAACCAGGATTTGGTGTATCAAGTAGATTACCCCTTTTATAAACATTTTTTGGTTTTAATAAAGGTGTATTAATATTAGGGACATCTGTGTCCAATAAATTTTTTGTTGTATTCATTCTTTATTTATATGTTTATTTTTTCTTTAAATGCAATATGATGCAAAAAAAAAAAGAATAAAAATCATCTGATTTTTATTCTTAACCACACACCAAAGGTCTTCAATGATTAAATATAAAAATATTAAATAATGGTTTTAATCTTTTTGGATCCAAAATAATTTTATAATTTGTGTAAATTTTTTCTCCAGCTTCATAATCAATTTCAAAATCCCTAAAAATACAAAATTTTTCTTTATAATTTATTGTAAATTCATGATGTGGTAATAATTCTCCTTCACCTGCGATTTTAGAAATTTCTTCAGTAAAAATATAATATAAATGGTCTTTATTATAATCTTCATAATCTTCTGGTTTTAAAAATATTTCAATAAATTTTTCTGAGTCTACTTGATTCATTGTTTTTTATTATATACAAATTTTTCCTTAAAAGCAAAATTCTTATTCAACAAAAACCAAAAATGTTTGATCATTAATTTTCAAATCTTTTTTTGCTTTAATTCTGTACTTGATGCTTTCTGCATTTAGATTAAAATTTTTTGCTGCAGAATAAAGACTTTTAAAATTGAAAATTTCACCTGTTTCTTTGTTTATAATAATTATTGGTGTTGGTTTTTTCATTTTTTCTCTGCAATATTTTTCAAACTTTTCATTAGGTTTACTAATTTCCAAACCCAGTATTTTTTCAAGCTCATTTTTTTTGTAAGTTTTATAATATTTTATTTTTTTTTCTTTTGCAATATCTCTCAATTGTTTAACAGTATAATGACTTTGATTGTTCATTTTTATTATATATTATTTTTTATTTAAGGACAAATTTTTTTCTTAAAAAAACAAAAATATTAATCATTTATTTCTTAACATTTAAAACATCGCCCAAAGGTCTCAGCAGCTCCGCTGCAACATTGAAAAAGTTTTATTGTTAAACCAAAAAGAAATATTGAAGAAATAATTATAATTTCAAACATCACAACAGTATCCATTTATTTTATTTATACCGTTATACAAATTTATAAACTATGTAACCTCCTGAAAATCCAACCAGAAAAAAAGCAACATTTTGATATTCTTTCATTTCATCTGAAGGTTTATAATAATCTTCTAATTTTGGTTCATTTTCCGCTGCATTATTGTATTCATGTTGTAAATTTTTAAAACGATTATTCAGGGCTTGCTCGCGTTGCTTCGCTTCTGCAAGATTTTTTAAAGACATGTTTGTTCTATTTATATCAGCATTTGCATCAGATAATTGTTGTCTTAATTTTTCAATCTGTTCTTTTTTTTCCACTTTTTTTTCATACCATTTTTCCTTCGCTTCGCTCAGTTTTTCCATTGCTTCATTATATCTTTTTATCTCTTTTTCATATCCAGTATGATTTAGTTTACTAAATAAAAATCCAGCCCCTGCAAATGCAACTGCATTAAATAATCCTCCAATTACTGTTTCCATTTATTTTTAAAAAAATCTTATATTTTTGTTTTATCAGCTTTGCTGGTTTATTGTTTAAAAGGGTTCTCAGGAATCCGCTTTTTGTCTTGCGCATATTTAATTCCAAGTGTTGATAATCCTACAGCTGCTGTAAGTTTTAAAGTAGGTACTAAACTAGCCGGAGTTGACAAACCATCACTAAATACTCTTCTTGTTATCATTCCAATTCCCGCAGCACCCAATGTAATTAGTGTAGAATCATATAATTCATTCATAGCTTCTTTTCTATTCATTTCAGTCATTTATTTATATATTTATTTACATACATAAAAAATTTTTTATTAAAAACCTGTAAGGACTTTACAGGTTTTCAATAGAACACCTTGATGGACCACCATGCAATTGTGCACTTTTAATTTTGTCCTCATTCCTTCTTACTATTTCTTTTTCTTCTCTTTGTTGCTGCGTTGTAGCTTCGCTGCTGAGACCTCTGGTCGATGAGTCCTTCAGTCGATCGCGTTGCTCACTTTGTTCGCTTTCCCTTTTTTATATGCAAAGTATAATCCACCCAGTGCAGCAACAACTCCTACCCCTCCAATCAAATACCGCAAAGCGGGAGGTCCAAAATCAATGTAATTATTTATTTCGTCATTTTCTACTCTAGCATTTTCTACTTCGCTTCGTTGTCTTGCTTTTCTTTTGCTTCTCTTGAAATTTTCGCCAATCTTTTTCCCAATTCCACTTTTCTTGGGTCTTTTGCTTTAACAGCTTTGCTGCTTTCAGATTTTTCAACTACTGTTACTTTAGCAGAAGTATTATCAGTTTGTTTACTTGTTTCGCCTTGTTCACTCATTTATTTATAAGTCTATTTAAAATTTATAAGTCTATTTAAAATTTATAAGTCTATTTAAAATTATAAGTCTATTTAAAATTTATAAGTCTATTTAAAATTTATTTATAAGTCTATTTAAAATTTATTTATAAGTCTATTTAAAATTTATAAGTTTATTTAAAATTTATTGCAAATCTATTTAAAATTTATTGCAAGTCTATTTAAAATTTATTGTAAGTCTATTTAAACAAATCATGTTGCATTCTACAAATCATTTAAAATAGATTCATCAAAATCTACATTAAATTTTTTACACAATGCAACATGATTTGTTAAAATTTCTTTTTCTTTCATTTTTCTTTCAGTTAATATAGAAGTGAAAAAAATCTCTCCTTCAAATATAAAAGTATTTTTTGAAATATCAGATCCAAAAAGTAAATTATTTGTTCCACTTGTTATTGCCCGAGATGTAAAATCTTTAATTAATTTTCCATTTGCCCAAAAACTTGATTTATTTGTTTTTGGATTACTTTCCGCATCAATATGAACACTTATGCAATGGACTTTGAATTTTTCAAAAATATTTGTTTTAATTGGAAAATAACTTTGATCTATCTCATAATAGTCTGTTGCCCCTCCACCATATATAACAAATTTATTTTTATTTTTATATCCAAATCCTCTCCAATTATCTTGATCTGTATTTTTATTCCCCATTATTATTGTCATTTTGTCAGTATTGAAAGTATAATCCAAAATTAAATAAACAAGGAAAAAATTTAAATAATCTTTTTTTCCCTGATTGAGTATTTATGTTTAAATTTAAATTCATTTTACTTTTAAGTCCGTGAAAGAATAAAATTTTTCCCCGAATTGTGGTCCCTGGTTTTAAAGAATACTTAGAGTTTTTTAAAATAGGTTGTTTTGATTTGTCGGTTTCTGTAAAATTTTCATCTGAAATTTTTGATTGATTATACCAAACTTCTATTTTTTTATCTGTTCCATCATATTTTAAATAACTTGTTCGATCATAAATTTCACCATAAAAATTAAAATCAGAATTTAATATGTAACTTTGAATAAGGTTTAATTGGTAGGAAGTATTTTTAAGTGCAGTGCGCACCGTTTCGGTTTTGTCGTCCACGTATTTTTTCCTAGTTAAATGTGTATTTTCTGTTGGATCTGAATTTTTAATTATTTTATGATTTCCCATATTAATATCTCCTGTCATGTTTCCACCATTCAGGGATAATTTTGTATCATCTTGGTCATCAACATATTTTTTTCTCGTCAAATGTGTTTGAAGTGTGGGATTTGTTGAAGAAATAATTTTATTATTTCCAATTGTTATATCACCAGTCATTGTTCCTCCAGATAAAGACAATTTTGTATCATCTTGATCATCCACATATTTTTTTCTTGTGAGTGAATTGTCGCTGTTTGGATCTGAAGTTGTGATGATTTTATTATTCCCAATTGTGATATCACCTGTCATTGTTCCTCCTGATAAAGGTAATCTGGTGTTATCTCTATCATCCACATATTTTTTTTCTTGAAAGAGCATCTTTATAGTCTGGATCTTTTGAGGTTAAAACTTGATGAGTATTTGTGTAAATATCTCTTTTAATTTTACTTCTTTCAACACCCAACCAAGTGACTTTTTCCATTTTCATAAAGTTTCCGTCCACATATGATTTTGTTGTGAGATCATTATTATTTGAAGGTGTTGCACTTGATAAGACTTTATTTGATCCCATATTCAAGTTTCCAGTCATTGTTCCACCTGTCAAAGATAATTTTCTAGAATCTTGGTCATCCACATATTTTTTACGGGAAAGATCTTTATCACCTGTGGGATCTGAAGTTGTTTGAATTTTATTATTTCCCATTACAATATTTCCAGACATTGTTCCTCCTGTTACTGATAATTTTCTAGAATCTTGATCATCCACATATTTTTTCCTACAAAGGTCTTTATCACTCACAGGATTCGCAGTTGTTGTAATTCTGTTATTTCCCATTCTTATATTTCCTGTCATTGTGCCTCCTGTTTTTGATAGAAATGTTGAAGTTCCTCCTCTACTGCTTGCAACTTTGTCGTCGACGTATTTTTTTCTTGCCAAATGTGAATTTTCCGTTGGATCAACTGATGTTATTATATGGTGTGAGCCCATGTTAATGTCTCCTGTCATATCTCCTCCTGTAGTAGACAGCTTTCCTGTTACATCAGATTCATGTTTGCTTTCATATCCATAAAATAAACTCATTTATTTAATAATAATTTCCAATAAAACATTTCCAATTGAAGATGAACCACCTTGTGGACCACTACCATGGTTTCCTTCTACTTTGAATATTAAATCATTATAAATTCCATTTGATAATTTAATTCCTCCTGTTTCTTCAGGCGGATAAATTTTAGAAACACTGCCTTTTAATGTTTGTTCAGATTCAATTGGAACTTGAATAAGTACATTACTTCTTTTACCATTTACAAAATTTTTACTTTTATCAATCATATTACAGCTTATGTTTACATATTCCAAGTTGTTATTAATATTTACCACGCTGTCACTCTCTGTTAATGTATTTGCTTGTATAACTTTATTTTCTGGAAATCCTATGATTGGCCCAAATGTTTGTAAATTTAATATTTTATCCGATTTTATTGTGCATTTTCCAGAAAAATCAATTTGTTCCAGTTCAATTGCACCGACATTTTCTAATTCAGTTTTTAAAATATTAAAGGTATAATATCCGTCTTTGAAGTCAATTTTTCTATTAGCACCTTGTGTATCATAACTAAAATGATGAATATTTTTGTATAAATTATTAAAATTCCACAATATACTCACTGATTTTACAAACATTTTACCAGCTTCGCTGCCGCTACAATTAGTTAATATAAGTGGCTCGTCTAATGCAATTATTTTTTCTGAGTTTTCATCTTTTGTGATGAAGATTTTTAAAGATATTGTCATTTATTTTATAATATATATTTTGGTTCAAAACTTTTTTTCTCAGAGAACGTACCGCGCGATTAAAATTCCACCAATTATTGATAAAGATAAAACAATTAAATTATCACCCGTAGGGGCTGTGGCTATTGTTATAGCAGCGCTTGTGCCGGCTCTGCCGGTTTTCAACTGTTTGCTGTTTTTTGTTACTTTAGCAACTAAAGGCTGTTTATTGGTCTTTGGTTGTTGTTCAGTTCCTAATGTTTCTAATTTTTTCAAGTCATGCGCTCCCAGTTGTTTTTTTATTGGTTGTTCTTTAACCCCGTAATAATTTAAATTTTTGTTAATTCCAAAAATCATATTTTCTGATGAAACTTTTAGTTTATTATTATAACCATCTATTGGTTCTTTTAAAATAATTAAAGATGATGGAATTAACCATAAAGTTGGACTTATAGCAGTATTTAAAACTACATTAGTTGACGAAATTGCTTGATTCATATTATTAATCCATGTTGTTGTATCATAATTTATTATAGAATCTTCAACAATTTGTCTAAAAACTTTTTGTGTTTCTAATGCTGAAGCTCTTGGCCCAAAAATACTTTGTCTAGTTCTAGCTTGTGCTCCAAGGATTGAATAAATATATGCTTCAATGCTGTGATTTAGCAATTCTGTGCCACTTTTTGTAAGCCCATTTGATATTTTTGGCACAAATTTTTTATAATCATTTTGTGTGTCTCTAATTTGTCCTGGACCGTGTTTATATCTTTCCCATGGTCTTACTCCAACAACGTCTTGTCCTAAATGTTCATTTTTTATGTTCATAATTTCTTGATATGACCATTTTGGGTAGTGATCTTTTAAAAAACCAGCATTAAATTTATAAAATGTTTTATCATCACCATTTCTCAATTGCCACATAATTCTTCTAACTGTAGAATATAGATGAAATCTCATAAATGATGTAATTTGTTTTGGAACATCAGCTGAAAATAATAAATGTTGTATTGAAATTCCACATCCGTAAGTTGCAATCCATGTTCCTATAATGCTTTGAAAATATGGTTCATTAAGTGACCATTTTGCATTATCATTTGTAGTTATATTTAATCCAGGTAAATTGCTTTGAAAATAATCTGTATTGTTTACATAAATTCTAAACTGACTAATAGGATAACTTAAAACATATTGTGTAGGAAAATTATCCCAATAATAATTTTTTCCTGTATAATCAACATGCCTTTTTCCTTTTGGTAATTCTTGTACAGTTCCTCCAATTTTCCAAATTTTTGGAAAGTAGGCGGAACGCCCGCTGTCGCTGTGTTCAATAGGTTTACCGCTTTGCGGCCCGCTTTTGCGGTTAATATAAAGATATTTTGTCATATTCGGATCATTTTTAAATGTATCTGAATTTATATCTGTTGACAAAAACGAATTATTTTTAAACCAAATATGATAACCTTGAAAAACAGCATTTTTATCAAAATCAGCCTCGAAGGTAAACCTTGACATGTCTGCATAGGGATATTTTTTTTTAAAATATTTTTTCTCCAATTCAACATCTTCTTTAATATTTTTCATAACATAATCATAATTTTTCCCATAATATTTTCTTTCAAATTTTTCAGTTGAATTCATTGTTTATTTTAATAAAAATAAATGAAAGATAAAGACAGCTTTGCTGCACCTTTGGTGCTGAGACCTTCAGTCGATGACATGATTGTTATTGAACAAGAGTTAAGAGACATTTACTACAACCCAGAAACAGGTTATCAATCTGCGGAAAGACTTTATCAAAAAGCAAAAGAAAAGGGATTAAACGTTAGTAGAAAAATTGTGCAAGACTGGTTAAAAACACAAGATACTTTTACAAGATACAAACCAATTGTTAGAAGGCATAAATTCCAAAGAACATTTGTCAAAGATTTAGGTGATCAAATACAAATGGACTTGGTTGATATGGGGAAATATAAAAACCAGAACAAAGGATATTATTGGATACTGACAGCTGTTGAAATTCTAAGCCGTTATGCATTCGCTATTCCTGTTTACAGAAAAGATACTAAAAACATGACAAAAGCTGTGGGAGAATTATTAAAACAATTTAAAGAAAGATTTGGGAAATATCCAAAAGTTACTCAATTTGATGAAGGGAAAGAATTTTACAATGTAGGTGTAAAAGAACTATTGAAAAAACATAATGTTGAATATTTTTCCACAAATTCTGATAGAAAAGCATCTATAGTTGAAAGATTTAACAGAACTCTAAAAACATACATGTGGAAATATTTTTATAGCAAGGGAACTTATAATTGGATTAACCACATACATGAACTTGTGAATAATTATAATAATACTAAACACAGTAGTATATTAATGAAACCTGCTGATGTGAACAAGTCTAACAAAGACCAAGTGTGGATTACACTATATGGTTACCCATTAGGAGATTTACCTTTACCTAAATTCAGAATTGGTGATACTGTTAAAATTTCTAAATATAAGAATATCTTTACTAAAGGTTATGAAGCTAATTTTACAGAAGAAATTTTTAAAATTGTAAAAGTATTTAGAGGTGACCCAAACATGTATGAAATAGAAGATCATGAGGGAGAACCAATCATTGGGAAATTTTATGAACAGGAATTATCTGCTGTGGATAAAAAGGATAATGTGTATAGAGTTGAAAAAATATTAAAAAGGAAAAAAGTCAAAGGTAAAAATATGGTGTTGGTAAAGTGGCTAGGTTATGATAACAAACACAATTCTTGGATCGCACAAAGTGCTCTGAGCAGCTTAGCTGCGATACCAGAAGAAAACGTTAAATCTTTGATTTAACGAAATATTCAAAACATATAAAATAAATGGATGAAGGTTTTGATGATATAGAAATGAGTGAGCGAAGCGAACAAGTTCGTAGAAACATAGAAGAAGAGGAAGATCGCGAGGGCGAAGAGGGGGAAACAAGTTTTGGGGGAGATAACCCTGATGATCATAATAGAAGTATAAATATAATAAACACAGAAAATCCAAGGACAACAAGGGTTAACCTTTCAACAGAAACACCTGTGAATATATCAAGAGGAATGAAAAATGTAAAATCAATAATAACTACTGATAAAAAATATAGTTTTAAAAAAATATTTAAAATTCGAATTGAAAAGAAAAATGGACCAAATAATAGTATATTGTTGGATAAAACAGAATTTGTAAGAGATCAAAAAGGAAATGTTTCAATTATTTTCAAAGGTGAAAAAATTGGCAATGTCAATTCAAAAAATGAACCAGAGTTATTTACCAGAAAAAATAAGAAATATGTTGATGAATTTAATGATTATATGAAAAAAGCAAAAAAAGAATATGAAAAAACTCCAAGTGCGGTAATAGAACAAAGAATCGGCGTAGCTGTCGTGGAGCGTGGTGACTTTGGTGGACCGCTTAGCGATTTTGATAATAGTGCAGCTGAAGGTGAAAATCAAATGAGTGAAGTTATTAATTCTATCACTGATGATTCTATTTTAGAAATTCAAACTAAAATTGATAATATAATTGGTAAAAATAACTTAAAAAAATTCATTGATAATGAACAGGATCCAAGACGAACATTATTTGAAAGAAATGAATTAAGGGAATTTAGAGGACTAGTATATTTGGAGGATATTGACTCCACGCTTGGCGACGGCTACGCCGATTTATCAGAAAATGAAAAAAAAGAAGTTATACATGGAAAAATTGATGGATTTGATAGAGAGCATCAACATTGGAAAAATAAATCTGATTTAGAAACAGCTGAACCCCAAAAAAGTATATATAAAAGTTTTTCAGAAATTGCAAAACTTCAAGCAGATAAAATGAGACTTGAAAATAATGAAAGACCAATTAGTGAAGAAGGAATAAATATTTTAAATGAAAATGCTGAAGAATCTGACCTTGGAAGATTAGAAAGATTTAAAAAATGGGCAAAAGAAAATTTATTAGGTTTATCAGCAGTTGCTATTTCTGTAGCAGGTATAATTACAGCAATAGTTATAAGGGCAAGAAACGCATTAAAACAAGGCGCAAAAGCGGTTGGAAATTTAGGAAAAGCAATTGCAAATATAGGTAAAAATTTTGGTGCAGTCATTTCAGCAGTTTTAAATTTAATTTCCCAAATATTATCATGGGGTACAGAAGGTATTGCCTTTCTTGCTAAAAATTTATGGATATTAGTTATTGCAATTACTTACTTTTTATACAATGAATATAAAGAATACAAACATAGAAAGAAAACACAGCAAAGCTGATAAACAACCATAGGTTGGTAAACTAAAAATATTTTTTTTATAAAACAAAAATTTTTAATTTTTGTATAATAAAAAATGAATAGAGTAAACGAATTATATCCAGGATATAAAAGATCAAAAATGAGTGAAATTAAAGGAAACAGAACAAGGCATGTTGTAACTTTAAATCCGAATTCAGCAAATCCAGAAGAAGAACTTTATATAGATATTCCAAAATTAAATCCTAATTTGTGTCTTGTTCCTGATTCATTAAAATTGTTATTTAATTTTAAAAATGCAAATACTAAATCGTGGTTTTTAAATAATTTATCAAAATTGTTAAAGAAAAGATTGGTTGTTAAATTTGCTGGAGAAATTGTTTACGATAATAGTGGAGAATCTTTACTAGAAATTTACAAAGATCTCTGGAAGTCTGAATTTGAAAGAGCAGATTTGGTTGAATACGGCATCGCCCGAGAAAACCTTAGAAAATTAATTTCAAAAGATGACTCTGGAGCAACAAGTGGTAATGCAGAAAAAGTTTCTGATAAATTAATGTATGATATTTATGGAACAAAACAGTGTTTAAAATTAGAAAAAATACTTTCAGATCATGGACTATATGCCCCTTATGGAATGATTAATAATTTTCAATACATTTTAACTTTTCCAAAAGCTAGTGAAATTATGGTAGCACAAAGTGGACAAAGTGTTGGTGGATATACATTGGAAAATTTAGAACTAGAGTATGAAACAATTGAAAATCAAGACTTGGCAATTGATGTTTTATCAAATTACACCACAGGAAGATCATTATCATATAATTATGTAACTTAGATGAAAACAGTTGAATGGAATAAAGATGCAACTTTACATAATGAAACCATAAATATTCCGCGGAAGAGTATGAAAGCAGTTGTGTTGTTATTTAGAAATAAAACTGTCACAGATAGCGAACTGTTTGTTTATCCAAATATAACAGAAGTTAAAATTTCTGTTGAAGGAGTCCCAAATAGTATATATTCTCAAGGTATGCCAAAAAGAAGATTTTTTGAAGAAGCATTTCGAATATTTCACGGAGGATATGGCGGTAGTGATGCAGTTATGAGTATTGAAAAATTTTATAAAGATTCGTTTGCATTATGTGTGGATTTAAGAACATTAGATGATAACTTTGTTTATGGAACTGGTAAAAAGTTAGTAAACACACAGTCTGGACTATTGTTAGAAATCAAAAAAACTGCTATTTCTGCAAATGTAATGTGTCATATATTTGTGATAAGTGATGGATTGTTAAACATTGTAAATAAAGATTTGTCTTCAATTCAATTTTAAAAACAAGATGAAAAATAAAAAATGAATGACAGCAAAGCTGAACACGAAGTGGGTAACAAAAAACCATTTAATATGATAATTGTTGGAATGACTGCTTGTGGAAAAACAAAATATCTTTTAGATTTTATAGAAAATAAATATAAAAATTATTTTGATTATATTTTTTTAATTTGTCCGACATTTGAATGGAATAAAACTTATGAAAATTGGAAATATGATAAAGATGAAGATTTTATTGCTGTTCCTTGTGATCAAGATAACGTTGAAGATTGGTTAAAATTTATAGTTGAATTTTCAAAAGGAACTAAAAGTCTTATTATTCTTGATGATTGTGCAAGTGGTAAAAATGTTAAAAATAGAACAAGTGAATTGGTTAAATTAGGATTTTCTGCAAGACATTATAATCTTTCTGTTGTAGTTATAACACAGCAGTTGACATCTATTGCTAAACCATTTAGAGAAAATATTTCAAAATTAATCACATTTTATAATCCGAATAAAAAAGATATGACAACAATAATTCAAGAATATTTAGATGTAGGCGACCGCAAAGAATTGGAAAAAATTTTAGAAACTTTGAAAACAAAAAAATATTCAAGATTAGAAATTAATTTAATTTTTCCATTTGGTTATAAAATAAATGAGTGAAAATAGTGAACGTGTAGAAGTTCCTCTAATATCTTCAACAACCGCAAACAGCGAAGCTGCAGCGCAGCAACCGCATAAAAAAGAAGAAATAATGAAAAAACGTGAAGAATTGATAAGATTGTCTGAAGATGGTGAAATTAATCAATCGGTGCAAAATTTGAAAAACGCAAGTGATAAAGTTATATTAAAAATTCATGCTGAATATGAAGTAAAACAAGCGGAAAAAGCCAATGCATTTTTAACAGATTTACTAATTAGTAAATTTGCAGATTTATTAAGCGGGTTAGACGCAATTGAAAGTAGTGAAGAATTAGAAAAAGAACTGGTTAAAGATAAATTATTAAAAAGAGATGTAAAATCTGTAGTTGAAAAACTAAGTCCATATTTACCATATCTTGGAATATTATCTGGTGGAGTTACAGTTGGAAAACATGTTATTAAAAAACATAACAAAAAAGACGACAGCGGAGCTGGTCGTCAAGACGGTAGTGAACCTTCAACAAGTCAAACTGAATAATTTTATAATATATATTGTACTATAAAATTAAAAATTATTCTGTAGATTCTGAAGATGAAGGTTTAACAACTGCGTCTTTTCTGGTTAATTTACTCATAAGTGTATTTATTATTTTATCTTTTTCTTTTGAGTTATTGTTTGTTGATTCTTCATTTTCTAAAGATTTTAACAATTTTAAATGATTATTATTTTCTGAAAACTGAATTTCATGTATATTATTTTCCCCAAACGTCATCCCGGCTTCAAAATCTTTCATCCCAATATCAACATGAGCTCCGAATCTAAAACCACTTTTTTTAATTTTTCTAAAATTTATTGGTGGATACCCATGAAGATTTAAATCTAATTTTGTGCCATTGTTTGAACCCTTATTGGAATTATCTTTGTTTGTTTTTGATTTTGAATTTCCCATTTTTTATTTATTATTTTTTTATTATTGATAATAACTAATTTTTCCGCAAATTTTACATTGAAATGTCCTAGGTTCTGAAATATAAAGCTTAAAAACATTATCCCAAAAAAATCTAAAAAATTTACTAAATCTTAGGTAAAAATTTAGAATTTTCAAGCATTTTTTACATATTGTAAATAAATATCTATTAGTATTTATTAAAACTATATCATACATTTTTATTTAAAACAAAATTCTTAAAATCAATGTATCTTTATAGTGTTATTAGGGTTTTTACTTTTGGCTAAAATGTTTCCTTAAAATTCTGTTAAAAAAGGTAATTCTTCCAAGACACTTTTAAAATGTTCTGAAATTTTTGATAACGTAATTAAATTCATGAAAGAGACCGAAAGTGACGTCATCAGAATAAAAAGGGTAAACCCCCAACAATTTTAAAATGTTCTAGAAATGAGAATCGAAACTGGAAGTTACGTCATCAGAACAAAAAGGGAAACCCCCAACAATTTTAAAATGTATAAAATTTATTTAAAATTTACAAAATTTATTTAAAATTTATTTAAAATTTACAAAATTTATTTAAAATGTATTTAAAATGTATTTAAAATGTACAAAATGTTCCCGAAAGTGACGTAAACAAAACCAAAAGTGACACCATCAATAAAAAGGTTTTTTCCAACGGTCCTTTGAAAAATTTTACCCAAATTTGAAAAATTTTTACCAAATTTGAAAAATTTTGACCAAATTTAAAAAATTTTGACCAAATTTGAAAATGTGTTGAAAACCTGTGGGGAAATTTTCCACGACACTTTGAAAAATTTTGACCAAATTTGAAAATGTTTTGAAAACTTGTGACAGAATCCGGATATTACAGACTACTTTATTTTCTTCAATATACCAATTTGCTGAGATTTTTACAAACTTTCTCTACGTGAGAAGTGAACGAAAGGTTATGGTCAATTTCTAAACCCAATAACTTAACGCTGGATACGAGTTCAAGGTCGGATCCGTTCATAGTTAAACTCATCTCACCATCGATCCTTAAGGCCGGACGTTTACCAGTTATAAGTATGGCCTTAGTTTTTGCATCATTAATTGGGAGTTTATTTGAAGCTGCCCATTCCTTAACTTCAGCAATCGAGGAATTTAGATTAGTCCGCAGCTTTCCAAGTGAGCAATAATTCATTGATGAGATCAATGTGGTATCATCAGCATACAGGTCAATTTTTGATGAAGTGACATGTAGAGGCAGATCATTAATAAAGATGATAAATAACAAGGGACCAAGTATGGAACCCTGGGGAATACCATGCTTAGTGAATACAGTATCTGACTGTTTATCGCCAACTTTAACAAATTGCTGCCTTTCCTTCAAATAAGAGATAAACAAAAGAAGAGATTTCTTGGTGAGTCCATATATTTGAAGTTTCTTTAATAACAGGGTATGATCCACCACATCAAACGCTTTACGATAATCAACCATGACCATTCCGCTCACGCAATTGTTATCAAGGTTAAACAAGAGATCGTCGATAATGTTGATTAGCGCGGTTTCTGTGCTGTGGTTTGTTCGAAAGCCTGATTGTCTGAGGATAAATTAGGTCTTTATCGCATAGGAACCGATAAAGCGCATTATTAACATAACTCTCAGCAATCTTAGATAGTATGGGTAGCACAGATATTGGACGGTAGTTTGTAACCTCAGTTTGGTTACCATTTTTGAAAATTGGAGTTATTCTTGCAGTTTTCCAATGTTCAGGGAATTGATTTAGAGAGAATGAAAGGTTAATCAACTTTGCAATCGATGGTGCGATAATCGGAGCAGCTAATTTGAGCATTCGAGAACTAATTCCATCGATACCGGTTGATTTGTTGGAGTCAATTTTCAATAGAAAACCAATGACATCAATTTCGTAATTGATGGTATAGAAAACGTAACATTTCCATCTATTCGAGATCTTACAAAATTACTCAACTTAGAAGTATCAAACGGAATATTGGGAATCAATGTTCTCAGCCAGTCTGCAATTGTTGAGAAATGTAGATTAAATATTGGTAGCATTGTATTGTGTTCACCGCTGAATGGCAGGGTTGACATTTATGTTTGCTCCAAATCTTACTACAGTCCCGTCAGGGACTCAGAAAGTTTTTCTGAGAGAACAGCTTGAGAGCGTGCGTATTAAGAACATAATTACCAATCTACCACAAACACATCATTGATTAACATAAAAATAGACGACATATTGAGACTAGCTGACTGGCAGTGCATATGTGTACCATCTTTACGAACCAGTACACAAATTTAAGCTTCGCCCACCATCTGAGTCTTTCTAGCTCAATGGTTAGAGCGTCTCACTGGCGATCAGAAGGTTACGGGTTTGATTCCCGTCAGTGACTCATAAAGTTTTTCTAAGGGAACAGCTTGAGAGCGTGCGTATTAAGTGCATAATCATGTTTACAATAAATGGCGATTAAAAACTAAACAATAAATTCTCGTTTCCAAGCGCTAATATTACAATATGTGGGTAGCAAATTAATATTTAATTTGGTAAGTAAGTCATATTGCTGTCCAGATTTGGACCGCACTGATTTTTCTGATTTTTTCCAGCGACCAAAGTTCTATTCTTGCGATTAAACTTCTTTTATCGCAATACTTTTACTTAAAGATATTAATATTTGGCATCATATTCAATATCAATGATAAAGATTATTGAAAGAAATTTCATGTAGATACAGTATCATGCACATAAAGCTTGAACTCCTGTTCGAGCAAGCGCAGACCTATGACGAAAATGCAGCAACCAACCTTACACCATGAAATCGAGTCCATGACCTTGTATATCATGTGGACAGGCCTTTTAACTAAGCTACGAGAGACCATTACTGCCAACGTGCTAACAGGTTCAGTTTTTGTGATGTTCGTGACGCTGTTGAAGTGAATGGGGGGTATTAAAGTGGACATTTTCTATCTAAGCACAGTTTCCGTAATAAGGATTACAGAGAAAAATTTCGGGTGTACATTCGTAGATTTTCGCAAATGGTATTATCTTACCAGACCGTCACTTGCAAGGGGCGTGAGGTCATGTATCCGAAGTCAAGCCCCACTTGGCCAATGATATTTGCACAGCAAGTAATTTTGAGATCCAGTTTTCAAAAATTTCAAAGTTGATTGAATGCCATTGTTGTGTGCCTGAAGTGTTTGAATGATGATTGCCGATTTTTGCTTTGTAAGAGGTTCAAGTGGATTGTTGTTGTTGTCTTTTTTATTTTTTGTTAATTTTTAGCTTATGTATTAGGTCTATTTTCTTAGAAAAACCTCTGCAAGGAAAGTCAATCAAAAAATTAATTAAATAAACAATAAATTAAATAAATTAAAAGCAACTAATCTTCATCCCTCTGGCCTCATTGGTGGTTGCAAAATATCGTGCTCTGCGTAAGAATTCGCTTTAGTTCTTGATCATTCGCCAAGGCAAGAACCGCTTCCCTTCAGGGATTAAAACCCATAAGTGCGCATGGGCTAAATTACAAAAGTGGTATAACGAACTTACCTTTTGAGAATTCCAAGGAAATTGACTACCTTTATAGCTGGTTTCCACTAAGGAAAATTTGCCACAGGAAAAGAGCGGATAGGAGAGTTTTCTTTGTTTTAAGTCATTAGTTCTGATAGAGAGTTGACAAGGCAATGAAAATCCTTTCCTTTCCTGAGGCAAATTTTCCTAAGTGGAAACCAGCCTTCAGAAATGCGTGCATGAAACGGAAAAAGCAATAACCTCCCTTCTAAATTTCTGATCTATTAGGCCTCAAATATTACATGCAACCTCTGTTCCGTCACGATTGTCGTGGGTGTTATTGACATGATTGTGTAAGAAATTCGATTGCACAATCAAATCTTGATTTGATAGCAGTCACGGTGCGAATTAACACGACACTTCTATCGAGTTTCTGAAGTTGCTTTAAATTAAACAGAAAACTTCTTCCGATGAGAGTGAACATTGGAGCCACTTAAAAAGTTGTAGCACATTTACACTGTAGCAAAGAAATCAGCAACCAGACTATAACAATTTTCATTGCCTCAACCATCACCAAATTTAGACGATGAGCAAAGCAAGGTACATACAGAGTCCGCAGTGCAATACTTTAACAATTTTGCTGCAGTTATGGTCTCTTGACGAATTGAGAATTGCCATAGTTGAGAAGACTAGTGACTGTCTTGTCTGATAGCTTGGACTCCTCCTAAGTTTTGCACCTGATCGCGCTTTTCAGATGGAAATGTGATAATTTTAGGTTTTAACAGTTCGTTGTTCTTTGGATTTTCACCAATATGTTTTTTCCACTTATAAAAATCCTCAGAAACAAATGGACTTACGGACGCACACCGTTTCTATCAATCGTTGAAAAATGACGACAGGTAAAACAGTAGACTTTATCCCGTGGATCGAGTAGACTCGATCTACGGGAACCTTTTGTACCTATCAGGAATAAAACGTTGACCTTGTGACTAGGAGAAGTGGAACTTTAGTTTTGAACCTGGCTATGTTGGTCCGTTAACTATATGTAACGTACTAAAATAAAAGCGATATTAAATTCAACTTAGACCTTAGAATCTATGCCTAATTACTGTTAATTGAGTAAATAGATATCAGGAAAAATATCCGGAGTAATTGCCCCCTTTTACCTCCCCCACCGCTCTCACACCGCCACTGCGTTGGCCAGAGTAAGGTGATAGAAATCTGATTCTGCTGGGAAAAGTTAAGGAAATCTTAATAACCCCGGGCTGAGATTTCAGTTGGGCTACCCCCATTGGAATTGTTCCAGTACTGAGCTCCTTAACCATGACGCTCTGTACGTGTTAACCTATTAAAGTGATCAAGGTTTCATATGAAGTCATATTTGAATGTCGTGGAAATGTATGACATTCCAAAAGGCTTGGATAAAATCTCAATGTTTACGGAGTCTCAATCAATTTATGAGTTTTAAATTTCGTCTTTCAGGAGAATACTTATGAAAAAGAATTGATTAACCTGAAAACATGGGCTGTAAGTACATTTTAATCTTTTAGGTTTTTTGTGCCATAAGTGACATTTTCCGGGAAAAATTATAGATTGGTTGTGATTCCAATTCTTTCGCAACCTGTACTTTTATGTTATTTAGCTTTACTCTGTCTGGTATTTTTTTTAAAATTTAAGTGTATTTGTCTTGCTCGTTTTCTTTATTATTTATCTAGATTTTTTTCCACTTGTTGAACGCCTAAACGGCTCTTTTAAGCATGTATATGTTCAAGCCCGTAGTGAGCCTGTCTTGTTATAGGGGGCAATAAATCATCCAAGAGAGCATAACTTATGGACAAAACTGAATAGCTTATAATTTATGCATGACTTGTACTGTGATTTCTAAACAAATGAAAAGACGTTCTAAATGGTCCAAAGTGACTTTACGAGGTCAAAAAATAAAAAAAGAAATTATAGACAATTAGATATATATCGACTAATTACGGGGTATATCGACATTTTTGCACAAAATCGTAACTTTTGGCTACTTCATGTTAGTTTCTGCATTAACATTTCGGATCCATCAGGCTTGTAAAGTTCAAATTTTTTCGGACGTTTCTTTTTGCTCGATGATTTCCGTGATGTGACGGCTGCTATGCAATAAGTTTATGATTTGTTAAGATTTGTTAATGTAGATAGGCCATGAATCAGTTGAACCGTGTTCTCAATCCGAAATAAATCAAAATACTTCCATCGCATGGCGTGTGTTCACTGAAACATTACAGTAATCAATTCTAAGACAATCCCACCCCCTAACGACTCATTACAAACAGTAATAATATCTCAAATTTCTTTCGGGGTAGCTCAAATTTTATTGGGAAGCTTTGTCCCTTAATGCTCCCTCCCAATGGCTACGGCCTTGTACATGTTTCATTCAGGCGCGTAGCCAGGATTTTTTCGGGGGAGTGTTTCAATGTTGAGTAGCTTTTGCCCCTAAAAATTTTTCAGCACTCCAGGAAATGTACTGCCTTATTGTCTACTAATTTATCATATAACAGAGTTTTCTGAGCGCAATAGAATGCGAAAGTTAGGCTCGCGACCATGCCTTTTAAAACCACTCGTTAGTCTATCTCACTTTCTTTTACCAAATGTTTAATTTGTCGCTGTAGACAGAGAACAGTAATTTTGGCTGCGGCCAACTGCCCAAACATTCACATCTTCACTTCAGATAAAACGTATCGATAATTTATCCCGACGCCAAGAGCAGTTTCAAGCTCGCAAATTAAAGCTGACTAGTTTGTGATACTGTGTTATGACTCCCTATGGAACTGGAAACTCAAGTTCGTTGTAACTATGGCAGGGGTTAAACTCCCCGAACTCCCCCCTTGCCTATGCCACTGGTTTCATTGGAGCGCGTATTTCTTTACGAGCTTATTTCTGTTTATAATTCCCTTGTTATATGATTATGGATATTTAACAATTATTCGCCGAAGGTGAAGTAAATGTTGTTGAATAATCCCCGAGACGAACCCGAGGTTGATTGATATTGATCATTTGAAAGAAAGTAGCGAACTAGCACTTTTAAAATCTCTTCGGTAACATTTACAAAGGTAACCGCTATCTTGCGTCCGAGCCTTTAATGTTATATTCACCTGTTGGTGATTATCGAGATTTATGACGTAATTTTTTGGCCAATCACCATATGGAGTTTCGACAATTACCTGTGTAATTATAATAAAATTTATTATCACTTATTTTATCGTTTACTAAATGACTGGCAATTTGCAAGCTCAACGTATGTATTGCCAGTGTAGTAACCACGAGATAATATTTGGGCTTGGTGATATCACGGATAATATGTGGGGCGCTTGTGGTCATCAGAAAGTTGCTGGTATGATCCTTTCTAGGATCAGAAATCATTTTGCTAAGGATTTAGTTGTTCGAATGTTCACATATTGTCCTTGTTACCACCAAGCTCCCAAATGTGCATTGTGTTTAACATCTATTTATACTTGAGTATCCAAAACCATTTTGAACAATATAATCAACACGTAGAACAATGTAGTATGACTTTCTAGAATGCCAATGGAAATGTTGCCAGGGGAAAATTGGAAACGGGAAAAAATTGAATTAAATCAAGATAAAGAAGATGATGTATTTCAATTAAAGTAAATGCTAGTAAAATTTAAGCAATATTTCAGTCTTTCGGTGTTGTTTCCAACCGTGCGGCTATAATCACAAATGAGAATTACTGTTGTTGCTGTGTGATAAGAAGCATGAATTATCGCAAGTGAATAAACAGGAGGGAATCGTAATCTTAGAGCAACATTGGAGCCAAGCATGAAATACAGAGCAAAGCCATACAATAAGTCAACAGATGCATTAAAATAACTAAGTTTTTGTTCTATGTGAAGGTCGAATTATATCTTTAAAATCAACCACGAATTCCTTAATTTGACTGTTAAAACTCGTTGTTTTTACGATGGTTTTTTTCTCGATATTTTTTGTAATAACTTTTTCAATTCAAGAAATTTTTTGAACTCACGAAGGAAAAGGTACTTCTACTTCGTCGTTCAATAGAAAGCATGCTTCGACGTCAAATGAAGGCATGACGGAATTTAGTGAGGGAGGAAAGAAGAGATAAAGAAAGGAAGTAGAGAATGAATGAAGGAGTGGGACGAATGAGGGAATGAAGAAGTTGAACCAAGAACCAAAAAAACGAGTGAAAGAATAGATTGAAAGGATGGAATAGAATAAATTGAATAAGAGAGTAAAAAGCACTAATAGAATAAAGGAACAGACTGACGTTATGGAATGGAATAAGGAATGGGAGAAGGGATTGAAATTAAGGAGTGTGATAAAGAAATAGGATTACAGAATAAAATGAAGAAGTGGAATAAAATAAAGGATTTAATGAGGAAATAGATTGAAGTAATCAAGGAGCAACCAAATGATCATGTAAGATGAACGAATGGATGAACAAACCAATAGATAACTTTATTAAAGCTTAGATTGGTAGCTAAGTTCACTACCTTCGACATATTTTGAAACGTTTGAAGCTTAAATGAGGATGAAAAATGAATATTTGAGTAAATTTCACTCTATATCACCACCCTAACTAAATGATCCACTGTTTCTTCAAAACATGAAACTCTGGCGTCTTTTAAAATTACCAGAGTTACCATCTTCTTATGTCCCTGTCCCAGCAATTAACTTGCCCGCATTTTGTGTCTGCCCGGACACTATCCGCCAACAGATACTGTACTCCCAGACATTATCTCCAAGCAGATACTGTCTCATCGGACATTATCTGTTTAGCGGATACTATCCCACTCGAGGATTCTATCCCCCTCCAAAAATTTAAAACTAGGGCGGTAATTTGTAGTTTTTATGATAGAAAGTATGAATTGGTAGAACATTTATAGAAACTACGAAAGGAATCTCCCACTTCAAGGAATCATTTTCGCACAACTCATAATTTATAAAGGGATATAATTCATAAAGATAAATCCCAGCGCCGGTTTGATGTCCGGCTATTGACAATGACAGGTATGAGTCATCAAAACAACAATAGACAACTGTATTACAAAAATTTAAGCAACTGCGAAAAGTTTCATTAGGCAACAAAAAAGCAAAGGTTATAAAACAACCGTCTCCGACAAATTGCAGTTTCTGTGTTTAATCGAGATTTGAATAGGGCAATGTCAATACTAGTTTGTTGCGTAAATAATTAGCAGTGTGATACTAACGATTCATTGCGCAAATATTCAGCCAAGCGATTTTAACAGTTTGTAGTGTAAATACTTAATCGAAAGATTTTAATAGTTTTCTAGATATTTAGATGAATAGTTTTAAATTTAGTTGAACGATTGATTTTGTCAAAAAAAAAAAATAAAATAAACTAGTTAATTTTGTAGAATAAACGATTAGTCAGGAAAGTCTTTAGCTTGCTTTTGTCTTTAACTATTACATGTGGGACACTATCCACAGGAATCTAATTAAAGGGGACAGCATCCATCATTGCATACGGTCCGGGGGGACTGTATCTGTGGGGGAACACTATCTGTTGTAAACCCCCCATTCCTCTGATCAGAGGTAGAAAATTTAGACCATTTATGTTGCTGTGGCTATCTCTTGAATTGAGCTCTGGAATTAGAACAGCAAATGAAACTTTTGCTTTATCTTTCAAGGGAAAAATATTGGATTCGAAATATTTGCAGAAAAATTTGGAAAGGAAGAGTTGGAGAAGAGGTTGAAAGATGAACTCACGGTACAGTCTACACACCACCTTGTATTACAAACATTGATTTGTCGTATGAAGGTGCCTAAGCAAAAATATTGGACCTCAAGTTAATACATACCAAATACTCAATACCTATTGAGATTTTTTAAAAGGCTGCCTTCGAAGAACGTCAGAAGGTGATACATTTTGCATGCAGGCTCTAAAGCGATTAATTTCATTGAGAGTATATAAGTGCAGATGGTGATGGCGCCTAAATTTTGTAGCTATTTGGGCATCTCGTTTACCAATAAAAGTGGAGTAAGTTGGGGACAAACTTCCAAATGCCGCTTCTTAATGCATTCAATGTTTGTTCCCGAACTAGCATAACTTACCGGTGCCTGGTTTGCTTACCGATTGTTGAATGATATTTAGGGCGAGAGATCTCTCCAATTTAATTCATAATCCCCGTGGTAGATCTAGAAAATTTCTATGCAATACTTGAACGTTAAAATGAAGTAACTGTCTACAAAGATTTATTAGAGCCAAACATTTCCATATCTATTTGGTAAACTACGGACCCTTAGTGCTAGCAAGAGCTTATTGGAGTCACTGTGTGGTCGCTGCTTAAAGTGATTGTAAAAATACATAAATACTCCTCTCATGACATAGCGTGCTTCTGTTGCTATGCAATAGTAGACAAAAAAAGTTTGGGTCTCTAAAACAATGTCTTTCATTTCCAAGACAACGGTGTGTTTGATGTTTAGGAAACATGAGAGCTTGGATATATTGAAGTAGATGAACGATCTTCAAGCTCGATACTCAGAAAATGATATCTGAGCCCCAGACGGGGATCGAACCCGCAACCTTCTGATGACCGGTTAGACGCTCTAACCATTGAGCTACCGAGACTCAGATGGCGAGCTAAGTTGCAAATTCGATATATATATGTGCGACCTAAGCGGAAGCCA
The DNA here is from genome assembly GCA_030142905.1 of Heliopora coerulea. Taxonomy (NCBI): domain Eukaryota; kingdom Metazoa; phylum Cnidaria; class Anthozoa; order Scleralcyonacea; family Helioporidae; genus Heliopora; species Heliopora coerulea. Next base: position 1,139,022 of record JASJOG010000070.1, on the reverse strand, counting down.
CTATATATTGATAATGATTGAAGCAGTTTGATGTTTAGGAAACATGAGAGCTTGGATATATTGAAGTAGATGAACGATCTTCAAGCTCGATACTCAGAAAATGATATCTGAGCCCCAGACGGGGATCGAACCCGCAACCTTCTGATGACCGGTTAGACGCTCTAACCATTGAGCTACCGAGACTCAGATGGCGAGCTAAGTTGCAAATTCGATATATATATGTGCGACCTAAGCGGAAGCCACTATATATTGATAATGATTGAAGCAGTTTGATGTTTAGGAAACATGAGAGCTTGGATATATTGAAGTAGATGAACGATCTTCAAGCTCGATACTCAGAAAATGATATCTGAGCCCCAGACGGGGATCGAACCCGCAACCTTCTGATGACCGGTTAGACGCTCTAACCATTGAGCTACCGAGACTCAGATGGCGAGCTAAGTTGCAAATTCGATATATATATGTGCGACCTAAGCGGAAGCCACTATATATTGATAATGATTGAAGCAGTTTGATGTTTAGGAAACATGAGAGCATGAACATCAAACTGCTTCAATCATTATCAATATATAGTGGCTTCCGCTTAGGTCGCACATATATATATCGAATTTGCAACTTAGCTCGCCATCTGAGTCTCGGTAGCTCAATGGTTAGAGCGTCTAACCGGTCATCAGAAGGTTGCGGGTTCGATCCCCGTCTGGGGCTCAGATATCATTTTCTGAGTATCGAGCTTGAAGATCGTTCATCTACTTCAATATATCCAAGCTCTCATGTTTCCTAAACATCAAACTGCTTCAATCATTATCAATATATAGTGGCTTCCGCTTAGGTCGCACATATATATATCGAATTTGCAACTTAGCTCGCCATCTGAGTCTCGGTAGCTCAATGGTTAGAGCGTCTAACCGGTCATCAGAAGGTTGCGGGTTCGATCCCCGTCTGGGACTCAGATATCATTTTCTGAGTATCGAGCTTGAAGATCGTTCATCTACTTCAATATATCCAAGCTCTCATGTTTCCTAAACATCAAACTGCTTCAATCATTATCAATATATAGTGGCTTCCGCTTAGGTCGCACATATATATATCGAATTTGCAACTTAGCTCGCCATCTGAGTCTCGGTAGCTCAATGGTTAGAGCGTCTAACCGGTCATCAGAAGGTTGCGGGTTCGATCCCCGTCTGGGGCTCAGATATCATTTTCTGAGTATCGAGCTTGAAGATCGTTCATCTACTTCAATATATCCAAGCTCTCATGTTTCCTAAACATCAAACTGCTTCAATCATTATCAATATATAGTGGCTTCCGCTTAGGTCGCACATATATATATCGAATTTGCAACTTAGCTCGCCATCTGAGTCTCGGTAGCTCAATGGTTAAAGCGTCTAACCGGTCATCAGAAGGTTGCGGGTTCGATCCCCGTCTGGGGCTCAGATATCATTTTCTGAGTATCGAGCTTGAAGATCGTTCATCTACTTCAATATATCCAAGCTCTCATGTTTCCTAAACATCAAACTGCTTCAATCATTATCAATATATAGTGGCTTCCGCTTAGGTCGCACATATATATATCGAATTTGCAACTTAGCTCGCCATCTGAGTCTCGGTAGCTCAATGGTTAGAGCGTCTAACCGGTCATCAGAAGGTTGCGGGTTCGATCCCCGTCTGGGGCTCAGATATCATTTTCTGAGTATCGAGCTTGAAGATCGTTCATCTACTACAACGGTGTGTCTTGATTGATGGAATTGAAATAATGCTTAACGGTTTTAGAGTTGGTTCGAAACTTCGAACTACCAAAGCAGCCGTTATAAAGTTACATAACAGAAAATTTAAATAGCTTATTGACTAAAATCAAATAGGGTTTCCTCATTCACTCTTGTTTCATGGTTTAGGAGCTCAGACAGTTGGGAAACCCCAGGATTTCCAAAGGGACTTTTATTAGTCTTTCTTTGTAGTTAAAGTACGTAGTACATTGCTAGGCTGTTGTTTTTTTTTATTAACTGAGTTGTCAACCAGCTGGAATTACAAATGCTCTGAATCAAGTCGCCTCATGTCATACTAAAGTTGATTAATTTGCAATCCTTCAGCCTCCGCCAGATTCTCTGCAGTTTGGGAACCTCAAACTTGCCATGAAAAAACAGAAATTCAAAATGTTATTTCTTCTTGGCACAACTGTTAAATGCTTTCGAAGAGCAACCCACACTGTTGGAACCGGTGGATTAGGCGTGGTAAAGATCGTGGAAAATCCAAAATTTCCTGCTCACGACTTCTTCCAACCAGGCCGCCAATTTCCAGTAAGGCTACGGCATGCAAACCTCAAATATATAGATGACGCCGGAGCCGACGCAAGATCGTTCTCCATCAAGTTCGCCGACAGCGACAGTGATTCTCCATTGGACATAGTCATGAATACTGGCGAGGCAAACATCTTTTGGGATGCGGCAAGTTTGGAGGATTTTGTTCCAGTAGAATCGGGGCCAACCGCAAAGGAATACGTCTTCAAGAATCCTTATTAGTAAGTGTATCAAACTTGATATTTTATGTTTCTATAACATTAATTATCATCCCATGCACAAAATGAAAACTCTGATACTTGTAATTACGTGATTTCCGTAGTTTCCTGCGACCCAACTGACTCTTGAGCGACCAGAGACCTAACAGTAAGGTTTAACAATAACTGTGGAGAAACTGGAGAGGACTGTTTCGTGAGAGAGCCAGTGAGTTTAGGTTGTCTGTATGAGTTCTGTGTTTGTGTGTGGTGAGACATGAGCGAGTGAGCCGGACGTTTCCAAAAGAAATAAAGAAAAAAAAACCTTATATTTAGTGGAGATCCTTCATTATTGTGTTGGTCGTGATAAATTCAGTGTCGCACTGAACTAGGTTTGAGTTTTGTTGTTCTGAAGAAAGTTGTGTTACGTATGTGATGCTATGTAGGGTCCAGTCGAATCAGGTCATAACGTGGTTTTCCACCTACGGAACAATCAAATTAATTAAATTATAAAATTAACGTGACTCGTGCGCGAGCTTTGATTGGTTTATACCCTTTTTCAGATGAGAGTTTCTAAACACGAAAAATTTCCCGCAAAAAGTGTATTGAAGTCTGTTTTGCACATTCAGTCTATTATCTTATAAAGGGAACACGTAACAGGCTTTGTGTATTTGAAATCTTGAGCAATGGGTGCCAGTGTAGGTAGTCGAGGATAACAGGATGCGATAACTTTGGGTGAAGCAACTACCTGAAATATATGAAAAGAAACTTCGACGTTTCGAGCGAAGGCCCTTCGTCGGGAAGTTAGTAGGGTGGGTCGGGAAAACAACATGAGCTTTTATATTGTTGAATACAAAAGCGATCACGTGATAAAAATAGACCAATAAGATGGATTTGGTAAAAACAAAGTATAAACAAAAAATGTAAACCACATAACAGAATATATTAAGGAGGAAACTAGGTTATAATTGCATAATATAACAGAATATATCCTTAATATATTCTGTTATGTGATTTACATTTTTTGTTTATACTTTGTTTTTACCAAATCCATCTTATTGGTCTATTTTTATCACGTGATCGCTTTTGTATTCAACAATATAAAAGCTCATGTTGTTTTCCCGACCCACTCTACTAACTTCCCGACGAAGGGCCTTCGCTCGAAACGTCGAAGTTTCTTTTCATATATTTCAGGTAGTTGCTTCACCCAAAGTTATCGCACTTTGTGTATTTGAATACTGTAATTCAAACACTTTATGGGTTGCTTGGCTTTCACATAGCTTTAAAAAAACTTGCTTGTTTTTCCTTCATTTCACCGCGTTGAAGTGGCACCGCGTTGCTTACCAGGGTTCGATCTTCTTAAGCTCGTCTCTGATTGTTAGTTGATAATTTTTGGGGGATGTTTTTATTTTATCAATGTGTTTATTAAGTTAACTGCTTTTCATCAGTCGTTATTTTATAAAAGAAATACCGAATGGATTCCCATGTTTGGATACTGTGATCCAAACATTTGAAATTTTGCTCTACTTTTGACAAGCTAAAATCACTCCCCTAGTGGCTGGTGTTTTTTCTTTTTTTTTTACGCTTTTCTCAAGTCTTGTAACATCCTCCGTGTTTAAGTCACAGTATCCAGACATGGGGATCCATTCGGTACTTTTTAAATATTACGTAGTCACATGACCACGTAGCAAAATCAATTGACGTTTTCAAATACAAACGATTATGCTTTGAAGATACCTCGGGGAAACAGGACGAAAACTTAGCATATAAAAGACCATAAACTACATGAAAGTATCCACAAACTACTGAAAATAAATCACTTGTTACAAAACGTGTGGTTATCAAAAGAGCAGCAAGCTCATTTAAGGTCGAGTGGCTGAGCGAAACATTAGAAGCTTCTCCCGTCAACAGATCATAATGTTAGGCACGTTCCGCTACGTAAAATATTCATATACGATTCAAAAATTCGAAATTGTTATGGACATGATAGTTAAATCTTAGAGACAACGCCGTCGAGAACCAAAGCGGGCCCCTCCGAGCCTCCAATATTTTTAGTTCTAACGGCGTTATCGTGAAGTATATAACTAAATGGAAGCCATCGCATTTTCATTATATCAAAGATGTAAAAAATCTCCTCACCTAATATTTATGAATTTGTTCACCTAAAATGCGTTTGTATGTTACGTTCTACAAAAAGTGAAGTACTAAAAGTACAAAAAGCAAATAATATAGCCTGTGATAATGTACGAGAGCCTCTCTTTTCTTCATTCACTTGTTGCTGCTTCTCTCGCCTTTTTTGGGCACCGGATTTATGTTGGTAAGAGGACATCACACAATAATCAATGATCACATTTTTGTGTGAAAGCTCTGAAGCCGGTTGTGACTTTTAGGAACAAATTAAATGTAATATCCAGACAGGGCGACAGATTGCGCCGAGTTATGTCTAATTTAATTTACACTTCACACTACACAGTCGGTTTTCGCTACATTTGTTTTGTTTCAATTTTGTATATTTGAATAAACAACAACCTAAAAAGTGTCATAAATTCAAAGCAAAACAACAGTGATAAAGTAAAAAAGGCTCACAAAGCCATTTATGACTTCTTGATTTAATTTTGACTTCTTTGTCTGTTGGATGCAGACGCAACCTTGAAATTTGAACCTTTATAACCAAACCAAGTGTTGTCTTGCGGCTAGATCGCATATTCCCATACAAAATAGCAAATTTGATTGACAAGTCGGCTTGAGAAACTTAAAACCGCTATTTACGTGGCACTAAATACTTCGTCGTCAGTTCGTCAGAGAGAAATATTATTTTAGATATGCATTCGTATTTACTTGAAGAAAATCAAGGTGAAGCGTGTTAAAAATTTGGGGGCAAACTTTCTGGGCTCGGACCCCGGGGCAGGTACTCCCCTTACCCCCTCCCCCCTCTCGACGCTAATGCTTAGAGATAACACTACGTTTTACAGCAATGGTGAATTCAAATCTCTAAAAAACTGTATGGACCCTCTAGGGTCCATGGATTCTCAGTTGGGAACCGTTGGCCTAAGTTTCGATGTGTCCATCCTATGATTCTAGTTGTAAGTTTACTTACAACAGGAATTGATAAAGGTAAAGTCATGCGCATTCGTTTCTTCATATTTAATTGGGTGGATTGTAAATCGAGGAGAATGCGGTAGTTTAGGCTGCACATAAGATCGAAGATGTTAAGTAAAGGTACGGTGCCTTTATTTATATCATGAATTTTATAGTAATTTATGATACAACTAAAATTTTGTATAAGATCGAAGACTTTAAGTTAAAGTGAAGTTAAGGTAAAGTGTCTTTATTTATACTGGATAACCTTATTAGCTACCTAAGCTGTTCTCCCTAGACGCCCAGTAAGGGCCACCATTCATGGGTCCAGTGTTACTACAGGAGGAAATCGGACTACCAGGAGAAAACCTGCGATACTTGCTAGAGACAAACTGGAGAACACTCTTCCAACACATGACCAAGGCAACTTTAATCAGATAACTGCACTAAGCCGAAATCGAGTCCAAGTCACTGTGGTGAGAGACACGTGCATTACCACTGTGCCACCAGCACCCCAAGCATTTGTTTTTGAGAAACGATATTTGAATCTTTGAAGGCGATCAAACTCACAGCCCTTGAAAATTATTAATTTTATTTTAGCGCTTTCCATCCTAAGTCGTCTCATTCGCATTTCTTTAGCTACTACAATTTGGTCGAGGCCTTACGTCGTGCCCCAGATACCTTTGCCCATCTCTATTACTACTCTCAACTTACCATGCCCTATAAAGCGAAAGATGGAAAACAGCGTTATTGCAGATATCGCGCAGTTCCAGGAGATCTTGACATTGAAGAGTCAGAGGAGAGCGGAAGATTGACGGAAGAAGAACAAAGAAATATTTGGTGAGTCAGAAACTTAAACCTTTGAAAACAAATGTCCAATATATGGACCTAAAGCAATCCCAAATCATATCTTGTTTGAAACGAAGATTAATATACCAATTATCATTATTATACTGTTGTTATCATATTATTATTCTATAATTATTATTATACTAATTGTTATATGCTTATCCGTTTCCAGCCGATAATTTAAGAAAATAAAGTAGAAAACATACTCCGAGTATCAGTTCCATCTTGAACTCAAAATTTGAGAAAAGCAAGTGGACACAGTGTTCAATAGTAATATTTCGAATTTATTACAAATTCATCATCAGACTAATTTACACAAGCTAGACCTAGGTCAATATATAGGCACAAGCGTGGTGACATCATACAGGAAGAATGTTTGACGAAAGAAATTGGAGTGTGAATGAGTGAAGTGTTATGTCAGGTCAATTAATGAGAATGTGTAGGCGGAAGAAATTAGAGTGTGAATGATTAATGTGTTATGTCAGGTCAAATAATCAAAGCCAGCAAAGAACTCTCATTATTTGACCTGACATAACACATTAATCATTCACACTCTAATTTCTTCCGCCTACACATTCTCATTAATTGACCTGACATAACACTTCACTCATTCACACTCCAATTTCTTTCGTCAAACATTCTTCCTGTATGATGTCACCACGCTTGTGCCTATATATTGACCTAGGTCTAGCTTGTGTAAATTAGTCTGATTATGAATTTGTAATAAATTCGAAATATTACTATTGAACACTGTGTCCACTTGCTTTTCTCAAATTTTGAGTTCAAGATGGAACTGATACTCGGAGTATGTTTTCTACTTTATATGCTTATCAATCTACTAATTTCGTAATGACGTCACATGAACACAATCAGTCGTTTTAGCAAGGAGAATGATTTCCTAGACAGGGTGATAAATGTGCTAAAATGTAACAGACGTCTTCTTTAATCTTTTACTGAAGAAAAAAAAGTTCAGTAGAATAAAGTACATTGAATATCGTTTGATTTTGCGAGTCTTATTTCGGTAAAATAACGGTTTGTTTTGGTTGGTTAACGACATAACAAATCCCTCTATAATTGAGCCAGTGGGAGATCAGCAGATAATGAGAGCAGCCTGAGGCACACGGATGCCAAAGCTTTTATGAATATAAGTATTATTTTTATTTTAAACTATATTGTTGTCTATAAAGCTTTATATATTATGCAGTTGCCATTCGGCTAACCACATGTCAAACACACTAGTTCATGGTTGAAATGATTTCTCATTGAAACGGGAAACTTTCTTGTGTAACACATATCGATGCCATTTATTTTTCTAGTTAATATATAAATCCTTAGCAACTTCGTAATTTTCACTAGGGAATGAAACGCTTTTATATGGAAATATTGTTAAGCGATAAATTGGCGCAGTTTGGTTGCGCAGAAATCGAAAATGCGCTGCGGAGGAAAATATTAGTTAATGTGCCAAAAATTTTCGCGAAATTATTATTGGAAGAATTTACTTGATTTTAAAATTCCTTCATACGTTGATCTGGAAGTAGAGCCGATATATTTTGGTGATTTAACTTCGTTTCCCTGCCCGATATATTTCTGTTATTTGTTTTCTGCTTTTTCGTTTTCTGATATATACTTTACTGATGAACTTTGACTCTTCATGAAGGTGTACAAATCTGCAAAGTTTAATCCCTTAGGACGGTCTAAAAACATGCTACCTCCAGAAATTTTTAACTTTTAAAATTTTTGATGACCATTTTTCAACATTTTTGGAGAAAAGAAACTGATATTTGAAACAAACATGCAGGCACAGACAATTTAGGGAACTAGCTGTCTAAACATATCCAGAAACCTTAGCTCAAAACGTGTTCGAAAAACGTACAAGATGTTTAGTTAAACAATGGCCTTAATGGTTAATCCTCCATTGAAGCTAACCTAATTTGTACACGTCGATGAAGCAAATGCTAAGAACTGGGAAAATCTGGGATTTCAGGTTAATTAATTCAAACTGAGTGTACTATTTCTCAAGAAATATGAAATATGTGAAACAATGAAGCCTTATTTTAGAATGTTGGTCCAGGGATCTAGAGTTAATGTGGTACCAACTTTTTTGTGAAAACACCTTTACAAAACAAGTTATTAAAGAAGCTTGAGCCTTGAATACGATCCTAGCTACACTGAATTAGGTTTATTTTAAACCATTTCTGAAGACCTATCAATCCGGTATTAGATGTATCTATACAAGCGTACATGCATGTAGCCATTCATTAGTTCATGTATACGTACGTGCTTACGTATTGACATTTTCGTGAATGAAAGTATGTATGTATGTATGTGTGTATACTTATGTATGTATTCACGTATACTTATGTATGCGTCGGAACGACAATAAAAGTGGAGGGGGTGGGGCGGTGAGATACCAATCTCAGTATGGGTTTGTCTGACAGCGCGGTGCAAGGGTGAAAACCCCAATGCCCATTTGCCGTCCTTATACTGGTGCCAAAACCATAACCTGAATGTTATACGAAGTCGAATTTGTGAGTTGATGAAGGTTCGTTTACTCAATGCAATTGATAGGGCGAATTTATGAAACAGATTCAAGGTAAAGATGGGGGTAACAACTGCTCTGTAAGAACAGTCAATAAAGCAATTCGCTTTCTCGCTGCCCTCTTACCTCATGAATCAAATTTTGTCAAGTCATATGCACAGTTCAGACTTTTCAGTACATCTACATATGGCTTCTTAACTTTAATTGGAACACTTGCATTACCTTAAAACATGGGGGCCCCACACATACTCTCCTCCCCCATCAAAATGTGGCAATGGGGGACAAGGTCTCCAGGCGCCACTGCTTCGACGTCCCTGTATGTATTTATGTGTGTGTATATATATATATATATATATATATATATATATATATAAATGTATAAATATATGTATGTATGTATATTTGTATATATGTATGTGTGTTTGTATGTATATAAAGTATTTGTAGTTGAGGTAAAGTTAATGTATTTAGTGAATATACAAGTGATGTTTATGTAAATCCGTCGATAATCCTGTATGCTCGTTTAAATTATGTTGGCAGGAATTTTAACCGCCATGAAGGGGAGAAACGACCGCAGGGTTATTTACGAAACGAGTACGCTAATCGACTCTCTAAAGGTCCAATCTATTACCGCCTGCAGATCCAAATCCACGAATGTTCTCCAAATGATACAGCCACCATCTTCCACGCTGGTATCATGTGGGATAAAGAAACCCATCCGTGGTTCGATTTAGCAACGGTTACAATAACAACCTTGTTGTCACCAGATGTTTTAGAGCGGACCTCTTATAACATAGCAAACCAGCCAGAGTCACTGGGTCTTCTCGAAGCTAATTCCCCCCAAGATTACAACAGCATCGGCCAGCTCCGTAAGGTGGTTTACGAATTTACCCAAAAAATTCGTAGTTTGAAAATAGGCTCGCTGATTCCTGGCGGCCAGAATGCTTCTTATCATATCGAAATTGATACAGGAGATTGTGAGAAGGCTGGGACCGATGCAACAATCATGATCCGAATTACAGGTACCATCAACGGGTTACGTTCGTAGAAATAAATTACTGAAAAGTCTATAAAGGGACAGTAAGTTTCCTAATCATCAATATACATCAGTTAGTAAACCAATCTTGCTTAGATGAGCCTAAACGTGCCGAGCGGTGGATGCCATGTTAGTACTCTACGTCTTTCCCTATAGCTCTCGATGCCAAACATTGTTAACACTTCGTATCCAATTCTTTATCTTATTATTATACTGAGGTTAATTGTAGGACATTTCTGGACTTGTAACTTCATTTCGGGAACCAACATTTTGATCAGATTTAGAGGAATTATTAAGACATCTAATCTGATATATGTTGGTGATAATATTACTCTTCAATAATTTGGGGTATCCAAAGATTTTTTTTTGGGGGGGGGGGGGTTCGACCCCAGTCCACCCCGGTAGTTGTGCCACTGTCGTTATTCAGCCTACCAAAGAAAAAGCATTGGAATCTAGCACTAGCCTGTAATGACTGTCGACCTATGGTAAGCAGTTCGTAGTATTCTCTTCTTTGTTATTCAGAACATTAAATTTCGCGGCACCGGTTCAAATGTATATATATATATATATATATATATATATATATATATACATATATATGTATGTATATAATTGCATAGAACAAGAGGCCCCTCGCATCGTTCACAGTATTTAGACAGGAAAATGTTTTACGTAAGACTGGAAGAAATTTTTATACGTTGAGAATCACTTCACGTCATCTTAACATTCAAATCTTCTTCAAATAAACTTTCCAATTTTGTAATCCATAATTCTGTCTATTATTTAAGGCTCCAAAGGCCGCACCGACTTTTTGAATTTGGATAAGTGGTTCCATAACGACTTTGAAGCCGGACAGAAGGACACTTACAAAGTGGAAGCTTTTGACGTCGGAGATATTCACCTGATTGAGCTGCACTCAGATCAAGGAGGTGGCTTTTGGCAAGATCCCGACTGGTTTGTCAACAAAATTACAATAATAAGTTCAAGCCAAGATCGTGTTTACATCTTCCCATGTTTCAGATGTGTCATCAAAGATATAACTCTATTTCTTGGAAAAGGTAAACAAAATTGCATTTATGGTATTTATATGAAACTAGGGCTAAACGTAAGGCAGAGGTAATTTCTGGGATTTGATTCTAAGGCAAAAGAAGTAAAGAAAAACAATAAGAATAACTACTTCAACATTTCCATCGACAGAAGTAAGGACAACATCTTCTACAACAACTGGAATACCAGGAATAAGAATGACATCAGTAATAAAAACCGTAAGAATAACAACAACAAGAAACAGACATAGTGACAGTAGGATAGTAGACATCAAGAACACCAACAACAGTAATAAAAAAACTAGAAATTTTTCATTATAATCTAACACTGCAGAAGTCAACTGAAAAGCGTTGAGTCGAGTTGTGGAATTTGAACTCGCAACTTCAGGATACCGGTCCCCCGCTCTAATTGTTGAGCTATCGAGTCCACGGGGATTGGAGGCGAGTTCTTATCCAACATAAGTGCACAACATATTCTCGCGACAACTTAAAGCTAATCCATGAGAGGGGCTGCAATGTTTAAATTCTATTTCAAATATATATTTATAAAAAAAACCCCTAAATATTATAGAAAATGTTATAAGTGAAGTAAAGATATTATATCAAGCGGAGATATATAAAAATATTGTATGTAATGAAAAGTAAAATATTATTAAAAAATTCTAAAGTAAAATATTATTTAAAAAAGTAATAACAAAGTTAGTACCATCAACACTTTCGTGACTAGAGGTCTCCTTTGGACATTAAATCGTTTGGGTTTAGACAAAGTAAAATAGGAAAGTACACGTGTCAGTCGTTAAAAGGTTAACAACAGTAGCAATTACAACAACATAGACAGTAGCAAGAAAAACAAGGACAACAAAAACAGCAAAAACAGCTGGAACAAGGTAAAGGTAAAGTGTGTCAATTGATACTGGATAACCCTATCAGCTACCTAAACTGTTCTCCCTAGATGTCTAGTAAGGCCAGCCCACATATGTCCAGTGTTACCATCAGAAGAAAACCGGAGTACTCGGAGAAAACCTACGATGTTTGGTAGTGTCAAACTGGACAACACTCTTCTCACATGTAACGAAGGCAACTTTAATCAGACAACTGCACAGAGTGGGAATCGAACTTGAGTTACAGTGGTGAGAGACACGTGCACTATCACCGTGCCACCAATTTCTCTGATTACAAGAAGAAAAATTACTGGATAAAAACGACGATGAAGCGAAGACAAATTTTTGCGAACACCGGGTACAATGACTAAATTTTGAGCAACGAGAACTGTACGAGCAATTCAGTGGTTTCATCAGGAACTCTTCGACACAGGGGCTAACGTCACCGACAAGGGGTTAAACCTTAGGAGGCATGACCACGCTCCCTTGACCATTTCATTATTTCAAGGTTGAAAACATTACGTTATTTTTCGCAAGAATAATCGCAACAACTGACCAGAAAGAGTTTACTTGTTGATTTGACATCAAGATAAGAGTCTATTGTCTCTCTGGGCTACATCAATAACAACTGGTCATAGTTTGTACAATACATAAATTTGTTCATCAGTGAAAATTCACCAACGGATTGCCGATTTTTCAACGACAAGGGGGTAAAGGTTCTCCAATGGGGGCTCTAGCCGCTTCTGGCGCCACTCCTATAGCAATTTGAAGGTGAGTAACCAAATCAACGAGAACAATTTCGACCATGAGCAAGATTAGCCTAATGTTGATATTACCGTCAAAGGCTGGCCCTACCGTTATCTGGAGAACTGAGATTTTCATTGCAAACGTATACATCGTGGTCGTTTAATACATTAGTTTTACTCTCTAGAAAGACGATTTCAATATGTTTTTGGACGAAATTAAGGAAGGGATTTCTTAACTACAATACAATATCCATAATTACAGGGGGCGGCATATGTTCTGCAACAAGCTATCAGTTCAGATTTTCCCTAAGTTTTCAATCAACACAAAAAAGTATGTACTGTATAGGGAGACAATTTTGAAAGATGTAGTGAAATCATGGAGTCAAACACAATTTGGAAACAAGTGCTGGACCTTTCAGCAAGATTCTGTACCTTCACACAGAGCCAAGGCTTCAGTTGTATGGTACCGAGAGAATTTTCCTGACATCATATCCCCACAAGAATGGCCCCCCTTATTCTCCAGATCTTAATCTCCTCGACTAATCCATATGGGGAGTATTAGAAGCGAATGCCTGTGCAAAAACACACACAAGTCTGGAAGCACTAAAGTCCTCTCTTCAGCGTGAGTGGACAAAAATACCGTTGAAAACCTTGATTGCAGCTGTTGACGGGTTCCCAAAGCGTTTAACTGCTGTATAAAGAGCAAGGATGTTTTTTTTGAATAATAATAGTAATTTTGCGTTCTATGGCTATGTTTACGTTATAAAAATATATACTTTTTTGTGTTGATTGAAAATTCAGGGGAAAGCTGAACTGATACCTTGTTGCAGAACATATGCCGCACCCTGTATGTTCGGATTCCTGTTGCGATAATTTTTGCTGTTTCCAGGTCTCAATTAGCTGGTGATGTTGAGAAGCAAGCGGAATTCGGAGAGATAGAACTTTTTCCCTCAAAAACGCCAAATTATCGGTGGTAAATCGTAATAGGAAACTGGCCGCTGCTTGAATGTTGTGCCATACCCTACCAAGAACTATTCCTTCTCAATTGAAATAACCTTTCTTCTATTACTAGCTACTCTGCCATTCCATGAAATGCCAGCAACTATAAGTGAACACCGACATTTAGAATTACAAGAACGTAAGAAGGTGTACCAGTGGGATAACGTCTCAGCTCATCTGCCAGGAAACATTAAGGCTGCCACTCATGGTGACTTGCCAAGAGATGTTCAATTTTCAGATGAAAAGAGCAGGTAAGGAGCCTGGGCAAAATTCAACATTACGATGACAGTACGACACATAAGTCTTCTGTATTTGATAAAATCGTGATTGAAGATAAAAAGTTACAAAGCTTAAAAACACGACCGGAAATTACTGTAGTCCTCTAATGTAAGAAAATCTGACATTATTTGAACCAGGGGTGGCGCCAAAAGGGGAAAAAGGAAGTTATAGCCCCTTATCGAGGAACCTTAACACCATGTCGGGCAAAAATTAACAATTTGCTGAGAAATTACACTGGTGATAACACGTTTATAAATTGTAAAACTTTTAACTACTGGTTATTGGTTAAGCGAAGAAAGATAATAGATTCTTTTCTTCAAGTGAAATCAATGGATAAACTGCTTTCACTCACTTGTTGCAAAAATTCTTGCAAAAAGCAACATACATGTTTTTGACGTTCAACTAAGGAAATTATATGCTGGGCGTGGGTCCAACCCTCTGGCTTAGCTCCCTGTCGGGAACGCGAACCCAACGTTGGAGAGTTACTGTCACCATTACTGATTTGAACACTAGTAAAATGAAGAATGTTTACCGTTCTCTTGTACACAAATAGCATGAGCATTCCATACCATCCGACAATGTTTTTGTTATGACTTCTCGTCTTTTCGGTCTTGCATCTGTATTGCTTACATATTTTCTTTTTTGTTTGGGTTTTTAGGGAGAGCATCATCGATTATTTGCATAAAATTTCGACCTGTTACCGTAATAGCTTTATTGTGCTGTTAATCCTATTCCGTCAAACTCCCTTTATAGCAAAATAATGATAAAGACTTCTTCCAAGACATTATTTAAATGTATAAAACTTATATTTCTTCCGATCAGATCATATTCCACACCAGAGGATCCGAACCAGATAGGATTGCACTTGGAATTTGGAGTTTGTATCGGATTGGATTTTGATTATAAATTTTTGGAAATGATTGGATTGGAGTAAGCCAATACGATCTAACCCACATCTCTTTTACCAAATTTAAAACTTTCTAACTTTTGAGATTAACTGTCACAGCAGAGTATTATGCCTTCTTAAAAGAGTAAAGCACTACTTTAGATGCATTTGCAAAGAAGTAGTTTTTTCGACTGAAAAGATTTCAAGTTTTCATATTTGTTGAAAACGTTAAAAATTCTTGAAAAGAAGTGAGGTCAAAATGAGGCTTCTCACCAACTATTCTGAGATAAGGTAGTCTTGCAGTAAAACAAAGATAAGGACTATAGGTTGTTCTGTCGAACATGACTCTTGTCAGAAAAACCCACCTTCCCTACAAGCGGCTACTTTATGTAACCGATATTGAAAACAAGACATGAAACGTATGACAAAGGTTACTTAAGAAGCCCTATCTTATAGGTCTTACCAAAATAGCAGGAAAGCTGCGCTGGTGAATATTGGGATTGGTAATTTCCTTACTCTATTTGAAGACTGGGACGAATACGATGACTACAAGATACTTTATCAAAACTGGATCCTGGGAGAGACCCCCAACATGGCAGCTAAATGGTCTGAAGACCGTTGGTTTGGCTACCAGTTTCTCAACGGAGCCAATCCCACAACGCTATTCCGTTGCAATTATTTGCCAGTGAACTTCCCTGTGACTGATGAGGAAGTTGGAAATCTTTTGGACCGAGGAAAGACATTGAATCAAGAAATCCAGGTTTGACTTGTTTCTATATTTATAATAGATAATTAAACATTTAAAATAACAAATAAAAAGAGGCACCAAATTCAAAAAAAATCTGTACGGAAAAGTAAAAATTTAAAATCAAACTATAGGATAAGTATTTTGTACATATATTATTTAAATTTGCAATGTTGATTATCCATTGAGTTGTCTAGCGATCTATTTGCCTATCCATAGCCAGGGTCAACCATTTGTGAAAAATTTTTCCCATTTTCCGGGATTTTGCTAAGCAATTCCTGTAAACATGTGAATTTACTGCTGAAAATTAACAAAAATATTAATGAAGACTAAAATTATACCCATATCTGAGTGACATAAAGAAATAATTTCCAAACATTGTCTTGGAATTCAGGACATCTTTACATGGCATGCTCAAAAAAGTCGGTGTAGATATTGTAGAATCACTGACTGCAGTCCATCTTTTACTAGTTTAAATTGAATCAAAGTATCACGCAACAAAGGAATTCTTAAAAATGAGCAAGCTATAATGCAATTTAGACATCTGATTAATTACTGTTCATTCAGAAACTTCTCTGTTTCAGTACGACAATAACACAATGTAATGGAATAAATAGCTTAATCCTGTGACGTCAATCGTACATTTACAAACCTGATTTATTAAAAGGGGAACAATAAAGATTAACTGAAGGACATATTGATATTAATGCACATAATAACGATGAACTATTTCAGTTGCTAAAAGATGGATATCAGTCAATCACTCAACGATATCCAGGCAACTCATTAACAAGGCGCTATACGTGTTTATTCATTTATTTGTATGTATATTTATTTATTTATTTACTCTTTCATTCGTTCGTTTGTTCATTTGTTCGTTCGTTCGTTTCGCTTGTTCATTCATTCATTTACTCAATCATTCAGTCAAACTTATTTAAATATGGTAATCCTTCAGAACACTTAAGGTTTTTTTTTTCATGCAAACTTGCTCAAACATTTCAACTTTTAGCAAATCTATCCAAATTTCCCCTTATTTATCTGATTAAACGGAGCCTTAACTCCACCACCATCCCTGCTTTGCACACCTGTATCAACTATCCATAAGTGTTTTCTAACTTCCTTCATTAGGATGGACACATTTACATGGTGGACTACAAAATACTTGAAGGAGCTAAATGCTATGGTGGTCGTATCCCTGACGATATGGGATATTCAGTGCCAACCGACTTAAATCACGACAATGCCGATATACGTTATTGTTGTGAACCCCTTGCATTGTTCTATGTTAACAAGGCTGGTCACCTTATGCCCATTGCAATCCAACTGCGGCAGGAACCTGGACCGGAGAACCCGATTTGGACCCCCAATGAAACAAACGAGCATGACTGGATGTTGGCAAAGCTATGGCTTAAAGTTGCTGATGCAAATATTCATCAGGTATGTACATGCGATTGTGTCTACTCGATTAAAACCTACACTACATTAGAATGGAGAACAACAATAAAAAATTAGAAATTGAAACCAATGCCCCTTGGTCAGCAGACGTTTAAGTGAAACAAGAAAGCTAAAAAGTGAAATGTTTATTTCTCCTAACCAACATAAATTGCGATAGGGGTATTGCGGTAATGATGAAACTAACACGTCAATTCAAACAACAATGATTGTGTCTGAAAAGTACAAGAATGTTTTTCACAGCTACTTTAGTCGGAATGGTCTTTATTTGTAAAAGGCTTGCAAAGGAGAATTTCAACATATTTATTTTTGATAAAAGTTTCTAGAAGCCTAAGGTTAAGCTTAAAAATGAGATACTTCCGGGATAGTCACGATAGACGACAAACAGGAACGTGATGTTATTCTTTTGCCGTAACCGTGACGCTTAACGTCTCAAATATACGTCACCTTATATGGCAAATTAAAATCAATGGTGTTTAATTGTCTCAAAGTGCAGGAGTCATCGTCGCAGTTTTGGTATTTGTTTTTACCTTGATCACGGTCAATGTCTAAGTAACGACTAAGGTCGAGATCATCGCTATAGTTACGGACATGATTATTATTTTTTATATTCAATAGAACATTATGGCATGTACCCTCGATCGCTAAATGTTAGGTTGATAACTCTGAAGGAAGAAAATCTCGTGTGTCTAGATATTTTCAAGAGCCAACAGTGACCTGTTGCGAAAAATGCAATTTTGTGCGATCCGACTGAGAATCGAACCCACGACCTCGCGAACCTAGTGCGATGCTTGAGCAAATGACGTACCGTTACTGAAGGCATGGCCACGAGTTCAGTATTTATAATGCTTATTCAGTATTTATAATCGATTCCCAGCCCGATGGATCAAAGTTGCATTTTTCGCAACAAGTACCGGTTTGGTCTTAAAAATACCCAGATACTCGAGATTTTACTTCTTCAGAATTGCCAATGATCATTATTATATATATGATCATGTTTACAGACATACATATTATTATATAATGATCACCCAAGTTATTTTTATCGCCGTGGTCATTGAAATTCTCTTGGCCATGATCATTGTTATAGTAATGCTGGTTATCATTCCAGAAAGACTGATCATTTCCCTTGTTAATGCCTGAATGTATAACTAACATTCGTTATGCTGTAGACAAATGCAATGGTAAGAATGTGCTACACTCAATGCCCAATGTTACGTTGTATAACAACAAGAACAATTTTACTTCCAAGGCTATCGGTGAGCATAGTATAAGAACAATTTTGACTCCAAATAGCTTTTTCCTAAGGCAATTAATTTTTATTTATATTTTTAAAATTAGCTCAGCACTCATTTGTTGCGGACGCATCTCACAACTGAGTCCTTCGCTTTATCAACTTGGAGAAACTTGGCCTCTTCTCATCCAGTTTTCAAGCTACTCCAGCCTCATATCTACGGTGTCCTGGCAATCGACACCATTGGCAGAAAAGAGTTGATTGGATCTGGAGGAGTTGTGGACCAATCTTTATCTCTTGGCGGAGGCGGTCATGTGACGTTCATGGAAAAATGCTTCAAGCTAGTCCAACTTGAAGACTATTATCTCCCTAAAACGTTAAAGGAACGAGGCGTTGATGACAAGGAAAAACTTCCTGAATTTTACTACAGGGACGATGGGCTGAAGCTTTGGGAAGCCATCCAAACCTTTGTTGGTAAAATAATTGGGATCTACTACAAGAGCGACGAAGATGTCAAGAAGGACAACGAAATTCAAAGCTGGATCCTAGACGTCCATGAAAACGGTTGGCCTGTTAACGAAGGACATGTCGACCATGGGGTGCCAAAGTTCATTCAGAGTCTAGACCAGTTAGTGGGAATTCTCACGGCATTGATTTTTACTTTCTCCTGCCAACATGCAGCTGTGAACTTCAGCCAAAAAGACCATTATGGGTTTACTCCAAATGCTCCAGCATTAATGCGGCAACCTCCGCCAACCAAGAAAGGAAGTGCATCTCTCAAGTCCATCATGCAGACCCTTCCTAACAAGGGACAAGCTGCAAAAGCAATTGTTACGGTTTATATTTTGACAAAGTTTTCAGAGGATGAAGTAAGGAATATTTATATGTATATCTTTAAAGTGCATGTAAAAACAAAAATTAGGGGTCTTTTTATCGTTGAATGGGTTCTCATAATGATAGAAAATGCCATTGACCACACCTCTATATCTCACAATGATACTTAACGTGTGTCTGTATCCTGTATCAGGGTCTTCAAATTGCTGTCCTGTGCGGTAGTAAATTTCGGATTATGAGTTTTGTGAGACGTCAGGGCCGGAGAATGAAGGCGTGGTAAAATTTGGAAAATAAATTTATATTTCTTCACTTCGTCGTTTTGGTAAGCTTACAGATTCAGGATTAATTTTCGAAACTAAATTTTGAAAAGATTTGCCTTAAAAACTGAGAATTTCCGACTTCAATGACTGACCGTTGAGGAAAAATCGCCAACCATTACTCTCTGGTAAATATGAATGAGTTGCCTCAGTTGCCTGATAATCGCTTAACAGCGTGAAACTTTAAGTAGCGATGTAAAGGACATTTTTAGTTAACATTCGTATTACGCTCTAACAGCCCTGGTATTGAGCACTCTATTGACGTTGAGTTGGAATAACCATATTCCTATATATATATATATATATATATATATATATATGTATCTATATATTTATATATATGTATATATATATATATATGTATGTATATATATATATGTATGTATATATATATGTATGTATATATATATATATGTATGTATATATATATATATATGTATATATGTAAATATATATATATATATATGTATTTATATATGTATGTATGTATGTATGTATGTATGTATGTATATATATATATATATATAAGCAAAAGCAAAGGTGTATCATACAAGAAACACGGTTGACGATTGGTTTGAGAGTGCTCGATACCATGTAGGTAGAGCGAAATAACTTTAATAAAGTTAGAAGAGCGTTTGCTACTCAGAGTTTCATGTGTCTACAAACGCTGAGTAGCAAACGCTCTTCTAACTTTATTAAAGTTATATATATATATATATATATATATATACATCTAAGCCATGCCAGAGTGCTCTAGTTAGAGCACCCTGGCATGGCTTAGATGTACCACAAGTGTGAGACATTTGAGTTGCCTATATAGTATAGGCTTCTCCATCCTGCTCGTCAGCACTACACTGATGAGACCCAGTAGGCCGAAACGGTTCCGTCTGTAGTTATATATATATACATATGTATACTAGGCAGTGGCTAGGCCTTGCGTGGAGCCGGTCTAGAATGGAGAAGTAAAACAACTCCTTCCCTCCACTAGTCTGAGGGTTCACCTTGGGCAAGTGATAGCACCCTCAAGCCTCCCAGTCCTAGGGTTACAGGAAGGGTAGATGGGGCTCTTGGGCCGTGGTGAAGGCAATCCATCTAGGAGAAGGTAAACTCCGAAATAAAACCAGGAGGGAGGGACCCTAAGGCAACGGTCGGGGAGGATTGTTGCAAACCGTCCGCTGGCATCCCCTTTCCGGAGAGGTTCAACTCCGAGATACTAATACCTGCGGCTGATGTAGTTTCCAGTCATCTTGCTTTTGCTTGTCACTGAACTAAGGCTATTGATGCTTAGAGGATGATATGAGTGTAGCACAAGCGCATATCATCATATTCTATTCATCATCTTATGTGCAGATATCTCTTTTTCTTTGAATTTTTTCCATCTAATACGTTTTCTCTGTGTATTGTTATCACACACCATATTTTCCTTCAAGTCCTGCAGCGATGGAGGAGTGGCGACGTGCGCAGACTTGAACAGTTGGGAGTGCATAGTCACAAATCCGCACGTAGGCGACACAAGGCTTATCTTAACATCGCTGAGTAGTTTTCTGAACAGGAACTGTCTTCGGTGGAGCTTCGTGTGTCTAAGCAGCCCTATTTAGGGAGAACGCTGCCTACCCAGATTTGGGAAGGGTCTAGAAAAGGTGACCTAAACATCGTCTGTTCACATTCTAAACTGGTCAGCAACCTGCGGTTGACAGTCGTTCTTTGTAGCAGGAAAAACAAGAATATGTATTTAGAGAAAAAACAAAAGTTTACTTTTGGTTCGTGGAATGTTCGAACTTTGCTGGATCGAGAGAACTCAGGTAATCCTGAGCGTAGAACTGCCATTGTCACCAGAGAGTTATCCAGATATAACATTGACATTGCTGCCCTTTCTGAAACCCGTCTGAGCGATGAAGACCAGTTAACAGAGGTGGGGGCCGGTTATTCCATTTACTGGATAGGTAAACCTAAGGGAGAGAAGCGAGAAGGAGAAGTAGGTTTTGCTATTCGCAGTTCACTCACTAGCCGGATTGATCAGCCTCATGGCATAAGTGATAGGATTATGCTCCTCCGTGTACCTCTCTCAAACAGCCGCTCTGCATCCATTCTGTCTGTGTATGCTCCAACCCTTGACAGTTGTCAGGAATCCATAATGGCCTTTTACCAAGACCTCAGGAAGGTCATAACATCAATTCCGAAAGAGGATAAGTTGCTTATTCTTGGTGACTTTAATGCACGTGTCGGGAGCGATCATCAGGCTTGGGGCTCACGAGGAAAGCGTGGTTTAGGTAAAATGAACAGCAATGGGCTAATTCTTTTGCAACTCTGTACAGAATTTGACCTGATTGTTGGTAACACCTTCTTTCAGCAGAAAGATGTCCATAAGGTGACTTGGATTCATCCTAGATCTAAGCATGGGCACATTTTGGACTATGCAATCACTCGCATGCAAGATATCCAGGATATGTGTTCTGTCCGTGTCATGCGAGGTGCAGAATGTGGCACTGACCACAAGTTGGTGCCGGTCAAAATGAAGTTTCGCATTAGGAGAAAAGATAGACAAAATGGTGTCAAAGTGCCTAAGCGTATCGACGTCACAAAGCTGAAATATCCTGATGTGTGTAAGAGTCTCTCTGAGGCTTATGATAGTGTTGAGTTTGATGGGACCTGGGAACAATTTAAAAGCACGGCATACAAAATTGCAGTTGATACCCTTGGTCTGAAAAAAAGAAGGCATAGAGATTGGTTTGATGATAATGATTCTGTGATTAACAAACTTGTTGAAACCAGATGTTCTCTTCATATGAAGCTTCTGAACTCTAAGGGCTCAGAACGTACAGCTGCCGAGAAGGCTTTCAAGGAAAATAAGTCTTCTCTCCAACGAGAGCTTCGGCAGATGAAAAACAGATGGTGGTCTGACATCTTTGCTGAGGTGCAAAATGCTTATGATCGTAAGGATACGAAAGAATTCTATAATCTGATCAGGCAAGTGTTTGGACCACAGGTGTCTTCCGTGGTCCCTATGAAGTCAAAGGATGGTTCTGAACTGATAAAGGATGCTGAGGGCATTATGTTGCGTTGGACTGAACACTTCAGAGATCTGTTTCATAATCCATCGACTATCGATGTCACTGTTATCAATGGCCTCCCACAGCATGACATCATTGGTGAAATGATGAATCCACCTACTCTTGATGAGATAAAGTCAGCCATCAAGGAAGTCAATACAGGTAAGGCACCTGGTCTTGATGGCATTCCGATTGAATTGTTGCGTCACGGGGGTGAGAAAATCACGGCTGAAATTCATAAACTGATATTAGGTGTTTGGGCAGGTAACCCTGTCCCAAAGGACTGGGTTGATGCCATCTTGGTATCCCTCTTCAAGGAAAAGGGTCATAAATCTGTATGTGGAGACTACAGGGGCATTAGTTTGCTTGAGTCTGTGGGTAAGGTATTTGCAAGACTCTTGCTTAATCGCTTAACAACTTGGATTTCTCCTTCTATTATATCTGAAAGCCAATCTGGGTTCAGGGCTGGACGTGGCACCAATGATATGATCTTCTCTGCTCGCCAACTCCAAGAGAAATGTATTGAGCATATGCTACCATTGATTCAGGTGTTCATTGACCTCACCAAGGCCTTCGACACAGTGAATCGAAGGGCTCTTTGGACAATCTTAGAGAGGCTTGGATGTCCTCATAAATTCGTTGACATGCTTAAGCAATTACATCTAAACATGAAAGCTCAGGTGAACTTTAACGGATCGCTTTCTGAGCCAATTCCAATTGATAATGGGGTCAAACAGGGAGATATTCTAGCACTCACCCTGTTTTCAATTTATTTTGCTGTTGCTATTGCATATGCCTTCCAGGATTGTGACATTGGTGTCTGTTTGCAGTTTCGAACCTCAGGAAAGTTATTCAATCTTAGTCGGCTTAGGTGTAAATCCAAGGTTTTTCAAAGTATGGTACGCGAGCTACTTTATGCCGATGATGTGGATCTAGTAGCGCACTCGGAGGAGGATATGCAATCTTTGATGGACCGATTTTCAAGCGCATGCTCTGAATTTGGGCTTACAATCAGCTTAAAAAAGACCAAGGTTATGTTCACCCCAGCTCCTGGACAACCTTACGTAGAGCCCAACATCACTGTGAATGGAACTAGGCTAGACGTTGTTGACACTTTTGTCTATCTTGGGTCAATGCTTTCAAGAGATGGCTCTCTAGATGCTGAAATTCATCAGAGAATTAAAAAGGCAAGCACAGCCTTTGGTAAACTTGAGAAAAGGATTTGGTTAGATCGAGGTACTACTCTTCGAACTAAGCTCAGTGTCTACGAAAGTTGTGTCCTTACTTCCCTGCTGTATTCCTCAGAAACCTGGACGACCTATCGCCGTCACATAAAAGTTCTTGAGAGATTCCATCAGCATTGCCTCCGACGAATCCTAGGAATCAATTGGAAGTCTTTAACTCCTGACACAGTTGTGCTTGAGAGAGCTTATACCACAAGCATCGAAAAGCGTATCATCATGAATCAAATGCGTTGGGCGGGTCATCTGGTTAGAATGGAAGACTCTAGAATGCCTAAGCAGCTCTTTTATGGTGAGCTGACAAAGAACAAACGCCCTAGTCATAAGCCAAAAAAGAGGTTCAAAGACGTCATCAAAATAAATCTTACAGCGATCAATGTCGACATCTTCAACTGGGAATTGGAAGCTAAGAACAGACAGAATTGGTGTATGGCCATAAGGAATGGTTGTGAGGTTTTTGAACAGGGCAGAGTTGAAAAAGCTGAACTCAAACGCGCCATTCGCAAACAAGGCACGAATTTCTTGCCTGTCAATTTTCAAGATGGTTTCACCTGTGGTACTTGTAATCGTTTGTTTCTTTCAAAGGCTGGGTTAGCCAGTCATCAAAGGGCGCATGAACGTAGGCAAGATCAATCCGATTACAATAATATCTTGTGTCCAAGACCTAAAAATACTACCTGTCCAATGTGCAGCAAGGTCTGTAAGTCTGCTGGCGGACTGAAAAGACATTTGAAAGTACTTAATGATGCCCTTTCAGGGCTTGCACAAAATCCTTCGTTGACATGTCACATCTGTCGAAGAGTCTGTAAATCAGAAGCTGGGCTTCTTAGTCATCTGCGTGCTCATGGCCGTGCAAGAGAGTCAAATAACGGTATTTAAAGAGATGGCCATCTTCTGATAAAAAGCGGCAATCACCATATATATATATATATATATATATATATATATATATATGTATATATATATATATATATATATATATATAAACATCATAAAAACTTTATTAAAAAAGAAGAAAAATTCACAACTTACGTTTCGGGGACCGGCCCTTCCTTCGGGGGCTGAAGAAGGGGCCGGTCCCCGAAACGTAAGTTGTGAATTTTTCTTCTTTTTTAATAAAGTTTTTATGATGTTTATATGACGTTTAAACTTTATGTTGAGCGGGCTCGTGAAGATAATATATATATATATATATGTATATATATATATATATATATATATATATATATATATATGTATATATACATATATATACTGCTGCTAACTAGCTTACACCAAAGTCTAGGAGGGTTAGTGCCAATAATATATAGGGATTTTATCTTGCAAATGAATGATTAGAGGCGTTATAAACTGTAGTTTACCAGCCGAAGCTTTCATTAGTGG
Organism: Heliopora coerulea; assembly: GCA_030142905.1. Classification (NCBI taxonomy): domain Eukaryota; kingdom Metazoa; phylum Cnidaria; class Anthozoa; order Scleralcyonacea; family Helioporidae; genus Heliopora; species Heliopora coerulea. Next base: position 1,113,939 of record JASJOG010000070.1, on the reverse strand, counting down.
ATCTCATTTAAGTTGGTTGGCTAGGACAGTTATTCATTAAATCTGTTTCTTATTGATGGCTTTAATTTATTTAATTCAAAGCGTTACCTTGGAAACTACTCCTGTACAGCTTGGACGGATGATGAAGCTTTTGACGCCATTGAAGAATTCGAAGACACCCTCGAAGTGATTTCAAAAGAAATTCAGAAGAGGAATGAAGATATTGAAGTTCCTTACGTCTACCTACTTCCCGAACGAGTACCAAACGGAACTGCAATCTGAAGTCAACGAAATCCTCTTTTTCTGTTTGAATTGGATGATAGCTTAGCGTAATTGGAAGACATTTTTAGTGTGCTGCTGATGTAAAGGAAAATCTAGACTTAAACAATGGTGAAACACTTGTCTATTCTTGCTTTTCTTTCTTCTTCTGAATTTTTTTTGCACGATGATGTGACTAATCCGTGTGCGAACCTCGAAACTCATCTTATGAATAGCCGGTTGCCCCTATTACGCTAGATGAATGCAACTACCAGAAGACTTTGCAGTTTTTTCATTTCTATGCAAACATTGAATTTCCAAAGCGAATGGAAAAGACAATGGCTCTGATTAACTGTACGAACAAGATTTCGAAAGCCATTCTGGTAGTTGAATGCAGCAGGTGTATAAATAGAACTGGCCATTATATAATTATAGTCTGGAAAACAAGCCGGCGGCTTCTGCCAATTTCCACTCCATGATAGAGATGTCTGAAATCCGTCATTGATAATACCGTCCGGTGACATTGCCACCAAATTAAACTTGTAGTCGTGCTTGCTAGCAATTGGTTCAGTTTATTATATTTTTGCGTAATTATATAGTTTTCAATATTTTTTGTCAATATTTGTTTATTCAATGTCTATAAAGTTTTCAATTAAGTAGGTTTCAATGTTTTGAAGATGGTGGATGATTTGCGAGTATTCGATTTCAGAAGGCTAAGATACGTGTTTGTTCATTGCTTTGACTAAAAATCTTTTCCCGTTACAAGAAAAGTAATCTCTGCTGTATCATTCTAAGGAAATTTCCTACTGGCATCGGGACTTCTAGGAAATTTCAGATGGCACCACTCATAGCAAATGAGCTTTCGTATTAAAATTGTCCTTTTTATATCACCACTGGTTAACTTCGTATTGGACCTGGTTTCGTTCTCCGAATGTTCATCATCACTTCAACATGTGTAACCGCTGATCATGAGTGAGTCCTTAACTCTTTTGCAGTCAACGAGGGCGTATAGCACCCGACATTTATTCTTTGGTTTTTGAGCCATGCAAATGAACATGAAAAAGCGAAAAAGCACTATTTCAAATTGTTAGTCATAAAATTGTAAAAAGACGACCACAACAAACTAGCCAAAGAAGCTGAGATTTCAAAAATAATCGATCATCAAAGGGTTAAAGCAATAGGTATGGAAAACTTTCAGAATGTTTATGTTTGGTTAGGGTTTGTAATGTTAGAAGATCAATGGAAAACTGACGCTTCTTCAGATTCGTACTTGGATAGACCGATTTTGAGGTAACGGAAAACAAGGCTACAGCTGTTTCCAAAGTAGCTATTTTGGAGAGGGTGCAATATCACTACTCGTCCTCAACTTGGCGAATACCAGCCTGCAGCGTGCTTGAAAGTGTGCTGTGCCATAAACTCAACATTGGATTAAAAATCCAATGTTGAATGTTCAATTTAACTAGTTCTAAGATTTAATAGTGATATTTACTTTCAATCAAGGATCTCTAAGACAGATACGATCGCAAATTGCAGTGTTTGACTGGTTGATCTGACAGATCGAATATTACTTCAAACTCTGTTGCAACAAAACGCTTGTTAGATTCCCATCAAAAGTACCCACGCTAACTTTAACTACTACATTTGCACTCCACGCCATTTTCGATGATTGGAGACTAATCTACGACCATGGACAAGGCGCTCTATACTTTGCACTGCTGCGTACGCTCCTAAAATTCTATTTTGTTTAAAAGCCAACAATGTAATGTAGGCTCTCACTTCTGTAAATTCGCCTGTAAATCTCTTTACTAGTCTATTCTAAGTCTAGTGATAAAGATTATTGCCCAGCAAATAATTTTGAAGAAGCCCATAATCAAATACACATGTCAGGATACTTTGAAAGAAATTTAATGAGGAACTAACGTTTCGTCACTTTACAAGTAACATCATCAGAGTGTCTATTTACATGAAAATTTTCGGCTTAAATAACCTACACGATTACAAAAATAGAGGTGAGAGAAGGAGAGAATGATGAATGAGGTGTCATGACAGGGATTAAGGTGGAGGAGAAAAGAAAAGAAAAGAAAAGCAATTAGAATAACAAGAGAGGAAATGACCTTATATTTACGTTGAGAGAGGGATTTATTTTAGCAATCAGCAAACTTTCTCGAATGAGAGTGTCTAATTCCGAACGGCCACTAGCTAGAACTGTGAAATCATCAAAAGAAATTGGGTGTCCAGTTTCTCTTTTATGTGTTAAAATGCTAGACAAAGACGATGGGTGAGAGATCTCATTTCCTGTGTGTGCCGAAATGCCCATGTGTTCACAGATCCTAGTGTGTAAGTTTCGGGTTGTTTCACCCACATACAACGCGGAGCAGCGTTGGCACGTAAATTTATAAATAACATTGGATCTTAAACGCATAGGAATACGGTCTTTAAAACGAAAAAAGTGTGAAAAACGGCAAACTGGTCGAAATATTACTCGGAGGTCAATGTGTGGGTGGGCCGAAGATATTAACCTTAAAAGCTGTTGGCGAATTTTGAGGCCGTGAATACCAGTAAAAGGCAGTGCAATGGATAACTGCAATTTGGGTGCTGTGAGAGGTTTAATAGGTGTGTCGGAAACTTTATGTAAAAAAGAGCAAATACAATAGTCTATAAACCGTTGCGGATAACCATTTTGAAGTAACAGGCTCTTAAATTTTGCAAGTTCTTCTTGAAAAATCAAATACGACGAGCATATATTCAAATATCGAAATAAAATAGTATAAATTAGACCTTTCTTGTAAATAACAGGCAAAAAACTCTCGAAATTTGTGAAAAGGCCGGTAAATGTTGGTTTTCGATAAACAGAGGTGATAAATGAGCCATTAGATCGAGAAATAGTGATGTCAAGAAAGGGTAGCGTTTTGTTTGACTCCACCTCGCAGGTGAAGTTAATGTTGGGATGCTGTGAGTTTAAATAATTTAGAAAAGGTTCGATTTGCTCATGAGATTTGAATAAAATAAAAGAATCATCAACATAACGTCTATAAAAAAGCGGTTTGAAATCAGTGGGACAGTTTTTTAGCCAAATTTTCTCATGGTGCGATAAAAATATGTTGGCAAGAAGTGGGCCGAGCGGTGACCCCATGGCGACGCCATCGATTTGGTCGTAAAGTTTACCATTGAAAACGAAATGACAATCCTTAACTGTTAAATTTAAGAGGTCTTTTAACTCTTTCCGAGAGAAGCCATGGAAAAGACGGTTGGTCGAAAATAGCTGGTCAAGAATAATCTGTATGGTTTCATCAAGAGGAATATTAGTAAATAAAGACTTAACATCACAACTGGCCATAATTAAGTTGTCGGTATTAAGGTCTAAGGAGAATAGTTCTTGAATAAAGGAAAACGAATTAATAATTACGTAAGAACTTAAAGAAATGGGATGAAGAAGCGGAACTAGAAACTTAGCTAGGTTAAATGAATGAGTTCCTATTGCTGAGAGAATAGGTCGAAGTGGAACGTTAACTTTATGAATCTTTGGTAGTCCATATAATATACCTGGTTGAGATCCTGTGGGGGCTATTTTCTTGAGATCCCATATACCTGGTTGAGATCCTGTGGGGGCTCGTCGTGATATCTGACGAGCAGTTCAAGAAAATAGCCCCCACAGGATCTCAACCAGGTATATTATATGGACTACCAAAGATTCATAAAGTTAACGTTCCACTTCGACCTATTCTCTCAGCAATAGGAACTCATTCATTTAACCTAGCTAAGTTTCTAGTTCCGCTTCTTCATCCCATTTCTTTAAGTTCTTACGTAATTATTAATTCGTTTTCCTTTATTCAAGAACTATTCTCCTTAGACCTTAATACCGACAACTTAATTATGGCCAGTTTTGATGTTAAGTCTTTATTTACTAATATTCCTCTTGATGAAACCATACAGATTATTCTTGACCAGCTATTTTCGACCAACCGTCTTTTCCATGGCTTCTCTCGGACCTCTTAAATTTAACAGTTAAGGATTGTCATTTCGTTTTCAATGGTAAACTTTACGACCAAATCGATGGCGTCGCCATGGGGTCACCGCTCGGCCCACTTCTTGCCAACATATTTTTATCGCACCATGAGAAAATTTGGCTAAAAAACTGTCCCACTGATTTCAAACCGCTTTTTTATAGACGTTATGTTGATGATTCTTTTATTTTATTCAAATCTCATGAGCAAATCGAACCTTTTCTAAATTATTTAAACTCACAGCATCCCAACATTAACTTCACCTGCGAGGTGGAGTCAAACAAAACGCTACCCTTTCTTGACATCACTATTTCTCGATCTAATGACTCATTTATCACTTCTGTTTATCGAAAACCAACATTTACCGGCCTTTTCACAAATTTCGAGAGTTTTTTGCCTGTTATTTACAAGAAAGGTCTAATTTATACTATTTTATTTCGATATTTGAATATATGCTCGTCGTATTTGATTTTTCAAGAAGAACTTGCAAAATTTAAGAGCCTGTTACTTCAAAATGGTTATCCGCAACGGTTTATAGACTATTGTATTTGCTCTTTTTTACATAAAGTTTCCGACACACCTATTAAACCTCTCACAGCACCCAAATTGCAGTTATCCATTGCACTGCCTTTTACTGGTATTCACGGCCTCAAAATTCGCCAACAGCTTTTAAGGTTAATATCTTCGGCCCACCCACACATTGACCTCCGAGTAATATTTCGACCAGTTTGCCGTTTTTCACACTTTTTTCGTTTTAAAGACCGTATTCCTATGCGTTTAAGATCCAATGTTATTTATAAATTTACGTGCCAACGCTGCTCCGCGTTGTATGTGGGTGAAACAACCCGAAACTTACACACTAGGATCTGTGAACACATGGGCATTTCGGCACACACAGGAAATGAGATCTCTCACCCATCGTCTTTGTCTAGCATTTTAACACATAAAAGAGAAACTGGACACCCAATTTCTTTTGATGATTTCACAGTTCTAGCTAGTGGCCGTTCGGAATTAGACACTCTCATTCGAGAAAGTTTGCTGATTGCTAAAATAAATCCCTCTCTCAACGTAAATATAAGGTCATTTCCTCTCTTGTTATTCTAATTGCTTTTCTTTTCTTTTCTTTTCTCCTCCACCTTAATCCCTGTCATGACACCTCATTCATCATTCTCTCCTTCTCTCACCTCTATTTTTGTAATCGTGTAGGTTATTTAAGCCGAAAATTTTCATGTAAATAGACACTCTGATGATGTTACTTGTAAAGTGACGAAACGTTAGTTCCTCATTAAATTTCTTTCAAAGTATCCTGACATGTGTATTTGATTATGGGCTTCTTCAAAATTATTTGCTGGGCAATAATCTTTATCACTAGACTTCGTTTTCCGCCTGGTATCTCGATAGTCTATTCTACTTAATTTCTATCTCTATCTCTATCTCTATCTTTATCTCTTTTGCAGCTCCTTCAATCAATATGACGAATGCACGTGCGTAAGATAGAGTCTCTGTGTCCCTTGATGGAAAACTAATTTCCCGTATTAAACAACTGAAATACGTTGATGGATCTAAACCTAAATTCGTCTGGTCAGGATCCAAAGAAGAACTAGGAGAATTAATTTTCCTGGTATTCGAAAAATCGACGAAAAATGAGAGCACTGCGACGTCAACAACATCCTTGTTATGGTCAGAAGATCCCGCTCATAAAATGTTTTCATGTAACTCTTCTGGCCTAACCTTCAAGCTTTATGAGACGACGAAAACACTGGTCCTCCAAGGCAAAGACGAACAGGCAGCTAAAGTCAAGCTATTTGACCTATTACGTCAAGTAGAGACCAACCACGTGGTGGCCGTAAACAATAATGGCGTCGAAGAAGGAGCGGAAGATCATGACGACGAGGATAGCGTGGCAAGTGTCATCTGCCTCGCTGAAAATGAAGAGATTGAAAGCCCCAGCGACCGTCCCTTAGCCATAGTTGTTGACCAACTGGTCAAAGAAATAGATGCACTGAAAAAGAGCTATAAAGAAGTTTCAAAAAGAGTTGATTGCTTAACCCCAACAAATGTAAATGGAGAAGACACGATCATTAAATCAGAAATCGATCGCCTGCAAAATCTACTGGTGCTCATCGCTGGACAGAACAAAATGCTTATGAAGCGAAACAACGATCTTGAAAATGAAAATGCTAGCCTATTAACGACAATCAAGCTACTACAAGGGCCAAGCAGTACGTCGTCAAATCCAGCAGCAAACCGAAGTACCACCGACACGACGGAGTCAACAAGTGGCAGCTACAAGGAAGATGGAGGCTACCAGGACGTGGGCAAAAAAATAAAAAAGAAGTAGAATAGCAAGAGAAACAAAAAGTTGCAAACTGTAACTGCTCCTGATGGCAAAGTGAATAACAACCAAAGTTCCCAAAGTGACCAGCAAAATAAACAGACAACAACAGTCATATTTGGGGACTCAATTGTGAAAAGACTAAACAGTTATCGGATGAGCAAGTCAACTGGGTCAAAGGTGATTGTTCGCTCATTTCCAGGTGCTAGGGTGAAGGATATGCACCATTACATGAAGCCGGTTTTGGAAGAGGTTCCTAAACCGGCCGATGTAATTCTTCATGTTGGCACAAACGATCTGAAGGACAAATCTTCGCAAGCAGTAGCAGACGAACTCGAGGATTTGGTAAGGTTTACTGAGAGTAATTACCCAGGTGTCGCCGTTACCATCTCTAGCATAACCCAGAGGTATGATGTCAGTGGGCTGACTTCTAAGGTTAGTGAGATTACCAAGATTACCAAGCGATATTGCAATCAATCAGGTAGGTCTCAAATAATGCACAACAACATCGATGAATCTGCCCTTAATGGTCACAAGCTTCATTTGAACAGTAAAGGTGTTGCTGTCATAGTTAGCAACTTTACAATTTTTTTTGTTAATCATCGATGATGGTCAAATTGTTCCAATGACACCACAAATACACACAGTGACACAACCCCATCCTCTCATAATATTCATAATTACAATATCAAATCCAAACTGGCGAAGGGGTTTAAATTTTGTCAGTTAAACATTAATGGTCTGCTGTCTCACATTGATCAGGTGAGGATTCTGATAGCAGAATATGAATTTGATATTCTTGCTATCAATGAAACCAAACTTGATCAAAGTGTGGACAGTGGACTTGTAAATATAAACCAATATACCCTGGTTAGACTGGATCGTAACACTGGTCATGGGGGTGGAGTTGCATTGTATATCAAAGATCATATTAACTATAAATGACGTGGTGACATAGTGCCTACTAATTTGGAAATGTTAGTAATTGAAATTTCCAAGCCAAAAGTAAGGCCAATTATTGTTGCCACTTGGTGTAGACCACCGCAATCTTCTGTCAGTGATTTTAGAGAGTTTGAAGACGTCCTTAAAGCTGTGGACACTGAGGGTAAAAAGACTTTGATAGTGGGAAATATAAATTGTGATATTTCACAAACTTCAATTGATCCATTATGTGCTCCTACAAAGTTTCTTTATGAGGTTTATCAATTTATTCCGTTGATCGCAGACTATACTAGAGTGACAGACTGATCTAAAACCCTGATTGATCACTTGCTTAGTAATGAGCCTCAAAACATGGTTGAAACAGGGGTTATTAAAACCTGTATAAGTGACCATTACTTGATATATGGTGTCAGGAAATTTCAAACAATTAACAGTGAACCAAAATATATTGAAAGTCGAAACATGAAAAACTTTGATCCACAATTGCTTGTCTTTGACCTTCAAAATGCTCAATGGGACCTCCTAGAACAATATGATATGGTTCATATTTGGGAGAATATAATTATAAAGATATTAGATGTTCATGCTCCCTTAAAAAGGAAGAGAGTAAGAAATAAATCTTCACCTTGGCTTACTCCTGAAATTAAGAAATTGATGTATAAAAGAGATAATTTAAAAAAGAAATCAATTTTAAATAAATCAAGGTCCACAATTGAAGCGTACAAACGTGCAAGAAATCATATTAATGCTGCAATTAAAAAAGCTAAAATAAATTATCTTACAAAAGAAATAAATTATGACAGCCAGAGCAGCTGGCATACCTGGAGAGCAATTAATACTCTTTCAGGTCGCAAGTCAAAAGTCACTGGAGTGATGGAACTAAATATTGGTGAAAATGTTGTCATTGATCCACATTCAATATCTAAAATATTTAATGATCATTTTTCAAAAGTGGGTAGTAAGATCAGTGAAAATATCCCACACACTTCCATCTCGCCAGAGACTTTTGTTAAAGAAAGCAATTCATGGTTTCAATTTTCTACAATTGCCTCTCCAGTTATTCAGCATATGCTTTTTACACTGTCTGTTCGCAAAGCTTCTGGTCTCGATAAGATTTCGGCCAAGATTCTGCGACTTGCTGCTCCAGTTATAAGTGGTCCTCTAAGTATTATATTTAATCAATCCTAACAGGAATTTTCCCTGATAGGTAGAAAAATGCAAAGGTCTTTCCAGCTCATAAGGGTAATGCCAAGGATGATCCAAATAATTATCGACCTATCTCTTTGCTGCCAGTTGTAGCTAAAGTTTTTGAAAAACTTATTTTCAATCAAGTATATCATTACTTGAATGAAAATAACATTCTAAGTAAGTTTCAATCGGGATTTAGGTCTGGGAACTCCAATGTCACTGCTCTCTTACAAACTAATGAAAATTGATATAAAAATATTATTTGTGACTACATTAATGGAGTAGCTCTCATTGACTTAAGTAAATCTTTTGACACTGTTGACCATACAATTCTGTTGAAAAAATTGAGTCTGTATGGAATCAATGACACTTCGTTAGAATGGTTCACTTCATACCTAGATGACAGGCGTCAGTGTTGAATGGTCAATTGTGTTCAGTCCGAACTCAAACCTATTACTACAGGAGTTCCTCAGGGATCCATTTTACTATTTTAGGTCCACTATTATTTTTATTATACATCAATGACCTTCCAAATTGTTTGACATCTACCACTCCTGGTATGTATGCAGATGATACACAAATTACAGCTTCTGCTGAAACTGTAGATGATCTTCAAAATATTTTAAATTATGATCTCAAAAATCTGCATTCATGGCTCTGTGCAAATAAACTATCTGCTAATTCTACAAAAACAGAGTTTATTGCAATAGCTTCTAATTATCGACTTAATCAGTTCACAACGAATCCTAAAATTAAACTTCATAATGAAGCTATTAAAGGAGTCACAAAATCTAAGTTGCTAGGTTTTATGGTAGACGACAAACTTCTTTGGGATACCCATGTGAATGAAATAATTATTCCAAAAGCTCTAAAGGATTTGAGGATGCTTCGTCAATTACGAGATCTCCTTCCATTTGGTAATTTGATTGAAGTATACAATGCACTCATATCCCCCCATTTTGATTACTGTTGTCTTATATGGGGAAATTGTGGCACTGTCTTAAAGAGCAAGCTTCAAAAACTCCAAAACAAAGTTGCTCGTTTCATAACTCGATCAAGCTATGATATTAGGTCAACCACCATTCTTAACTCATTAAAGTGGTGTAACCTAGAATCCAGGAGAAACCAAACAAAAGCCAATATGATGTATAAAATTGTAAATGGTAATGCTCCTGATCACTTAAAAGAATTATTTTTGTTTGTCAAAGAGATTCATGGTTACAATTTGAGAAATTCGGATGTAAATCTTAAAATTCCATTACCTCGAACCGAATATTCAAAACGCAGTTTAGCATACAGTGGTCCAGTATTATGGAATAATTTGCCATCATCGATAAAATCTGCATCCTCTTTAAACATTTTCAAAAACATTATAAAATCTTATGACTTTGATATGTAAATAGTTTGTAAATAGTTTGTAAATAGTTATATATGTAAATAGATATATTAATTTAAGTCTTTGACTTTTTCAATTTTTTTTCTAAAATGGCTTCCTTGGAAAGCAATTCTGTAAAATTGAAGGAACTACCGTTTTCAAATTAAGTTCTCTCTCTCTCTCTCCCTCTCTCTCTCTCTCTCTCTCTCTCTCTCTCTCTCTCTCTCTTTCTCTCTTTCTATTTCTATTTCTATTTCTAGTTCAATTTCTATTTCTATTTCTATTTCCTATTCCGTTTCTGTTCTGTTTTCTACTCTATTCTCTTCCACTCCATTCCATTCGATCTTATTCTATTCTATTCTATCCAATTCTGTTCTGTTCCGTTTACCTTCAATCATTATTTTAATCATTTAGTTGTACCATATTTGAATTACACTATTTAATAATTATACATTTTCGTGCATCATCGTTCTGCCTGTACCCTAGTTTTTGTTTTGGGCTCGTTATTAGACAGTCTTTTTGTTGTTTACTACTTGCTCTGTATAGACAATCTCATCTTTGGGAGACATTTAATCCAATTTCCTAAGAACAACTGGAACGATCCTTTTTGTTAGCAGGTAAATTTTTAGGGGAAGTTCCAAACATACTAAAAGTAGCAACTACATTATATTTATCAATGGAGTGGGCAAGCTTAGTTATTTTTAATAGTCCAGTGCGCTTCAGTTGAGTGCGTTACTCAGCTACGTTCATATTCGTTCACGTTCATATTCGTTCACGTTCATATTCAGTCTATAGTTTATTGATGACCATAATCCTAGCCTTTTTTATGTAAGCAACGGATTTATCTAGCATACGTATATAGTCTGATTTTAACAATGCTGTGTCACTAACCCTCTTGTAAAAAGTTTCTTTGACTGGGTCTTCTTCATTTAGTGCTTTTAGACGGTATGTGTTAGGCAGAGTTTCCAATGCATCTATCTTCTCATCTGTTGAGCCCTTTGGATTCAAAGATCCTGCTAATTCTCTTACTTCTTGCTCATTGATGGATATATTCCTTGCTTGTTTGATAATTGATCTCTGATCTTCCTCTTGTTTGGTGTTAATTTTTTTACTGCTTTTTGAAAGAATATTATCGACCAAATCATTATATGGTACCACACCTTCAGATACAACATGTTGTTCTACTACACCATCAGGAATATTGTTATGCTCTTCTACCGCCTTGTTAAAAAGTTTCTTGAACTTGTTTGTTATGTCACTATGTTCTTTGTTTACACGGTATTTGAATGTTTTACCGCCTTCATTGGATACAACAACTTTTCTCCCTTCGTAGTTTATTCCATTAGGTTTTCCTTTTACATTAAATGTTAATACCATTTCTCTCAATAATTCCTTCGTAGCTGGGCCATCTTTAACGCGAATATTTAAACCAAGGTTGTCTTTGATAAACCTTTTCCTATCTTCAGTGATTTATTTATTTATTACTCTCTTATGAATTTTTATATCGTGGATGTATCCACTTATATCAACCGGTTTAACAGTTCCAGAACCATTGTCCTCCATTGTTAGCTTTCTGAGGTTGTCAAGTCTCCGTTGGAGGTCGTCGTTGGTTTCTTCATCTCTATTGTTTTCCTCCTCATGTTTTTCCTCGTTTATTTCTTGTATCTCATAATCATCAAAATCTCCTTCGGCCAATTGTATATATTACTCTATATTTTGTATATCACTGTCAGGAATCCAACTATTATGTTTACTATCATAACCTAACCATTTAACAAGAACCATTTTTTTGCCTTTTACTTTTTTTCTTTTTAGTATTTTTTCAACTTTATAGAAATCGTCCTTTTTATTAACACTTGACAACTCTTCTTCATAGAATTTCCCAATTAATTGGTTTACCTTCTAGATCCTCTATTTCATAAACAGTTGGATCACCGCGAATAACCTTGGTGATTTTAAACAGTTGTTCTGTAAAATTAGCTTCATAACCTTTTGTGAAAATGCTTTTATAATTGGATATCCTAACTGTATTCACCAATTTTAAACTTAGCTAATGGTAAGTCTCCATAAAAATGACCATATAGTGTTGTCCAAACTTCGTCCTAATTATTCTTATTTACATCTTTTGGTTTCATTAAAATAGTACTATGTTTGGTATTATTATAATTTTAAACTAACTGATCTAAGAAGTCAATCCAATTATATGTCCCTTTACTGTAAAAGTACTTCCACATAGTAGTTTTAAGTGTCCTATTGAATCTTTCCACAACACCAGCCTTTTTATCACTATTAGTAGAGAAGTATTTTATATTATGTTTTTCTAATAACGACTTTACATCAACATTGTAGAATTCTTTTCCATCATCAAATTGCGCTAATTTAGGATAATCACCAAATCTCTCTTTGAACTGACTCAATAATTCTGTGACTGCTTTTGTAGTGTCATTAGTATCTTTTTTATGAACTGGTATAGCAAATGAATACAAACTAAGAATTTCGATAGCTGTCAGTATTCAGTAATAGCCTTTATTTGTTTTTATATGAACCCATATCAAAGAGATCCATCTGTTTCTGCTTACCAAGATAGTTAACTTTGGTTTGTCTAAATTTATGTTTTCTAACAATTGGCTTGTATCTGGTATAAGTGTCTTGTGATTTCAATCATGATTTAACTTGGTTTCTAGTAACAGGGATACCTTCATCTAATGCTTTTTGATATAATCTTTCAACTGATTGGTAACCAGTTTTAGGATTGTAGTAAATATCTCGTAGCCCTTGTTCTAATTCAATATCCATATATTTTACATTACATTATATAAAGTTCCAATAGTATTGACACAAATTGAGTTTTGTTATTATTTCTAAGCACATTAAAGTTTAATTTATTATAAACACCTTTGTTTATTGGTGTTTTACTTTCAATATGAACATAATGACTAACAGATCCTTTTAATGATTCTTTTGTTGTAATTGGAAGAGTTAAAAGTGTTGCACTACGTTTTCCATTGTTATCTATGTTACATGTACGATCAACTGCATCACAGTTAATTTGAATATATCTTAAATCTCCATTAATATCAATAGTTTTACTAGTTTTCGAAGCCCCGGAATTGATTGTGTTATTGTCAAAACCGAGAAGTTCGCCAAATCTTTTTAACTGTAGAGTGGCATCAGTTGTTACAGTACAAGAATTATTGTATTCGTTAGCATTAATTGTTAAATTACTATTTAGTGCCTCTATTTTCTTTTTAATTAAATAAAAAGTCCAATATCCTGGCTCAAATTTTACGGTTGTAGAACCATATACAACTGTGTCATTATAACCAGAAAAAACATTGCTGTAATTCCAATATATAGATGCTGTTTTTACATAAATATATGAATCCTGAATTACAACTAATGACTCATCGAGAATAAGTTCTTTGCTATTGCCTTCTATAAACACAGTAATTTTCTTCCATGTATAATATATAGTATATTATATATGGACCAAATTTTAAGAAACTATTACGGAAAGAACTATGATAAGGCTATGGAAAATGCTAAAAAGAAAAGAGCAGAAACGCGGGCTAATTTTATTAAAAAGTATCCAAGAGTCAACTGCTATATACTTCAAGAATTCGGATGTTTTAAGCACGGATATAAAAAGCAGTACATTCCTTAATGATAAATCAATGACTAAATACCTTTATTCTAACAAAAGTCATAATCTTTCCCTTAATGATAAATCAATGACTAAATACCTTAATTCTAAAGTTAAACATAATGGTTTCCCAAAAATATGGAAAATAGGTGGTAAAGTTCAGGAATTACCAAAGGGTAGAAGACATGTGGGTTTTTATGGAAAAGAGTATTATTGGGATAATTTCCCTGTTGAATATGTTTGCCTTACCCAATAAACCAATTCAAAGTATATGTAAATAACACAGACTATTTCATGAGTAATTTTCCTCCACTAAATATAGCAACTAGAAACAATGCTAAGTGGAATCTTAAAGAGCCTTATTTTCAATCTTTGGTAGGAACATGGATAGCAACTTATGCATCAGGGATATCTATAGAGCACTTAACTTTCAAACCAGATGTCCCTAAACAAATTACATCACTTATGAGATTTCATTTATACTTTACAGTTAGTAGAATAATGCGAGAATTTGAAACAATGCCAGAAAATATAATTCAGTACATAATGAATAAATATAATGCTAATTTTCTAAAAGATAATACACCTAAGTGGACATGGCAAGAAGTTACGGGTTATTAGAATGAACATTTAGGACAAGACGCTGTGGATATGAATAAATTTACAAAAACGTATGGACTCGGTGTTGGTTTTATCCGTGATTTACAAAATGACTACAAGAAATCTATTCCAAAGAAATCAGATGGGTTGACATCTCAAGGAACCAAACTACTTAATCAATCGATCAAGGCATATATTTATTGTGTACTTGGTGCTCAAGCTAGGATAAAAAAGAGTATTTAAGGGTCTAGAGCATCAGCTTTAGAGACACAAAAAGATTTTAGACAGATTGTAGAAGATTCTATTATAAACTATGAAACATCAACATGGATAAACAATATAAATCAGGCAGTAACATCAACTAATGTGGTTCTTAATATGGCCATTAGTCAGACTCTGTGGTTGATACCTAGCAATCCAATTATTTTAGAAAAACCAATAGTAGGATATAACAACAAGCTAAAAGCATCAGAAGAAAGTATGAATTACGGATTAAACAAAAATGTTAATTAGTTTGGAACGACAAATAATCAACCACAAAAGGTGCATCAGGAACAAGCTCCAACGCATCATCTAGATACTTTGGATAAAAAATTGAAACTAATAATAAAGTAAAACAAGAAAAAACGCCAGTTGGTGACAGTAAAAAAGAACCTACTAAAAACGATGACCACAATACTGAATTAATTACAATATTAACTGTATCGGGAATAACAACCTATTTAATAACAAATATATTATATAATATAGAAATGAGTTTATTTTATGGCTATGAAAACAAAACAAAAAATGAAATAGATGAATTGAAGACAAGGGTTGATAAAAAAACCTCTCTTTATCAGGTGGTAAAATGGAAGGTGATATCAACATGTCATTATGGACAATAGAAATCATTCCAACACCAATTTATGATTACGACGCAATTTCTAAAGCTGTTCTAGAACAAACATCCTCAGCAAATTATATAAAAATAATTGATTTTAGGAAAAAGTTAAGTGAAACATTGTTCTGGGAATACTATAAAGCACATGTTTCAAGTATATATCGTTTTGATAGAGGTTTAAATAATAATGAATTGGTATATAACAATAATAATAGAAAAGTATCTAAAACTATTGATCAGGATCTAGAAGAAAATCATGCAGTTCAAAACACAAGTAATTTACAACCTTCATTATGTACAAAAAGTGAAAAAAGTGGAAATAGATATTTTTTAAAATTTGATGGGGCACAAAGATTGACAAGTGATATCAATTTAAATGTGGTTAGTGGGGCAAAAGGTATTGTAAATATTTTTATTGTATATAGGATAAAAGCTTATGATGCAAATAATTACTGGGTTCGTAATTGTTTGATTGGACATGATAACGGTGGTTTTGATAAGTTTGTTTGCTTTGGCCCTTCTGGTGATTTGGTTGTTTCTAGTTCAACAAATGATTACATTGTTATCGGTAGTAATTCTGTTAATGCTAAAAAACCAAAAGCTCCATATAAAACAAAAGCAAATGCTGGAGAAACAAATAAATGGGTTTGTTTATAAATACATTGGGACAAACATACAACACCATCAGGTAATCATAGTTCAGTTTATTGTAATGGACAAAAGCTTGCTAATTTTCAAAGCAGAACTTCACTCGGTTCAACACAGATGACCTTTGGCGATCTTAATCCAAGTGGTATTGCTCCTTTTTAAGGGTGATACTTCTTTTTCCGCTGTGTATAAATAAATAATAATAACTGAGAATGATATTCTACTTCATCATAATGTACTTTGCAATTGGTTTAATATTGATACGGTTGATCTCAATTTTTAATGTATGTTATAATACATACATATATATATATATATATATATATATATATATGTATGTATATATATATATATGGAAAAGTTTGTCTGAGGATGAAATAAACAAAATGAAAAAATGGTATTTATACTGCCATAAGCTTTACACCTCCCATAAATAGAAGTATAAAAAACTAAAGAAAAGAAATCTGAGTTTAAATATGACAAGTATAGGAATGACAGTAACTGGTACTATAGTTGGTGGTATAACATTGAATCCTATTGTTCTAAGTTGTATTAGCGGTCCAGGGGGTTTAATCCAAGGTTATTTCTCTAATAGTAATGTCAAAACTAAGACAGAAATGTGTAGATTCGCTTACACATCATATCAAAAAATTCTGACACAGTTAAAGTCATATTTACGTGGTATGACATACGAAGAAGTGATGTTACTGAGTAATCTCAAACTAATCGATGATGTTGTTATTGATTTATGCCCACCTACTAATCGAATGTCTAAAAAATATGATAAAATATTTGGTACTAATATATGGAATCAATAGAGTTAGACAATCTAGATAATACAAGGAGACAAGAAGAGGAGGAAAAAGAAGAAGAGGAGACAGATTTCGGGGGTGGATCAGATGAGAATAACTTAATAGATAATCAAGGTTGGTTATCAATCGAGGCAGTGAGGTTAAACGTTCAGATCCATTAAAAAAGTTATTCGGAAATCGTTTATATGAAGCCAGAAATATAGGTTTCTTTATTGAAGACGTTCTATTAATGGAGAAAGAATGTACCAATCCGAGATTTATTAATCATCAAATGGAAAAACAAGATTTCTCTATTGGAAAAAACATTAAGCGTATCTGGGCTAGTATCAAATTACGAAATTGAATATTATGGAGAGCCTTATATTAATGAAAATGGTGTAAGAGTCCGTCCAATTAGAAAATTTAAGACTACCGACGGAGTTATAAGCAATCCAAACGAAAAAAATTAAATAGTTGACGACATACAATACCATTATGATAACTGGAAAAAATTAGAACTAGATAAAATTTTAAAACTGTCAGGAATAGCAACAACAATTGGATGAACAATAATCAAGGCGCGGAGGTCCAGTGTAGATAGTTTCGATAAAACAGCGGCGTTCTTGAGGTTATACACTGTCTAAAATATAGAAAATCTCCTTCGTCCGGAGATTAGTTGCACGGAATACATAAAAACACGTGGGCTTTTATAGTAAAACTAAAAAGTGTGTCACGTGACAAAAATGAACCAATAGAATGAATGTGGTCAAAACAAACACAAAATGAGGAAAGGGTAAAGCACATGACAAATTATATGTAAAAGTGGACAGCAAAAGGGGCGAAAAATGGCGCGTGGATAGAAAATAATAATATGGGATGGCGAAGAAGGTGAGATGATGAAATGAAGTGTATAGAGAGCTAAATGTAAGAAAATCGCTCGTTGATACCATGGGGGTGGAGTGTTCCAAGTTTGGAAATGAGACGCATTTCCTGACTTTTGCGGCTATCATTGCTACCGGAAACGGGAACTAAGGCTCGAATTTGCATATCCGAAAGGCTGTGATTAGCATTGTTAAAGTGCCTGGCAACAGGCTGATTAGCATCGTTCTTAGTAACAGCACGACGATGCTCCCCAAACCTCTCTCTCAAAACACTTCCAGTTTCTCTAATGTAGAGCATGCCACATTTACTGCATGAGATGCAGTAAATGAGATGGGAGGAGGTACAAGCGAAGTGGTGTTTGACAGTGAACTGAGATTTTGAAGCCGAAATTGTAATGGAGGAATCTATGAAACTACAGGTTTTGCAATTCTTGATGCCACAGGAAATGTGCCCTTGGGAGACGACATATCCTGTGGTAGGGAACTATGAACTAGGGAATCACGGATGTTTTTGCTGTGCCAAAAAGAGACTAGAGGGTTATCGGGGAAAATGGAAGATGTTTCAGGGTCATTCTTTAGGATATGGAAGTTCTTGCGGATGACATCCCTTACTTTGAAATTGAAGGGATGGTAAGTGAGCATTAAGGGGATTTCTTTGGAAACATTGACTACAGAGTCTGTGAGGGTATCCGAACGGGGAATCTAGGCAGCCTTGGTTAAGGCAGTCTCGAGAAGGGGGGTGGGATAGCCTCGCTGGACAAAAAAGTTTCTCATTTCCAAACTTTTGGTCTGAAAATCTTCATCTTCACTGCAAAGGCGGCGAAGACGAAGAAACTGGGAGAAAGGGATCGACCTTTTGGTGTGGTTGGGGTGGGAAGAGGAATAAAGGAGATAACTACGGGAGTCAGAGGGCTTGTAGAACACAGAGGTGGTGAGTTTATTGCCATTGATGGAAAAAAGTACATCTAAGAACGACACACTGGTCTCACTGATCTCCCATGTGAATTGGAGTGAGGAATGGAAACCATTAACAAAGTTAATGAACCGCTCCAAATCGACACGGGAACATGATGCTGTGCCAAGACAGTCATCAATGTACCTACCAAAGAAATCAGGCATAGGACCAGTGTACTGCTCAAAGATTTGTTTTTCCACAAAACCAACAAACAAGTTGGCATAATTAGGACCCATTTTGGTGCCCATTGCTACACCACTTATCTGTTGGTAATGCTCACCATCAAAGGAAAAATTGTTCAGGGTGAGCACTAACTCTGACATACGAATCAATGTGGTTGTCGACGGTTCCTGGGTGGGGCGCTTATCGAAGAAAAATTTAAGCGCCTTCAAACCCTCATGATGCGGAATGACAGTGTATAAGGATTTGACATCCATGGTGAAAATGAATGTTTGGGTGCCTGAGAAGGTGATGTTTTGGAAGATTTGGAGAGCATGTTTGGTGTCCCTGATGTAGGAAGGTAATTCCTTAACCAGGGGTGCCATAACATGATCAAGGTAGCTGGAGATGAGCTAAGTGGGACAACCACAGGTAGACACAATGGGCCTACCTAGGTTGTTAGGTTTGTGAATTTTGGGTAGAAAGTACATGACAGGTGTGCGAGTGTCAACGAAGAGATTCCCTGCAGAATCAGGAAGTTCTCCAGTGCTGAGATTGTTATGGCACCCTCTAAGATTTTGAAAATAATAAAACTTACACTAAGAAAATATGGTGTATTTGCACCGTATAATCACTGTTGTTACATACTGGTGTTCCTGGACTGACGTCACGTCCGCTAACTAGATTCCAGCTTTTTTATCACACGGTCAAATGTTGAAAAGCTTCAAAATAGTCAACTTTAGCAGCGAAAAAATCCATGAAAATGAAATTTTTCTAATACAAGATATACTACAACTTTTATCGGAAGAACTCAAATCTTACAAATATGTAATCTTTCGAAGGTCCGTATAGGCATTTTAAGGAAAAACCACTTTTGTAAAACTGTAAAGTAGTTTCAAGACCCCAAAAACAAACAGTAAAAATAGTGGTTATAAAATTATATAAGAACATATTATATAACAGTGTATAATATGTCACTAATAGTAAAGAAATTTGAAAACAAAGATTTAAATATATCCCTTATGTCGACGCTTATGTCGACAATAAGCAGAATATTTGGTTCAAGGGTAAAGAGGTTGCCACATTATTGGGTTACGAAAAACAAAGAAAGGCAATATAAGATCATGTAGAGTGTGAATATAAATCAGAATATGGAAATTTAAAGGGAGTAACGAACAGGAGCCCCATTAAAAATGTTCAACCACACACTATTTTTATATCAGAGCCAGGTCTTTACTCGCTTATTTTTGGATCTAAACTAGAAACTACGAAAATATTTAAATCTTGGATGTTCTCTGAAGCATTACCATCTATAAGAAAGTATGGATACTACAGAATTTTTAACAATACTAATACATTAATATTTAAAATAGAAGATGAATACGATTTACATACGAAAGTCGTACAATTTTTTAGGCGATTTTACCAGATGTATTAATGGTAGTCAGACTTGGAGGAAACTAAGATACAAAACAAAAACGTATTAAATCATTTAATAAAGGATACATGAAAGGTCAACCTGATCTAATCATTCAAAATCTTCATAAGAATTATAAAGGTATGTGTATTGAATTCAAGACCCCTCAGTGTAATGGTGTTTTATCAGAACAGCAGAAAAAACTAATAGAGAGATATGAAGATAATGAGTATAAATGTATTGTCTCCAACGATTATGATCTAATAATCAAGGAAATAAACGATTCCATGCACGACGTTCGTATTAGATGTAAATACTGTAAATATCAATTCATATCCCGGTAAACATTAAAACGACATGTAAAATATTTCCACAGAATTAAATGAAATATAATCTATTATATACATACATAGAATGACCACTGTAAACAAGAAAGAACTAATGAACAAAGTATACGATGCGGTACTAGTATCAGCTGGTGCCGTAAGGATTTCGATGGTATCTAAAAGGGTTCTTGGAGAGAAACTTACTACCGCTTCAACTTTAACGGATACAGCAAAATTAGCAGTAGGTGTCACAGCTGGTATTTTGCCGGTAAAATGGACACTGGAGAAAAAGTATATTCCGGTTGATCCATTTAAAATATATTATATAGATAATGGCTAGTATAGTGGGATCATTTCTTCAAACAGCATTTGCGGCTGTCAGTTTTGCTCGTGCTGGTTATCTTTTTAAATCGTTCGACAAAAATGAATATGAAGCTGAAATAAAAAGACACAATAAAGCACTAGAAGACTTAGCAAAGGCAAAGAAGTATTTTATCAGAATGAAGTCAAACAACGCGATAGAATTCGGCAATTAAGACAACAATTAGCAGACGCTAATAATGATATCGGGGAAACAAACAGAGCTCTTGCCCAGTTAAGACAGATTCAATCAATACAATATAAAGGGATGAAATTTGATAGAGAACCCCAATTAAATGATTTTTATAAACCAAGTGATGAAATGAAAGAATATAAGTATATTACTATTGGGCTAGTTGGCGTTGGTTCTTGTTATTTGGTGAGCAAAGTATTATAAAACCATATATTGTATGAATACAATATAATATAGAATATGGAAGCATTCAAAGCATTGGATTACGGTTTGAGAAGAAACACATTAAAGATAATATTTGTACAGAATGTGAAAATGAATACAAATGTATCAAAGGTATGTTTGTATGTATTAATTGTGGGGAAGTAGGAGATTATGAGATAGTACCAGAATGGATTGAAAATATATGGCTAAATAGGAAGAAGTCCCAATATATTAGAAGTAAACACATTAGAGCCAGAATAGAACAATACGTACACTCCAATTATTGTAGTTCTATTGTATCTGATTTTATGGAGGTTGTTGAAATAATGATTAAACACAGAATGATTAATAAAAACGTATCTAGATATGACTACTACATTATCAGGTTAGCTAGCAGAATAGGTGCAGAACTAATAAAGAAACCCACTGACTTAACACATAGTAAAACAAGGGATAAATTTGATGACCAACTATTTGGTTCCGTCTACCCATTATTAGGCTGGGACAAAAACTGTAAATGTCCTTACTATTTGAAGTGGAAGGAAAATGAAAAATAATATAAAATTATCACTTAAAAATTATTTTCTATTTACATAGTATTTAGAAAACATGTTAAAAGAAATCATACCATTAGACTCAGAAATTAAGGTGTTGGACAAAAATCACCTATTCGTGTATGATAAATATGATGAAAAAGTTGAATCAATCGATCCATGCAATTTCAAACAAGAATTGAATGATATAGCGTACGATACCAAATACTCAAGGTTAGATAGTATCCAGAATGCAGTTTATCCAATACATGGTATGTTTGGGGGAAGGTTGCTGAAAAATTTGTGGGATTTAAACGAAGATAGTTATTGGCAAGATTTTGACTTGAAAGATGATGGTGTCTATGAAAATTGTTTTAAAGAGGTACAATACTATAAATACTCTAATGTACGCGAGCTTTTCGATAAATTGTCTTTAAGTTGGTTAAACGAGGCTGATTAAAAGAATCACCCAACCATCAGAGCATATTGGAAAAGCGTGGATTTACGGGATATCATAGAAGAGTATGGGAACTACTCGTCTAACTATTTCTACTCAATAGTTCAGGAACGTTTTAGTGCTGGTGGCACATTGGTAGTGCACGTGTCTCTCACCACTGTGACTAGGGTTCGATTCCGGCCGCGTGCAGTAATCTGATTAAAAGTTACCTTGGTCACATGTGAGAAGAGTGTTGCCCAGTTTGACTCTACCAAGCATCGCAGGTTTTCTCCGGGTACTCCGGTTTCCTCCTGTCATAACACTGGACCCATGAGGGTAGGCCCTTACTGGACCTCTAGGGAGACCAGCTTAGATAGCTGATAGGGTTATCCAGTATAAATAAAGACACTTTACCTTTACCTTTACCTTTAAGTGGGTAAATCGTTCTGTACGCAATGAAGTTTTCAATAAAATAGTGATAAAACAATATGATAAAGACTTTTTCGTGGACGCGATTGATTGGTGCTATAAAATTTGGTATAAAGCTCAGCGTTATTGAATAGATTATATATTTATTTTATATATCATGTAATGTATGTATATATATAATCATGTCAATAGAAGAGGAAGAATATGTAAACGTCATACACAAAAGAGTTCATGATGATTTCATGAAGATCATTAAAAGTGTAAAAATCCCAAATGGGAATAAAAGCTTACACAACCCTTCATACAGTTTATCAAAAACCAATGATCAGAAATACTATGATGTTATTAATCGTGTTTACTTAGCTGAGATATCTGATTTTAAATGGCGTGAATTGTGTATTAGTAAAGACAACTATCATAATTTACTTGATGATGCGGAAATACTATATGAAGAATATCGTAAAAGTCAATAATGGTGTTAGTTGAAGTCAAACATTTTCTATGTTTTATTATATTACTTAAATATTAATTTTATATATAGAATCATGACTGAAACTAATAACATTAATCAACCCAAACGCGGTAGTGGTAGGCCTAAAAAATACTTCATCGAAGAAGAAAGAAAACGAGCTAATAACGGATACGCTAAGGCGTGTATGAAAAGAAACCCTTTTTATTGCAATGTCTGTGATCACACTTATCATATGGCATGTAAAAGCAGGCATCTAAAAACCAAAAAACATATAAAAAATGAAAAAATTCACACAAAATAATCAGCACGTTTTTGGCTTAAAGAATTTTTTACTCTATATAATATATAGAATAAACTACATAGTATATCAATATGACAAAGTCAGCACCACGATTGGGTACTAAAAGAAAATACGTTGAAAGAGTCATCAGGGAGCCTAAACGGTATGTAAACCCTCTAACAGGCAACCTTGTGTTAAGACCAACATATTTAAGAGCACTAAGAAAGATTGAGAAGAAGAAGGAGGAATGGCGAGAAACGCTACAAAAGTTTGAAGAGATGTAAACTTACATTCAACCAAAATTTTATGATCACAAAACAGTTCCAAAGTTGTGGTTTCCGTTATGAAGAGCGTTGAAAAATTATACGAAATCATTTGGAATCACAATCACCAATAAAAATGAACCACTAATACAACTTAATAGCACCATGGATAGTGCTGCATCTCTTCTTAGGAAACAATTGAATGAAATGAAAGGAATCAAATATATTGAAACATTAAAGGTAACCTTTAATAAAACAATCGTTGAAAATAATAAGTCGAAAATAATATTTAAAACAGCTTTTTTCAATCGTAAAGCAAAAACAATAATCAGCGAAAATGAAATAAATGAAAATATACAGACATCAAAACAAGAGATATTAAATGGCATTGATGTTTGGTTATCAGAAAGTTCGGGATGGGTCATCGAATCCATTGATAAGCAATATACCAACGTTGTAAAATACAAACCATTAAAAGGATCATCATATATTAAACTACCACCAGAGCTAAGAAACCCTGCCAAAGGATTGTTCAACCTTCAGAATAATAGTAATAAATGCTTTAGATGGTGTCATATTCGGCATTTGAACCCACAAGAAAAAAATCCTCAGAGGATTAAAAATGTGATAAAGAATACATCAAAAAATTGGATTATACAAATGTTAGCTTTCCAGTGACACAAAAAAATTACCGAAAAATAGAAACAATGAACAATATTAATATCAATGTGTTCGGTTATGAAAAACGAGAACCATATCCAGTTTACATATCAAAAGAGAAATTTGTTGATATATTAAATCTACTGCTAATCACAAAGAGAAAAGAACAACACTATGTCCTCATCAAAAACTTTAATACGTTTATGTATAAACAAACAAAAGATGAACATAGAAAGCATTTTTGTATGCACTGTTTGCAGTGTTTCAGTTCTGAAAAAGTCCTCAATAATCATAAAGAAAACTGTATTACAATTAATGGTGTACAGGCTATAAAAATGCCTAAGGCTGATGATGTGGTACATTTCAAAAACTACCACAAGGAACTAGAAGCTCCATTTGCAATATATGCTGATTTTGAGGCTATTACAGAAAAAGCACATGGATGTAAACCAAATAATCATAAATCATATACTGAATCATATCAAAAGCATAAAGACTGTGGATATGGCTATAAGATTGTCTGTTGTTACAATGATAAATACAGCAAACCAGGTCAGATATATCGAGGAAAAAATGCTGTTCATAAGTTCATGGAAAAAATGTTAGAAGAAGTTGAATGGTGCAAAAAAATGAAATATAAACATTTTAATAAAGATATGATACCAATAAAAAATGATGACTTAAATTTTAAGAAAGCTGATAAATGTCATATTTGTAATAAAAAATATTTTGAAAAAGATATTCGTGTAAGAGATCATTGTCATATAACTGAAAAATACAGAGGATCAGCTCATCAAGACTGTAATATTAATTATAGGTTAACTGATAAAATACCTATTATTTTCCATAATTTAAGAGGATATGATAGTCACTTTATAATGCAGACAATTGGTGAAATAGCTAATAAGCATACATATAAAAATAAACAAGGAAAAGAGAAACAGATAGATATCAATGTCATACCAAATAATATGGAAAAATATATGGCTTTCACTCTTGGAAAACATTTGGTATTTATCGATAGTTTTCAATTCATGAGTTCAAGTCTAGACAAATTAGTAAGTAATCTACCAGATGATGCTTGAAGAAATCAAAGACAATGAAAAACTAAATCTTATGAAACAAAAAGGGGTATATCCTTATGATTATATGGATTCATTCAATAGGTTCAGTGAAAATAAATTACCATATAAAGATGATTTTTACAGCATATTAAACGATGAACATATATCTGATAAGCAATATGCGCATGCGGAAAAAGTATGCAATACGTTTGAATTAAATAATATGGGAGAATACCGCGACTTATATCTAAAGTCAGACATTCTTTTATTAGCTGATGTATTCGAAAACTTTAGAAAGACTTGCATGAAATATTATAAACTAGACCCATGTCATTATTTCACAAGTCCTGAATTATCTTGGGATGCAATGTTAAAAATGACTGATATTAAACTAGAATTAATGACAGATATAGATATGTTTCAGTTCATTGAAAAGGGTATGCGTGGTGGAGTATCTAATATAGCTAATCGTTATGGTAAGGCAAATAATGAATACATGAAAGATTATGATGAGAAGTCACCCTCAAAGTATATCACTTATTTAGACGCAAATAACCTTTATGGATGGGCTATGTCTCAATATTTACCTACTGGTGGTTTCAGATGAGCTACAAAAAAAGAAATTAATAAAATAGACTTGGCTAAATACAAAGAGGATAGTAAAAAAAGTTTGACATTAGAAGTTGATCTGGAATACCCAAAAGAATTATATGATTCTCATAATGACTATCCATTAGCACCGGAAAAGATGGAAGTGACAAAAAGATATGTTATCATCATATTGTGAATCGATAAGAGAAAAATATAATATCAGAATCGGTCAAGTACACAAATTGATTCCAACTCTCAATAATAAAGAAAGGTATGTGCTCCATTATAGAAATTTACAGCTATACACTGATCTAGGTTTGAAAGTAACGAAAGTACATAGAGTACTAGTATTCAATCAATCGCTTTGGTTAAAACAATATATAGATTTCAACATTAGGAAAAGAACTAAAGTTAAAAATTCATTTGAAAAAGACTTCTTCAAACTATTGAATAATTCAGTGTTTGGTAAAACTATGGAAAACCTACGAAAATGAGTAGATGTCAAACTTCTAACAGATGATTAAAAAATTGATAAAACTAACATCAAAACCAACTTTTGTGACTAGTAAAATCTTTCATGAAAAACTGGTGGCTGTTCATAAGATCAAAGAAACTCTAACATGTGGTCCGGTCCCTGAATGGAAAGAAACTAGACAACCGTCTTCCAGATTGAAAAGAAAACGCGGAATTTAGAAAGGTTATAGGAGTGAGTTGAGATGGTAGAAAGAATAGGTCTAAATGGACGGTTAGCTTTTTTATTTAACAACTCTCTCTACTAACAAGTCGATGGTGTGGCCATGAGCTCCCCTCTTGGTCCTTTATTTGCTAATATCTTCTTGGCTTTCCACGAACATAGTTGGTTTACCAACTGCCCTCTAGAATTTAAACCTATTTTCTTTCGTCATTATATTGATGATTGTTTTGTTGCTTTTTGCTGTCGTAATCATGTTCGTCCTTTTCTAGATTATCTCAACTCACAGCATCCCAATATTACATTTACTAGTGGGCCAGAAACTGATTCTACACTTCCTTTTTTGGACACTTTGATTGATCGTTTTGATGGTTTTTCCACTTCGGTTTATCGAAACTAACTTTCACTGGTTTTTTCACTAATTTTCATAGTTTTGTTCCGTTATCGTATAAGCGTGGTCTCGTCTATACTCTACTTGATTGCTACTTTAAAATATACTCTTCCTTTCACCACTTTCACAGTGAAGTTCTTAAACTTAAGAAATTTCTGCTTAGGAATGGTTACCCCAAGATTTTTCTTGATCGCTGAATCCATGTTTTTCTCAATCGTCTGTTTTGTCCCCCAACAAAAGATTCTCATTCTCCTCCGAAAAATATAATTTATTTTAAGCTTCTTCTTGCAGGATCACATGCTCTACAGATACGAACACAGGTCTCTAAACTATGTTTGTCTGCTTTCCCACAAGTTACTTTGCGTTTTATTTTTCAATCTGGAAGACGGTTGTCTAGTTTCTTTCCTTTCAAGGACCGGACCCCATGTCAATGAGATCGCTTGTTGTCTACAAATACATGTGTCAGTGCTGTGGAGCATTGTATTTGGGTCAAACACGGCACCACTTACGTAAGCGAATCTCAGAACACGTGAGGGTTTCGCCTTTGACGGGTAAAAAACGAGCAACCACTTCGTTTCCTGCTTCTCGTATCCAGTCTCATATTCGCCAGACTAATTACGCCATTTCTTCCAACGATTTTTCCATCATTTCTTCCTGCTGGTCTTCCTCTAACTTTGAACTCCTCATTCGTAAGAGTTTACGTGTTTCTAAATACAAACCGTCTCTCAACGAAAATATCTCTTCTATATCTCTTTCTCTATTCTAATACTTTCCTCTTCCGTATGCCTGTCACTTCCTGTCAGGTCACCCAGTTTTCTATTGGTTAGTCGTCTTACTATTCCAGTATGTAATTATAGATCCACATATATAGTTTCTTCTCACCTTTATAAATCTGTACACTGAAGATGTTGCACGCCGCAACGAGACGTCAGTAAACATGTTTTAAATCCTTTGATGTTTCCTTATCTAATGATACCGCCACTCCTCTCTGACTTTCCTGTCCCCCGGCATATATCACTCTAATATCTTCACTTATATAATCTCCGTTCCTTCTCCATCTCGTTTCAATCAGTCCTACTATATTCAGCGGCGCTTTCTCCATTTTCAATATAACATTTTCTAATTTCCTATTGGGCAGCAAGGTGCATACATTCAATGTTCCAATCTTGAGGATTCCTTGGTAAGGTTTTCGTTTGGTGACGACCTGAGAGGCCTTACTTCCTCCCCTGCCGGACTCGACTCAACTTACTACTCTTTCGGTGTCTCCGTTGACATCATTAGAGTACTTTATTCTTCCGTCGTATTGCATCATAAGCCTAACTAGGGAAAAAAATAGTTAAGGTGGTCTCCCGTTGCCTTCCTCAATAGCTGTGCAGACCATTCTTGAAGAAAAACAGTTTAATACTAGCCGTGATTTGCAGTAAGCCATTGTTCTTCATTGAGAGTCATCTGCCTCCTGCTTGTTTGAGATATCCGTTGGTCATTAACTCTTCTGCATGTGCCTTCCGTAAACACCCATTGGTATTGACTCCTTTGCATGATTCAAACGACACCCTTGCCAGCTAACAAGGATCTTTCCTCTTTAAGTCCCGTTAACCTGGTAAGAAAGACTAAGGGTGTACTATCACTTTCCCACGGTGAACACCCAGGCTAGTGGAGGGAAGGAGTTGTCTTACTTCTCCATTCTAGACTGACATAAAGCAAAGCCCAGCCACTGCCTCAATTAACAGCAGGATATATTGAAATTAATGCAAACAATAACGATAAACTATTTTAGTTGCTAAAAGATGGATATCAATCAATCACTCAATGATATCAGACAACTCGTTAACAGCGTGCTGTACGTGTTTATTTGTTTGTTTATTTATCTATTTATTTATCTGTTTATTTATTCATTGATTCATTGATTCATTCGTTCGTTCAATCGTTCGTTCATTCGTTCGTTCGTTTGTTTGTTTGATCGTTCATTCATTCATTCATTCATTCATTCAAACTTATTTGAATGTGGTAATCTTTCAGAACACTGCAGGTTCTTTCTTCATGCAAACTTATTGAAACATTTCAACTCTTCGCAAATCCATCCCAATTTCCCATTATTTATCTGATTAAATGGATCCATCCCTGCTTTACACCTCTATATGAACTATCCATAAGTATTTTCTAACTTTGTTCATTAGGATGGACACATTTACATGGTGGACTACAAAATACTTGAAGGAGCTAAGTGCTATGGTGGTCGTATCCCTGACGATATGGGATATTCAGCACCAGCCGACTTAAACCACGACAACGCCGATATACGTTATTGTTGTGAGCCCCTTGCCTTGTTCTACGTTAACAAGGCTGGTCACCTTATGCCCATTGCAATCCAACTGCGGCAGAAACCTGGACCGGAGAACCCAATTTGGACCCCCAATGAAGCAAACGAGCATGACTGGATGTTGGCAAAGTTATGGCTCAGGGTGGCTGACGCAAATATTCATCAGGTATGTATATGCCATTGTGTCTACTCGATTAAAACCTACACTACATTAGAATGGTGAACAAGAACAAAAATATAAAAATTGAAACTGTTTCTTGGTCGGCAGACGTTTAAGCGAAACAAAAAAGCTAAAAGGTCTGAGGTTTATTTCCCCAAATCTACATGCTTTGCGATTGGGGTAGTGATGAAATTAATGCGTCAAACAACAATAATTTTGTCAGAAAAGTACAAGAATGTTTTTCACAGTTACTTTAGTCGGAATAGTCTTTATTTGTAAAAGGCTTGCAAAAGATAATTTTAACATACTGATTGTTGATAAAAGCTTCTAGAAGCCTAAGGTTAACCTTGAAGGTGAGACGCATCCAGTATAGTCACGATAGACGACAAACAGGAACGTGATGTTATCCTTTTGCGGTAACCGGGACGCTTAACGTCTCAAATATACGTCACCTTATAAGGCAAATTAAAACCAATGGTGTTTAATTGTCTCAAAGTGCAGGAGTCATCGTCGCAGTTTTGGTATTTGTTTTTACCTTGATCACGGTCAGGGTCTAAGTGACGACTAAGGTCGAGGTCATCGCCATAGTTACGGATATGATCATCATCTTTTATATTCGATAAAACATTATGGCATGTGCACTCGACCGCTAAATGTTAAGTTGATAATTCTAAAGGCAGAAAATCTCGTGTGTCTAGATATTTTCAAGAGCCAACCGTGACCTGTTGCGAAAAATGCAACTTTCAACCATCCGGTTGGGAATCGAACCCGCGACCTCACGACTCTATTTGGAATGCTCTACAAACTGAGCTACCGTTACTGAGAGCATGGCAACGAATTCAGTATTTATAATGCTTATGCATCGTTTATAATTGATTCTCAGCCGGAAGACCCAAAGTTGCATTTTTCGCAACAGCTACAGGTTGGCTATAAGGAGATCAGTAAGCATAGTATAAGAAAGTTTTTAACTGCAAGTAGTGTTTTTCCGTTGCAAAACCTGAAGCAACCATAAATTTTAATTCTTATTTATATTTTTCAATTTAGCTAAGCACTCATTTGCTGCGTACGTATCTTACAACTGGGTCTTTGGCTTTGTCAACTTGGAGAAACTTGGCCTCTTCTCATCCAGTTTTCAAACTATTCCAGCCTCATATCTACGGTGTCCTGGCAATCGACACCATTGGCAGAAAAGAGTTGATTGGATCTGGAGGAGTTGTGGACCAATCTTTATCTCTTGGAGGTGGCGGTCATGTGACGTTCATGGAAAAATGCTTCAAGCTAGTCCAACTTGAAGACTATTATCTCCATAAAACGTTAAAGGAACGAGGCGTTGATGGCAAGGAAAAACTTCCTGAATTTTACTACAGGGACGATGGGCTGAAGCTTTGGGAAGCCATCCAAACCTTTGTTGGTAAAATAATTGGGATCTACTACAAGAGCGACGAAGATGTCAAGAAGGACAACGAAATTCAAAGCTGGATCCTAGACGTCCATGAAAACGGTTGGCCTGTTAACGAAGGACATGTCGACCATGGGGTGCCAAAGTCCATTCAGAGTCTAGACCAGTTAGTGGGAATTCTCACGGCATTGATCTTTACTTTCTCCTGCCAACATGCAGCTGTGAACTTCAGCCAAAAAGACCATTATGGGTTCACTCCAAATGCTCCCCGCATTAATGCGGCAACCTCCGCCAACCAAGAAAGGAAGTGCATCTCTCAAGTCCATCATGCAGACCCTTCCTAACAAGGGACAAGCTGTAAAAGCAATTGTTACGGTTTATATTTTGACAAAGTTTTCAGAGGATGAAGTAAGGAATATTTGTATGTATATCTTTAATGTGCATGTAAAAACGAATGGGTTCTCATAACGACAGAAAATGCCATTGACTACACCTCTATATCTCACAATGATGATAAACTAGTGTCCTGCGCTGTAGTAAATTGGGATTATGAGGTTTGTGGGACGTCAGGGTCGGAAAATGACGGCGTGGTAAAATTTGGAAAATGTATTTATCCTCCTTGACTCCTTGGTTTGGGCAAGCTAACAGACTCGAGACTAATTTTCAAAACTAAATTCTGAAAAATTTGCCTTGAAAACTGAGGATTTCTGACTTCAAAACCTGATCGTTGAGCAAAAAGGACCAACCCTTCCACTCTGTCCCTGATTTTTCTAAACCAGGCGATAGTTTCGTCAGTATTGAGCCAACTGATTTACCGTGGTGTGATGTCGTGTGTTTGTGATGATTTCATCCAGGATTGCTTAACTAACCTTACCAAAGTTTGATTTTGGCTGGATTGATTAAGCGACACTTAGTATGGTTTTCAAAATCGTCCTTGTGGTCTTTTAGTGTAATGAAAGCAGGTTTCTGTGCCATGGGCTCAACACGATCTGCTATGGTTTGTTTACAAATTTTGAGAGTTTTATTCCACTCGTATATAAGAAAGGCTTAATTTTAACTTTGCTTTTTCGTTATTTTAATCTCTATTCTTCTTATACCATCTTTCATGAACAACTAGAGAAATTTAAAAGTATTATGATTCGGAATGGTTATCCTATCAAGTTCTTAGATAATTGTCTTCGCAATTTTTTCGATAAAATTTTCTGCCCAGCTTCTACAACGACCTCGGTACCTAAACGCATTATTTTCTTTACTCTACCATTTACCGGTCAACATTCTCTTCAGATTCGCAAACAAGTCGCTAAACTTTT
This sequence comes from Heliopora coerulea, assembly GCA_030142905.1. Taxonomy (NCBI): domain Eukaryota; kingdom Metazoa; phylum Cnidaria; class Anthozoa; order Scleralcyonacea; family Helioporidae; genus Heliopora; species Heliopora coerulea. Next base: position 1,081,799 of record JASJOG010000070.1, on the reverse strand, counting down.
TGCTTCTGCTTTTCCTCAAATTCAGCTTCGAGTCATATTTAAACCTAAACGACGTCTTTCAAGTTTTACCCGCCCTAAAGGTCAAATTCCTCTTGCACTAAGATCTCGCGTAGTTTACAAATTCAAGTGTCAATGCTGTGAGTTATTGTATATAGGTGAAACTATTCGCATGGGAGTTTCTGCTTACACAGGAAAGCATATCTCCCTCACCACTTTATCTGCTGTTTTAACACACCACAAACAGCCTGGCCACCTTGTTTTTTTGACTGATTTTTCTATTCTAAGCTCCTGTTCCTCTGATTTTGAACTCCTTCTCAGAGAGAGTCTATTCATTAATAAGATAAATCCTTCGCTCAACACCAAGATCAGCTCCCTTCCTTTAACCTTGTTCTAACTGTTAATTTTTTCCTTGTTATGTTTTTCTGACACATACACACCTGGATTCACTCACGCATACACTTTATCGCACACTTAATTATTCACCGGTTCTCACCAGTTTTTCTGTTAGTTACTTCCTGTCATTGTAAATAGAATATCATATAGTCGAGAATACCTTGTAAATTTATCACTTACTCTGAAGATGTTGCAGGACTGGCAACGAAACGTTAGCTAAATTAAAGATATTTTTTCAATTACTCATGTCTGTATTATTATGGGTTTATTAAAAATTATACGCCGGGCTTTGATATTCCTAACAAGACTACGCTTTCCACCTGGTTCCTCAATTGCCACTATTTTGAGATATCATTGATGATGTCGTCTGGTTCCACTCGGTAGGTTTTTGTTACGTTTTCCGTCAGAAGCTTCTCGTAGGCTGTAGGGCTCATCTCGTAAATGTTTCTGGTCTTGTTGGCAAAAACAAACACATTTTTAGATGATTGTATCTTTCGTCGGTCGTTCTTTAGAGTGTTCATAAAGTCGTCATTAACTTTGCGGGATTCAATCTTTTCGATCATTGTAACAAGGTCGTCTTCAAAGGCTTTCATCTCAGGTATCGGCGGGGTTTTTTTCTCGATTTTAATCCGAACGTATTCTTGCTTGCGTTGTTAATGTTGTCCTTTGAGAAGAAGTGGGCTTTCCAGCGCATTCGTTTCACTACATGTTGCGTATTTTCAATCAGGGATTTTCTGTAAGCATCAAGTGTTGGAAGACCAATATTCTTTAATGAATAGTTGAAGCAAAGCTGTTGCATTCTAACAGTGTCACCAAGCCAACCAGAGTGCTCGACTATGTTTAGGAGCGTGATAAAGCAAAAGTAAAGATGTATCATACAAGAAACACAGTTGACGATTGGTTTGAGAGTGCTCGATACCATGTAGGTAGAGCGAATGTAGGAATGCTTCATCGAGATTTAAAATACGAGGCGATAGCCGAGTGTTTTAGACCCGATAAAGCACGAACTGCGAGTTTTTTAAATGTCTTATGAAATTCACCTCTTAATACGCTAATGCGCGATAAAAGTTTGGAAATTTGTCTTTCGCAAGCCAGAAAAATTGAACTACTTCTTCACATATAAAAGGCACATGTATCTTTACCACATCCGACATGCTTATGATTTTCTTTTGTCTTCTCCTTATGAATTTGTAATGAATTATATAAATATATATATATATATATATATAGTTGTGGGTGATAAGAATGTTAAAAACATTAAAAGCACTAAAATATGCAAATAAAAGTGTAATAGAGAAAGAGTGCTAATGAAAATACATTTTATTAAAATACGTAATTAACAAATAACAGCAGATAAAAACGATAAAATCAGATAAAAAGCTTGACACGAGTTGAGTCCGATTGAACATTGAGACCAGGTCTTAATTCCCTAATGAGCAGCATTTCGCATAACAATCAATCGAACTTGTTTTTACATTTTTTAAGAACAGTAAATTGTTTGCCAAGATCTTTCGGAGCTAAGCAATGTTTGTCACGAAAATGCTTGCCAACGGGGGAAAAATGGTTCCTATGTTTCTCAACACGTTGGTACAAACGCCGGCGTGTATATCCAACATAACCAACATCACGCAGGTTACATTCAAATTTGTAAACAACGCATTGTTGGTTCCCAACCGGTGGCTTTGTTTCCTTCATCTTCAAATCTTGTTCAATCTTATCGTCCACAAATACAGGCTGAATAGTCGTGTGAGTCTTCTGGCTGAGATCTTTAAGCTGTCTACGAACAATATAAGCAGAGAACTACGCGAACAGAACTCGACCCATCGGAAGCTGGCATTGAATACTCCGGCTGGTCAGATGTTTTCGAGGCAACGAACCGTGCGATGGTAGATTTGATTAGCTTGTGTGGGTATTTCAATCCAGAGAACGATACTTCCAGGTGATCACATTCTTCTAAGAATGCTTCCCTTTTTTGGCACGCAGTTGTTTAACAGAGCTCCGTGTTTTGATACAAAGGTGTAGGTGAAACTTACAAACACCGGCCTCTTATTACATTATCAAAGTCACGTCGATAATCGCTATAAACGCGGCATGTTGAGAACTATGCTCAATCGCACACCTCAACTATCATCCTGTTGGTCCTACTTAGAAGAAAAATGTGATCATCTGAAAGTATTGTTCTCTGGACTGTGAGTAGAAATATGTATGCGGTAAAACAAAAACAAAAGCAGGGGAAGCTGATGTTATTATTAGCCTATGCTATAAATTAACAAAAACTTATAAGAGCTAAATAAAAGAAAAACGTTCGTTGACTCCATAAGGATGAATGGTTCCTAGCTTAAAAATGAGACACCTTTCTTGTCTCTTGCGGTTATCGTTGCCCCTGAAGATGGATGAGATAGCTGAAACTTTCATGTCCGAAATAGAATTATTAGCGCTAGTGAAATGTCGGGCGACAGGCTTGTCAACATCGTTGGTTCTTACGAAACGAAGATTTTCAGCAAACTTGATGATGTAGAGTTTATGGCATTTGCTGCAGGATATGCAGGAAGCGATGTTAGACGAAGTGCATGTGAAATTATGGACTAAAACCAACCAGAGCAAGGATTTAACAACACTCAGTTGTACAATGTTTTTTATACGCATGCTGTCAAGCTATTCTCTCAGAAAAACTTTCTGAGTCCCTGACGGAAAACGAACTCGTAACCTTCTGATCGCCGGTGAGATGCTTTAACCATTGAGCTACACAGACTCAAAGAGTTAGTGAAGGTAACATTTATGCATTGGTTCATATGATGGTAGACATTTTTCTGAGAGAATAGCTTGACAGTATGCGTATAAAGAACATTATATAACTACCAAGCTACCACAATTACATCATTGATTAGCATTAAAATGATACACGACATATAGAGACTTGCAGACTGGCAGTACATATGTCTACCATCATATGTACAGCCATGCGTATATAACTACCAAGCTACCACGATTGCATTCACTTGTGCCTTGACCCTAATTTCGATAATGTAAACAAAAATCTTTTAAGCTACATCATTAACATTGTTCATGAGATTTTCAAGACAAGTAATCATGGTGCTGTTATTACATAAATAAGATGAATTTGCATGTCTAAAACCAGACAAAACTCAAATAAACATCATATCTTTCACGATAGGATCGTCTGACTATAGCTTAGGAACTGTTTTCACAATATAGACTACGTTGGCGTTTGATGATTTCCAATTCAGTTCATGACAATACAAATTACAGACCACAAAAGTTGATAGAATGTGATTCAAAACATACTTGTATTAAAAACCTCTTATTGATAAGAATTCTATAATGAACCCTGAATTTTCATTTCTACCCTTTGAAACTGTTCACAGGAGTTTTAGTCTGAATGTTAAGAGTGGTGCAGAACAGCGAAGGAAACGGAAACACAAGAAGGAAACCAAAGACGGAGAGAAGATCAAAGTATTTCTAAGGAGCAATGCAAGCATCGAACAAGCACAGAAAATAAACGCAAGCATAAGTAGAAGCATGAAGCCTAGTTCAAGCAAGCGAAACAAGTGCATGCACAAGAACGAAAGACAAGACAAAAAATGCATACGCACAAACACACGAAATTAATGCAAGCACGGCCGAAAGCAATAAGAGATGGACAAAAGAGAAATAGAGTAAAAAACAAATCGCGAAAAACAATGACATCTTGAAAACCCAAGATATGAGTAAATCACAAGACGACAAATGATTACGTTGATATTTCGACTTTATTGCAAAGTCATTGTAGTTACAACGATGACATCATCAACTGGATTGCAAAAGAGACACGTGAATGATTACAAAGCTACCGTTAAATTTGGTAGTTGTCCTGGTGCATGCAATAACCTTTTCAACGACCGTCTGCGCAGCTAGATTCTAGCTTATAATTCGTTCAGGTTCATCTTCGAGGCTCTCATTAGTGTATTACACACGTCAAGATGACAATCACGAGGTCGAAAATCGCACTAAAGTGTAACTGCGCCCTTACGTCTGTTTACTCGTAAATGCCGCTAGTGCTTCCGTTTCCATTTGCTTCACTCGTGTGAAGCAGGCTTTGACGTTATTCGTTAATCCTTTGACACAGGGTTCGATAAATCAGACACATGGATCAAAAGAACCAATGACAAGATGGAGAAAAACGAAACAAATAACAAAGGCAACAAGGAACACATCATGCATTAAAGGCCTAAGAACAACCAACGGCTGTCGACGCTCTCAGAAAATAACAACATCTTTGAGGAGACGTAGAAACTAGAAATCCTGTTAAATTAGGGGTTTTCGGCTTGGTACAGACGTGTTTGTGGCGAGATGCTGGATTTTTATTGAATCACCAAACATGTTTATAAATCTTTTTAATAGGCACTCTATCAAGTTGTTCTCTCAGAAAAACGTTCTGAGTCCCTGACAGGAATCGAACCTGTAACCTTCTGATCGCCGGTGAGATACTCTAACCATTGAGCCACAAAGACTCAGATGGTGAGCGAAGGTTAAATTTGTGTAATGGTTCGTATAGATAGTAGACATATGTACTACCAGTCTGCTAGTCTCGATATGTTGTCTATTTTTATGTTAATCAATGATGTGTTTGTGGTAGTTTGGTAATTATGTTCTTAATACGCACGCTATCAAGCTGTTCTCCCAGAAAAACTTTCTGAGTCCCTGACAGGAATCGAACCCGTAACCTTCTGATCGCCAGTGAGACGCTCTAACCATTGAGCTACAAAGACTCAGATGGTGAGCGAAGGTTAAATTTGTGTACTGGTTCGTAACTTCGTATGGATAGTAGACGTATGTACTGCCAGTCTGCTATGTCGTCTATTAGAGCGTCTCACCTGCGATCAGAAGGTTACGGGTTCGATTCCCGTTATTACTCAGAAAGTTTTTTCTGATAGAACAGCTTGATAGCGTGCGTATTAAGAACATAATTACCAAGCTACCACAAACACATCAATGTTTATAAATGTTCAGTTAATGTTCACTCCAGCAAAAGTTCTGACTCGCTGCGGTCATCGGCATTTACGCTTGAATATCACGAATGACAACCTCTTCTATGCCAATTAAATGTTTGCCGCGCCCAAGTGACAAGTTTTTATTAAATTATTTAGTCAGTATTGATTGTCACTTCAGAGCTATAATATCTGTTTTAGTAGGTTACCAGCGTGATGTCACATCGGCAATGCCAATAGTAATATATTGCTGGAAAGACTTGACAAAATATTGGAAACTGATGAATATAGAACGTTTTCGGTGTTTTTTGAATTTGAAATTCTTCTACTCACTACTCTTTTTTTTCTTTGCTATTTGTTCCGATCACTTCTCTTTGAAAATATTCATCAATCTTCCTGTTGGGCGACTTTAAATGCGAATGATGTGTAACCAACCAAAAAGTCACATGTTAACGATTCAAAAAAGGTGAGTATATTCTGTGCCCTCTCACCTAAATCCGCCTCTGGATGTATGTGAATAACTTCAAGAGGGTGAAACGATGTTTTAAGGATTAAAAAAGTCAGCGTTCAGGTTCAGTCTTTTGACGTTGCTGTGATCAACGTTCGTGTTAAGCCCAGTTAGACAAACATCTGGAGCGCTGTTGACAAGTCTTAAGTCACAGGTATGACTAAGTCTCACCAATAGTTTGATGTTGCAGTTGATGCGTTTAGAAATCTTTGAGTGGAATGTTGTGCATTCGTTCTTTAACTAAATATATATCAATAGACTTGGATTCTACATCATAGTGTTTTAGTTTGATATTGCCTTAATCTTTCACTCTTTTGAATAAATCAATCAGTTTGATTGAAGGTTGCGGGTTCGATCCCCGTCTGGGGCTCAGAAATCATTTTCTGAGTATCGAGTTGAAGATCGTTCATCTACCTTACCTGAATAAATGAATCTTACTCATGTAAATTACAATGATTTATGCCTGAGACTGCAAACTTGTCCCATTTAAATTTGCCTTATTCAGTTAAACCCGTCTTAACGATTGAAGGAATTTGCTCTCGGTCCAGCAAGCCTTCACTCTCTGAATTAATTTTTAAAGAAATGTTGCCTCATTCGTTTGCTTTAGGACCGCAAGTATAAATTTGCAAAACCGTGTTGAGTTTAACCGTATCACAGCAGAACAGGTCACCATGATGAGTAAAATCGTCTCGCGTTAAGCCCTGTACACACAGGCAAGTTTTCCTTAACAAATTTAATTTGTTCGCGTGTAGGACAAAAATTGACAAGTTTTCTTTTGCAAGTTATCTTTTTCAAAAGCTAGCATGATCAGCTTTTGAGCAAGGCTCCTTGTCAAAGAAAAATTGTCAAGGAAAACTTGGTCGTGTATACGGGGCTTTAGTCAGAATAAGATAATTGGAGACCGATTGCAGGCAAAGACTAGAGTCAAACTAATTGCGTGATTATTGCTCAAGAGGTTTACATCGTGAGGAACAAGAGGAAAATTTCTGCCCGATGCAGAAATCGTTAAGTTCGTCTTGTAGCCATTTTCCTAACGACTGTTCGTGTGAGTTGAGGCTACGCAATCACCGAGGTTGATTCGTTTGGTCAACGTCAGGTCTCACATAAAAACACTCAAAATGTGGTTTAGCGGAACGAAGCGCCCAAGTTAACGAGAAGTTTCCCTTATACATCTGCTGAATACAACAAGCCAAATGCTTTACGAAATCTTGTTTGTAATGTTAATCGGAGCAACTGTCTTTCTATTCGCTTTGGGAAGTCAATGTTTCCACGAAAATGATAAAACTGTATGTGAATAATTAATTTATTTTATTTTATTTATAAACATGTAAACATGTACTTGACACAATAGAAATTTATCCACTCTGAAGATGTCACGTACTGCAACGAAACGTTAGTAAATCATGTTTTAATGAAGTTTCCAATCTCTTTCCATTGATGGGATTCAATTTTAAAGTCCTGTGTCGGGCACTAATATCTATATCAAGAATACGTTTTCCCCCCGGAAATTCAATAACTCTGATAGTTGTTTTCAACCTACGTTGTAAGCGTGACCGACTATTCAAATTATCTTCTGAGGCCGTATAAAGATTTTATCACTCGATAGCCAGACATGACCCCAGTTTTTCACTGAACAAGAAATATTGCCGTAGACACGATGATCCTTAGTCATCGACTGCATGATTGGTAAAGAAATCCACGTCAAGGAAAGCCTCCAGTTATTATTATATTGTTACTATTTTTATCATTATTATTGTTATTAAAGACTTGCATCCTACCAATCGTAAATATGAAAACCACTCTGCATGTTATTTATGTGAAGATATCCAGATCTCTCTTCCACGTAGGGCTCATATTATCGATTACCAGATTAAGAACTATAGATTACTGCATGGTTGGTGAGTGCGTTTGATTGTTATTCACGAGTTGTGATGAACCACTGACTAACAAGCGAGGCACGAGCTTGTGAGTTTGTGATTCATGACAATAAGCGAATAAAAATCGGACAAGCAAACCAATCACGAAGTAAATTGTTTATTATATGAATAGTGTGATAAACATTATATTTATAACCAGTGATGGGGCAAACACTCCTTCAAGTTCCTCGCCGCGACATGTACATAGACAACATAAAAGTTAGAAAATGTATTAAATATACTCTTAAAAGTTCACTTGTTTAACGAGACATAAGATATAATGAGATATGTTTGAACTCAACGTAGTTAAGATAATATTCGAGAGCAAACAAAAAGTTCAAACTGTAAAGTTTTGGATAAACTGTAGCGAGAAAAGTCGATACGCTTCTCTCACTAGTGGCCAACAATCTTACGGGGCCTCTGGTTGGTCAGATGATTGTACTCACTATAGAGAAAAATCGTCTGACCAATCAGGATCGAACTTCATCTGTAAGAGACGACTTTCATCTTTCCACTTGCTGAGGAGTTTATCGCTGTTCGTATATAATAAAGTGTAATTTTTGTTAGTCGGTTGTCTTCTCAGAAAGAAATTTGCTCACTGTTTAATAACCTAAAACAAGTAGCATCTGTATTAGGTAGAAACAAACATTACATATGCTTAATAATATCGACCGAAAGAGTAACGACAGCGTTAGAGGGTGTTTACATATGGAGGCGAGTCATCCATCTTGGTAGGGCTAGCCTAATTTAGAGAGTTGAATTTTACCTCGCGTTCATTAATTTTTCCCAGCCTTCCTAGGAATGTCAAGCTTTTTTGAGTGTGTTTGCACGAAACATTTCTAGCCCTCCAAGGCGGAGTCTCGCGAAGTCAGTTGCTGGATCTCGTTTCGGAAGACTGGCCTTCCTCTCAAACAAAAATATATTGTACAAGGGATTTCACAGAGGCGAGATCTCGACAAAAACGGCCAGCCCTACCAGGAAGGCTGTCTCGCTTCTGAGGAAACATTACGTTATTGGAAAACCGTTCTTGAGCCACTATTTATCTTTCTTGGATAATCATCACAAGATAAAGACCTTTATGCCTTGAAGGTAACAAAGCTACATAGGCTAGGAGCGCCAATATATTGACAATATTCATATGATGTCCTCTAAAGTGTGCTCAACCACCGCCAGATCGATGATGAACATTCTCTCATATTGTCATTTATAATTCTCGTGCTATGCATGTTTCCTCCTTCTACAATATAAAGTGCAATACAACAGATTTGCAATATTATCGTATACACTATAATTCTCAAAAAAACTTTTCTAGTTTCGTGAAGTAGTAGGAAATTCTAGCAGTTTATGAGACAGAACTACAATATTTACAGGACTCATAAATCTATGCTCAGAATTGCCTTCACAGTTCTGGCGGAACGGGTCACACAGGATGAGATGACAGTTTGGCCATGCACTAAGCTTTTCGAGTCTAGAAGGAGTGTCGTTATAAGAATCAGCCTCGTAGTCATCAATCTGCTCTTCAACGTCTTTAAGTGGCCCTATCTTAACTACAATCACGTCCGCCAGAATAGCTTGGTTGACAAAAGTTATGTTTGCTATGGATGATTGAGGAGGAATGCAAACTTCTGTTGTGGCAGTTGTACCCTGATATTTAAGAAGATGAACTTTTTAATATTGAGGACCAGAAGACTTGATAGTCTTGATACACGCAGTTGGTGACAATGCGCCAGCCTAGTCTTTTGTCGTTTCACTACGTGCCGTTCCTTGCTGAACTGGTCGATAGTTTTCTGGCCCATCGATTATGACTACTTCCATTACAAGAGGAATTGTTACACCTGGAAGAGAAGCCATAACCTTCGTTGCACAAAGGGGCATGGGTGACCCCGGTGCTGGGTAATTCGATTTGTCAAGTGTGTAGTATTTAGCAGTCCATTTAGGGACGGTCAGGCATTTTTTCCCTAATACTGGTTATACTGGAGAAAGTTGAAGGTTTTACCCTTACAAAAATTTCTTTTGCAATTTCACATATGAAAATAATATTTCATACATGAATTGTTTTGATTCTATTTGTGAAATGAATCTTCTATTTCGTATGTGAAATGCATGCTTCGTACGTGAAAAATTCACGAGTGGAACTTTGAACCAGTTCTTTTCGCACATAAAGTAGGTATTTCACGTGAGAAAACCATTGCTCTTCATATGAGAAGATGAAATTTAAATTGTGAAAATGTTCCAAGATTGATATACTTTTTCACATGTAAAATGGCATGTAAAATTTTAGAGTGTGCTAAGGTGCGAGACCACATGAAGGTTATTTATTTTTAAGTGCAAAAAGAGATTCAAGTGTGAAGTAATTAGCAAAGCGGGAATTGCAAATTATATTATTGTTGGCTCAGTTTCTTTTGTTCTTCTGTGGTTAATAACTAAGTTATTAACCTCATTAAGATATTCATATATATTTTCTACCGATATTTTGCCATTTCTCAATATATTTTTCTGGAAAGTTATGTAATCCTTTCGAAACTCTACCAGCGATCATATAATTAGGTTATATATCTTGACCTCGTTGTTTAAACGATATATCAATATAATATATATAATAAATCAATGTGATATATCAATGTAATGTATTGCTTAAACACATTGGTCACGGTATATCTCCTTTATTAATATTCTTATTCATACCGATGCCCTTGATGAGGAGGACCAGAGATGTTAGAGTCTGGTGAAATATCGGTCACTGATAATTCTTTCATGTGAGGTCCCCGTTTCACTTACTAACTGCTGTCTCGGCCGTACTTGTCGACTTTACTTACATTTTCTAATGCATTCTGAAACGAAAATGTATTTGCATTCTCCACATTTACGTCTTTTGAATGAATTCCAAAACTATCGGGAAGGCAGCCAAGCATTGTAAGGAATTTCAGAATCATCTCTGAGGATGGTTCTGAAATAGAATTGAAACACTGCACATCCTCTCATGGATAAGTGTTGAGTTGTGGCGAGAATATCTCGCGCACTTAAACTGGATAAAACTCGTCTCCAATCCCTGTGGACTGGATAACTCAACAGGTAGAGCGGCGGACCGGTATTCCGAAGGTGCGAGTTCAAATCCCGCTCGAGTCAACATTTTTCAGTTGACTTCGGCAGTGTCATATTATCATGAAAAAGTTTCTGTTCATGTACATCTCTGAAGATGGTTCTTAAAAAGAAAGCTCCGCAATACTAGCTTTATTGTACCAACAAAAACATCTCTCTTGAAAAATGTGTTCTCCGAGGACACACATCATTCGAGACTACTTAAAATATTTTGCCCTTATTCTCCTGGGGCCGGTTGTTCAAAGTACAATTAGTGCTAATCAAAAATTCACAGTTAATCTATCGCTTTTGTTTCGTTTATTTTGGTTGAACAATCTAGTTCAAATTGCACAGCTTAAAACCTTTTGAAATACACCCAAAATCTGTAAAAAAGAAATGCCAACTTTTCTGAGCAACATCATCGGACTGGTGTCCACAACATTTTCTCAAATCCTGGATCAATTAAGTTAACCACCTTTTGAACAACCCACCCGCCAAGGAGAGTGTAAGTCAGCACGGGCTCAAGAATTGACAGATATGGCGTGAAGTTAGCGGGAAGTCAGCTGTTCATGAAGGGCCATGTAGGATTTTACATTTTGTTTTAGGTATAGCTGTGATCAAAGTGAAAAAAAAATATAAAAAAAATAAAAAGAAAGAAAAACAAAAAAAAGGTAAAGAAAACCATAAAACAAATTCAATCCCTTCTTCCATTGTCAGAAAACAGTTAATATTACCCTCTCCCACCCCGCGAAGCAAGGTGCAAGGATACTAATCTCGACGTGCGTAGAGTCCTTTTGCACGCGTGGTGACTAGGGAGAAAAATTTTCGAATTGTGTATCTCTGTTTCTATACATATACAGAATATATATATATATATATATATATATATATAGGTATATATCCATGGATTCCGGTCACTCAAGAAGGCCGTGTGCAAGCTCGGGGACTGGTATGTTGTTGACCAAACCTTAGGTTACTTAGGTCCGTACAGTGAACTCAATTTCCATATCTGGAATGCTAATTCCCAGTCATTCACTAGGGCAAAAAGTGAAACCAAGATGGCCGCCCATGGAGGGAAATTTTGGACGTCAGTTTCAGTCGTCTTCGCGGTCTTGTACGTCAGTTCCACTCCTTTGTACGACTTTAATCTTTAGTTTTTGTTTGGTTCGGCTTCGAAAACATTCCCAACCATGGAAAAAGTGTTCAGACGAAATACTACTGGACCAATTTTACATAATCGAGTATTTAAAAGAATTCATTATTGCCGTGTGGCCTAAGAAGTGTACTAAATTGTCTGAAGACGGTAAGCTAACGGTAAAAAAGGACGTGCACTTAGTAGTTTCTCCTAGTAACATTTCAAGACCATTTTATCAGGTTTCTCGTATGTTTGGTAATTTTTTTTCGTGAAAATATAAACCTTTAACTCGGTTTGACTTTGTCGAAATATATTTAAAATTCTTAAACTTATTTCTATATTTTGAAGACATGTTTTGTGTGTATTTCCAAAGAAAACTTGTCAGAAAATGTAAAAAGTCGCGTGGGAGACTAAAACTGACATACAAGTCCACGTAGTGCACTGAAACTGACGTGCAGAATTGGCCTCCATGGGCGGCCATCTTGGCTTCACTTTTCATTGGCCAGTTAGCATTCCAGATATGTAAATTGAGTTCACTGGGTCCGTATTGAAGCAAATCGGTTTTGGTCTCGGGCTTTTTCCGTTTTATGGATCTCTCAAACCTTGTTTACATCATTTGAACATTGAAGCCAGTAAATGATTTAAGACCGGCAAACGAAATGGCTTTCTTGGTGCTTGCAGCTGGTTTCACTTTTGGAGGCCATCTTAGTATCTGGAGAATTTATGAGTTGAAACAGCAGTTCCCAAAGTTAGCTCCTTGGAATATGCATTGTCCAACTGTTCATTTGTTGCACCAACGCTTTGTCTTGGTTCATCCTGATAAATATGAACAAAAGACATAAGAGAACTCGCTTGCTGTCAAGACATTTGCTGAGCGACTAAGTGTAAACGACATTCGTCGCTGAAGTTGAATAGATGCCGATTTGTATAAATCTTGAGACTTTTCACGTTCTGGTAACCACTTACCTGAGCTACACAATCACAGGTAAGTCTGAATCGAGTAGCTTTGAAATACAAGTTCTGCGAACCGAATTGTTTTGAGCAGCTTTCAAAAATGGCTTCCCGACTTCATTCTTCCCCAAGGGAGACTTTTTGTACCAAATATTATCGCCGACCAGTAACCTTTGAGGATGCTCCAATTTTAAGACAAAAAGTCTGGCCATATAATAAAAAGTCTTTCTTTTAAGCAACACAAGTGAAAAGTTTGACTGGAAAATGACTCGATATATCTCAAGATCGCAACTAATACAGGGTCTTGATTCGAACATCCATTGTTTAGCAGTAGAATTGTCAGAACGGATCACTTACCATTCATTAAACCATTTAAGGTTATTCTCACCAAACGCTTTGTTTTAATAAAACGTAATCGAAATTTTAATATAAATATGACAACAAGCAGTTTAAATATAAGCTATGTAGGTTGTTAATTTGAGGCCGAATTGTGCGTGCTTATTATTACAACTCGCACATCACCCAACTAAGGACAGTGGAAGGGGTCTCAGCCTGCTACAGGCTCCTAGCATCCCACTAGGTAAGGCCGCAACAGACATTGCACATTTCAGGGAACTTGTGGGGAAAGGAAATTTTACCATTAATATGGATTTTAAGAAACACCCACCGGCCAGCCCTTACTCGCCCAATTTATCCAGTCATGAAGGTGTAAGGGATGTACAGCCCTTTAAAGTCCCTGAAAGTACTCCCCAATGCGTATATCCGGTTTGACCTTAACAGTACACTCTTGCACTTCCAACCAGCTAAGGTCAGTTTAGGCGTGCCACTGCAAGGGTTAAGTCTGAATATTGTTTTATTCTTAGACTAGTGCAGATCTGTTTCAGCATTTAAGGTTGGTTCATCCTCAACCAACTAAGGTCAGGGACATCAGCCTGCTGTACAGATTTTCTTCTAGTCCTTGGGCTGACATGGCAGGTTTGCTAACACCTGACGGTAGTGCACTTGCAGCTGCCAGCCAATTAAGGCAAGCTGAGGCTTTCGGCTACCTGTCTACCCAGCTAGCAAGGCAGGGACGCCCCTCCCTAGGTCATCTCATCAAAGCCTGCTCGTTTTGTGCTGGTCACTGGCTCCGAATCAATGTCCTGCCTACCTACTTCTGGTTTTATGTCAGAGTTCCCTTCTCCTAGATAAGTTGCCATCAAAGGCTAAAGAGTCTTATCTACCCTTGGCTAAGGGGTTGCTGGCACTTGCCAAAGGTGCCACCCCGGACTCTGGTGGGCGGGAGCGTCCACATTCCCGTAGTAGGCTGAAGCTGTGCTTGTCCTACTCCAGTGCCGAATTGTGCTTATTATTATTATTATTATTATTATTATTTGATTCCGTCTTCCAGTTATAGTAAGGACGATTTTTTGACAAGTTGGAAAATTATCTATGTTACTTGGATTCTCGAGTGATATTTTGTTACATTTTTATTCTCAACACCCTTCCTGGTGTCTGACGTTTCTCGCCTCTGTCAATCTAACGAAAAACTCTGAAAACAAAACGCCCACGCAACCACATCCATATGGGTGTGTCACACAAAAGTGTTTCAATATATACATGCTCGACTGAATTTGTTAGTGTCCAAATGTTGTGTTTTTCTTATACTGCGTACCCTCTTCCAGTTATAGTATGGAGGATTTGTCTTTTTGACAATTTTCAAAAATTATCAATGTTACTTGGATTCTCGAGAGATATATTGGAAGGATGGGCGAGGGGTTGTTGCGTGCACGTATTTCTAGTAGTATATTTGTTATTTGTCACTTAACAGTTACTTATAAGTTACTTAACAGTTACTTATAAGGCTGTTTGTCAGTTGTCTGAAAAGCCCATTAAGGTGCTCTTTTGAAAGCAATCTACAGCCGACGTGAGCCCTCCTGACTGTGTGAGAGCATCAATAATTTTCTCATCTTTCCAACATCATCCATAATTTGGCTAAGCTGGCTAATTTACGAACCTTATTTAAACTGAAAGTCGGTTAATGTCGATAAAATCACTTCCTAAATGTTCCACTTAGAAACTGCAAATTAAATTTTAAATTGGCTTGGCCGTTTTCAACGTAAGCATCGGCAAAGAGATCTTTGCGAGTTAGCTTCACAGAAGATTTTCAAACCAGTTAATATGAGTAAAACTTTAAAAGCAGAAACTGGGCTGAAATTTTCTTTGTATAATCAGTTGATCATCTTCTCAGAAATTATTTGCTCAGTTCGAATAGTTGGCGGTTATTGTCCATATGATCAACTCCTTAAGGACCTGGCAAGTATATCCCTTTAAAGTGCGCTAGATTACATGTAAAGTCAATTTGGAATGTAACGTCAACGAATTATGTTCTAAAGTTCGTGGAAAAAAGTTTTAATATTGGCCATAATATATTGATTTTCAATTTTGTCTTTCAGGTTATCCTTTGTGTAAAACCTAATTATCCTAAAACATGGGCTGTAAGTATTTTAAATTTTAAAACGTTTTTACCGTGTTTGTCCAAAGTAAACACTCGTTCGAATAATAATAGGTTAGCTTTATCTCCAATTCCTCCCTAATTTTTCACTTATTTAAATTTTTCCAATTAATTCTTTGTATATCTCTATACTCATTAGTTTTCTGATTTATTTAAAATTTATGCGCTGGTTAAACCATTTAAATGCTTTCTTTTCTATAGATATATTTTTATAGCACCTATTTGTTTACTTGTTTATTTACGTATAATATACATGAAACGCCTTCTCAATTTTGATAATCTGAGTGCAATGCAACATCAAGGTATACAGTACAAAAGTAGGTAATCGAGCAAAAAATTCTCCGAGTACAAAGCATGAAAATTTGCTCCTGATGGTTATAACATATGGGCAGTATATTAGGTACGAACTCCAGTTTATTTGAAAATTTTCAGATGTTAGTAGCTATGCAAATGGCTATATTGTGGTATACATATACCGCATGAAGAGGGCTTGGAAACACTTAGAAAAAGCACTGACTTCAGACGTTGGAAAGATATAGCAGATGACTTGGTCAATTAAGTTAAGTTAGTTTTGGAAAATAATTATTTTGAATTTGAAAGGAAAATATATCGCCAGAAGTTGGGAGTGGCTATAGTTACTAAGTTGGCGCCGGGTTTTGCTAATATATTTGTGGATAATTGGGATAAGAAATTTCTTTCTTTGTGTTTATTTCGCCCGTGGGCATGGTTTCGTTCTTTGGATAATATTTTTCAGATATGGCTTCATGGTCCTCAGAAGCTTGACAGTCTTTTTAAGGGCGTTGAACTCGTATCATGAAACTATCAAGTTTACACGAGAAACTAGTAAAGAAAAGGCTTCTTCTCTTGATGTAATTGTGTCTTTGAAGGATGGTATATTGAGTATGGATGTGCATCATAAACCCACCAATGCACATCAGTATTTGAATTTTAGATCTTGCCATCCTCCACATGTTAAGAAGGTATACCTTATAGTCAGGCTTTGACATTGAAACGAATTAGTGATTCGGAGGATTAATTTGGAAAAAGATTGTTGTTGAGCACTCTATGGATATATAGGGATAACCGATAGCGTTAAGCAATGCCCACCGCTCGAGTAGCGGTTTGAGCACTCCTTATCAATCCATGTTCGTTCCGAGTTGCACTGATGAGTTGTGGTACAGCGAAATGTACATACATATATATATATATATATATACACATATATATCTGTGTGTATGTAAATGTGTGTGTTTAGTAAGCTTCCCTCTATTTTACGGCAACATTGATCCAACTTTTCTTCAGGAGATAAAACTGGTGATAAAACAAGTCCGACGTTACCGCCTGATTATTATCCTCAATTCACTGACTATTATTAAGACTTTTAGAAAATTCATGTTGCTGTGGCAATCTCTGGCACTGACTACTAGAATAAAATTGATCAGTAGAACTTTTGCTTTATTATCGTTAAAGGGAAAAATCTGGGATTTGAATTATTCGCAGAGAAGTTTGGAAAGGAAGAGTTGGAAAAAAGATTGAAAGATGAACTCACGGTACAGTTTAAACGTCCTTCCGTTTGCAAAAGTTCAAAAGTTTAACTTCTGTGATTTATACTAGAAATTCATCCGAGTACACGAAAGTGACTGTGTTATACTGACTTTAGAACGTAGTCGAAAAATTATCAGGGCTGTTCAGAGGTAGGTCTCTATTCACAATTGATGACAAATTGCCGTACAAAAAGTGTACGAATTGCCGTGCTTCCCAGTTTTCAAGACGGAGCAATGCACGTGTATTACTCGCATTCTAGGTTCTTGCTCATGAAATGTTTACTCATTAAATTTGCAATCTAATGTGGGCTTTTCCTGATTTTCAACATTTTGAAAAATCAACTTAAAATACAACCGAAGTTATAGTTTTATAGTTTGGGATTGAGTGGATGAATGCATTTGGTTACTCCTATTTTAAACATTAAGAGTTACTTTGTTCCTCCGACGCTAACCCCTGCATACATCGCCACAACTGTTTCGTCTCTATCTAGAAGCTTGTAAATGATCATGTTTATCTTATCGACCAAAAACTAATACCAGCT
Organism: Heliopora coerulea; assembly: GCA_030142905.1. Taxonomy (NCBI): domain Eukaryota; kingdom Metazoa; phylum Cnidaria; class Anthozoa; order Scleralcyonacea; family Helioporidae; genus Heliopora; species Heliopora coerulea. The sequence goes on along the minus strand of JASJOG010000070.1, from coordinate 1,064,250 downwards.
GACAATTTGAAGTGATAGAGTAAAAAACACACTCCGAATAGGATTATCTTGAGAATTGAAGTTATGAGTAAATGCAAGACGGAAACTAAACTGAAACCTGTTTGTAAATTATTAGGTTCCATAATGACTTTGCAACGAAATCGAAATATTACCAATTTAGTTCCCGTCTTACATTTACTGATATCTTGAGTTTTCAAGATGATTCTATTCGGAGTATGTTTTTCGGAGAGTTTTCTATTCTATTATCTTATAATAGTTCAATTACCCAAATTACAAGACAGGTCAGCAATTAAAGATTACAATTACATTAACTGCAAGGTCACTCATTGAGACTTAATTCTTTACGGCAACAAAATCGTTAAACCCCTAGGCCGGTTGCTCAAATGGCGATTAGCTTAATTCGAGATTAGCAAAAATGTTGCGAATGACTTTCCCATGATGCTGCTAAGAAAAGTCGGAATTTTCTTTAACTAAGGTCCGATGTATACAGAAATGTTTTAAGCTATGATATCTGAACTAGATTTTTGAACTAAAATAAAGGAAACCAAAACAACAGATTAACTGACTAGAAATACGTGAACGTAACAAACCCTCGCCCATCCTTCCAATATATCTTTCGAGAATCCAAGTAACATTGATAATTTTTCAAAGTTGTCAAAAAGACAATTCGTCCTTACTATAATTGGAAGAGGGTATGCAATAAAAGTAAAAAAAAAAATTTGAAAAAAAATCAACACAGAATCTGGCCGCAAATAAACAACTATCCAAACTGGAAATTATTTTATATTTAAACTACTTATAGTCATATTTATGTTTAAAATTTCAATTCTGCTTTGTTAAAACAAAAAGTTCGGCGAGAATAACGTTCAACGGCTTAACAAATGGTAAGATATCCGTTCTTAAAATTAAATTATTAAACAATAAATGATATAATCAATACCCTGAATTAGTTGCAAGCTTGTGGTAATTCGTGTCAATTCCAATTAGATTTCTCACTCATTTTGCCTTGAAGAAAGATTTATTTATTAGATGGCTAGACGTTCCGTCTTAAAAATGGAACATTCGCATAGGTTACCAAACGGACACCAGCATTACGGGCAGTTCATGATTGAACATTTTTTTGACATTTTTTTGATTTAAAAAATTGATAAATTATACGTTTTCTCAAAGTTGGTTACAAATGTCCTTAAGATGTGTTGTGATAAGGATTTATGCTAAGTATTCGTCCGGAGGTACAACACTTTGTTGACGAAGATGAAACGAATTACGAAACGGACAAAATAAACAAAGAAAACATGAATGAGTTCTGCATTTTTATCGCTGACCAAAAATCGGAACATACAAAACGTAAAACAAAACACAAAAAGCAAACCTTTTGCAAGTTTTTTCGAAAGAAGAACGAGAAGAGGGAAGTAAAAGACGTACTTTTTCCACGGTTAAACATCAATAAAAAAGAAAAATGGCGTACAAACCTGCAATTCTTGCTTATTTTTAACTAAGCATTCAGTGGCACTTCAATGCAAACGGTTAGACAGTAAATTTACGCAAAGACGACTTTAAACTTTCTTGAGAGGTTTTAAACTCCTGATGAAAGCATTACTGATCGAATACGGTAAAGGTCATCATGCACAACTCACTCTCGAAGTGAGAAAGACTGAAGCGGACAACTGCTTTGCCGAAGAATAATTTGGTGAGCAAAAACAAGTAGCTTTGCAGCGAGTTACCTGGTGGCTGTTTATCTTGCATTTTTGTTTCGAGCCAAAATTACATCCTAACGTCTTCAGTGGAGCAACATTTCATAGGGAAAAAAATCCTGATTGAGGCGATGAAATCTTTGTGTGGAAATTGGAGGAAGTATCGAAAGATTGTGATGGCCTGGACAACTCTTCTGGACGATGAGTGTGCTATCCCACTTCTCAAGCAATTGACCATGAACGCTGTCCGGTTAAATACTACAAAATGTCCAAAAGTAATCGTCCTACGGAGATGAATGAACCACAAACTTCATTCTACTTTACCAATAAACACCAGCAAACTCCAGGCGATAATATTTTGTACAAGAAGTCTGCCTTAGGGAAGAATGAAGTCGGGAAGCTACTTTTCAAAGCTGTTCAAAACAATTCCTATCGCAGGACTTGTATTTCAAAGCTACTCGATTCAGACGTACCTGTGATTGTGTAGGTCAGGTAAGTGGTTACCAGAACGTGAAAAGTCCCAACATTTATACAAATCGGCATGTATTCAACTCCAGCGAAGAATGTCGTTTTAATACACTTGATCGCTTGGCAAATGTCCTGACAAGCAAGCGAGTTCCCTTACGTCTTTTGTTCTTATAAATAGACAAAGCAAAATAACGGTCGGCAAATGCATATTCCAAGGAGCTAACTTTGAGAACTGCTCTTTCAAGTCATAAAGTGTACAGTTAATGAGGTGGCCCTCAAAAGCGAAACCAGCCGCAGGCACAAAGAAAGCCATTTCCTTTGCCGGTCTTAAATCATTTACTGGCTTCAGTGTTCAAATAATGCAAACAACTTGCGAGAGATCCATACAAGGGAAAAAAGAACAAGACCAAATCGATTTGCTTGAATAAGGTACCTAAGTATGGTTTCGTCAACAACATACCAGTCCCCGAGCTTGCACACGGCATTTTTTTAGTAACCGGAATCCATGGATATATTTATCCTCTCACCCACTGCGCGAAGTGCTGTGCGAGGGTACTAATGTCGACGTGCGTGGAGTCCTTTTACACTCGTGGTGACTAGGGAGAAAAATTTTCGCTTTGTGTATGTATCTTTGTATCTATATACTGTATGTATATATATATATATATATATATATATGTGTGTGTGTGTGTGTGTGTGTGTGTGTATAAATGAATATGTAAATATGACTATAAGTAGTTTAAATATAAAATAATTTCCAGTTTGGATTGTTGTTTATTTGGGGTCAAATGCTGTGTTGACTTTTTTTTATTTTTTTATTTTTTTATTTTTATTGCATACCCTCTTCCAGTTATAGTAAGGACGATTTGTCTTTTTGACAACTTTGAAAAATTATCAATGTTACTTGGATTCTCGAGAGATATATTGGAAGGGTGGGTGAGGGTTTGTTGCGTTCACGTATTTCTAGTATATATATATATATATATACAAAGATGGATGCACAAAGCGAAATTTTTTCTCCCTAATTACCACGGGTGTAAAAGGACTCCACGCACGTTGAGATTAGTATCCTCGCTCGCTTGGGCCTTCGGTCCTCGCACCTCGCTTCGCGCGGTGGGTGAGGGGATAATCCTAGACTAGAAATACGTGCACGCAACAACCCCTCGCCCACCCTTCCAATATATTTCTCGAGAATCCAAGTAACAATGATAATTTTTCAAAATTCTCAAAAAGACAAATCCTCCAGACTATAACTGGAAGAGGACATGCAATAAAAAAAATCCACGCAGAATTTGGCCGCAAATAAACAACAATTATTTTATATTTAAACTGCTTATAGTCATATTTACGTTTAAAATTTCAATTCTGCTTTATTAAAACAAAAAGTTGGGCGAGAATAACGTTCAACGGCTTAACAAATTTTAAGGTGTCCATCCTTACAATCAAATTATTAAACAATGAATGATAGGATCAATACCCCGAATTACTTGCGGGTTTATGGTAATTCGTGTCATTTTCCAATTAGACTTCTCACTCACTTTGCCTTAACGAAAGCTTGTTTTATTAGATGGCCAGACTTTCCGTCTAAAAAATGGAGCATTCTCATAGGTTATCAAACGGATACCGGCATTACGGACAGCTCATGATTTAATATTTTTCTGACATTTTTTTTGACTTTAAAAATTGATAAATTATACGTTACCTCAAAGTTGGTTACAAATGTCTTTAAGATCTGCTATAAGGGTTTATGCTAAGTATTCATCCGGAAGTACAAGACTTTGGTGACGGAGATGAAACGAATTACGAAATCGATGAAGTAAACATAGAAAACATGAACGAATTCTGCAGTTTTATTGCTGACCAAAAATCGGAAAATACAAAGCATAAAACAAAATACGACAAGCAAACTTTGTGCAAGTTTTGTCGAAAGAAGAACGAGAAGAGGGAAGTAAAAGACGTACTTTTTCCAAGGCAAAACATCAATAAAAAAGAAAAATGGCGTATAAACCTGCAACTCTTGCGTATTTTCAACTAAGCATTCAGTGGCACCTCAACACAAAGAGTTTAACGGTAAATTTACACACAGACGACTTTAAACTTTCTTGAGAGGTTTTAAACTCCTGATGAAAGCATTACCGATCGAATACGGTAAAGGTCATCATACAGAAATCACTCTTGAAGTGAGAAAGACTGAAGCGGACAAATGTTTTGACGAAGGATAATTTGGTGACCAAAAACAAGTAGTTTTGCAGCGAGTTACCTGGTGGCTGTTTACCTTGCATTTTTGTTCCGAGCCAGAAATACATCTTAACGTCTTCAGTGGCGCGGCATTTCATAGGGAAAAAATCCTGATTGAGGCGATGAAATCTTTGTGTGGAAAGCGGAGAAAGAATCCAAAGACTGTCATGGCCTGGACAACTCTTCTAGATGATGAGTGTTCTGTCCCACTTCTCAAACAATTGACCATGAACGCTATCCGGTTAAATATTGCAAAATGTTCAAAAATAATCGTCGTACAGAGATGAATGAACTAGAATCTTCATTCTACTTTACCAATGAAGCCGACATGGGGGCAGTCATGTACGTCAAAAACACGCGAGTTAAAAAAAAAAATATAAAACCTTTAGTTTTATTTGACAATTAATTCTGACAAATATGTAGTCCTACCGGCATTGTCCTCTACCTACTTAGAATTAAAAAAATGAATATTGTCAAAAAAAACCGAGATTTAGGTTACGTTTTTAGCAACAGGTTGCGTGTTTTAACGCGAAGGGGGCTGGAATGACCTGCAAATTGACGTACATGTCAGAGTCCACGTTGGCTTCAAAATTCAGTTTGCAGGTATCGTTCCAATCTTTTTTAGAGTTCAATAGTCTGGACTTACGAGTGTTGGGCCAGCCCAAATAAACGTCAGCCAAGATCAACTGCACATGCATAGAAATGGTTTATCGCACGAACCACTAGCGTATTTAGAAGGGGCATGATACAATCCTCCCCCCCCTCAGGTGTTACATTGCATAAGAAATTTATTCATGTTAGATTTTTTGCGCTTTTTATTACATATTCAGAATGTCTAACTATCCCAGTTTTGTCGGGATTATCCTAAATCCCAACCAATATGCTGTTGGGATAGGAAATATCCCGATTTGACATCTGTTTTTAGGAACAAGAAGCTTAGGAAGATGTTTTCGTCAAATTCTAATAGTGCTGATATTTTTCGGCTACCCAGTTAAAAATGGTGCTAGTGGTGAATAAGTCGACGGAATGAACAGGACATAAATTTGTCTGTTTGCCTTTTAATAAGTTAGTAATACCCGATTTGTCGAACTTTGTCTAAATGAACATGTCTCAGTCTAAGGAATTACGATACTTTGTCTTTCACTTCTGTAGCATTTTTTAATAAAAAAATCAAATGCAAAATAACGATCAATTTACCAATCATTTTTTATTAGGTTGGGCAGTCTACTTATTAAAAGGGATCTTTCCTCTTGAATTGGTCACAAAAATTAACCCAGACCAAGTTGGGGAGGGAGGTGCAATGAATTGGCCTTTCAGCTCTTTGTGGTAGGTTGTTGGTTTATCGTTGTTGGGAAATGCCCCCCACTAAGGAAAATCCTGGCTACGCCACTTACTGTCACCAACAGCTACCTACAGGTGGTGTGCATGTAACACCATGGCAGCCATCTTGGATGAACTTTCGCAAAAGAATCTCATTAACTTCTATTGTATGTGGAACCAACATGGCTGCCTTATAATTGTCTTTTGAATCCTAAGGGATTGGTTGGAACTTACCTATATATCCACAAGGTTAATGCATGACAATATATTGTTCATATAAAAGCGAACAGTTTTCAAAGACAAAGAAGTCGTAATCTCGAAACGTATACCGCAGAACATAAAAACCGACGCCACAACTCAGAGCCGGCCCGACATGTGAAACAACATCCCCAGCATTCTTTTATGTGGACAAAACTGCATGTTGAATATTTTAGCAAGAAACGCTTAATCGCAGAGGGACTGCTAATTAATTTAGGCATCCGAGTTTTAATAAACAGGTAAAAAGTTTTCATTGTAACCTTTTCCCTTAGGGAGTAACTTAATACTATAAGTTACACAGCCCTCTGGACGGTATTTTATATGTATTTCTTTTAGCCCTGAAGATGACTATGTAGTCGAAAACGTTTGGTTCTTTTATTTAATAAAAATTTCAACTTATACCTGTGCAACGTTTTACATTACAAAGAAAATTAACCATATTTACATGGACATCAACCTAACATTTGTCAACACGAGTTAGGAAACTCAACTTTGTCTGCGTTAACGCCGCCGCAACAGTCAGGGTCGTCGCAGTTGGAGATTTGTCGCACCAATAAATTTTCGGAACAAATTTTTCCGAAATGCTTCAACTAAATACTAAATAGAGAGTGATCTTTAGATGATAGACTAAATACTGATCGATGTCTGGATGATAGAAGTAGTTGCATTGTTTTCGAAAGCCAGTTACTATTAAATAGACTGTTTGAAGGCAACGACTCAAGGAAATACGACATTCTAGCAAATACGACACATGATTTTCTATGCATATCTGTAGATCAAAGTAGTTCTAGAATGAAGGAAACACCGTTTCAAAGTCCTCAGTTTTTGAAAATTTCTTGGAGGACCATGTCCCCGGAATTCCCTAGAAGTTCTTGGCCTTCGGCTTCGATTGAGTACATACCTCAATAATACAGCTTTTGTCAAAGCTGTTTCTGGCGACCTACAATAGCGAAAAGGATGAATTGTTTGGCAAAAAAGAGCAAAAACTGAGTTCGAAACTGCGCGGACCTTTTACGTTATTCTTATTTTCCAACGCTGTCCTAAGGTATAAAACAAAACATAATCCGAAGATCAGCATCTTGGGAAATCCAAGATATGGATTGAAACAAGACATTTCTCGTCTTGTTTCAATCCATATCTTGGATTTGTCAAGATGCTGATCTTCGAATTATGTTTTGTTTTATACTTTTTCAAATTGTCGGCTGGTATTGGTTTTTGCTGTCCTAAGGGATTAAGGATTTTAAGCCAAAGATTCAGCTAGTTCAACCTTATACCTTGTCTGGAACTTAGTTTACAGCCTCGTCGATTCTAAATGTAAAGAATAAACCAATAATTTAATAGGTAGAACTACAGGATCACTGATCCTCAATGTTTTTCCATGTCTCCCCAGTCCCCTTTTAAGAAAAACACTAGATATCATTGATCTAAACTAGGTTTCTCAAATTGGTAATTTTACTCTTTTCTATTTGTTGTAGGGATAGACGTAGGTTAAGTTTCAGATTAAACTAGAGTAATGGTTAGGGTAGGGTTTAGGATTTCGTTTGGATTATTTTCAGATTTTTCATTGGTTAATCTTTGGTTAACCTGGTTCAAGTCAATATGATTTAGTGCAAACCTGTTTTGTTTACCAGAGTAAACCTGTTTTGTTTACCAGTTTACTCAAAATGGGCGATAAAAATGTCGTCCTCCAACAGAAGTGTTTATTTTATTTTACATGTTTGTTCATAAAAAATTTTTAAGTCTCTCTCAAGTTGCACTCATATCAACACACAGCAATGCCAACAACATAGTTATCACACATTTAGTAAGTGGTGACCTGAATCAGCTGAACGTGTTTCCAGGGACCGTTCTCATAGAAAGTGAACTTTTCTATTTTTGAATTTCTTATCATGAATAAGGCTATGAAATAATTCATATTGAAAGTTAATATTTTAATGCTTTTGTGTAGGATTTGTATATTTTAATTCAACTTTAGTTATTTTCTCAACTTTTTAACTGTCTAGTGTCCATTTTCATTCTTTCCTGTACCACAAAACATCTATACGGAGAAAAACTCGAACTTAAAGTTCAAGATTCGCCTATGAAACTTCATGTCACTTATGAGATTTACCTATAGGTTGAACCCTTTCGAGCATACCGTTGTCATTTGAAAAACAAATTATACCGAAAGATCCTACAAAAGAAGAAAGAAAAAAACAAAAGAGAACAGAGAACAAAAGAATAAAAAATTTTGCATGAAAAGCTAAATACCTCTTAACTTTACTTTTTCTATTGAGAACACTGATTAAACATAATTTCTGTTGTTATTTATTCACGAATTATTCATATCTTTGAGAACTAGTACCGACCATGGTCATTTTTACTTGTATCAGGGAAAACTGAGTTTATTTGGCCAATTTGTAAATTAGTAAACGATTTTTCAAGTTTCACTTAGGCTTATCAAATTTCGTTAATAATGCCAAAGGCAAATTCAAAAGAAATAAATTGCTCTGTTGAAGTTATCCTTGATCAAATCACAATAACGTTCATCAAACACTCCATAGGAATTTTCAGATCGAGCTACGGCCACGCCAATGTCAACGTCAAAACCGTGAAGAGGCTGGGGAGAGAACGCCTTCGTGGGTGCGGCTGTTATTAATTTGTTAAAATGGCATTTTTAAAATCCGCTCGTGATTATAACCGGATGCTGTACTGGAAGAATTCAAAGTCGAAAAGGAGTTTTTATTGCTCTGTGACTGCTATAGATCTTCAAATTCTGAGCACTCTCACAAAGACCACAAAAAATTTCACCCACAACCAAAGAATGGCGCTGTGCGTAAGAGCAAATACTCGTAGATTAAGCGATGAAGTATATTGACTTATATGTAAATGCATTCTGTATCAATTGTTTGCTACTTCCGATAGTTGTGAAACTAGAAATAAGTAAAAATATTGCAGTAATTTTAACCAACGTTCTCACGTCACAGTCACAACTCCAAACCGAAAAATTTCGAGTATTGGACGCCTTGTGGCAATGTCAAAAATGCGCTAATTCACCGTTTCCCATCATATCGATCTCTTCCGATCATAGTTGGCATTGCCGTTGTCCCACAATCTTAAAGTCTCTATTAGTACAGAGCAAAATGTCATGAGAAAATGCACAAATCATCTGGATAAAATAAAGAGCTCCTTAACACAAGTTTATGAAACTGTAAAAATGAAACGAGACCTAAACGTTCAAACTTTGTTGAAAAACTTTGCTCGAACTTTTTTGCTCGTAAATATGAAAAGGGACTAACACCGTAATTTTTTCAGGCAAAATGTTTGATAGAAATGAAACATTCGTCCAATTAACACAATTGGACAAAGAAATGTTAGCCCATGCAGCACCACAACGTTCACGCCCACGGCTGGAGCATGATTTGGAACATCCTGATGTATAAAATCAGTTCGGATCAATGAACTCTAAAAAGACTGGAACTATACTTCGTTATACTTGCTCTCACAGTTGAATACAAGCATCAAGAGTTCCGCAACGTGCGTGGTGCAGTGTGGGATAGACTCAAAGGTCAAGTGAGCACCAATTTCATGAGCGTCACTGTTTACAGCTTGAATATTCATAAGGAAGGTTAAGGTTTTCGCTTTGTATTCGACAAGATTTGTGAGCTGCATCAAATTGGCACAAGAAGATGTTCACAGGAACCATCTGCGGAGTATTGAACCGTAAGTAAACTTGTTATTCCGTTGTGTAATTTTATTTCAAGAGGAACGTTTTGATGTCTATATGCTTGTCTACTCTGCTTGGAGAGTTTCTGGATACAATGGAGTTAATAGAGAATTTGTTTCAAATCGTAGGCTTTTTCAAGATGAGTACACTAATGAGCGGAATTTCTATCGACGAAGTTCAAACGTGGCATGTCACTGCTTTAAAAGATTAATTTAAGAAACCTTAAAGTGAGTGGCAGGAAAGCTGAACTGGTAGCCCGTGTGTTTGTTTCATACGAGTTGGGTATTTCGGTGTGCATTCCTAACGTTCAAAGAACATGGAACAAAGAAGATGAAAAATTGAAACTGTTAAAAATGCCAGAAAGTTTATTTCCAGATCCGTTGTTGTTTATCAGATTGTGGTTTGGGGAAACCAAGAGTATGCAATCTTGGCCTCCCATATTTCTGAGAGACTTCAGTATTCTTTATTTCCGATCAACCAGGATAAAGGTACACACCTGCACCAACGCATACTGAATGAGTATAAGAAAAGCAAAGTATATCGCTGTGTGTCTCTGGTTGGCTATAGGAAGTTTCATGCATAATACATCCAACGGAATCGAAATATTGTTTCCTGAATGCCAGGAGAGAGAGGCCAAAACTTTAAGACAAGACCACCTTTCAGCAACAACGGATAGGATATAAACGTTCTGGCTTTTTTAACAGTTTCAATTTTTCATCTTCTTTGTTCCATGTTCTTTGGATGGTAGTAAGGCACACCGAAATACCCAACTCGTATGAAACAAACACACGGGCTACCAGTTCAGCTTTCTTGCCACTCACTTTAAGGTTTCTTAAATTAATCTTTTAAAGCAGTGACATGCCACGTTTGAACTTCGTCGATAGAAATTCCGCTCATTAGTGTACTCATCTTGAAAAAGCCTACGATTTGAAACAAATTCTCTATTAACTCCATTGTATCCAGAAACTCTCCAAGCAGAGTAGACAAGCATATAGACATCAAAACGTTCCTCTTGAAATAAAATTACACAACGGAATAACAAGTTTACTTACGGTTCAATACTCCGCAGATGGTTCCTGTGAACATCTTCTTGTGTCAACTTGATGCAGCTCGCAAATCTTGTCGAATACAAAGTGAAAACCTTAACCTTCCTTATGAATATTCAAGCTGTAAACAGTGACACTCATGGAATTGGTGCTCACTCGACATTTGAGCCTATCCCACATTGGACGGATCCAAAGGGGTGCGAAGGAAGCTCAAGCACCCGTCAGATTTTAAGAATCATGGTACGACCATGTCGAAACACTTGAACTCGCTGGCGTTTCTCAAACTTAAGTGACACTAATGGTTTCCTTTAAACGATCAGAATGACTAAAATTATTAAACAGATCATATATCGATCAACTTAGTCGAACTCGAAAACAAATTTCAGGTGTTTTATTTCATTCGAATCTCAAATAACTTGAGTGGCATTCCTCAGGGCAATACACACGGGCTTACGCGAACCGCATTTGTTCACGTCTATCGCGCCATTTCAAAGGGGGCTTAGTTTTGGCGGGAGCATCTCTGATTAGGCACATGCAATAAGAAGACTCGTTCAGAGGTGCTCCGGCGAAAGTGAGTACCCGTAATTAAGTAGAGCCAATAAAATTTGTTTTCTCATTTTGTCGCCAATTCAAATTTCAAAATGATACATTGTGTTGGTATTTGAGCGAACTAGAACAATCTCGAGTGCGTCCCGTCATTGTCAAACTTGAAAGGTGAAAGTAAATCTTAAGCGTATGAAAATTGTTTGGTTTAACGAAGTTTCTGCCGCTCTGGAAGAATTCGTGCGTAATCCATTTGGCCAAACGTTAAACTCATAATTGCTGCGGGTTTGCTCATTTGGAATTTGCCCATCTGCAATTTGCCAAGAGTGATAAGAATCGTTTGAGGGATTTGCGTCAAGCGAGGTAAGCAAAGCAACTGCATATGTTACAAACAGCGAAATGAACAGAATTGAACAAGTGTAACGAGTCCGCCTCGTAATTGCCTTAAAATGTAAATTTTTATTATGTATTTTGATCTTGGCTGGTGTTAATACTGACTGGAATTCACTGCACGCCGCCTTTTGAGCGAGACAGAACCGAAGAGTCCTAACTGAACACAATATTACATGGGCATTGTTTCGTTTATGAAACAACTTAACAAGCAGAAGCGGTGCACCATGATTCGAATTGAACGACGGAATTTTCGTTAATGTATAATATTAACCAATCATGTTATACACTTGCACAAGGCAAGGGGAAGATTTGAGACAAAAATACATGTGTTAGGTTCTAATTTATACATTAACACTATATGTGATGGCTTTATGTTCAGTTAGATCGGGATTTGATAATTCTTTTACACAGATTTTCTTGAACCAAGGCGTCTCATTCGTTCCCGACAAATGTTAAACTAATCAGTAATCTCAGGTAGCCAATGTTGGCTTAACTAAGTAAGCATTTACAACATTTAATTTTTTATGCCAATTTGTTCAAACCGCAGTCGGCGAGCCCAAAGGTTTTCACGGGGAATCAGATGACACATAGTATTGTATTATCTCCTCAAGAAGTTGAAACACGCTGTAATTCAATGAAAAAATTTGTCGGGCATTGCAGGATAAATCATTTAGATCAATTTGTTTAAAATTTCTCTCCGAGCCAGTAAGATCCTTTCCGAAACACGAAATTTTGCACATCATCATCCCGGAACCGCACGTAATATTTCTTTGAGACTTTGCAGCTGTTAAATATTTGTAAAAATTGGCCCTACAAATTCCACCACCTGATGTGACAGAATTCCAACCTTCCTGTCGGGTTTCCAAGCGGTAAAGTTTAAATGAAGGTTGACTTGGCTTTCTCTCTTTCAAAGTTTCGGAATCAGAAACTGCCTTTATAATGTCTGTTCTCTGGGCTTGTGCACTCTCTCTGTGTTGCCTTACGAATAGAGTTTTACGATCATGCAGATTGTTAGGTCGTCGCATCTTGCAGGAACAGGAGCATTTTCAATTCTGGCAAACGTACATTGCCATGACCTTGTCTGGCACAGCTCTAATGGCGTTAGAAGGGGAAGATAAGAATGCTGCTATTATCACGGACTACAACTACAGAACTAAAGCAAACATCAAATTATTGTCTCCAAACCTCTGAATTCAAAATAATGGTTTTAAAGTCAGGAGGTGATAAAACCACCCAATTGGATTTCTTATTTTGAGATTAAGCACCCATCAGATTTTAGGCTGGATCCACTCCTGGAAATGTAAATTTTTACAACTATTTGTGTCACAAGAACTTCAGTCATTTGGTCGATATTGTGAGGAATACAAAATCTCTCGCCTTCACCTCGACTTTATTACGTTACATGCGATAGAACAAGGTCGCTCATATTGGAAACAGTATACTTAAAGAAAGACTTTTAATACAAGAACTTGGCGAATTAACCATTTCTGCCAGAATTAAGTTAATTTTCAAAACTATATTCTTTTCAAATAGTAATTCATAATTTATTAAATTGTTTAACTTTAAGGTTCCAAAGGCCGTACGGACAATTTGCCACTCGATACATGGTTCCATAACGACTTTGAAGCCGGACAGAAGGACACCTACGAAGTGGAAGCTTTTGACGTCGGAGATATTCACCTGATTGAGCTGCACTCAGATCAAGGAGGTGGCTTTTGGCAAGATCCCGACTGGTTTGCCAACAAAATTACAATAATAAGTTCAAGCCAAGATCGTGTTTACATTTTCCCTTGTTTCAGATGGGTCATGAAAGATTTGATTCTGTTTCCAGGAAAAGGTAAACAAAAATTATTTCGAAAAGAGCAAGATTAGCCTAATGTTCATATTACCGTTAGATGTTTGGCCGTAACATTATTTGGAGAACCGAGACTTTCATTGAGAACGTATTATTATTTATTATTTATTATTTATTATCTATTATTTATTATCTATTATTTATTATTTATTATTTATTATTTATTATTTATTATTTATTATTTATTATTTATTATTTATTATTTATTATTTATTATTTATTATTTATTATTTATTATTTATTATTTATTATTTATTATTTATTATTTATTATTTATTATTTATTATTTATTATTTATTATTTATTATTTATTATTTATTATTTATTATTTATTATTTATTATTTATTATTTATTATTTATTATTTATTATTTATTATTTATTATTTATTATTTATTATTTATTATTTATTATTTATTATTTATTATTTATTATTTATTATTTATTATTTATTATTTATTATTTATTATTTATTATTTATTATTTATTATTTATTATTTATTATTTATTATTTATTATTTATTATTTATTATTTATTATTTATTATTTATTATTTATTATTTATTATTTATTATTTATTATTTATTATTTATTATTTATTATTATTTTCAAATTTCACACCAAATATTATTATCGGTGGTATTGTTGTTTCCCAGAACATCAAGCTACATCTCGTAGCCTTAGGTGTCCAGTACTCTGCGCAGAATCTTTGCTGTGCCCAACAAACAAGACTTTTGAAGTAAAGCAGTGTTCCCATACAGTCCTATCTTACCATGTCTTCAAATTCTTACTGATAGTCCCAAGCGCTCCAATTATAATTGGGATAATAGGTACCCTTCTGCAGCTCCAGATCTTTTGAACTTCAAACTTCAGATCTTGATAGTCGTCAATCTTTTCCCGTTCCTTTTCTAACACTCGCATACCGAGAGGACATGTCACATCGATAATGTAACACACTCTTTCTTTTTATTCTAATACAAAATTATCAAGTCTGTTATGATCTAAATGGAGATCTGTCTGAATTTTGAAGTCCCACAACACCTTCACTTGGTCATTTTCCAACACTGATTCTGGGGAATGATCATACCAGGTTTCTTTGCATGGAAGATCGAATTTTTTGCATAAATTCCAATGGATCACATGAGTAGCCTTGTCATGTCTCCAGTTCTCGTTCTGGTTTTGTGCTAATTTCTTGCATTCTGCCGTTATTTGGCTAACAGTTTCCTCCCTTTTACCACACATTCGGCACATTGGTGACATATCTAGTTTATCTATCTTGTTCTTGATGTAGTTTGTACGAAGGGCCTGATCTTGTGCGGCAGTTAGGAGACCTTCCGTCTCTTTCTTCATTGTGCCTCTTTTCAACCAATTCCAGGACTCTGAATCTCCATTGTTTTCAGTACCCTTTACAAACTGTTTGTGCAATGCCTTTCTGCTGTAGCTGTTTAATCTTTCTTGTCTAATTCTTTCCTTCTCCTCTCCTTTATCCAGGATATTTTCATTTTTAACAGCTATAAGCAACTTTCCTTACTAGCTTCCACATACCTATATAAACTGCCAGCTTCAATATTAACACAGTCCTCGACACTTATCAAGCCTCTTCCTCCTTGTGATCTCTTTACGTAAAGTTTGTCTACATCTGCTTGTGGATAGAGTGATCGGCAAACACTTAACAGCCTTCTTGTTTTTTTATCCAAATTTCTTAATTCTTCCTTATTCCAGTAGATAATACCTGACCCATACCTTGGTAACGAAACTGATCTAACTCGAAACTGTGCTCACTAAATTTCCACTATTCAACTTTGTTTTTAGTATCTTCCTTATCCTTCTTAAATACTGTTCGAATAAAACTTCTTTCGTGTCACTGTGCTTCATGTCATCTGCTTCTAAAATCCCTAGATATTTATACCCATCATCTTCTTCAAGCCCTCTGATGACCTGCTTATCTGGCAAAACAACGCCTTCGCATGTACACAGTTTCCCCCCTTCATTATCAACACAGCACGCTTACTAATCCAAATCTTCCATTGCAATGTCGTCAATGAAAATTCGAACAGTGTTTACCAGTGTTTACCAACAGTTTTTCCCAGATCATAGCCAGCTTTTACTTGGCGCAACACCATAGATAGTGGAATTTAAGGTCACAATGAACAGTAATGGAGACAGGCTGTCTCGCTGAAAGATGCCTCTCTTTATGTTTACAGTCCCCAAGGTCCTTCCACTTGCAGTTAACTTTGTTCCCCAGTTGTTCATAGTTTTCACCAACAATGCAATTATACTTCCTGCCACTCCAAACATTCCCAAACATTTAAGGATCCAAGAATGCGGGATCATGTCATAAGCCTTCTTATAATCCTCCCAGACCATGCCAAGCCCAATTTGTCGCCTCTTACAATTTCTTATCACCATTTCATTAATTAAGAGCTAATCATTTGTACCCCTGGACCTTCTTCTACATCCGTTCTGTTCGTCAGGTCACAGATTGTTTTCCTCTAGATGTTTGTACAGCTCCTTCTCCATTACACCAGTAAATACTTTCCACATTATAAGCAAGTATGTTATTGGTCGAAAATATTAGTGCAACGTTTTCTTTTTCCTTCTCTTACAGGATCAACGTTGTTCTGCCCCTTGCAAACCATTCAGGTGCTTTATTTGTAACCAGGCAGTCCTGCAGTTGTAAAGCTATTCTCTCTATACATAGTGTAAAACTCTTCAGCCAGAATCCTTGCAAGTCATCTGGTCCATGTGCTTTTCAGTTAGCCATATTCTTCAATTGCTTGGTAACCATCGCTGGAGTTATCACCAAGTCGTTTTGTTTCTGCACACCAGCAAGATTGCTTTCCACATCTTTCAGCCAATCAGCATTACTGTTATAATTTGCTGGGTTATCCCAGATGCTGGCCCAAAATGTCCTACTTTCTTCCGCATCTAGGATCATGGTCTTCTCAGTCTCCATATTGTCCAGTTTCTCAAAAAGGCGTTTCTGATTTGATCGAAACATCCTATTTTACCTATATTGCTCTATCCTGCTTTCATACCGCCTGATCTTCTTACTCTTTGCCAACACCCTTTGCTTTAATTCCCCAGGACCACCATCAATCCTTTCTTCTTCAAATTATATCTTTCTTCTAAACTCTCTTGAAGGAGTGCGTTATTTAACTCATCAGATTTTATCCTCTCTAGTCTACTAATGTCTTTTCTTAGCTGTGTAACCTGATTGAAATCACATGATTGAAATTACATAAAAATGTTGCTAAGTTCACATAATGGTTGTTACGTAATAACATACTATTATAACTTGATAGAAAAAGTACCAGAGTCTGCCCTGTAATAACTCTGATAATACGTGGAATAATTGAGCACGTATGTGACTATATGCACGAATGAAGTAAACACTAAGCATCTTACGAACACCATGATAATGCTCCTTCCAATGGCTTTTTAAAGTAAAAGACTTTTGTGTTTATCAGGGTACAATTGTTTCTATCCCGTGAAATAATTTTTTGGTACATCTCAATAATTTGCTTTTTGGTACATCCCAATAAAATTTGAAAGAGTTTAGTGACAGTGTATTACATTGTCAGCTAAAGACGATTTCGATCTCTTTTTTTACGAAATTAAGGAAGGGTTCTTTAGCTAAGATGTTCTAATACTATATCAATAATTTTGTTGGGATTTCTGTTACGATAGTTTTTGGTATTTCCAGATCTCAATTAGCCGGTGATGTTGAGAAGCAAGCCGAATTCGGAGGGCAAGAAGTTTTTTCGCTCAAAAATGCCATATTATCGGCGGTTAATCGTGTAAGGAAACTGGCCGCTGTTTGAAAGTTGTGCCATACCCCATCCAGAAACACGCTACGTAAAACAACCAAAGTGGATGTTTCCTTCTCAATTAAAGCAACCTTTCTTCTATTACTAGCTACTCTGGCATTCCACGAAATGCCAGCAACTGTAAGCGAATACCGAAATTTAGAATTAGAAGAACGTAAGGTGTACCAGTGGGATCACGTCTCAGATGATTTGCCGGGCAACATTAAGGCTGCCACTCATGGTGACTTGCCAAGAGATGTTCAATTTTCAGATGAAAAGAACAGGTAAGGAGCCTGAACAAAATTTAAAACTTCCATGAAAGTATAGTACGTAAGTCTTCTCTATTTGATAAAATCGTGACTGATGATAGTGAAGTTACGAAACTGAAAAATAGGACCGGAAATTGCTGTGGTAGTCTAATGTAAATAAATCTGACATTATTTGAGCCTGAGATTGCGCCAGAGGGGGAAGGAGGAAGCTGTAGCCCCCCTGTCAAGGAACCTTAACCCCATGTCGGGGAAAAATTAGCAATTTGTTGGGAAATTACACTGATAATAACGAATTTTATAAATTGTAAAAATTTTTTTAAGCCGAGAAAGATAATAAATTCTTCTCTTCGAGTCAAATAAAAATAATAAACTGTTTCTAGTCGCTTGTTCCGATAATTCTTGCAAAAAAAGCAAGATGCATGCTTTAGATCTTAAAATGAGGAAATTATATGAAGAGCGTGGTCGCGACTCCTCTGGTTTAGCCCTCCAATCAAGTACGTTAACCAAGCATTGAAGAATTACTCACACCTCCTCTGATTTAAACATCTAAATTAAAGAATGTTTACCATTCTTTTGCACACAAATAGCACAAACATTCCATAGCATCTGGCAATGTTTTGTTATGACTTCTAGTGTGTTAGATCATGTATCTGTCTTACTTACATTTTCTTTTGACTGGGTTTTTGGGAAGAGGATCATCGATTATTTGCATAAAAATTCGACATGTTACTATGACAGCTTTATTACGCTGTTAAGCCTGTTCCCTCAAACTGTCATATATAGCAAAATAATGATAAAGCCTATTTGCAAGACATAATTTAAATGTACAAAAATTATATTTCATCGGATCTGAACATATTCAGCACCTGAAGATTTGAATCAGAAAGGATTGCACTCGGAAATTAGAGTTTGTATCGGATTGGATTTTGATAGTAAATTTTCGGAAACGATTGGATTGGAGTGGGCCAATAAGATCCAACACACATCTCTTGTACTAAATTTAAAACCTTCTAATTTTGGAGATTGACTGTCACCGCAAAGTATTATGCCTTCATAAAAGAGTAAAACACCCCTTTAGATGTATTTGCAAAGGAGTAGTTTTATCGACTGAAAATATTTCAAGCTTTCATATTTGTTGAAAACGTTAAAAACTGTTAAAAAGAAGTGAGGTCAAAATTAAGCTTCTCGCCAACTATTCTGAGATAATGTAGTCGTGGAGTAAAACAAGGATAAGGACTATAGGTTATTATGTCGAAGATGACTCTTGTCAGCAAAACCTACCTTCCCTACAAGCTACTACTTTACATAACCGATATTTAAAACAAGACATGAAACGTATGACAAAGGTTACTTAAGAAGCCCTATCTTATAGGTCTTACCAAAATAGCAGGAAAGCTGCGCTGGTGAATATTGGGATTGGTCATTTCCTTACTCTATTTGAAGACTGGGACGAATACGATAACTACAAGATACTTTATCAAAACTGGATCCTGGGAGAGACCCCCAACATGGCGGATAAATGGTTTGAAGACCGTTGGTTTGGTTACCAGTTTCTCAACGGAGCCAATCCCACAATGCTATTCCGTTGCGATTCTTTGCCAGTGAACTTCCCCGTGACTGATGAGGAAGTTGGAAATCTTTTGGACCAAGGAAAGACATTGAAGCAAGAAATTCAGGTTTGACTTGTTTTCGATATTTATAAAGGATTATTAAACCTTTAAAATTACCAATCAAATGAGGGACCAAATATTAAAAAAATATCTGTCCAGAGAAGTAATAATTTAAAAGCAAACTATTACATAAGTATTTTGTACATGTATTATTTGAATTTGCAATGTTAATTATCCATTGAGCTGTCTAGTAATCTATTTATCTGTCTATAGTGGGTCAACCAATCTCGCTAAGTTTCCGACTTTTGTGAATTTACTGCTGAAAATTAACAGAAATATTAACAAAGACTCAAATTATGCCCATGGCTGAGTGACATTAGGAAATACTTTCCAAACAATCTCTTGGAATTCAGGATGTCTTTACATCGCATGCTTAGAAAAAGCCGGTGTAGGTACTGTAGAATCACTGACTGCAGTCAACCCTTTACTCATTTAAACTGAATTGAATTATCAGGCATTAAAGGAATTCCTAAAAGTGAGTAAATTAATGCAATTTAGACTTGTGACTGCTGATTGTTCATTCAGAAACGTCTCTGTTTCAGTATGACAATAACCCGATGTTATGGAATAAATAGCATATTCCTCTGACGTTAATCGTACATTTATAAACCTTATTTATTAAAAGGAAAACAATCGAGATTAACAGCAGGATATATTCAAATATATCCAAACAATAACGATGAATTATTTAAGTTGTTCAAAGATGGATATCAATCAATCACTCAGTGATATCCAGACAACTCATTGACGGAGTTCTGTCCGTGTATATTTATTTATTTGTTTATTTGTTTATTTATTTATTTATTTATTTATTCATCCATTCATTCGTTCGTTCATTCATTCAATCGCTTGTTCGTTCGTTTGTTCGTTCGTTCGTTCATTCATTTTCTCATTCATTCATTCAAACTTATTTGATTATGGTAATCCTTCAGAACGCTGCAAGTTCTTTTTCACCCAAGCTTGCTCAAACATTTCAACTCTTCGCAAATCCATCCAAATTTCCCCTTATTTATCTAATTAAATGGAGCCTTAAGTCCGCTACCATCCCAGCTTTGCGTGGCTTATATCAGCTATCCATAAATGTTTTCTAACTTCCTTCATTAGGATGGACACATTTACATGGTGGACTACAAAATACTTGAAGGAGCTAAATGCTATGGTGGTCGTATCCCTGACGATATGGGATATTCAGTGCCAGCCGACTTAAATCACGACAACGCAGATATAGGTTATTGTTGCGAGCCCCTTGCATTGTTCTACGTAAACAAGGCTGGTCACCTTATGCCCATTGCAATCCAACTGCGGCAGGAACCTGGACCGGAGAACCCGATTTGGACCCCCAATGAAGCAAACGAGCATGACTGGATGTTGGCAAAGCTGTGGCTTAAAGTTGCTGATGCAAATATTCATCAGGTATGTATATGCCATTGTGTCTACTCGATTAAAACCTACGCTACATTAGAATGGAGAATAACAACAAAAAAATACAAATTGAAACCAATATCTCTTGCTCGGCAGACGTTTAAACGAAACAAAAAAGCTAAAAGATCTGAGGTTTATTTCGTCTAACCAACATGCATTGCGATAGGGACAATCATGAATATGACGCTTCAATTCAAACAACAATGATTGACATTGATTGTGTCTGATAGGTACAAAAATGTTTTCCAGAGCTACTTTAGTCGCCATGGTCTTTATTTGCAAAAGGCTTGCAAAAGAGAATTGCAACATTCATCGTTGGTAAAAGCTCCTAGAAACCTAATGTTAAGCTTAAAAATGAGACGCTTCCGGGATAGTCACGATAGACGAGAAACAGGAATACTCCTTACTCAAAAATGGCCGCCGCGCGGAAAGGTCTGGTAGCGTTTGCACCGAAACGAGGTCATAAGGGCTACTTCAATCGATTTCGAAGAAGAAAACATAAACATAGCTGCATGTGAGTTTAGAAATGGTTCAAAATTGTCGTGTTCCACGGTGTACCAAGAAAACGTACCGAGAGGATGGAATGAAGATATCTTTCCACAAGTTTCCGAGCGATAAAAGTTCAAGGGACGAGTGGATTCGAGCTATTCGAAGAGATGTTGGTAGATACTTCAGCATCACGAAGAACACCCGAGTATGCTCACGACACTTCAAGGAAAGTGACTTTGAACGAAACCTTACCGGAAAACGAATATTGAAAGCGACGTCTGTCCCTTCAATATTTCCCTGGAAAGAAAGTTCCCCTAAGAAACAAAAGCGCCAACTGCAAGAGTTCGCAATAATGTGGATGCTAGTGGCAGAAACGAAGTCTGTAAACGGCCTCAAGAAGATATGGCGGATATATCTTGACGACGCTCCTTCGACTTCTGCCCACTGTGATCCCCTGGATATTGCATTCGAAGATGATGCGCTGCCCGAAGATATCATTTCAAATGCACGGCATCACATTGGGCAGAAGTCGAAGGCCTGTCTTCAGATATATCTTCCATATCTTCTTGAGGCCGTTTATAGACTTCGTTTCCGCGACTAGCATCTACATTCTTGCTAACTCTTGCAGTTGGCGGCTTTCGTTTCTTAGGGGAACTTTCTTTCCAGGGAAATATTGAAGGGACAGACGTCGCTTTCAATATTCGTTTTCCGGTAAGGTTTCGTTCAAAGTCACTTTCCTTGAAGTGTCGTGAGCATACTCGGGTGTTCTTCGTGATGCTGAAGTATCTACCAACATCTCTTCGAATAGCTCGAATCCACTCGTCCCTTGAACTTTTATCGCTCGGAAACTTGTGGAAAGATATCTTCATTCCATCCTCTCGGTACGTTTTCTTGGTACACAGTGGAACACAACAATTTTGAACCATTTCTAAATTCACATGCAGCTATGTTTATGTTTTCTTCTTCGAAATCGATTGAAGTAGCCCTTATGACCTCGTTTCGGTGCAAACCCTGCCAGACCTTTCCGCGCGGCGGCCATTTTTGAATAAGGTGTATGTGATGTTATCCTTTTGCCGCAACCATGACGCTTAACGTCTCAAATATACGTCACCTTATATGGCAAATTGAAACCAATAGTGTTTAATTAATTATTTTAAGTGCAAAGGTTATCTTTGCAGTTTTGGTATTTGTTTTTACCTTGATCACGGTCAGGGTTTAAGTAACGATTAAGGTCAAAGTTATCTCCATAGTTACGGAATATGATTATTATTTTTTATATTCGATAGGACATTATGGCATGTACACTCGACCGGTAAATTTTAAGTTGATAATTCTGAAAGGAGAAAGTCTGGAGTGTCTAGATATTTTCATAACCCACCTGTGACCTGCTCCAAAAGGTGCAACTTTGAGCAATCTGACTGGGAATCGGATCCGCGACTTGGCAAATCTAGTGCGATGCTCGACCCACTGAGCTACCGTTACTGAAACCGTGGCCATGAATTCAGTATTTATAATGCTTATTCAGTATTAAAAAATTGATTTCCCAGCCCGATGGCCCAAAGTTGCATTTTTCGCAACAGGTACCGGTTTGGTCTTAAAAATACCCAGACAATGGAGATTTTACTCCTTCAGAATTGTCAATGATCATTATTATACATATGATCATATTTACAGACATGCATACTATAATATAATAATCACCCAAGTTATTTTTATTGCCGTGGTCATTGAAATTCTCTTGGCCATGATCATTGTTATAGTAATGCTGATTATCATTCCAGGAAGACTGATCATTTCCCCTGTTAATGCCAGAATGTATAGCTAGCATTCGTTGTGGTGTAGACAAATGCAATGGTAAGAATGTGCTACACTCTATGTCCATGATACGTTATATAACAACAAGAACAATCTTACTTCTAAGGCGATCAGTGAGCATGGTATAAGAACAATTTTGACTCCAAATAGCTTTTTCCATTGCAAAACCTAAGGCAATCATAAACTTTAATTTTTATTTATATTTTGAAAATTTAGCTAAGCACTCATTTGTTGCGGACGCATCTCACAACTGAGTCCTTCGCTTTATCAACTTGGACAAACTTGGCCTCTTCTCATCCAGTTTTCAAGCTACTCCAGCCTCATATCTACGGTGTCCTGGCAATCGACACCATTGGCAGAAAAGAGTTGATTGGATATGGAGGAGTTGTGGACCAATCTTTATCTCTTGGCGGTGGCGGTCATGTGACGTTCATGGAAATGTGCTTCAAGTTAGTCCAACTTGAAGACTATTATCTCCCTAAAACGTTAAAGGAACGAGGCGTTGATGACAAGGAAAGACTTCCGGAATTTTACTACAGGGACGATGGGCTGAAGCTTTGGAAAGCCATCCAAACCTTTGTTGGTTAAATAATTGGGATCTACTACAAGAGCGACGAAGATGTCAAGAAGGACAACGAAATTCAAAGCTGGATCCTAGACGTCCATGAAAACGGTTGGCCTGTTAACGAAGGACATGTCGACCATGGGGTGCCAAAGTTCATTCAGAGTCTAGACCAGTTAGTGGGAATTCTTACGGCATTGATTTTTACTTTCTCCTGCCAACATGCAGCTGTGAACTTCAGCCAAAAAGACCATTATGGGTTCACTCCAAATGTTCCTGCATTAATGCGGCAACCTCCGCCAACCAAGAAAGGAAGTGCATCTCTCAAGTCCATCATGCAGACCCTTCCTAACAAGGGACAAGCTGCAAGAGCAATTGTTACGGTTTATATTTTGACAAAGTTTTCAGAGGATGAAGTAAGGAATATTTATATGTATATCTTTAAAGTGCATGTAAAGACAAAAATTAGGGGTCTTTTTATCGTTGAATGGGTTCTCATAATGATAGAAAATGCCGTTGATCACTCCTCTATATCTTACAATGATACTTAAGGTGTGTCCGTATCCTGTATCAGGGTCTTCAAACTAGTGTCCTTTGCGGTGGTAAATTTCGGATTGTGAGATTTGTGAGACGTCGGGACTGGAAAATGAAGGCGTGGTAAAATTTGGAAAATAATTTTATATTTCTTCACTCCGTCGTTTGGATAAGCTTACAGATTCAGGATTAATTTTCGAAACTAAATTTTGAAAAGATTTATCTTAAAAACTGAGAATTTCCGACTTCAATGACTGACCGTTGAGGAAAAATCACCAACCATTACTCTCTGGTAAATACGAATGAGTTGCCTCAGTTGCCTGATGATCGCTTAACAACGTGAAACTTTAAGTGGGGAGGTAAAGGACATTTTTAGTTAACATTCGTATTACGCTCTAACAGCCCTGGTATTGAGCACTCTATTGACGTTGAGTTGGAATAACCATATTCCTATATATATATATATATATATATATATATATATATATATATATAAGCAAAAGCAAAAGTGTATCATACAAGAAACACAGTTGACGATTGGTTTAAGAGTACTCGATACCATTTAGGTAGAGTGAAATAACTTTAATAAAGTTAGAAGAGCGTTTGCTACTCAGAGTTTCACGTGTCTACAAACGCTGAATAGCAAACGCTCTTCTAACTTTATTAAAGTTATATGTGTATAAATATATATATATATATATATATATATATCTATATACATCTAAGCCATGCCAGAGTGCTCTCGTCAGCACTAGACTGATGAGGCCCAGTAGGCCGAAACAGTTCCGTCTGTAGTTATATATATATATATATATATATATATATATATATATGTATATATATATATATATATATGTATATATGTATATATGTATATGTATATATATATATATATATATATATATGTATATATATATATATATGTATATATATATATGTATGTATATATATATATGTATATATGTATATATATATGTATATATATATATATATATATATATGTATAAATATATATATGTATATAAAAAATATATATATATATATATTTTATGTTGCGAATGAATGATTAAAGGCGTTATGAACTGTAGTTTACCAGCCGAAGCTTTCATAAGTTGATCTCATTTAAGTTGGTTGGCTAGGACAGTTGTTCATTAAATCTATTACTTATTGATGGCTTTAATATAATTTATTCAAAGCGTTACCTTGGAAACTACTCCTGTACAACTTGGACGGATGATGAAGCTTTTGACGCCATTGAAGAATTCGAAGACACCCTCGAAGTGATTTCAAAAGAAATTAAGAAGAGGAATGAAGATATTGAAGTTCCTTACGTTTATTTACTTCCCGAACGAGTGCCAAACGGAACTGCAATCTAAAGTCAACGAAATCCTCTTTTTGTGTTTGAATTGGATGATAGCTTAGCGTAATTGAAAGACATTTTTAGTGTGCTGCTGATGTAAAGGAAAATCTAGACTTAAACAATGGTAAAACACTTGTCTATTCTTGCTTTTCTTTCTTCTTCTGAATTTTTTTTTGCCCGATGATGTGGCTAATCCAGGTGCGAACCTCGAAACTCATCTTATGAATAGCCGGTTGCCCCTATTACGCTAGATGAATGCAACTACCAGAAGACTTTGCAGTTTTTTCATTTCTACGCAAACATTGAATTTCCAAAGCGAATAGAGAAGACAATTGCTCTGATTAACTGTACGAACAAGATTTCGAAAGCCATTCTGGTAGTTGAATGCAGCAGGTGTATAAAAAGAACTGACCATTATATCATAATTATAATCTGGAAAACAAGCCGGCGGCTTCTACCTATTTCCACTCCATGATAGAGATGTCTCAAATCCGTCATCGATAATACCGTCCGGTGACATTTCCACCAAATTAACTTTTTAGTCGTGCTTGCTTGCAATTGGTTCAGTTTATTATATTTTTGCGTAATTATATAGTTTTCAATATTTTTGTCAATATTTGTTTATTCAATGTCTATAAAGTTTTCAATTAAGTAGGTTTCAATGTTTTGAAGATGGTGGATGATTCGCGAGTATTCGATTTCAGAAGGCTAAGATACGTATTTATTCATTGCTTTGACTAAAAATCTTTTCCCGTTACAAGAAAAGTAACCTCTGCTGTTTCATTGTAAGGACATTTCCTACTGGCATCTTGACTTCTAGGAAATATCAGATGGCACCCCTCATAGCAAATTATCTTTCATATAACAATTGTTCTTTATATAATCACAGCTGGTTAACTTCGTATTTGACCTGGTTTCATTCTTCGAATGTTCATCATCACTTCAACATGTGTAACCGCTGATCAGGAGTGAGTCCTTAACTCTTTGGCAGTCAACGGGGGCGTATGGGACCCGACATTTATTCTTCGGTTTCTGAGCCATGACAAATGAACATGAAAAAGCGAAAAAGCACTATTTCAAATCGTTAGTTATAAAATTGTAAAAAGACGACCACAACAAACTAGCCAAAGAAGCTGAGATTTCAAAAATAATCGGTTATCAAAGGGTTAAAGCAATAAGTATGGAAAAGTTTCAGAATGTTTATGTTTGGTTAGGGTTTGTAATGTTAGAAGATCAATAGAAAACTGACGCTTCTTCAGATTCGTACTTGGATAGACCGATTTTGAGGAAACGGAAAACAAGGCTACAGCCGTTTCCAAAGTAGCTATTTTGGAGAGGGTGCAATATCACCACTAGTCCTCGACTTGGCGAACACCAGCCTGCAGCGTGCTTGAAAGTATGCAGTGCCATAAACTCAACATTGGATTAAAAATCCAATGTTGAATGTTTAATTTAACTAGTTCTAAGATTTAATAATGATATTTACTTTCAATCAAGTATCTCTACGACAGATACGATTGCAAATTGCAGTGTTTGACTGGTTGATCTGACAGATCGAATATTACTTCAAACTCTGTTGCAACAAAACGCCGGTTAGATTCCCATCAAAAGTACCCACGCTAACTCGACCTACTACATTTGCACTCCACGCCATTTTCGATGATTGGAGACTAATCTACGACCCTGGACAAGGCGTTCTATACTTTGCACTGCTGCGTACGCTCTTAAAATTCTATTTTGTTTAAAACCCAACAGTGTAATGTCGGCTCTCACTTCTGTAAATTCGCCTAGTGTAATAGTAATCTGTAGTGTAATAGTAATCCCTAATGATTTTATCTTCTGTATTATAATAATTTCTCACACTTTTGTAACAATTTACTATACTCTTGTAGTAGCTTATAATGTTCATGTGCACGCCCATCGTGGAAATCAGTTTCATACTGACGATGTTAGCGTGCAATAAAGTTCTTAAAGTTCGTTAAATAAAGTTCTTCTATCTATCTATCTATCTATCTATCTATCTATCTATCTATCTATCTATCTATCTATCTATCTATCTATCTATCTTTATCTCTATCTTTATCTCTATCTTTATATCTATCTTTATCTCTATCTCTATCTTTATCTCTCTCTTCTCTCCCACTCTCTCTCTCTCTCTCTCTCTCTCTCTCTCTCTCTCTCTCTATTTCTATTTCTATTTCAAAATCAATTTCTATTTCTATTTTTATTTTCTTATTCCGTTTCTGTTCCGTTTTCTATTCTACTCTCTTTTATTCCATTCCATTCCATTTTATTCTATTCTATTCTATCCAATTCTGTTCTGTTCCATTTACCTTCAATTATTATTTTAATCATTTAGTTGTACCATATTTGAATTACACTGTTTAATAATTGTATATTTTCGTGCATAATCGTTCTGCCTGTACCCTAGTTTATGTTTTGGGCTCGTTATTAGACAGTCTTATTGTTGTTTACCACTTGCTCTGTATCGACAATCTCATCTTTGGGAGACATTTAATCCAATTTCCTAAGAACAACTAGAACGATCCTTTTTGTTAGCAGGTAAATTTTTAGGGGAAGTTCCAAACATACTAGAAGCAGCTGATTGCATTATATTTATGAATGGAGTGGGCAAGCTTAATTATTTTTAATAATCCAGTGTACTTCAGTTGAGTGCGTTACTCAGCTGGAATTGATGGTCGATACAACACTAACAAAGAAATATTCGACAGGGAGATCAGTAATTACATATGTGAACAATTCTTGAGTGCCTTCAGTTCCGGATGAAAATCTTTTCGATGGCGTTGGAAAACGATTAAAACGCTCTCACAAGCATTTGAAGTCCAATACTTATCGAGAGTTTCCGCCGTTCAGGGAAGTATCTGTGCTCGCTTATAAACCTCAGTGTTAATGTCATCTTGCACGACCATAGGGGGAGAAAATATTTTTGTGGAGGGGCCCACCTGATCCCGCCCCGAAACCAAAGGGCGCTTGAGGGGCTTGAATGAAGTCATAAATAGTCCGCGAAAACGAGGAACTATTGTAAACGATTTAGTACTGAAAATAAAAATTATTTAACCGAAATATAGTATTCAGATGTTTGTTTCCCAAAGTAAAAACTTTGTCTCGTGAAATTTTTAGGCTGCCTCCCCTTCCATTCCCTCACCTTGCTACGACCCTCTCTTGAATCTATGATAATGTTTCGAGTAAAGAATGCTGAGCTGGGAGGGAAATTCGAATGGCTCATTGCTTTACAAATTATTCATTCGCTTTGTTTCGAATGAAACTCTTTTGAATGAAAGACGTTTTTAATATTTTTGTGTTTGGCTTATACCCCGATTGTTATTTATTAACCAGGAGCGTACATTGTTGATGAGTGATGCTAATGCATGTTTAAAAACATCGCAATCGATGAAAAAATTAGCGACAAATTGGGAGGAAAAAACGAGCAGGTGAGAAGCAATTATGCGAACATGAAATAATGTCCGCTGATTTAATAATATAATGAACTCTGAATTTTCATTTCCACCCTCTGCTATTGTTCAGAGGAATTTTAGCCTCAATGTTAAGCCTGGTGCACAACAGTGAAGCAAGCACAAACACGAGAAGGAAACCAAAGATGGGGGGAGGGAGAATTTTAAAGTATCTCCAGGGAGCAACGCAAGCATCGGAACAAGCACGCAAAAGAAAACGTAAGCATATATAACTGCAAGCATTAAGCCTGGTTCAAGCGAACCAAGTAAGTGCAAATTCGATGATTATAAGTAATGCAATGACGTGAAGAAAATTAGGGATTAAATGTCCCCGAAAGCAGAGGGTGGTTTGAGGGGACATTTCATCGCTCATTTCCCTACATATCATGGTATTAGTTTGTAATACTATGATGACCAACGAAATTTACTTCGTATTGTTTGAAGTTCTTTTTGGGATGTTAGTATTGTTCATGGTGGGTGTCAGCCCTTGTATAAAACGATTTGTTAAATGCTTAAACTTAAAAGGATTATTTGATGTTTGGTCATGCATATTAGTGAGGGGAAATTAGTAAAAGTATGCATGCTGATGAGAGAATTTAGGGATTAAATCTCCTCTAAACAAAAACAGAAACGGAGGTCATCATGGTATTACGCAAATAGAAACCTTTCAGCAATATCGGTAACATTGTTCATGACATTTTCAAGAGCAGTAATAAAGAAGCCGTGATTACACAAAAATAAGATAATAACTTGCATGTCTTAAACCAGACAAAACTCAAATAACAATACAATTTTCATGATACGATCGTCAGTCTAGCTATGGCTAAGGAGCTGTTTTCACAACAGACTGCATTGACATTTGATAAATTCCAATTCAGTTTACGACAATACCAATTGGAGACCACCAAAGATTATAAAAAACATGTTTTTCGTGACAATCCTGTCACTGGCATCGTGGGTACGTCAGAAACGGCGTCGGGAATGCTCTTGAGTTAAAAAGATTACCGATTCTTGTTGTTCTGGTAAAAAAATTTCTTTCGTGACAACTCATCGCCCCTTACTTTCATGTATTCTTAATAGATAAAAGCACGAACGACGAAATCAGGTTTTTAAGAGTTGAAGCTATCAGGGGCGGGTCCAGAATTTTGAAAAATTGGAGCGAAAAATCTTTTTACAAATTCATGCCACCATTTAGCTTTTTAGTGGTATTTTCGTGGAATTCATTTTAGTGGAAGAATATGTTGCCTTTGTCATCATTTAAGCTTGAATGCTGCGAATCAAATCCTCTTCTATGCAACGTCTCATTTACATTTTGTCCGAACCCAAGTGACAAGTTTTTATCAGATTAATTGGTCAGTGATTGTCACTTTAGTGTCATAATATCTGGTTTAGTCGGTTAACAACCAAATGTCAATTCGGCAATGTCAATCGTAATACATTCCTCGAAAAACGTGGCAAAATATTGAAAACCGATGAGTGTAGAGCGCTTACGGTGTTTTTTGAATTTGAAATTCTTCTACTCACTACTCTTTTTTTTCTTTGCTGTTTGTTCCGATCTTTTGTCTTTGAAACTATTCATCAATCTTCCAATTGGTAGACTTTAAATGCCAGTGATATGTAAGCAACTAAAAAGTCACATGTTAACTACTCAAAAAAGGGGGAGCCCACCCCGTGCGCTCTCATCTAAATCCGCCTGTGGATATATGTAAATAACTTCAAGAGGGTGAAACGATTTTTAAGGATGAAAACAAGTCGGCAGTCCGGTTCAGTCTTTTGACATTACTGCGATCAACGTTTGTGTCAAGGCCAGTTAGATATAAACATCTGGAGCGTTGTTAACAAGTCTTAAGTCACGGGTACGATTAAGCCTTACCAACAGTTCGATATTGTAATTGATGCGTATAGAAATATTTCAGTGGAATGTTGTGCATTCGTTCTGCGACTAAGAACATACAAATAGACTTTGATAGACATCATAGGGTTTTAGCTCGATATTGCCTTAACCTTTCACTGTTTTGAATAAATGAATCTTACTCATGCCTCTACTCTTTCAGCTACCTTTTAAAAACACGTTTCTTCGTTCGTTCGCTTTATGGCCGTAAGTATAAATTTGCAAAAAGGTGTTGAGTTTAACCGTTGTTTCTCGGCAGAATAGATCCCCATGATGATTAAAATCGTTTCGTGTTATACCCTGTATACATGGGCAAGTTTTCCTTGAAAAGTTTTCCCTTGACAGGTTTTATTTGCTCCGGTGTACGACAAAAATTGACAAGTTTTCCTTGACAAATCGCCTTTTTGAAAAGCTCACGTGACCAGCTTTTGAGCAAAGCTCCTTGTCAAAGAAAAATTATCAAGGAAAGCTTGGTCGGGTCTACGGGGCTTTAGTCATAATAAGATAATTGGAGAAAATTCCAGGCAGACTAGAGTCTGAGTTAAACTAGTTGTGGGAGTTTAGTTAGAAATATAATAGCCCAGCAAACAAGTTTAAATAGAGCCATAATGGAACCATATCTTTAAAAGAGTTTTATTGACTAACGTTTCGTTACTTAACCAGTAACATCATCAGAGTAATTATTTACAAGAGTTGAGAGGCTTAAATAGCTAACTGTTACAAAAATAGTGATGAAAGAATGTCACAAAGGATTAGCGGAACGATTAGCAAAAACAATTAACGCTATTTTAGCTATTTAAGCCTCTCAACTCTTGTAAATAATTACTCTGATGATGTTACTGGTTAAGTAACGAAACGTTAGTCAATAAAACTCTTTTAAAGATATGGTTCCATTATGGCTCTATTTAAACTTGTTTGCTGGGCTATTATATTTCTAACTAAACTTCGTTTTCCACCTAGTTGTGGGAGTTATTTCTCCAAGAGGCTTACATCGTGAGGAACAAGCTGGCTTGTCGGCATGACATGTAAAACGAGTTCAAAAAGATATTCGATTGAACAATAATTATGCGATAACAAGACGAAAATTTCTGACCAATGCAGAAATCTTCAGTAAACTTGCAGCCTTTTTCCTAAGAACTGTTTATATGAGTTTGGATCACGCCGTTACCGAGGCCGATTCGTTTCATTGACGTCTGGTCTTACATAAAAACACTCAACACGAGGTTTGGGGGATTGAAAAGCCTTAGCGGGAGGTTACCTTTATACATCT
The DNA here is from genome assembly GCA_030142905.1 of Heliopora coerulea. Taxonomy (NCBI): domain Eukaryota; kingdom Metazoa; phylum Cnidaria; class Anthozoa; order Scleralcyonacea; family Helioporidae; genus Heliopora; species Heliopora coerulea. The sequence goes on along the minus strand of JASJOG010000070.1, from coordinate 1,032,166 downwards.
GCTGAATACAACTGCCCAAATGCCTAACGATATCTTGTTTGTAATGTTAATCGGAGCAACTGTCTTTCCATTTGCTTTGGGAATTCAATGTTTGCACGAAAATAAAAAAACCTGCGAGGTGTTCTGATAGTTTCAGTACAAATATTAGCGCCCAATATAAGACTCTAAAATGAAATCATATCAACGGTAAGAAATACAAGACTTAATTAAAACATAAAATAGAAATCAATGGACACCCCTAAAAAGGTTAACATCTTATTTAACGTTTCGACAAGCTTGCAGTCATTATCAGGAAACGATGCTGCTGTAATATGATCTACTATACATACGAAGTGAGCGGTGTCATGATTTAATTGAAAAAAACAAGTTGCCTGGGAGCCCGTGTCCCGTGGTTTAGCTGTAATTTTTGCCATTGGATACAAAATATCTATGACCACTGCACGGCTTTGTCTGTCATGCGACGCTTGTTGCCTCGTTGCGAGTGAGTAGGTCAGAAGGTGAATTTAGCAAAGTTTGAAGATAATGGAAGTGTTCACAAGAGTTAATATGGTTGTATATTTCCGAGTATTTCTTATAGGCATATTCTTTTATTCGCGTAATGAGGCAGTGGCCAATTTTGCTAATGTTTTACAGTGAACTCAATTTCCATATCTAGAATGCTAACTGGCCAATGAAAAGTGAAGCAAAGATGGCCGCCCATGCAGGCCAATTTTGGACGTCAGTTTCAGTCCCCTACGCGGGCGTGTACGTCAGTTTTAGTCTCCCCCGCGACATTTTACATTTTCTGACAAGTTTTCTTTAGAAATACACACAAAACATGTCTTCAAAATATAGAAATAAGTTTCAGAATTTTAAATATATTTCGACATAGTCAAACCGAGTTAAAGGTTATATATTTTCACGAAAATAAATTATCAAACATGCAAGAAACCAAATAAAACGGTCTAAAAAAGTTACTTGAAGAAACTACTAAATGCAAGTCCTTTTTTTACCCGTTAGTTTACCATCTTCAGATAATTTAGTACACTTCTTAGGCCACACGACAATAACTAGTCCTTTTAAATACTCGATTACGTAAAATTGGTTAGTAGAATTTTGTCAAACACTTTTTCCATGGTTGGGAATGTTTTCGAAGGCGAACCAAAAACAAACTAAAGATTAAAGTAGTGCAAAGGACTGGAACTGACGTACAAGACCGCGTAGTGGACTGAAACTGACGTCCAAAATTTCTCCTCCATGGGCGGCCATCTTGGCTTCATATTTTGCTCCAGCGAATGACTGGGAGTTAGCATTCCAGATATAGAAATTGAGTTCACTGATGTAGGATGATTGGCATCCTGGACAAGTAAATTTGCACACAACTCAGCTTCGAAGTTCTTCGGAGGTCCTATCTTTCAAAGTTAAAAATGTATTAGTGCTGCTCCTGTCACAGAGTGTGATGAATTTGGTACGGACCATTGTTGTGTGCCTGAAGTGTTTGCATGATGATTGCCGATTTTTGCCTTGTAAGATGTTCAAGTGGATTGTTGTTGTTGTCTTTTTTATTTTTTGTTAATTTTTAGCTGATATATTAGGTCTATTTTCTTAAAAAAACCTCTGCAAGGGAAGTCAATCAAAAAATTAATTAAATAAACAATAAATTAAATAAATTAAAAGAAACGAATCTTCATCCCTATGGCGTCATTGGTGGTTGCAAAATATAGTGCTCTGCGTAAGAATTCACTTTAGTTCATGATTATTCGCCAAGGCAAGAGCCGCTTCCCATCAGGGATTAAAACCCATAAATGCACATAGGCTAAATTACAAAAGTGATATAACGAATTTGCCTTTTGAGAATTCCGAGGAAATTGACTACCTCTAAGGCTGGTTTCTTCTAAGGAAAATTTGCCACAGGAAAAGAGCGTACAGGAGAGTTTTCTTTGTTTTAAGTCGTCAGTTCTGATAGAGAGTTGACAAGACAATGAAAATCCGTTCCTTTCCTGAGACAAATTTTCCTAAGTGAAAACAAGCCTTCAGAAATGCGTGCATGAAACGGGAAAAGCAATAACCTCCCTTCTAAGGCTCATTGTTGTTGATTATACTAATAGATAATTTATGCATCACTAGTCGTTAAAAAAAGTGGGCGACTGGACAATGAAGGTTAATCGTGACTGGGAAAGGGACGTCTTGTCTTAAGCTATAGTCATTTAACTCATCAGAAATATAACACCAAGGGAGGGATTCTCGCTAGCCACAACCTGAAACAGATAAAAATATTCTATCCTCGAAGTTTCGAGCAAAGCCCCTTCGTCTGGAGAGTTAGTAGAAAGAGAAATAGAATAAACAAATTTGTTCCTTCTATAGCAAGCTATACAAGCAGTCACGAGAAACAAAATTAACTAATGACATGAACGTAACCATAACAAAATGAAAACTTATTCAATATTGAGCCAAAACAGAAGTAAAAAACCCGATAGAAAGGGGGTATGCTTGCATGCAGGCTGAATAAAAAACAAATGAGAGTAAATTAGAAAATTAAACAGAGTATTTTGTATCACTTTTCTATGCCATTTGTTGTGTTTAATCTTCTACTGTGCTCACAATTGTCTTGCAATTAAACTACATTTCTCGCAATTCACGATCTAAAAAATATTGATCAAATCTTGACTGTTAGAGTGAACATTCCAAGAAATATTGCATCGTAAGTTCGCTTTACGATCGTAAGTAAACAATTTTGAAAGCGTAGCCATACAGATTTTCAAATTAGTCCAGCGAATTAGTTCCAAGTCGGGTCGGTGGTTTCGTCATAAGCGTCCAATAGCTTTTGTTTTCGACAACACGGTCGAATAATTCACGATATTTGGCTTAAATGATGTCACGGCTTAAGAACATTGAGAATTTACTGGTGAATGTCAACCGATAAGAAACAAAATGACGTTTGAATGTATAATAATTTGTATCAATGTACTTGAGCGACTGAACGTGTAACTGTGAAAGATGAATACTTACGCCCATAGATGTGATCTTAAACGACGTATCTCGGCCTTGCTCAGGAGAGGACTGAAGAGATCTGGCTTTAGCGGAGCAAATCTCAAACGTATGAGTAAACATGCGAAGAAATATTACCTCGTAAATTCGCCTTACGATCGTAAGTAAAAGATTTCAAAGCGTAGCCGTACATATTTTCAAACAAGTCCAGTGAATTAGTTCCTTGTGGGGTTGGTTTTAGAACAACTGAAATTTTGGCCCGAGCTCACACGGAAACCTCTTAAATAATCATCTGGCGATTAAATGACGAAAATTTTATCATGGTTAGCTTGTCTGAATTTTCAAAGTGTGTTCATGTTATTTCATTTAGCCAGACTCTGAGGTGATGTTCGTGACGCCGTTGAAGTGAATAGGGGGTATTAAAGTGGACATTTTCTATCTAAGCACAGTTTCCGTAATAAGGATTACAGAGAAAAATTCTGGGTGTACAATCATAGATTTTCGCAAAAGGTATCGTCTTACCAGACGGTCAAGCGCGAGGCGCGTGCCGTCATGTGATCGATGTCAAGTGCCACTTCGGCCATGATATTTGCGCAGCAAGTAATTCTGAGTCCCTGTTTTCAGAAACTTCAAAGTCGATTGAATTCCATCGTTGTGTGCCGGAAGTGTTTGCATGATGATTGCCGATTTTTGCCTTGTGAGATTGTTGAAAGTAATTTTTAGTAGATGTGATGCAGATACTGCTGAAATTCCTCTTAGACCGAACGCACACCTAGGGGAGGGTATATGATATGGTTGGGAAGCTTTTTTAACTAATGCTCTTCAACTTTCTTTCCGTCTACGCAGCTAGATTGGTATTAGCATAAACGAATATCAATGAGCTAAATAAGTTATTAATGGAACCTGGAAAAACAAAACGAAACAAATTGAGACAAATATGGTATTATTCACGATATTTTGCGGAAATGATGTCACGGCTTAAGGAGATTGAGAATTAACTAGTGAATGCCTACCAATAAGAAACAACAATGACGTTTGAATATATAATAATTTATATCAATGTATTTAAGCCACTGAACGTGAAAGACTAATAATTGCGCCCATAGATGCGATCTTGAACGAGGTACCTCGGCCTTGCTCAGGAGAGGACCGAAGAGATCTGGTTTTAGTGGAGCAAATCTCGACTGTTAGAGTGAACATTCCAAGAAATATTGCATCGTAAGTTCGCTTTACGATCGTAAGTAAACAATTTTGAAAGCGTAGCCATACAGATTTTCAAATTAGTCCAGCGAATTAGTTCCAAGTCGGGTCGGTGGTTTCGTCATTAGCGTCCAATAGCTTTTGTTTTCGACAACACGGTCGAATAATTCACGATATTTGGCTTAAATGATGTCACGGCTTAAGAACATTGAGAATTTACTGGTGAATGTCAACCGATAAGAAACAAAATGACGTTTGAATGTATAATAATTTGTATCAATGTACTTGAGCGACTGAACGTGTAACTGTGAAAGATGAATACTTACGCCCATAGATGTGATCTTAAACGACGTATCTCGGCCTTGCTCAGGAGAGGACTGAAGAGATCTGGCTTTAGCGGAGCAAATCTCAAACGTATGAGTAAACATGCGAAGAAATATTACCTCGTAAATTCGCCTTACGATCGTAAGTAAAAGATTTCAAAGCGTAGCCGTACATATTTTCAAACAAGTCCAGTGAATTAGTTCCTTGTGGGGTTGGTTTTAGAACAACTGAAATTTTGGCCCGAGCTCACACGGAAACCTCTTAAATAATCATCTGGCGATTAAATGACGAAAATTTTATCATGGTTAGCTTGTCTGAATTTTCAAAGTGTGTTCATGTTATTTCATTTAGCCAGACTCTGAGGTGATGTTCGTGACGCCGTTGAAGTGAATAGGGGGTATTAAAGTGGACATTTTCTATCTAAGCACAGTTTCCGTAATAAGGATTACAGAGAAAAATTCTGGGTGTACAATCATAGATTTTCGCAAAAGGTATCGTCTTACCAGACGGTCAAGCGCGAGGCGCGTGCCGTCATGTGATCGATGTCAAGTGCCACTTCGGCCATGATATTTGCGCAGCAAGTAATTCTGAGTTCCTGTTTCAGAAACTTTAAAGTCGATTGAATTCCATCGTTGTGTGGAGGAAGTGGTTGCATGATGATTGCCGAATTTTGCCTTGTAAGAGGTTCATGTGGATTGTTGTTGTTGTCTTTTTATTTTTTTTTAATTTTAAGCTTATGTGTTAGGTCTATTTTTTTAGAAAAACCTTTGCAAGAAAAGTCAATCAAAAAATTAATTAAATAAACAAAAAATTAAATAAATTAAAAGCTACGAATCTTCATCCCCATGGCGTCATTGGTTTTTTCAAAATATAGTGATCTGTGTAAGAATTCACTTTAGTTCTTGATCATTCGCCAAAGCAAGAGCCGTTTCTGTTCAGGGATTTAAACTCATAAATGCGCATAGGCTAAATTACAAAAGTGATATAACGAATTTGCCTTTTGAGAATTCCGAGGAAATTGACTACTTTTAAGGCTGGTTTCTTCTAAGGAAAATTTGCCACAGGAAAAGAGCGTACAGGAGAGTTTTCTTTGTTTTATGTAGTCAGTTCTGATAGAGAGTTGACAAGATAATGAAAATCCGTTCCTTTCCTGAGACAAATTTTCCTAAGTGAAAACCAGCCTTCAAAAATGCGTGCATGAAACGGGAAAAGCAATAACCTCCCTTCTAAGGCTCATTGCTGTTGGTTATACTAGTAGATAATTTATGCATCACTAGTCGTTAAAAAAAGTGGGCGACTGGACATTGGAGGTTAATCGTGACTGGGAAAGGGACGTCTTGTCTTAAGCTATAGTCATTTAACTCATCCGAAATATAACATTAAAGGGAGGGATTCTCGCTTGCCACAACCTGAATCAGATAAAAATATTCTATCCTCTAAGTTTCGAGCAAAGGCCCTTCGTCTGGAGAGTTAGTAGAAAGAGAAATAGAATAAACAAACTTGTTGCTTATATACCAAGCTATACAAGCAGTCACGTGAATCAAAATTAACCAATGACAGAAACGTAACAATAACAAATTGAAAACTTATTCAATATTGAGCCCGTACACAGCAACAAAACCCAATAGTAAGGGTGTATGCTTGCATGCAGGCTGAATATAAAACAAGTGAGAGCACAGTAGAAACTTAAGCACCGTATTTTATATTACTTTTCTATGCCATTTGTTGTGTTTAATTTTCTACTGTGTTCTCACTTGTTTTACATTCAGCCTGCATGCTGGCATAGCCCCTAACTATCGAGTTTGTTGCTGTGTGCTGGCTCAATATTGAATAAGTTTTCATTTTGTTATGGTTACGTTTCTGTCATTAGTTAAATTTGTTTCACGTGACTGCTTGTTTAGCTTGTCATATAAGTAACAAGTTTGTTTATTCTATTTCTCTTTCTACTAACTCTCCAGACGAAGGGCCTTTGCTCGAAATGTCAAGGATGGAATATTTTTATCTGTTTCAGGTTGTGGCAAGCGAGAATCCCTCACTTGGTGTTGTGTTGTTGTGCCGGTGTCTACGCTGGACCAGCCTTGTTGATGATTTCATCAGAAATATGTCTTTGGTGGACGGTAATATTCACGCTATACTAAGAGGTAATGAATAAGCTATATTATGGATTGTCCTCAAAAAATAAAGGCTCTCTATCAAGTCGTACTTGTTCTTTGCTGTAGGCAAATTGAATCAGTAATCAGGTGTTAGCCCACAAGAGATACGTACGAGAATTCATCACCAAAAACTGAAACAGAAGCGCATGTACTTGATAACGTACCAGATTACACTAGACTGAAATCTAAAAAGTTCGCTGATCGCACTTGAACGCTTTAGAATTTGTGAGAGGGTAGAATATGAATAAAGATGAGAAATTAGAATATACATGATAACAAAATACTTGTGACGAACCTATTTATGGCCGAAAGGTCCAAATATTCCAATCAAACTATTCTTCGAAGCAAGCTCTTGCGTTCCTCTCATTGCATTTTTTTCGGCTTTGGATGGTCGAACCAAGCTTTCCTGTTGATAGAAAAAAAGCGTTTGTTACTCTCTTGTTTTACGAGAGACTGCGCTGACTACCGTATTATTATTAAACTTTTTCTGCTTCGTTCAGAACAGCTCAAGTAGCGCTCCATGTTTTGATGACCTGTAGATGTTGCTGATAAAAAGTCACAGCAGTTGCGTATCCATGAGGAGCAAGAGAAATGATTGTCTCTACGAGCCAAAATAAGATCGCGCCAAATTACATCAATGTGAAAAAATGTTTTTACGTTCAAGTCAAAATACATAAAAATAAGGCCATAATACTGATAACGTTGTTTTCCACTGGGCGAATTTTATCACAAGAAATCGATAATTTTTTGTTTAAATTGAATAGTTTTCTAATTAGTTACAGTAGAGAACTGATGACACAAAAGGAAAAGTTGCTTCGCCAGATAAGATTCGTCTAGTTGAGAACAGCCCTTATATCTTCCTGAATATTTTCAGACTGTCTTTACCATTATTCTTCCTTAGAGCGAAGTCATACCATTATATTCGTAACATCGTTATATTTTTCACATGCACAGTTCGGAGCCCATAAATTATTTCTTTATGGCTGGGAACCCGTCGATTCGTTCTACCGTGTGGCTACACGAAAGATTTTAGGTGGTGTTTATAAGAAGGTGAGTCAGCCTTCTTGGTAGGGATAGCCCTGGTAAGAGGGCTTGATTTCACGTCGGCTTTACATGGGAGTATTCTGACCCTTCTAGAAGACTGGATGCATGAAGTATGCATGTGTTCACTAAGTTTCCCAGCTCTCCAAAGAGGGTTATTTCTTCTGAGTGTGTTACGTGGAAAATTTCCATCCCTCTAAGAAGAGATCTCAAGTAGTCGATTGCGAAACGAAATCAAATTTTAGAAGGAATTTTACAGAGAGGTGAGATCTCGGGAAAAAAGGCTTGCCCTACTATGGAAGCTGGCTCGGTTCCATGTGAACGCCACCTTAAAACAAGGCTATTCGCCTAATTTAACACGTTTTGGTGTACGACAACACCAAACTGCACCTTAGAGCACCATCTGATTCTTGGTAGCTCAATGGTTAGAGCGTCTCACCGATCATCAGAGAGATGCTGCTTTGATCCCCGTCTGGGGCTTAGAAATCGTTGTCTGAGGATAGAGCTCGACGAACGTTCATTTATCATTTACTGTTTACAGAATTAGTGTGATGGCGTACAGGAAATGGTTAAAATCTACCCATTTCAAAGAAAATGGGAAGAAATTTGAAGAACATTCGTCACTTTGCACTATATTAACTAATCACATCCAATTTAATGCAAATGAACGAGCAGTCAACACAACACGATCTCTCTAAATAAAACGCACTTGTATATTTAAGTAGGGCTTAGAGGCAATGGCGTAGCCAGCTTTGTCTTTCTGTGGGAGGTGCATCCATGAATAACTGGAATCGATATTTAGCTTCCCTTTCTGAAGGCCAGTATTATTTAGCCCGTGTTTCCAAACAGGCTAAGTTAGCTAATTCTTATTAGGACCAGTGTCCCAGTAAGTATGTCCCTCCAAAAATTTGTCACTTTTCTCGGAAATTTGGACCCCTTTCGATTCGCACAATGTGTTTAGACACCGAGAAGCCATTAACAAAACCAAGCTTCTGAAGCTTTCTCTGGAAGCTAAGATTAAATGTGAGATCAATTTGTTAATTTGTTTATTTTTTTAGTAAATACTGACCTTACGAGCGATAGCCCTTTATCGAGTTTCTTGGTGATCTTTGAGCTTTTTCTTTTTGAGATCTTTTTTTCATCCATCTGAAAATGTCACCTAGTTGCTATGCCACTTTATGTTTCACTCCGACAAAGGACCTTTGGTAATCCAACTTTTTGGCAGTTCCCCAACCCCTTTGACTTTTTGCGCGTCGTTCAACACCGCTTACGCATCCTTCTGACTTTTATATTAGAAAGCGATAGACTCTTTCTTTAAATCTACAGCAGTTACGTGGCAACCTACTAATCGTGTGAATAAGTCCGTAATGTCTGTAATACTAGAATCTTTGGATAGTGTTTGATACTTTCCGACATTTCAATTAACTACAAAGTTGAGCAATGAGATTCATAGTTATTAATCGAGAAGCAACTTTTTACGCCTGATGGCTAGGACCCAACGAACGACATTTGATCCATTTGTGAAATAAAATTTAGATAATGCGTTACCAAAATAGATCTGAATGGCTGTTGCCGTTATGGGTGGATAGTGTGGCGATTAGTCATACGTTGGTAAGCTATTTTGGTAAACCTACCTGAACTCGCGACAAGGGGGATAAATTTCGTCAGAGGGGGACAAATTTCCTGAGAAATATGTCCTCCCGAGGGACACATTTCCGAAGAAATTTGTCCCGGGGCACATATTTCCTGTGACACCGGGATCATTTGCGTCCGTCAGAGCGATCGCAGTGATAAAGAATTAAATGAAAATGTATTTTGACCTGGCAAAGTTCACCTTATCGAATGTTGGTATCCCATGTCCAACTTAGCAGAAACTATTACTGGTAGCCTTGTGAATGCAATGTTTAACTTCCTTGCTATATGTCTCTATAAGTAAAAGGTTACATTTTATTGCTTCTCTCTTGCTATTGTTTTTTCTTCCCTCGACATTCCACTTTCCATCCCATTCCCACTCATTTTCACCCTGATTTTTTCCCTTAATTCCCATCCCTCGGTGAGGGCAAACTTCTCCCTGTTCCCCAATCGCTACGAGATTGCTTAGGGGGATGTAAAATCCTCCCCCCCCCCTCTTCCGATGATTAAACTACGTGTACACCCAGAAGTTATTACTTGATACTGGCACGGAATTAAATTTCTTCATACTGAAGCCAACTGAACTCTCCCAGAGTGATATTGCTGTGTTTCTAACAGATGTCAATGCGACAATATCTCATAAAATTACCACTGTTACTTCGCTGGCACCACGATGACCAGCTATCTAATGACTTCTCGAATAAGAGCTTCAATGACATCTGCTGCTTTATTGTAATCTAGCTTAGAACTTTGAAACTGTGTCAGATGCCACACTTTGGCTTCAGACGAGACGTCATGCATGGGAGCATGCAATACATAAATTTCTGATCTATTTGGCCTCAAATATTGCATGCAACCTCTGTTCCGTCACGATTGTCGTGGGTGTTATTGACATGATTGTTTAAGAAATTCGATTGCACAATCAAATCTTGATTTGATAGCAGTCACGGCGCGAATTAACACGACACCTCTATCGAGTTTCTGAAGTTCCTTTGAATTAAACAGTTAGAAAACTTCTTCCGATGAGAGTGAACATTGGAGCCACTTAAAAAGTTGTAGCACACTTGCACTGTAGCAAAGAAATCAGCAACCGGACTATAACAATTTTCATTTTTTCAACCATCACCAAATTTAGACGATGAGCAAAGCAAGGTACATACAGAGTCTGCGGTGCAATACTTTAACAATTTTGCTGCAGTTACGGTCTCTTTTGACGAATTGAGAATTGCTGTAGTTGAGAAGACTAGTAACTGTCGTATCTGATAGCTTGGACACCTCGTAAGCTTTGTAGCTGATCGTGCTGTTCAGGTGGAAATGTGATAATTTTAGGTTTGAACAGTTTGTTGTTCTTTGGATTTTCACCAATACGTTTTTTCCACTGATAAAAATCCTCAGAAACAAATGGACTAACGGACGCACACCGTTTCTATCAATCATTGAAAAATGACGAAAGGTAAAACAGTAAACTTTATCCCGTGGATAGAATAGACTCGATCCACGGGAACCTTTTGTACCTATCAGGAATAAAACGTCGGCCTTGTGACTAGGAGAAGTGGAACTTTAGTTTTGAACCTGGCTATGTTGGTCCGTTAACTATATGTAAAGTACTGAAATAAAAGCGATATTAAATTCAACTTAAACCTTATAATCTGTGCATACTTACTGTTAATTGAGTAAATAGATATCGGAAAAAATATCCGGAGTAATTGCCCCCTTTTACCTCCCCTACCGCTCTCACACCGCCACTGCGTTGGCCAGAGTAAGATGATAGAAATCTGATTCTGCTGAGAAAAAGTTAAGGAAATTTTAATAACCCCGGGCTGAGATTTCAGTTGGGCTACCCCCATTGGAATTGTTCCAGTATTGAGCTCCTTAACCATGACGCTCTGTACGTGTTAACCTATTAAAGTGATCAAGGTTTTATATGAAGTCATATCTGAATGTCGTAGAAATGTATGACATTCCAAAAGGCTTGGATAAAATCTCAATGTTTACGGAGTCTCAATCAATTTATGAATTTTAAATTTCGTCTTTCAGGAGAATACTTATGAAAAAGAATTGATTAACCTGAAAACATGAGCTGTAAGTATATTTTAATCTTTTGGGCTTTTTGTGCCATAAGTGACATTTTCCGGGAAAAACTATAGATTGGTTGTGATTCGAATTCTTTCGCAACCTGTACTTTTATGTTCTATAGCTTTACTCTGTCTGGTATTTTTTTTAAATTTAAGTCTGTTTGTCTTCCTCGTTTTCTTTATTATTTATCTAGATTTTTTTGCACTTGTTGAACGCCTAAACGGCTCTTTTAAGCATGAGTATGTTCAAGTCCGTAGTGAGCCTGTCTTGTTATAGGGGGCAATAAATTATCCAAGAGAGCACAATTTATGGACGAAACTGAATAGCTTATAATTTATGCATGACTTGTACTGTGATTTCTAAACAAATGGAAAGACGTTCTAAACGGTCCAAAGTGACTTTACGAGGTCAAAAAATAAAAAAGAAATTATAGACATTTAGATATATATCGAGTAATTGCTGGATATATCGACATTTTTGCACAAAAATCGTAACTTTTGGTTAGTTCATGTTAGTTTCTGCATTAACATTTCGGATACATCAGGCTTGTAAAGTTCAAATTTTTTCGGACGTTTCTTTTTGCTCGATGATTTCCGTTATGTGACGGCTGCTATGCAATAAGTTTATGATTTGTTAAAATTTGTTAACGTAGATAAGCCATGAATGAGTTGAAACGTATTCTCAATCCGAAATAAATCAAAATACTTCCATCACATGGCGTGTGTTCACTGAAACATTACAGTAATCAATTCTAAGACAATCCCACCCCCTAACGACTTCTTACAAACAGTAATAATATCTCAAATTTCTTTCAGGGGAGCTCAAATTTTTTTGAGAAGCTTAGTTCCTTAATGCTCCCTCCCAATGGCTACGGCCTTGTACGTGTTTCATTCAGGCGCGTAGCCAGGAATTTTTCGGAGGAGTGTTTTGATGTTTAGCGGTTTTTGCCCTTAAAAAATTTTCAGCACTCCAGGAAATGTACTGCCTTATTGACTACTAATTTATCACATAACAGAGTTTTCTGAGCGTAATGGAATACGAAAGTTAGCCTCGCGACCATGCCTTTTAAAACCACTCGTTAGTCTATCTCACTTTCTTTTACCAAATGTTTAATTTGTCGCTGTAGACAGAGAACAGTAATTTTGGCTGCGGCCAACTGCCCAAACATTCACATCTTCACTTCAGATAATACGTATCGACAGTTTATCCCGACGCCAAGGGCAGTTTCAAGCTCGCAAATTAAAGCTGACTAGATTGTGATACTGTGTTATGACTCACTATACTCCCTATGGAACTGGAAACTCAAGTTCGTTGTAACTATGGCAGGGGTTAAACTCCCCGAACTCCCCCCTTGCCTATGCCACTGGTTTCATTGGAGCGCGTATTTCTTTACAAGCTTGTTTCTGTTTATGATTCCTTTGTTACATGATTATGGATATTTAACAATTATTCGCCGAAGGTGAAGTAAATGTTGTTGAATAATCCCCGAGACGAACCCGAGGTTGATTGATATTGATCATTTGAAAGAAAGTAGCGAACTAGCACTTTTAAAATCTCTTCGGTAACATTTACAAAGGTAACCGCTATCTTGCGTCTGAGCCTTTAATGTTATATTGACCTGTTGGTGATTATCGAGACTTATGACATAATTTTTTGGCCAATCACCACATGGGGTATCGACAATTACCTGTGTAACTGTAATAGAATTTATTATCACTTATTTTATCGTTTACTAAATGACTGGCAATTTGCAAGCTCAGCGTATGTATTGCCAGTGCAGTAACCACGAGATAATATTGGAGCTTGGTGATATGACGGACAATATGTGGGACGCTTGCGGTCATCAGAAAGTTGCAGGTATGATCCTTTCTAGGATCAGAAATTATTTTCGTAAGGATTTAGTTGTTCGAATGGTCACATATTGTCCGTGTTACCACCAAGCTCCCATATGTGCATTGTGTTTAACATCTATTTATACTTAAGTATCAAAAACCATTTAGAACAATATAATCAACACGTAGAACAATATGGTATGACTAGAATCAGGGCCGCCGAGAGAATGTGCGGGCCCCGGGGCAATATTTTTTCGTGGGCCCCTATGACGTCATAGGAGTATTTATTTAGGGGCATTTAAAAAACCACAAGCAAAACTAAAAGCACTGCTAACTGCTTAGCTTTCTTAGCGTAACTGCCCAAGGAATACAATGCTAGAAGGCATTGTTACAAACTTTGAAGAGAAACCTTAAAGAACATGCACTGTCACCGTTAGTCCGTAACCAAGAATAACATGAAGTGTCAGTCATACATACAGTTAAATCTCACAGTTAAATTTTACCTAGTGGCACGAAGAGGTAAATTTTGTCTTGGAGTAGTAAAATACTGTTTTCACCAGGAGAAGATAAAATTCACATTTTCGTGCCACCATGTAATGTTCTATATTTAGGCTGTGATGAAACTTTTCTACGTGCTTGTATTTACAAACTAAAAATATCGTTTGACAATGACAAGTATTAGTGATCAAAACAACAATAGACAACTGTATTACTGAGATTTAAGCAACTGCGAAGGGTTTCATTAGGCAACAAAAAAGCAAAGGTTATAAAACAACCGTCTGCCACAAAGTGCAGTTTCTGTGTTTAATCGTCATTTGAATAGGGCAATGTCAATACTAGTTTGTTGCGTAAATAATTAGCAGTGTGATAATAACCATTCATTGCGCAAATATTCAGCCAAGCCATTTTGAACAGTTTGTTGTGCAAATATTTAATTGAAAGATTTTAATAGTTTTCTAGATATTTAGACGAACAATTTTAAGTTTGGTTGAACGATTGATTTTGTCAAAAAAAAATATACTGGTTAATTTTGTAGAATAAACGATTAGTCAGGAAAGTCTTTAGCTTGCTTTTGTCTTTAACTATTACATGAGGGACACTATCCACGGGAATCTAATTAAAGGGGACAGTATCCATCAGTGCATACGGTAAGGGGGGACTGTATCCGTGGGGAAACACTATCTGTTGTGAACCCCCCATTCCTCTGATCAGAGGTAGAAAATTTAGACCATTTATGTTGCTGAGGCGATCTCTTGAATTGAGCTCTGGAATTAGAACAACAAATGAAACTTTTGCTTTATCTTTCAAGGGAAAAATATTGGATTCGAAATATTTGCAGAAAAATTTGGAAAGGAAGAGTTGGAGAAGAGGTTGAAAGATGAACTCACGGTACAGTCTAAACACCACCTTGTATTACAAATATTGACTTGTCGTATGAAGGTGCCTAAGCAAAAATATTGGACCTCAAGTTAATACATACCAAATACTCAATACCTATTGAGATTTTTTAAAAGGCTGCCTTCGAAGAACGTCGGGAGGTGACAAATTTAGCATGCAGGCTCTAAAGCGATTAATTTCATTGAGAGTATATAAGTGCAGATGGTGTTGGCGCCTAAATTTTGTAGCTATTTGGGCATCACGTTTACCAATGAATGTGGAGTAAGTTGGGGACAAACTTCCAAATGCCGCTTCTTAATGCATTCAATGTTTGTTCCCGAACTAGCGTAACTTATCGGTGCCTGGTTGCTTAAGTGGTTTTATTTATACTGGATAACCCTATCAGCTATCTGAGCTGGTCTCCCTAGAGGTCCAGTAAGGGCCTACCCTCTTGGGTCCAGTGTTATGACAGAAGGAAACCGGAGGACCCGGAGAAAGCCTGCGATGCTTGGTAGAGTGAAACTGGGCAATACTCTTCTCACATGTGACCGCGGCAACTTTTAATCAGACTACTGCACGCGGCCGGAATCGAATCCTAGTCACAGTGGTGAGAGACACGTGCACTACCACTGAGCCACCAGCACCCACTTAGTGATTGTTGAATGATATTTATAGCGAGAGATCTCTCTAATTTTATTCATAATCCCCCCGGTAGATCTAGAAAATTTCTATGGAATACTTGAACGTGAAAATGAAGTAACTGTCTACAAAGATTTACTAGAGCCAAACATTTCCATATCTATTTAGTAAACTACGCATCCCTCGGTGCTAGCAAGAGCTTATTGGAGTCACTGTGTGGTCGCTGCTTAAAGTGATTGTAAAAATACATAAATACTCCTTCTCTCATGACATAGCGTGCTACTGTTGCTATGCAATAGTAGACACAAAAAGTTCGGGTCTCTAAAACAATGTCTTTCATTTCCAAGACACCGGTGCGTCTCGATTGATGGAATTGAAATAATGCTTAACGGTTTTAGAGTTGATTCGAAACTTCGAACTACCAGAGCAGCCGTTATAAAGTTAAATAATAGAAAATTTAAATAGCTTATTGACTAAAATCAAAAAGGGTTTCCTCATTCACTCTTGTTTCATGGTTTAGCAGCTCAGACAGTTGGGAAACCCCAGGATTTCCAAAGGGACGTTTATTAGTCTTTCTTTGTAGTTAAAGTACGTAGTACATTGCTAGGCTGTTGTCTTATTTTTTATTAACTGAGTTGTCAACCAGCTGGAATTACAAATGCTCTGAATCAAGTCGCCTCATGTCATACTAAAGTTGATTAATTTGCAATCCTTCAGCCTCCGCCAGATTCTCCGCAGTTTGGGAACCTCAAACTTTTCATGAAAAAACAGAAATTCAAAATGTTATTTCTTCTTGGCACAACTGTTAAAAGCTTTCGAAGGGCAACCCACACTGTTGGAACCGGTGGATTAGGCGTGGTAAAGATCGTGGAAAATCCAAAATTTCCTGCTCACGACTTCTTCCAACCAGGCCGCCAATTTCCAGTAAGGCTACGGCATGCAAACCTCAAATATATAGATGACGCCGGAGCAGACGCAAGATCGTTCTCCATCAAGTTCGCCGACAGCGACAGTGATTCTCCATTGGACATAGTCATGAATACTGGCGAGGCAAACATCTTTTGGGACGTGGCAAGCTTGGAGGATTTTGTTCCAGTAGAATCGGGGCCAACCGCAAAGGAATACGTCTTCAAGAATCCTTATTAGTAAGTGTATCAAACTTGATATTTTATGTTTCTATAACAATAATTATCATTCCATGCACAAAATGAAAACTCTGATACTTGTAATTACTTGATTTCCGTAGTTTCCTGCGACCCAACTGACTCTTGAGCGACTAGAGACCTAATTGTAATGCGCGGAGGAGACCTAATTGTAAGGTTTAACAATAACTGTGGAGAAACTGGAGAGGACTGTTTCATGAGAGAGCCAGTGAGTTTGGGTTGTCTGTGTGAGTTCTGTGTTTGTGTGTGGTGAGACATGAGCGAGTGAGCCGGACGTTTCCAAAAGAAATAAAGAAAAAAAAAACTTATATTTATTGGAGATCCTTCATTATTGTGTTGGTCGTGATCAATTCAGTGTCGCACTGAACCAGGTTTGAGTTTTGTTGTTCTGAAGAAAGTTGTGTTGCGTATGTGATGCTATGTAGGGTCCAGTCGAATCAGGTCATAACTTGGTTTTCCACCGACGGAACAATCAATTACAATTTTTATAAAATTAACGTGACTCGTGCGCGAGCTCGGATTGGTTTATACCCGTTTTCGGATGAGAGTTTCTAAACACGGAAAATTTCCCGCCAAAAGTGTATTGAAGTCTGTTTTGCACATTCAGTCTATTATCTTATAAAGGGAACACGTAACAGGCTTTGTGTATTTGAAATCTTGAGCAATGGGTGGCAGTGTAGTTAGTCGAGCATAACAGCCAAGCAACGCATAAAGTGTTTGAATTACAGTATTCAAATACACAAAGTGCGATAACTTTGGGTGAAGCAACTACCCTAAATATATGAAAAGAAACTTCGACGTTTCGAGCGAAGGCCCTTCGTCTGGGAGTGAGTAGGGTGGGTCCGGAAATCAACATGAGCTTTTATATTGTTGAATACAAAAGCGATCACGTGATAAAAAATAGACCAATTAGATGGATTTGGTAAAAACAAAGTCTAAACAAAAAATGTAAATCACATAACAGAATATATTAAGGAGGAAGCTAAGTGATCGCTTTGGTATCACGTGATAAAAAATAGACCAATAAGATGGATTTGGTAAAAACAAAGTCTAAACAAAAAATGTAAATCACATAACAGAATATATTAAGGAGGAAGCTAAGTGATCGCTTTGGTATCACGTGATAAAAAATAGACAAATAAGATGGATTTGGTAAAAACAAAGTCTAAACAAAAAATGTAAATCACATAACAGAATATATTAAGGAGGAAACTACGTGATCGCTTTTGCATTCAACAATATAAAAGCTCATGTTGTTTTCCCAACCCACCCTACTCACTCCCAGACGAAGGGCCTTCGCTCGAAACGTCAAAGTTTCTTTTCATATATTTCAGGTAGTTGCTTCACCCAAAGTTATCGCACTTTCTGTATTTGAATACTGTAATTCAAACACTTTATGCGTTGCTTGGCTTTCACATAGCTTTTAAAAACTTGCTTGTTTTTCCTTCATTTCACCGCGTTGAAGTGGCATCGCGTTTCTTACCAGGGTTCGATCTTCTTAAGCTCGTCTCTGATTGGTAGTTGATAATTTTTGGGAGAAGTTTTTATTTTATCAATGTCTTTACTAAGTTAAGTGCTTTTCAACAGTCGTTATTTTATAAAAGAAATACCGAATGGATTCCCGTGTTTGGATACTGTGATCCAAACATTTGAAATTTTGCTCCACTTTTGAAAAGCTAAAATCACTCCCTTAGTGGCTGGTGTTTTTTCTTTTTTTTTACGCTTTTCTCAAGTCTTGTAACATCCCCCGTGTTTAAGTCACAGTATCCAAACATGGGGATCCATTCGGTACTTTTTAAATATTATGTAATCACATGACCACGTAACAAAATCAATTGACGTTCTCAAATACAAACGATTATGCTTTGAATATATATCGGGGAAACAGGACGGAAACTTAGCATATAAAAGACAGTGAACTACATGAACGTATCCACAAACTACTGAAAATAAATCACTTGTTACAAAACGTGTGGTTATCAAAAGAACAGCAAGTTCATTTAAGGTTGAGTGGCTGAGCAAAACATTAGAAGCTTCTTCCGTCAGCACGTTCCGCTACGTGAAATATTCATGTGCGATTCAAAAATTCGAAATTGTTATGGACATGATAGTTAAATCTTAGCGACAAGGCCGTCGAGAGCCAAAGCGGGCCCCTCCGAGCCTCCAATATTTTTAGTTCTAACGGCGTTATCGTGAAGTATAACTAAATGGAAGCCATCGCATTGTCATTATATCAAAGATGTAAAAAATCTCCTCACCTAATATTTATGAATTTGTTCACCTAAAATGCGTTTGTATGTTACGTTCTACAAAAAGTGAAGTACTAAAAGTACTAAAAGCAAATAGTATAGCCTCTCATAATGTACGAGAGCCTCTTTTTTCTTCATTCACGTGTTGCTGCTTCTCTTGCCTTTTTTGGGCACCGGATTTATGTTGGTAAGAGGACATCACACAATAATCAATGATCACATTGTTGTATGAAAGCTCTGAAGCCGGTTGTGACGTTTAGGAACAAATTAAATATAATATCCAGACAGGGCGACAGATTGCGCCGAGTTATGTCTAATTTAATTTACACTTCACACAGTGCACAGTCGGTTTTCGCTACATTTGTTTTGTTTCAATTATGTATATTTGAATAAACAACAACCTAAAAGTGTCATAAATTCAAAGCAAAACAACAGTGATAAAGTAAAAAAGGCTCACAAAGCCATTTATGACTTCTTGATTTAATTTTGGCTTCTTTGTCTGTTGGATGCAGACGCAACCT
This sequence comes from Heliopora coerulea, assembly GCA_030142905.1. NCBI lineage: Eukaryota > Metazoa > Cnidaria > Anthozoa > Scleralcyonacea > Helioporidae > Heliopora > Heliopora coerulea. The sequence continues at coordinate 1,012,992 of JASJOG010000070.1, read as the reverse complement.
TGAAATTTAAACCTTCATAAATAAAGTGTTCTCTTGCGGCTAGATCGCATATTCCCACACAAAATAGCAAATTTGATTGACAAGTCGGCTTGAGAAACTTAAAACCGCTATTTACGTGGCACTAAATACTTCGTCGTCAGTTCGTCAGAGAGAAATATTATTTTAGATATGCATTCGTATTTACTTGAAAAAAATCACGGTAAAGCGTGTTAAAAATTTGGGAGGCAAACTTTCTGGGACCGGGCCCCGAGGCAGGTACTCCCCTTACCCCCCCTTTCGACGCTAATGCTTAGAGATAACACTACGTTTTACAGCAATTGTGAATTCAAATCTCTAAAAAACTATACGGACCATCTAGGGTCCATGGATTCTCGGTTGAGAACCGTTGACCTAAGTCACGATGTGTCCATCCTATGATTCCAGTTGTAAGTTTACTTACAACAGGAATTGATAAAGGTAAAGTCATGCGAATTCGTTTCTTCATATTTATTTGGGTGGATTGTAAATCGAGGAGAATGCGGTAGTTTAGGCTGCACATAAGATCGAAGACGTTAAGTAAGGGTACAGTGCCTATATTTATATCATGAATTTTGAAGTAATTTATGATAAAACTAAAATTTTGCATAAGATCAAAGACTTTATTATATAAAGTTGAAGTAAAGTTAAGGTAAAGTGCCTTTATTTATACTGGATAACCTTATTAGCCACCTAAGCTGTTCTCCCTAGACGCCCAGTAAGGGCCACCAATCATGGGTCCAGTGTTACTACAGGAGGAAATCGGACTACCCGAAGAAAACCTGCGATATTTGCTAGAGACAAACTGGAGAACACTCTTCCAACACATGACCAAGGCAATTTTAATCAGATGACTGCACGAAGCCGAAATCGAACCCGAGTCACTTTGGTGAGAGCAACGTGCATTACCACTGTGCCACAAGCACCCCAAGCATTTGTTTTTGAGAAACGATATTTGAGTCTTTGAAGGCAATCAAACTCACAGCCCTTGGAAATTATTAACTTTATTTTAGCGCTTTCCATCCTAAGTCGTCTCATTCGCATTTCTTTAGCTACTACAATTTGGTCGAGGCCTTACGTCGTGCCCCAGATACCTTTGCCCATCTCTATTACTACTCTCAACTTACCATGCCCTATAAAGCGAAAGATGGAAAACAGCGTTATTGCAGATATCGCGCAGTTCCAGGAGATCTTGACATTGAAGAGTCCGAGGAGAGCGGAAGATTGACGGAAGAAGAACAAAGAAATATTTGGTGAGTCAGAAACTTAACCCTTTGAAAATAAAATGTTCAATATATGGACCTAAAGCAATCCCAAATCATACCTTGTTTGAAATGAAGATTAATATACTAATTATCGTATTATTATACTGTTGTTATCATATTATTATTCTATAATTATTATTCTATAATTATTATTATACTAATTGTTATATGCTTATCAATCTTCTAATTTCGTAATGACGTCACATGAATACAATCAGTCGTTTTAGCAAGGAGAATTATTTCCTAGACAGGGTGATAAATGTGCTAAAATGTAACAGACGTTTTCTTTAATCTTTTACTGAAGAAAAAAAAGTTCAGTAGAATAAAGTGCTTTGAATATCGTTTGATTTTGCGAGTCTTATTTCGGTAAAATAACGGTTTGTTTTGGTTGGTTAACGACATAACAAATCCCTCTATAATTGAGCCAGTGGGAGATGAGCAGGTAATGAGAGCAGCCTGAGGCACACGGATGCCAAAGCTTTTATGAATATAAGTATTATTTTTATTTTAAACTATATTGTTGTCTATAAAGCTTTATATATTATGCAGATGCCATTCGGCTAGCCAAATGTCAAACACACTAGTTCATGGTTGAAATGATTTCTCATTGAAACGGGAAACTTTCTTGTGTAACACGTATCGATGCTATTTCTTTTTCTAGTTAATATATAAATCCTTTGCAACTTCGTAATTTTCACTAAGGAATGAAACGCTTTATATGGAAATATTGTTAAGCGATAAATCGGCGCAGTTTGGTTGCGCAGAAGTCTAAAATGCGCTTCGGAGGAAAAGATTAGTTTATGTGCCAAAAATTTTCGCAAAATTATTATTGGGAAGAATTTACTTGATTTTAAAATTCCTTCATACGTTGATCTGGAAGTAGAATCGATATATTTTGGTAATTTAACTTCGTTTCCCTGCCCGATATATTTCTGTTATTTGTTTTCTGTATTTTCGTTTTCTGATATGTATTTCAGTAGTTTCGTAACAGCACGATAGTAGTCAGACATTTCAAATAAGCGACAAATTTTTTAATTGTAAACATGTTTCGGCATACTTATGCCATCCTCAGTACAGTGGAAGAGATCTAGTTCTAATTTACATAAGGTTATATATTCATGTCATGTCAAGTGATGTGGATATTAAATTACAATGTTAAGAAGGCGGAAAATATTTACAAGTTAAAAACGGTGTTAAGATAGTGTATCTGTTTATTAAGATCCGGTTTAAGTTTCTTAATGTAAAGGGCTTCTTTGAGTTTTAATGAAAAAGGAGAGTCAGCAGTGTCTAGGATACGAAAGCATGATGGTGTGAAGTTAGATTTGCATTGAGGTGAAGCGAGGAAGTGTTTAAAGATGTGTGAGTTTTTGTCGGAAGTAGTGTGCTCCTTAATTCGTGTGGATAGATGGCGAGTGGTTTCGCCAATATAACGAGAATTACATCCCGCACAAGAGAATTCACAAACCACACATGATTTAAGGAGAGATGGAATGGGATCTTTAAAGCTAAAGGAATTTTTTATTTTGAAGGAAGAGTAAACTATTTTGAGGTCTAAGTCAATGCAAAAGCGTTTGACAAGGTTCCGTAGTTTCCGTTCAGTAATTTGTGAGTAAAAGCCGATGTAAGGTAGTTTAAAATAGTAGGTGTTGGGTTTGGTCGTAGTAGGTTGACAAGTATAGTTTGATGGGTCCGAGTTGTTGGTGTCGTTGTGTGATTTGATGACTTTGTCAATGAAGTGAAGAGGAAATGAATTGCGTTTTAATGTGTTAATTAATGCGTTCACGTCGCGTTGGTAGCCAGTGGATGTGTTGTTAATTTTGCGGGTGCGGTCGAGAAGAGTTTTTATTAGTCCTGTTTTGTAATTGTGTGATGTGAAACTGAGAAAATTCATTAAGAGTCCGGTGTAAGTTTTCTTGTGAAAGATGGAAGTCGTGCATGTTTCTGAATTAGCGTCTTTGGTGATGAGTATGTCTAAGAATGGCAGTTTGTTGTCTTGTTCTTTTTCAAGAGTAAATCTGATGTTTTTGTGTTGTAAGTTTAAATAATTAAAAAACGATAAGGCGTCGGTATCGTTATTGAAAACACAAAATATATCGTCTACATAGCGTCTGTAAAATAAAGCGTTAGGTCCGTCGTAATTGGTAATCCAATTCCCTTCATGATAGCCCATGAAGAGATTGGCGAGTACTGGTGCTAATGGGGAACCCATTAAATCGGATGGTGAAGGACGATAGGAGGAGACGTAGCTTTGTGCGGTATGAATTAGTTCATTCTTTACAGGGATGTAGTCTTCTTCATGTTTGAGTTTATTCTTGATAGTGTGATGAATGCGTTCGAATGTTGATAGGATATCTGCGTGGTTGAGTCTTGGAGGTTTGATGGAGAAGTAAAGGCCATTCTTTAGTAAATCGAGCTCTTCCGGTTTAAGTTCTTGTGAGGATAAATTGGTGATGGTTTCTTTGTGAGTGAAAGGTAGCGTTTTATTCTTAGCGAGGTTTTTAAGTTTCTTGCGGTGGTTGCATAGTAGCTTGTTTATCTTCTCATTGACGTTCTTTGTTAAGGCCTTCTTTAGGATATACCAGTCAACGAGGTTCAGGATGTTTTTTAGTTCCGATGTTTTCTTTGTTAGGTCGTTCTCCAGCTTTCGTTTTTCTTTCGACCGTTTGATGATAGCAGAGCGAAGCAGTCGTTTGCGGATAGCATGGACATCTTGATTATTAACGTTTGGTAGTGGAAAGCAAACAAATTTTGGGAAGACATCAAAGGACTGACAATCTCTTAAGAAGTTCACATCCAGATCAGCTTTGCGTTTCTTGGTTGATAACTTCTCTAGTGTTCGGAGGTCGGATAAGGAAACCTTTCCTTCATATTTTTGTGCAAAGTCGTAGATGATATTTCCGTAGTTTCGTAACAGCACGATAGTAGTCAGACATTTCAAATAATTTCAAATTATTTTTTGTCAATGAAATCCACAACCAAGACATAAACAACAAATACATTGTATCATTTGATGCTCAAAGTCTCTTCACTAACATACCTTTATCTGAAACCATAGACATCGCACTACATCTTATCTTTTCTCACCATCCTAACTTCAACATCAACAGAAACGACCTCAAACAACTATTCACTATCGCTACATCACAAACGCATTTTTTATTCAACGGACTGTTTTATGACCAAATTGACGGGGTTGCAATGGGTTCCCCATTAGCACCAGTACTCGCCAATCTCTTCATGGGCTATCATGAAGGGAATTGGATTACCAATTACGACGGACCTAACGCTTTATTTTACAGACGCTATGTAGACGATATATTTTGTGTTTTCAATAACGATACCGACGCCTTATCGTTTTTTAATTATTTAAACTTACAACACAAAAACATCAGATTTACTCTTGAAAAAGAACAAGACAACAAACTGCCATTCTTAGACATACTCATCACCAAAGACGCTAATTCAGAAACATGCACGACTTCCATCTTTCACAAGAAAACTTACACCGGACTCTTAATGAATTTTCTCAGTTTCACATCACACAATTACAAAACAGGACTAATAAAAACTCTTCTCGACCGCACCCGCAAAATTAACAACACATCCACTGGCTACCAACGCGACGTGAACGCATTAATTAACACATTAAAACGCAATTCATTTCCTCTTCACTTCATTGACAAAGTCATCAAATCACACAACGACACCAACAACTCGGACCCATCAAACTATACTTGTCAACCTACTACGACCAAACCCAACACCTACTATTTTAAACTACCTTACATCGGCTTTTACTCACAAATTACTGAACGGAAACTACGGAACCTTGTCAAACGCTTTTGCATTGACTTAGACCTCAAAATAGTTTACTCTTCCTTCAAAATAAAAAATTCCTTTAGCTTTAAAGATCCCATTCCATCTCTCCTTAAATCATGTGTGGTTTGTGAATTCTCTTGTGCGGGATGTAATTCTCGTTATATTGGCGAAACCACTCGCCATCTATCCACACGAATTAAGGAGCACACTACTTCCGACAAAAACTCACACATCTTTAAACACTTCCTCGCTTCACCTCAATGCAAATCTAACTTCACACCATCATGCTTTCGTATCCTAGACACTGCTGACTCTCCTTTTTCATTAAAACTCAAAGAAGCCCTTTACATTAAGAAACTTAAACCGGATCTTAATAAACAGATACACCATCTTAACACCGTTTTTAACTTGTAAATATTTTCCGCCTTCTTAACATTGTAATTTAATATCCACATCACTTGACATGACATGAATATATAACCTTATGTAAATTAGAACTAGATCTCTTCCACTGTACTGAGGATGGCATAAGTATGCCGAAACATGTTTACAATTAAAAAATTTGTCGCTTATTTGAAATGTCTGACTGATATGTATTTCACTGATGAACTTTTACTGTTCATGAAGGTGTACAAATCTGCAAAGTTTAATCCCATAGGACGGTCTAATAACATGCTACCTCCAGAAATTTTGAACTTTTAAAATTTTTGATGACCATTTTTCAACATTTTTGGAGAAAAGAAACTGACATTTGAAACAATCATGCAGGCACAGACAATTTAGGGAACTAGCTGTCTAAACATATCCAGAAACCTTAACTCAAAACATGTTCGAAAAACGTACAAGATGTTTAGTTAAACAAGGACCTTAATGGTTAATCCTCCATTAAAGCTAACGTAATTTGTAAACGTCGATGAAGCAAGTGCTAAGAACTGGGAAGATCTGGGATTTCAGGTTAATTAATTCAAACTAGTGTACTATTTCTTAAGAAATATGAAATACGTGAAATAATGATGCCTTATTTTAGAATGTTGGTCCAGGGATCTAGAGTTAATGTGATACCAATATTTTTGTGAAGAAAACACCTTTACAAACCAAGTTATTAAAGAAGCTTGAGCCTTGAATACTATCCTAGCTACACTGAATTAGGTTTATTTTAAACCATCTCTGAAGACCTATCAATCCTGTATTAGATGTATCTATACAAGCGTACATGCATGAAGCCATTCATTAATTCATGTATACGTACGTGCTTACGTATTGACGTTTTCGTGAATGAAAGTATGTATGTATGTATGTATGTATGTATGTGTGTATACTTATGTATGTATTCACGTATACTTGTGCATGCGTCGGAACGACAATAAAAGTGGAGGAGGCGGGGCGGTGAGATACCAATCTCAGTACGGGTTTGTCTGACAGTGCGGTGCAAGGGTGAAAACCCCAATGTTCATTTGCCGTCCTTATACTGGTGCCAAAACCATAACCTGAATGTTATACGAAGTTGAATTTCTTAGTTGCTGATGGTTCGTTTACTCAATGCAACTGGTAGGGCGAATTTATGAAACAGATTCAAGGTAAAGATGGGGTAACAACTGCTCTGTAAGAACAGTCAATAAAGCAATTCGCTTTCTCGCTGCCCTCTTACCTCATGAATCAAATTTTGTCAAGTCATATGCACAGTTCAGACTTTTCAATACATCTACATATGGCTTCTTAACTTTAATTGCAACACTTGCATTACCTTAAAACATTGGGGGCGAACACATACTCTCCTCCCCCACCAAAATGTGGGGGGGCAAGGCCCGCTGGCACCACTGTTTTCGACGTCCCTGTATGTATTTATGTATGTATATATATATATATATATATATATATATATATATATATATATATTTATATATATATATATATATATATATATATATATATTTATTTATATATAAATGTATAAATATATGTAGGCATGTATATTTGTATATATGTATGTGTATTTGTATGTATGTAAAGTATTTGTAGTTGAAGTAAAGTTAATGCATTTAGTGAATATACAAGTGGTGTTCATGTATGTCCGTCTATAATCCTTTATGCTCGTTTAAATTATGTTGGCAGGAATTTTAACCGCCATGAAGGGGAGAAACGACCGCAGGATTATTTACGAAACGAGTACGCTAATCGACTCTCTAAAGGTCCAGTCCATTACCGCCTGCAGATCCAAATCCACGAATGTTCTCCAAATGATACAGCCACCATCTTCCACGCTGGTATCATGTGGGATAAAGAAACCCATCCGTGGTTCGATTTAGCAACGGTTACAATAACAACCTTGCTGTCACCAGATATTTTAGAGCGGACCTCTTATAACATAGCAAACCAGCCAGAGTCACTGGGTCTTCTCGAAGCTAATTCTCCCCGAGATTACAACAGCATCGGCCAGCTCCGTAAGGCGGTTTACGAATTTACCCAAAAAATTCGTAGTTTGAAAACAGGCTCGCTGATTCCTCGCAGCCAGAATGCTTCTTATCATATCGAAATTGATACAGGAGATTGTGAGAATGCTGGGACCGATGCAACAATCATGATCCGAATTACAGGTACCATCAACGGGTTACGGTCGTAGAAATAAATTACTGAAAAGTCTTTAAAGGGACAGTAAGTTTCCTAATCATTAATATACATCAGTTAGTAAACCAATCTTGCTTAGATGAGCCTAAACGTACCGAGCGATGGGTGCCATGTTAGTACTCTACGTCTTTCCCTATAGCTCTCGATGCCAAACACTGTTAACACTTCGTATCGAAATTTTTATCTTATTATTATACTGAGGTTAATAGTAGAACATTTCTGGACTTGTAACTTCATTTCGGAAACCAATATTTTGATCAGATTTAGAGGAATTGTTAAGACATCTAATCTGATATATGTTGGTGATAATATTACTCTTCAATAATTAGGGGTATCCAAAGATTTTTTGGGGGGGTTGACCCCAGTCCACCCCGGTATTTGTGCCACTGTCCTTATCCAGCATCCCAAAGAAAAAGCATTGGAATCTAGCACTAGCCTATAATGGCTGTCGACCTATGGTAAGCAGTTCGTAGTATTCTCTTCTTTGTTATTCGGAACATTAAATTTCGCGGTACCGGTTACGTAAGACTGAAAGAAATTTTTATACGTTGAGAATCACTTCACGTCATCTAAACGTTCAAATCTTTTTCAAATAAACTTTCCAATTTGTAATCCATAATTCTATCTATTATTTAAGGCTCCAAAGGCTGCACCGATTTTTTGAATTTGGATAAGTGGTTCCATAACGACTTTGAAGCCGGACAGAAGGACACTTACAAAGTGGAAGCTTTTGACGTCGGGGATATTCACCTGATTGAGCTGCACTCAGATCAAGGAGGTGGCTTTTGGCAAGATCCGGACTGGTTTGTTAACACTGTTACAATAATAAGTTCAAGCCAAGATCGTGTTTACATCTTTCCATGTTTCAGATGGGTCATTAAAGATATAACTCTATTTCTTGGAAAAGGTAAACAAAATTGCATTTATGGTATTTATATGAAACTAGGGCTAAACGTAAGGCAGAGGTAATTTCTGGGATTTGATTCTAAGGCAAAAGAAGTAAAGAAAAACAATAAGAATAACTACTTCAACATTTCCATCGACAGAAGTAACGACAACATCTTCTACAACAACTGGAATACCAGGAATAAAATGAAATAAGTCATAAAAACCATAAGAATAACAACAACAAGAAACAGGCATAGTGACAGTAGGATAGTAGACATCAAGAACACCAACAACAGTAATAAAAAAACTAGAAATTTTTCATTATAATCTGACACTGCAGAAGTCAACTGAAAAGCGTTGAGTCGAGTGGTGGAATTTGAAGTTGCGACTTCAGGATACTGGTCCACCGCTCTACCTGTTGAGTTATCGAGTCCACGGGGATTGGAGGCGAGTTCTTATCCAACTTAAGTGCACAACATATTCTCGCGACAACTTAACGCTAATCCATGAGAGGAACTGCAATGTTTAAATTCTATTTCACATATATATTTATAGAAAAACACCCTAAATGTTATAGAAAATGTTATAAGTGAAGTAAAGATATTATATCCAGCGGAGATACATAAAAATATTGTATGTAAAGAAAAGTAAAGTAAAATAAAATATTATTAAAAATTACTAAAGTAAAATATTATTTAAAAACGTAATAACAAAGTTAGTACCATCAACACTTTCGTGACTAGAGGTCTCCTTTGAACATTAAAACGTTTGGGTTTAGACAAAGTAAAATAGGAAAGTACACGTATCAGTCGTTAAAAGGTTAACAACAGTAGCAATTACAACAACATAGACAGTAGCAAGAACAGCAAGGACAACAAAAACAGCAAAAGCAGCTGGAACAAGGTAAAGGTAAAATGTGTCAATTGATACTGGATAACCCTATCAGCTACCTAAGCTGTTCTCTCTAGATGTCCAGTAAGGCCAGCAAACATATGTCCAGTGTTACCATCAGAAGAAAACCGGTGTACCCGGAGAAAACCTGCGATGTTTGGTAGAGTCAAACTGGACAACACTCTTCTCACATGTAACAAAAGTAACTTTAATCAGACAACTGCACGGAGAGGGAATCGAACTCGAGTTACAGTGGTGAGAGACACGTGCACTATCACCGTGCCACCAACACCTCTGATTACAAGAAAAATTACTGGATAAAAACGACGATGAAGCGAAGACAAAATTTTCCTAAATTTTGAGCAACGAGAACTGTACGAGCAATTCAGTGGTTTCGCCAGCAATTCTTCGACACAGGGGCTAACGTCTCCGACAAGGGTTAAACCTTAGGAGGCATGATCACGCTCCCTTGATCATTTCACTATTTGAAGGTTGAAAACATCACGTTATTTTTCGCAAGAATAATCTCAACAACTGACCAGAAACAGTTTACTTTTTGATTTGACATCAAGATAAGATGTCTCTCTTGGCTAAATCAATAACAACTGGTCATAGTTTGTACAATACATAAATGTGTTCATCAGTGAAAATTCACCAACGGATTGTCGATATTTCAACGACAAGGGGGTAAAGATTCTCGAATGGGGGCTCTAGCCCCTTCTGGCGTCACTCCTATAGCAATTTGAAAGTGAGCAACCAAATCAACGAGAACAATTTCGACCGTGAGCAAGATTAGCCCCTAATATTGATATTACCGTCAAAGGCTGGCCCTACCGTTATCTGGAGAACTGAGATTTTCATTGCAAACGTATACATCGTGGTCGTTTAATACATTAGTTTTACTCTCTAGAAAGACGATTTCAATATGTTTTTGGACGAAATTAAGGAAGGGATTCCTTAACTAAAATACAACATCCATAATTACTGGAGGCGGCATATATTCTGTGACAAGGTATAAGTTCAGATTTTCCCTAAGTTTTCAATCAACACAAAAAAGTATGTACTGTATAGGGAGACTATTTTGAAAGATGTTGTGAAATGATGGAGTAAAACACAATTTGGAGACAAGCGCTGGAGCTTTCAGCAAGATTCTGTGCCTGCACACAGAGCCAACGCTTCAGATTTGTTGTACTGAGAGAATTTTCCTGACATCATATCTCCACAAGAATGGCCCCCCTTATTCTCCAGGTCTTAATTCCTTCGACTATTCCATATGGGGAGTATTAGAAGCGGATGCCTGTGCAAAAACACACACAAGTCTGGAAGCACTAAAGTCCTCCCTTCAGCGTGAGTGGACAAAAATACCGCAGGAAACCTTGATTGCAGCTGTTGACGGGTTCCCAAAGCGTTTAACTGCTGTATAAATAACAAGGATGACTTTTTGGAATAATAATAGTAATTTTGCGTTCTATGGCCGTGTTCACGTTCTAAAAATATATACTTTTTTTGTTGATTGAAAATTTAGGGAAAAGCTGAACTGATAACTTGTTGCAGAACATATGCTCCACCCTGTATGTTTGGATTCCTGTAGCGATAATTTTTGCTGTTTTCAGGTCTCAATTAGCGGTTCATGTTGAGAAACAAGTTGAATTCGCAGTGCTAGAACTTTTTCCCTCAAAAACGCCAAATTATCGGTGGTAAATCGTAATAGGAAACTGGCCGCTGCTTGAATGTTGTGCCATACCCTACCGAGAACTATTCTTTCTCAATTGAAATAACCTTTCTTCTATTACTAGCTACTCTGCCATTCCACGAAATGCCAGCAACTGTAAGTGAACACCGACATTTAGAATTAGAAGAACGTAAGAAGGTGTACCAGTGGCATCACGTCTCAGATCATCTGCCAGGAAACATTAAGGCTGCCACTCATGGTGACTTGCCAAGAGATGTTCAATTTTCAGATGAAAAGAGCAGGTAAGGAGCCTGGGCAAAGTTCAACATTGCGATGACAGTATGACACATAAGTCTTCCGTATTTGATAAAATCGTGATTGAAGATAAAAAAGTTACAAAGCTTAAAAACACGACCGGAAATTACTGTAGTCCTCTAATGTAAGAAAATCTGACATTATTTGAACCAGGGGTGGCGCCAAAAGGGGAAAGAGGAAGTTATAGCCCCTCATCGAGGAACCTTAACATCATGTCGGGCAAAAATTAACAATTTGCTGAGAAATTACACTGGTGATAACACGTTTATAAATTGCAAAACTTTTAACTACTGGTTATTGGTTAAGCGAAGAAAGATAATAGATTCTTTTCTTCAAGTGAAATCAATGGATAAACTGCTTTCACTCACTTGTTGCAAAAATTCTTGCAAAAAGCAACATACATGTTTTTGACGTTCAACTAAGGAAATTATATGCTGGGCGTGGTCCAACCCCTCTGGCTTAGCCCCCTGTCGGGATCGCGAACCCAACGTTGGAGAGTTACTGTCACCATTATTGATTTGAACACTAGTAAAATGAAGAATGTTTACCGTTCTCTTGTACACAAATAGCATGAACATTCCATACCATCTGACAATGTTTTGTTATGACTTCTCATCTTTTCGGTCTTGCATCTGTCTTGCTTACATATTTTTTTTGTTTGGGTTTTTAGGGAGAGCATCATCGATTATTTGCATAAAATTTCGACCTGTTACCATAATAGCTTTATTGTGCTGTTAATCCTATTCCTTCAAACTCCCTTTATAGCAAAATAATGATAAAGACTTCTTCCAAGACATTATTTAAATGTATAAAACTTATATTTCTTCCGATCTGATCATATTCCACACCAGAGGATCCGAATCAGATAGGATTGCACTTGGAATTTGGAGTTTGTACTGGATTAGATTTTGATTATAAATTTTTGGAAATGATTGGATTGGAGTAGGCCAATACGATCTAACCCACATCTCTTTTACCAAATTTAAAACTTTCTAACTTTTGAGATTAACTGTCACAGCAGAGTATTATGCCTTCTTAAAACAGTAAAGCACTACTTCAGATTCATTTGCAAAGAAGTAGTTTTTTCGACTGAAAAGATTTCAAGCTTTCATATTTGTTGAAAACGTTAAAAATTCTTGAAAAGAAGTGAGGTCAAAATGAGGCTTCTCACCAATTATTCTGAGATAAGGTAGTCTTGCAGTAAAACAAAGATAAGGACTATAGGTTGTTCTGTCGAACATGACTCTTGTCAGAAAAACCCACCTTCCCTACAAGCGGCTATTTTATGTAACCGATATTGAAAACAAGACATGAAACGTATGACAAAGGTTACTTAAGAAGCCCTATCTTATAGGTCTTACCACAATAGCAGGAAAGCTGCGCTGGTGAATATTGGGATTGGTCATTTCCTTACTCTATTTGAAGACTGGGACGAATACGATGACTACAAGATACTTTATCAAAACTGGATCCTGGGAGAGACCCCCAACATGGCGGATAAATGGTCTGAAGACCGTTGGTTTGGCTACCAGTTTCTCAACGGAGCCAATCCCACAACGCTATTCCGTTGCAATTCTTTGCCAGTGAAATTCCCTGTGACTGATGAGGAAGTTGGAAATCTTTTGGACCGAGGAAAGACATTGAAGCAAGAAATCCAGGTTTGACTTGTTTCGATATTTATAATAGATAATTAAACATTTAAAATAACAAATAAAAAGAGGCACCAAATTCAAAAAAAATCTGTACGGAAAAGTAAAAATTTAAAATCAAACTATAGGATAAGTATTTTGTACATATATTATTTAAATTTGCAATGTTGATTATCCATTGAGTTGTCCAGCGATCTATTTGCCTATCCATAGCCGGGGTCAACCATTTGTGAAAAATTTTCCGATTTTCCGGAATTTTCCTGTAAGTATGTGAATTTACTGCTGAAAATTAACAAAAATATTAATGAAGACTAAAATTATACCCATACCTGAGGGACATAAAGAAATAATTTCCAAACATTGTCTTGGAATTCAGGACATCTTTACATGGTATGCTCAAAAAAGTCGGTGTAGATATTGTAGAATCACTGACTGCAGTCCATCTTTTACTCGTTTAAATTGAATCAAGTATCACGCAACAAAGGAATTCTTAAAAATGAGCAAGCTACAATGCAATTTAGACATCTGATTAATTACTGTTCGTTCAGAAACTTCTCTGTTTCAGTACGACAATAACACGATGTTATGGAATAAATAGCTTAATCCTGTGACGTCATTCGTACATTTACAAACCTGATTTATTAAAAGGGGCACAATGAAGATTAACTGAAGGACATATTGATATTAATGCACATAATAACGATGAACTATTTCAGTTGCTAAAAGATGGATATCAATCAATCACTCAACGATATCCAGGTAACTAATTAACACCACGCTATACGTGTTTATTTATTTATTTGTATGTATATTTATTTGTTTACTCTTTCATTCGTTCGTTTGTTCATTTGTTCGTTCGTTCGTTTTGCTTGTTCATTCATTCATTTACTCAATCATTCAGTCAAACTTATTTGAATATGGTAATCCTTCAGAACACTAAAGGTTTTTTTTTCATGCAAACTTGCTCAAACATTTCAACTTTTAGCAAATCTATCCAAATTTCCCCTTATTTATCTGATTAAACGGAGCCTTAACTCCACCACCATCCCTGCTTTGCACACCTGTATCAACTATCCATAAGTGTTTTCTAACTTCCTTCATTAGGATGGACACATTTACATGGTGGACTACAAAATACTTGAAGGAGCTAAATGCTATGGTGGTCGTATCCCTGACGACATGGGATATTCAGCGCCAACCGACTTAAACCACGACAACGCCGATATACGTTATTGTTGTGAGCCCCTTGCCTTGTTCTATGTTAACAAGGCTGGTCACCTTATGCCCATTGCAATCCAACTGCGGCAGGAACCTGGACCGGAGAACCCGATTTGGACCCCCAATGAAACAAACGAGCATGACTGGATGTTGGCAAAGCTATGGCTTAAAGTTGCTGATGCAAATATCCATCAGGTACGTTCATGCGATTGAGTCTACTCGATTAAAACCTACACTACATTAGAATGGAGAATAACAATAAAAAAGTAGAAATCGAAACCAATGCCCCTTGGTCAGCAGACGTTTCAATGAAACAAGAAAGCTAAAAAGTGAAATGTTTATTTCTCCTAACCAACATAAATTGTAATAGGAGTATTGAGGTAATGATGAAATTAACGCGTTAATTCAAACAATGATTGTGTCTGGAAGGTACAGGAATGTTTTTCACAGCTACTTTAGTTTGAATGGTCTTTATTTGCAAAAGGCTTGCAAAGGAGAATTTCAACATATTTATTTTTGATAAAAGTTTCTAGAAGCCTACGGTTAAGCTTAGAAATGAGATACTTCCCGTATAGTCACGATAGACGACAAACAGGAACGTGATGTTATCCTTTTGCCGTAACCGTGACTCTTAACGTCTCAAATATACGTCACCTTATGTAGCAATTTAAAACCAATTGTGTTTAATTAATTGTCTCAAAGTGAAGGAGTCATCGTCACAGTTTTGGTGTTTGTTTTTACCTTGATCACGGTCAGGGTCTAAGTAACGAATATGGTCGAGGTCATCGCTATAGTTACGGATATTATTATTATTTTTTATATTCAAAGAACATTATGGCATGTACCCTCGACCGCTAAATGTTAGGTTGATAACTCTGAAGGAAGAAAATCTCGTGTGTCTAGATATTTTCAAGAGCCCTGTTTCGAAAAATGCAATTTTGTGCCATCCGACTGAGAATCGAACCCACGACCTTGTGAACCTAGTGCGATGCTTGACCAACTGAGCTACCGTTACTGAAACCGTGGCCACGAATTCAGTATTTATAATGCTTATTCAGTATTTATAATCGTTTCCCAGCCCGATGGATCAAAGTTGCATTTTTCGCAGCAAGTACAGGTTTGGTCTTAAAAATACCCTGACACTCGAGATTATACTTTTTCAGAATTGCCAATGATTATTATTATATATATACGTAGATACCATGGTGAATGGTAATTTAAGATAAAGTAGGAGGAGATGAAGAATAATATACGCTTAAAGAGGTATACACAGTTACCAAAGACTGTTGGATAGTTTAGTTCTTAACAGAACTGTTTGAAACTTAAAGAGGTAATATTCTACGTAAAGAATACGCCTAAAGAATCAGAAAAAAGCACGAAACTGTGTTTAAATTTGTTACCACGACAAAATCGCTGTTTTATTATTATATATATGATCATGTTTACAGACATGCATATTATTATATAATGATCACCCAAGTTATTTTTATTGCCGTGGTCATTGAAATTCTCTTGGCCATGATCATTGTTATAGTAATGCTGATTATCATTCCTGGAAGACTGATCATTTCCCCTGTTAATGCCAGAATGTATAACTAACATTTGTTACGCTGTAGACAAATGCAATGGTAAGAATGTGCTACACTCAATGCTCAATGATACATTGTATAACAACAAGAACAATTTTACTTCCAAGGTAATCAATGAGCATTGTATAAGAACAATTTTGACTTCAAATAGCTTTTTCCATTACAAAACCTAAGGCAATCATTAATTTTAATTTTTATTTATATTTTGAAAATTTAGCTAAGCACTCATTTGTTGCGGACGCATCTCACAACTGAGTCCTTCGCTTTATCAACTTGGAGAAACTTGGCCTCTTCTCATCCAGTTTTCAAGCTACTCCAGCCTCATATCTACGGTGTCCTGGCAATCGACACCATTGGCAGAAAAGAGTTGATTGGATCTGGAGGAGTTGTGGACCAATCTTTATCTCTTGGCGGAGGCGGTCATGTGACGTTCATGGAAAAATGCTTCAAGCTAGTCCAACTTGAAGACTATTATCTCCCTAAAACGTTAAAGGAACGAGGCGTTGATGACAAGGAAAAACTTCCTGGATTTTACTACAGGGACGATGGGCGGAAGCTTTGGGAAGCCATCCAAACCTTTGTTGGTAAAATAATTGGGATCTACTACAAGAGCGACGAAGATGTCAAGAAGGACAACGAAATTCAAAGCTGGATCCTAGACGTCCATGAAAACGGTTGGCCTGTTAACGAAGGACACGTCGACCATGGGGTGCCAAAGTCCATTCAGAGTCTAGACCAGTTAGTGGGAATTCTCACGGCATTGATTTTTACTTTCTCCTGCCAACATGCAGCTGTGAACTTCAGCCAAAAAGACCATTATGGGTTCACTCCAAATGCTCCAGCATTAATGCGGCAACCTCCGCCAACCAAGAAAGGAAGTGCATCTCTCAAGTCCATCATGCAGACCCTTCCTAACAAGGGACAAGCTGCAAAAGCAATTGTTACAGTCTATATTTTGACAAAGTTTTCAGAGGATGAGGTGAGGAACGTTTCTTAGTATATCTTTTATATGCAGAGGTAACGAAATTTAGGTTTTGCAAAGCTGAATGGCCACTCATAAAAATGGAAAATGTTGTTGCCTCTATTTCGCACTTCATTTTTGAGGTATATAATTCTGAAAGATACGTAATAACGTACATCAGGTGACAACGACTTTTGCTTCCTTTATTTTATCCTGTTTGTATTAAAAACATATAACCATACCATTTGAAAACTTATAAGCGAATAGAAATTGAATAGGATATTAGTATCTTGGAAATGGCATCTCCACTGAAATAAGATGCTCTCCAGGCCTGCGCATGTTTAAAGAGAATTTATCTCATTTTTACGGTAATGACAGCGTTCTTGCCACATTTTTAACATGAAACATTTGAACAAAATGGTGGACGAAGAAGCACAATTTCATTTATAAGAAAGACTCCTCGAGATTGAGTAACTACCTCAAGTGTGATTCTTGAATAGAAACCACAACCAGCCGACCACTTCCAGAAATAAAAAACAAAACAAATTCCGAAAAATAAGTTCACAAGGATTTATTTTTTGCAATTTGTTTTGTTTTTTAATCATGGATAGCTATGTTTACTTTCATAGCGTCGATCCATCGGCCAACTTTCGAATGAAATAAGATAAATAATTCTGACGATAAACTATAGCAACCAAAAAGTTCAAAATACTTCGCCCAAGTTTTAGCTTCAAGAAATTATTACTCCAGATTTCCCGCTATGTTAAAGGTGTACTCCAAATTTAATTTAATTTCCGTTTCCAATCAAATTACGTAATCGAGTTTCAACACTAGGCATTAACCCTATTTGGGTGGGAAGACCTAATCATAGCTGTAAACTTGAAACTGTAGACTTTCATAATTTGATGAACAATGAAAACAAAGGCACGTTATTTCCAACACTTCGGAGTATAGTTTTGTTCGTATTGCCAAAGCTTTTTGACAATCTTCTATGGAATCGATATGAGGAAATGCTAGATTTATGGCATTTTCTTGACGGTATAATCTAACATTTGTATATCATATCATATCTCCACTTTACAGCCCCTAGTCATAGTATATGCGAAATCTCTTCTCAAAATTTCCAATTGAGACCTTAGCAATTTTGGGAGAAACTTCCTGTTAGGGAAAATGGTACAGCTGCATCATATTTGATGTCATTTTTTTCATCGTAACATGATGAAAATTAAACTTTTGAACAAATTTCGTAAAACATAAGTTGTAGTGGTGCTGAGGCAATTATATCTGTGCAATCCCGAAGAATCGATAAAATCCTAGTCCAAACAGGGTTAAGAATTTATGCCAAAAGTACGTTATTTCGCTACTCTCCGCAATAATCGCTGCTTTTATAAATGCTTTGTCTCCAGGAAGTGTATTATAGTTTCTTTCATATTACTTCTTAGCTGCCGAGAGTTTCAAGGTTATGTTGAGTATGCCAATCCCTTAAACAGTAAACTCGTGTTTAAAGATTATTTCGGTTCTCCATCCCGATGGAACTCCTACTGAACTGTAAGCAGCAAGATCACAAAATAACACAAGTTAAAGGATCATTCAGATTCACAAAGAACCTCTAGATTTTCGTCACGGAATAATTAAGGAACCGGGGATCTCAAAAAGTGTTGGCACCTTTGATGTTTGTGTTTTCATATTTTCTCTGTCTCGTTTGCTGACTCGTATTGACAAAATTTGTTCAGGTATAATGAGGCGTGGTGTTAACCTTATTCCCATTCAAGGAAAAAATTGTATGGACAATGATCCAAACATCTTTTAGACAGTAATCTGACCAGTCTCTTTTTGTAAAAACTTACCAAACCAAAGGGAACTAAGGTTATTTTATATGTCATTGTTCTGTATCAGGTGATCTTAAACTGATGTCCTGCGCAGAAATAAATCGCAGGGTTTTTTAAAGGGTCCATGAGACTTCAGAGAAAAGCAAAGACCCAATAAAATGTAGAATTGAACAACTTGGTTTACTACTTCGTTGTGGGTAGAGTTACAGTTCCATTATTATATTTCAAATTTCAGGTATAAGTTATGTAAAGATTTATCTTAGCAACTAAGGATTTATCATTAAAATAGTTTACCATAGAACAAAAATGACTTATTATTACATTCTGTTAAATGTGAAAATTGACATACTATTATAATCAAGCTTTGACCAAAGTTTGCCAGTGTAGTACTAATGAATTAGGAGGATTTTATCTGTCGAAAGGTTTAGGCTATAATCAAAGACTTCAGAAACGGGACCTTATCAACTGAGTTAGTTAACAGTTTTTCTCAAACTCTTTCATAATTCATGAGTATATCATTCAATTAGACACGCCGAATGGCATCACGTGA
Source organism: Heliopora coerulea (assembly GCA_030142905.1). Classification (NCBI taxonomy): domain Eukaryota; kingdom Metazoa; phylum Cnidaria; class Anthozoa; order Scleralcyonacea; family Helioporidae; genus Heliopora; species Heliopora coerulea. The sequence goes on along the minus strand of JASJOG010000070.1, from coordinate 993,706 downwards.
GCAAACTTGAAATACCATGGAAGTATTGGCAGAGGACTTGAACTGCTTTTTCACAGTCCTTGGACTGGAAATAATAGTTAGTCCTTAGACTTAAAGTATAATTTCATACAATAAGTTTATTCATCCATACACTCATTCCTAATACAATAATTCATTGGGCCAATACACTCATTGATTCTGAGGATTCATTCAAAGACCTCTGATTCGGACTAGACCGGGTTTTCAAGTACTCGTTATAATCCTCGGCTTCGTCTCGAACTAGAACGAATTCCTCGTACTTGAAAACCCAGTCTAATCCTCATTGTCGGCCTTTCAATATTACGTCTTCGATTAGATTGCATACCATAGCTGTTCAGTTAGTCTGTTTCTTAGTGAATGCCTTCCTTTATTTTTCTTTTTGTTCAAAGCGTTACCTTGGAAACTATTCCTGTACTGCCTGGACGGACGCCGAAGCTTTAGACGCCATTGAACACTTCCAAGACACACTTGAAGTGATTTCAAGAGAAATTAAGAAGAGAAATGAAGATATTGAAGTTCCTTACATATATCTACTTCCTGAACGCGTACCAAATGGAACTGCTATCTGAAGTTGATAAAATCCTTTTCACGTTAGAATATTAAGGTAGCTTAGCGTTTTTGAAAGACGTTTTCATTGTACGGCTGATGTAAAGGTCGATCTTGATTTAGAAGGTGAAGTCTTGCCTGCTCCTGTATGTCTTACTTTTTTTAAGATTTTAGCATGTCACTGATGTATTTGTGGACTCTGAATCTCATTCCCTCATTAAATCATTATTAATTAAAATGATTCAGAATTAATTAAATGAATTAATCAAACTCATTAATCAAATTCAATAGATAATGAATTAATTAAATTCATTGTTAATTAAATTGGTTCATACACACACACACACACACACATATATATATATATATATATATATATATATATAGATAAGTGAGATTTTATTAAAAAATCGTACGAAGAGAGTGCTCAATACCAGAGTAGAGCGAATTACAATAGCAAGACGAGGTAAACTTGGGTTACTTCATAAAGACTTACTACAAATTTGTTTCGTGTGGCAAGCTAGGCCTGCCACACTCGTCAGGTAGTGATCGCGTGTGATGTAGTTGCCTAGGAGACTACTAGGCAACTACATCACACGCGATCACTACCTGACGAGTGTGGCAGGCCCAGCTTGCCATACGAAACAAATTTGTAGTAAATCTTTATGAAGTAACCCAAGTTTACCTCGTCTTGCTATTGTATATATATATATATATAGGTTGACAAATTGGTGATGGAAATATTGAGTGCCCATTATCCTCGACTTTTTTAAGACCTAACCGAGACCTGTTGCGAAAATGCAACGCCGGCCTTCCGGCTGGGAATCGACTGTTGCGGCTTTGAGGTAAGCGGAAACACTACTACTATTACTATTTGCTCTACCTATATGGTGTTAAGTACTCTTGCATTTCGTAAACCACCACTTTCCTCGTATGTATACATATATATATATATATATATATATATATATATGTATGTATGTTTTAAAAGTCGTACAAACCGAATTGAAGACGAATTTCTTTAGATCAAATGGAGTAGTGACCCCACAAAGACTTGCAATATGAGTGACCTACTTGGCAGGATTGTGGCATGCTATTGTTCGTCCTGTTAATTCGCTCAATAGTATGTCAGTCACTGTTTTGGCGACATGTTTAGGAACTCACCCGTTTACCTTATTTTCTCATGGCCCCACTCAACTGATGTTACCGCACCCTTCATAAAATTCAGCGAGCCAGCGATACTTAATGCCGGCGGCAACGAATAATTTTTCAAAATGATGGTCTGGTTTGATAAAAATAAGTGGAGAAAGTCACAGAGAGCTTTAAGTTTTAAACACTTTTTCAAGGAATTATTGCGTACTAGCTGCCGAAAGTACCATCGAAATATTTTGACATGAACATAGAGGTCATCTGAAGTTAAACGTCCATAATGAAACAACGATTTTAAACTTAAAGTCGGTGTGGAAAAATTGTGCAAACTGTGGGAATATTGAACTTCTTCGCATGGTAAGAGCTAGTATTTTTATTCGTTAATGTCAAGCAGTTTGAATGCTAGTCATGTTTAGATGTTTTTCAAAACTGTGGCGTAAATCCTAAATGGTGCTTAAATGATAGTTTCATTTTAGTAAAACAGTAGCATATTCAAGATACGTGTAGGAAATGGGAAGGCCCTTTTATTTATCGAAGATGTCTTCATCCAGTACATGTACGTTCTTTTCTTAGATCCTAAAAAGTGTCCTGTGATTGAAACAGTTCTATATAAGCAGAATCTTACACATGATGTGATAAAACTGTTGCAATCTGATTGGTTACACTACCCAACATCTCCAGTAACTGTCCGTGGATGTCAAATCCTGCGGCTAATAAGGCCAAGCATTCCACCTAGGTCAAGCAATCATTGATGCCCAGGGCTCATCAACATTTCTGCGATGTATGAAATCATCTGGTATTAGCCAGAGTAAAATATTAAAGTGTGCCATTACTCTTTAATGGATTAAGGGAATAGTACAGTATTTTATCATTTAGCACCTAAGCCTTGTGCCTGTGTCAAATAAAATTACCTGGCATTAGTGAGAGTAAACTACTAAAGTACACACATGTCCCTTAATGGGTTTCTGATTAAATAATTCATTTACAGATAATTACCGAGGCACCTGGCATTATTGGATATAATATAGGCAGCTGAGGCTGCAAGCCAAAGCTGCCTGTATTATATCCAATAATGCTGGGTGGTGAATTAATTATGTATTATAATTACTGACCTTCATCAAAACACATTATGTTTTCTCTGCATTATATTGGCAAATGTAGTGAGCAAAATTTTGCAAACGTGACTTGTATAATTTTGCTCTCTGCATTAGTTGATATAATGCTGATACTGAAAACCTTAGGTTTTGATGCAGGTCAGTAATTATAAATGTGTAATAATACATTCTAAAAAATAATGCAGGCTAAGGGACATAATGCCATGCCCCAAAAATTACCCTTATGTAAGGTTGATTCATGAATAGTTGCAGGCATTAAAATCTTAAGCATGATGTGCACATTCTGATTGATCAAGCTATATTTCCTGTCAAAGTACAGGAACATTGCTGACATAATTATCATTGTATGATAAAGTATCAATATTTTAGACATCAATACACTGTAGTTAAAAAACTTTATGGTTATATCATATAAAACAAACAGACAATAGTTTTTGTGTCTGTGTGCTGTAATGGAAACAAGTGATGCTACTTCAACAAGATAAATACCTGAAAATGCTTTGCTACCTTTGTACTTCTGCTTGGGATTTTTCAGGCTAAAATCATAGTTTAATTCATGTTTCAAGCAATTTTTTGTTTAACAAATTGAAAATAGCTTGAGTGCCTCTGCTGTGGTAGAAACATGAATAACGTTATTTCAACAGTATTCTGAGAGAAAATGAGGCTCATCCAATCAGAGCCTGCATAGCTTAGGATGCATGTTATCTTATAAATAAAAACACAAAGCTGAAGGGTTAAAAAAGAGAGTAGCTTCTGCTATAATTACTGTTATAAAGGACACCTTTGAAAAAGTTGGAAGCATGTACCCTTAATGCTTCCTGGGTACCTGCTTTCTTGATTTTGGTCAAATGTAATTTCAAATACAGTGTAGTACTAAGTAAACACTTATTTTCCCAATATGGTATGTCTGCCAGATAGCTTGATTATATAATATTTGCAATGCTTACTGATCAGCAAAAGTACTTTTTTCATACTAAAAAGAAAGAAACAAGAGAAAACAACATTCTGAAAGGCTTGGCCTGTTAACAGCTAAAGTACCCGTGTACAGTATATCCGTGACACGAAGTGAATTAGATACGTATGCCGTAATACACATCCAAACAAATTTTCTTAAAACTTCGCGGACAGGAATTTGGGTAGATTGTATATTTAAACGTTTTCATGCAGTTACCATTAAATGACTTCTGATGAACTAAGCCTGTACCACAAGAATTTGATACTGCCAAGCTTTTCAATTGCACTGTATGTGGTTCCTGTAGAGCTGTATCCAAACAGATTTTAATATACTTTATTGTATCGCAACATAACTAACTGAACATTTTTTCGTTAAATTGTTTCCTTTCTCGCAAAAAAAATGTGGAAGCTCCAGCAGTGAAAGTAAATTTATTGAATAAAAATAGGAATTGCTCACGGTTGACATTCCTACATTTGTAAAAACCTCATCAGATATTTTTTCTGCCATTGAAGCAAGTAATGACTTTCCAGCTAAGATTTTTTAATAATTACTCTATTAGATTTTCTCGTACTTCAATACTTTTATTGGTCACCCCCAAAATCTGTCCCCCACGGGACGTATTTCCCAGGAAATTTCTTAGCAGATATGTCCCCTTCTTCGGAAATTTACCCCTCCGTACGTGCCCAGTAACCTCAGACATCCAGAAGCCATTCCGAAAGCCAAGCTTTCGAAGGTTGCCGAGGGTAATTACATGTTCAAATTGAATGGATAGCGAAGGTAGATGAACGATCTTCAAGCTCGATACTCAGAAAATGATTTCTGAGCCCCAGACGGGGATCGAACCCGCAACCTTCTGATGACCGGTTAGACGCTCTAACCATTGAGCTACCGAGACTCAGATGGTGAGCTAAGGTGCAAATTCGATATATATGTGCGAGCTAAGCGGAAGCCACTATATATTAATAATGAATGAAGCAGTTTGATGTTTGAGAAACGTGAGAGCTTGGATATGTTAAGGTAGATGAACCATCTTCAAGCTCGATACTCAGAAAATGATTTCTGAGCACCAGACGGGGATCGAACCCGCAACCTTCTGATGACCGGTTAGACGCTCTAACCATTGAGCTACCGAGACTCAGATGGTTCGCTCAATGGTTAGAGCGTCTAACCGGTCATCAGAAGGTTGCGGGTTCGATCCCCGTCTGGGGCTCAGAAATCATTTTCTGAGTATCGAGCTTGAAGATCGTTCATCTACCTTGACATATCCAAGCTCTCACGTTTCTCAAACATCAAACTGAATGGATAGTGTTGTTTATGTGGGGGAAGTACATACAGTAAAGAAGGTCGCTTTTGCTTTGCTAACACTTTTGTAATCAAGGAAGTTTTTGAAAAATATATTATAACAAATGTAAGCGATAGAGAAATAAGGTTTATTGAATGACGTTTCGATGAAATCTTAACATCATTATCAAGTTCTAGCGATGAAAATAACAAGCGCGTTGATTTATACGGAGTTAATGACGTAAGACATGCGGCAAAATAAGGCGTTGACAAGTGATGAGGCTAAGCCAATTACAGTTAACAAGAGGTAATTGTAATGCGTAACTTCCCAAACGTTATTAGGAGGAAATTATTTAGTCAAAGGGAATAGAAATAATGATAGTATTTTACTGATAAAAAATAATGAAATAAGATATAAAGAAGGGGCCTGAAAATGACCTCCAGAAAGGCCAACATGTTCGCCATTCTTGCAGTGGCGTCGCTAAGGGGGGGGGGGGGGGCACGTGACCTCCCAAAAATTTGCCGTGCCTTCCACCCCCAAATGAAGTGTGTGGTTCCAAAATTTGGTATGGGCTCCAGCAAATCAAAATCAGTTGGTTGCATAATACTGAGTTATTTACTCGACCAAATTATCCTACATTGAATATCTTCCTAAGGTCCGTTGACACGTGCAATGTTATAGGTGGTAATTATCAACCTAGAGTATGCACTAAGCCATTGACAGTCTGCGCATCAAGATATCCGCTTTTAATTCGTTCCAGTTTCTCCTCGATGCTCTCGTCAGTTTAATACATACTCCAAGATATCAATTGTGAGGCACAAAGTGGCAAGTGTAAACGATCCTTTACAGCATAAATGAATAAATGGATTTTGCATTGCAAATATGGTTCACCGTTGTTTTCTTTTTTTTTTCAGTCGCATTCGAATCTTAGTGTCCCCTCAATTTTTTCCCGACGAGTGGTGTGCTCCCCCAATTTGAAATGTCTAGCGACGCCACACATTCTTAGCTTCATTTTTTGTTTCAAACCTTGATGGAAGTCAGCTTTCCAGAGTTCCAGCTTTGAAAGAATTTAGCGGAATGTGGTCTATACGAGAAACTTCCAGTCACGAAGCTATAACAATTCTTACTGAATAAGGGGGCA